>VDFB02000008.1:242201886-242614812 GCA_007258455.2 Sequoia sempervirens | reverse complement strand
AACTCAATTCTACCAAACAGAGAAAAGTACATAGAATTTGAAGAACTTATGACAAATAAGTCATTAGTTATTCAAGATCTTATCAAAGATATCCAGGCCACATTAGAAATGAATGATGAAGTTCAGCAGGATATTCTTTCAAGTTTTGAGAAAATCTCTTGTACAGTTTTGAATCATGAAGGTGAATTACTTGCAGCTGATTTAGTTACTACAGAAATGGCAGCCAATCTTCGTCAACAATTGGAATCAGAGCAGTTTACCATGAATTTGATTCACAAATTTATTAATCATTAGATAATCCTTGAGAAAATGCAAACTTCTTATGAAGAACATAGACTTTCAACAATCAGATACTTTGATGTAATCTTGAAGACTGTTGCAGTAGCCAAGAACACATTGGGCCCCGATGCAAATGAATTGCAGATGATCATCAGCAAATTCTTATCTTTCAAAGATAAGAATGTGACAAATTAAAATATTAGGTTGTTTTATATATTTTACTTTCGACAAATATATGTAAAAACAAATTTTGCAAATTGCAAGTGTTCTTTCCTTGCAATTTTGAAAAATGTAATTACGTGTAAAATCTTACAAAAGAAATCACAATTTGGATTGTAATTTTGAATAAGTCAATTGCAATTAGTTATCGGTTGAGAGATTTTCTCAAGTTTGTTGAGATCCTCCCACCTTTTTCTCCAGACCTTCCTCCTATAAATACTTGAGGGGTCTATTGTAATTTCATATCTTTTTAGCAAGCAAGAAAACTCTGCAGAATTTTATACTCATAAAGTCTTTGAGCTTTATAGTTGATAATTGTGAATTTTCAAGTAATATCAAGAAGTTGGAATTTCAGACTTTGAGCTGAATTCTCATTTTGCATCCTTTATGTTCTTATGTCATTTTGGATCATCATTTTGTGACTACTTGAGAATTGTAGAATATTGCTGAAGAGAGATTCGATTTAAATATCTGCAGTCTTTGTGCTGTAAATGTGAAGATTGAATTCATAATTAGTATTAGAAATTGAGAAGAATTATAAGTCTTTGTGCTCGTAGTAGTTCTCATTTAGAGTAATCAAAAGATACATCGTAGTTACAGACTTTGTGCTGTTTTGTGTTGTATGTTTTCATTAAGTAATTATTCTGAAAAGGGTAGATAGGATCTCATTCCTCAAGACTTTGTGCTTATTGGTTGTTTTCTCGTCCCGGAGGAAGTAACGGAAGTCTTTGTGCTTTCAGGAAACTTTATTTCCTCTTTCTTAATTTCACTGTATAGCTGCTGTAATAAGTTTCATCCACATATACTGTTTCTTTTCTGTGAAGAGAGAAGAAAGTAATCTTTCCTGAAATAAGAGGAACGATTGTTGTCCTACCCATATCAGTTTTATTTAGTTAAAGGGGGAGCATTCCCTAAATTAGGAGAGTTTAATCTCACGTGCTGTGGTTGAAATCATTATTTTTGTATACTTTCACAAGAATACAAAATTTCCAACCAACACACCTTCTGTGAGAATAATTGATACTACACAACATATAGCTAACATAAATAAATCAATTACCTTAGATATATCATTACAAATTGAAAAAGGTCGCGGATATATTATCCAAAATCCAAATAATTACAATTCTAAGGATGGAATTTTTCCTATAGATGCTGCCTTTGTCCCTGTTCAAAATGTCAATTACAGTATTCACTCCTATTGGAGCGAAAATGAGATACAAGAAATTCTATTTCTTGAAATATGGACGAATGGAGGATTAGCGTCTAAAGAAGCACTTTCGAATGGCAAAATACAGAGAGATATCATACAAGGAGCCGATTGGGTGTGGCTCTCAGCAATTCAAGATTCATGAGGCCTGTCCGCAGTTGCACTTGACAAGCACATCTCACTACAAAAGAGTCAATGATGCCTTCACTATGCACATAACGAGGTCACTTCAGCAAAGAACTCATCACCGAATATCAAAGGAAGCTCAAGAGTTAATAGAGAGGTACGGATGTTGGTTTATCCAATTTTCGAAATTTACTTATATCAGGCTGCAAGGGTTCTCTTCATATCCTTACAGATTGCCCAGATACCCTACAAATAGAATTTTAATGTTGGAAATATCTAGGCAACTCATTGCCTAGGACAAGATTCAGAAGAAGAAGAAAGGAGGACTTGACTTCCCAATCATCATGGGAAATTCAGATGAAGTTTGTCCTTCACTGCAAGCAGCCAAGGAAGTGGAAAATGAGCTTCAGTTTTTCCACCTCTCTTATCACACCAACAGGCAGTATTATGATCCTCATAGGAATATCAGATGGATACTGTCAGAGGAATTCAGACATAAGGCAAATATTGAAGACTTCTAGGCAAGTACGTCAGATGAAGTTGAAGTGAGAAGAAAGATGTTTTTGAGGATACTGTTGAGCATGATTAGAGAATGTGAGATTGTTCCTGTGCCAGACCAAGTTGATGAGGATATCAACATTATTCATCCAGATTATGAGACAGTGAGGAATACACCACTCCCACTTCCGGATTGGTCGGAGCCAAAAATTACGAATTTGGATATGCTTTGCATACCAGTCCTGACGTTGAAGGCACGTGAACAGGCTCAAGAGCAAGTCAATCCCTCTCACTTATAATTTAATGGGAGATCATAGGACGCCCACTATTAAATAGAAAAAGCAGGTTGCTTGAGCTCCGGAATCACGAAGAAAGGAACCAGTCCAGCCAGAGCCTCCAAGAGTTGAGGTGGCATCACCTACACCATTGGAGACTCATTCTCCAAGTATACAGGAAGTTTCACTGTTTGCAGATCAGAGGGCAAGGTTGAATGAAGAACAGGAATTACAAGAGACAAATCCGCCACCTCGTAGGGAGTCGGTGGGCCAGAGCATCAATGTACTTAGAAAAGAGAACCAACAGGGGATGGAGGAAGAAACGACCACGGATACTCACTTCCAGTGTGAGATTGAGGTGACTTTGGAGGATGAGACTACTACAGGGCAGGAGGCCCAAGTTTCAGGAGATACTCAGCCTGTAGAAGTTGATGAGCCTCGTCAGGATGAAGTTAGAGAAGAGGTTCGTGAAGAAGAAGCAAGGAATGAACAGCCATTTATTATTTCAGTAGGTAGTGCCAGATTGGCTCAGAGATAGGATGAGGAGGAGCCCCGTTGAAGAAACTGATCCAGCAGTTGAGATGGAAGAATTCTTGAGTAGGATTAGTGCACCTCCAACAAAGAAAGAGCTAGGAAGTTTTCGAAGATTTCAACAGGATGAAGATGGCTCTCACACCTGTTGGTTGGAAATTTTGTATTCTTGTGAAAGTATACAAAATAATGATTTCAACCACAGCACGTGAGATTAAACTCTCCTAATTTAGGGAAGGCTCCCCCTTTAACTAAATAAAACTGATATGGGTAGGACAGCAATCGTTCCTCTTATTTCAGGAAAGATTACGTTCTTCTCTCTTCACAGAAAAGAAACAGTATATGTGGATGAAACTTATTACAGCAGCTATGCAGTGAAATTAAGAAAGAGGAAATAAAGTTTCCTGAAAGCACAAAGACTTCCGTTACTTCCTCCGGGACGGGAAAACAACCAATAAGCACAAAGTCTTGAGGAATGAGATCCTATCTACCCTTTTCAGAATAATTACTTAATGAAAACATACAACACAAAACAGCACAAAGTCTGTAACTACGATGTATCTTTTGATTACTCTAAATGAGAACTACTACGAGCACAAAGACTTATAATTCTTCTCAATTTCTAATACTAACTATGAATTCAATCTTCACATTTACAGCACAAAGACTGCAGATATTTAAATCGAATCTCTCTTCAGCAATATTCTACAATTCTCAAGTAGTCACAAAATGATGATCCAAAATGACATAAGAACATAAAGGATGCAAAATGAGAATTCAGCTCAAAGTCTGAAATTCCAACTTCTTGATATTACTTGAAAATTCACAATTATCAACTATAAAGCTCAAAGACTTTATGATAAAATTCTGCAGAGTTTCTTTGCTTGCTAAAAAGATATGATTACAATAGACCCCTCAAGTATTTATAGGAGGAAGGTCTGGAGAAAAAGGTGGGAGGATCTCAACAAACTTGAGAAAATCTCTCAACCAATAACTAATTGCAATTGACTTATTCAAAATTACAATCCAAATTGTGATTTGTTTTGTAAGATTTTACATGTAATTACATTTTTCAAAATTGCAAGGAAAGAACACTTGCAATTGCAAAATTTGTTTTTACATATATTTTGTCGAAAGTAAAATACATAAAATAACCTAAGAAAGCATCTTGAACTCTTCTATAATGCGCTCGACTTGGAATAAAAGTCAGCTGATCATAATACTCCCATACAGGCACCAACGATCTGTCACCTTGAGGAGATAGGCCTGGAAAATGCCTCAACGAAGCTGCTATATAAACCAAATATGAGTTCATATAGAAGGTAAGAGTGGTAGGGACTTGTGCAAGCTGTTCACACAAACTGTCACTGATTATTTCTCCCCAGAATATTGGATGCTGTGCTTTTCTAATAACCACCATGAGCTTATACATCCAATTTTCAAACACATTGGAAACCTTCAACCCTGCTATTCTGCTCAGAAGAGTGATCATATCATTAATTTCCTCTTTAAAATCAGACCGATACAACTTGGGTATCCGGGTCACACAAGGTCTTGATTTGAGAAGCCATTTAGAATTGATATGTTTAATACAATCATTCTTTTTCTGCTCGAAATGTTTGTGAGCACTCTTCAATGTGATCTCTGAATATGTAGTAGCATCAGGAACTCTGAAAATTCTGTTGATTGTCTCAGCATCAAGTCTGATAACCACGTTGCCATCATCGTCTTTGATAGTTCTGGATTCTTTATCAAAATGGGATGCACATGCAAGAACGAATTCAGGCTCAAGGGCAGCAACAGGAAAAGAAGAGACCAGATGAATATGACTTCTCAGCAATTTCTGCATGTCAGGAGAAGTAGATTTCTCAGCTCTCCCAAGAAACTCAGACATATCAACATGCCCAATTTCTGTGTCCTTGATTTCGTCAATATTTGAAACCACGTGAGATGGGGAAATCTCATTCTGATATTTATCAAATTTGTACTTCATCTTTTTGCTAATTGGAGAAGCTGGTTCGTCTGTCATTGAACAGGAATCTGCAAGGCTGCGGTGAAAACCCCATAAGGTTAGAACATCATCAGCATCAACGTGAGTGGACATGGTGAAACTCAAACCCTAGGACAATGAAATGGTCTTTAGAAAAATGATGGAAAGTGAATGGTGAAGACGAATTCGGAACTTGATGGAATGATGGCAGTCAAAAACAACGTTTTGTCTTCTTGGAACAGCAAGACAAAGAGGTTTTTAGCTTGGATTTGGAATTTTGTCCAAAAAAAAAAGGTCAACTTTTGTGCTTTTTAAGGCATTTTGGGTTTTTCAATGACTTCAGCAATTTTTACAAAGGCAATCGGGATTTTTAGGACATTTAACAATTTTATTGTTTTGCAATTTTGAAAATTGTAATCCCAGTTGTAAATCCCAACTTGCATTTTTGGTTGTCAAAACCTGAAATATGACTCAAAGTGAATTATTTTGTGGAAAATGACAATGGAGGATTTGGATTGAATGAATGAAAAAGGTGAAAATGGATTGGTGAAGGAAAACGGAGGGTGCGTGGTGTATGAAGGATATATGATAGAAACGCGTTTTATATGAAGGCGGACTAAAAATGTATTTTAAATAAAGGCGAGGTAAATAACAGTGAGAACGCATTATATAAAGGTAGACAATGATTAAGAAAACGTGTTTTAGTAAAAGAAAAAGAAAACGAATATGGCAAAGGCGGATAATAGTAAAAACGTGTAAAACTGTTAAAGAAAAACGCGTTTTAGTAAAAGACGTTTAAAAACCAAAACGAAATATATAAATGAAAATGACGTTAAATACAAAGTGATAAGTAACAGAAAAACGTTGAAAAAGAGACAAAGAAACATATAACATACCTGGAGACAAGTTGCAAATGAAAATAATGGTGAAGAGACCCTAGGCGCATTCAGAAAATGAAAGAGCGATGGCTATTTACTGAGGAAAAATCCAATTTTCAAGCTTTAAGATTGATGGAATCTCCATGAAACAGGGAAGACAAGCCAAATCGAACTCAAATAGCTCGAACCAAAATGGCGTCGGATTTTTTGAAGTTCATTGCAACATGAAAATGTTACCAAAATATGAAATCGGGGTTTTAAGAAGTTAACACATTTTTACTTGGTAAAATCGGGCTTTTAAAATCATTTAACAATTTCATTTAAAACAAATTCGGGCCTTTTTGATCAAATAACAATTTTGCATAAAGCAAATCGGATTTTTAAAGCCATATAGCAATTTTGCTTTTTGTCAAAAATGAAGACTTAACAAATTCGGACTTTTGAGTCACTTAAGCAATTTCGGGATTTTAAAGAACTTTAGCAATTTTGCCTTTAAGTTAAAATTTCCCTATTTGCTGAATTGCTCCAAAAACCCGAATTTGGTCAAAAAGACACTAAAAATGACTCAGAAATTGACAAAAACGGAAACGAAAGAGGGAAAAAGAGTAGCCCAAAGGTTAATAAACCTAAAACTGAGATTTGTCACTCTTTGCACCTCGTAATGCATGCCTTAGAGAAGAAAAGTCTCAAATTTTATGAAAATTTTGATTGGTTATCCAAATTTTTTAAAACGAGTCAAAAATTTAGGATAACACACCCTTCACGTGGCTATACCAAGGATTGAGTGAGATCAAGATGAGGTTGTTCCGGAGAATTATGTGATTACCACCATGGAGTTAGGTCACCCCACTGGAGCGCAGATAATTGAAGAGTGCGATAATTCCTATCAGGCACTCAAAGACAGGCTGCTCCGAACTAAAGGCAAATATAAGAAATTGAAGAAGGCACAAAACATTGATTGGTTATGTACAACACTCGTCTCATCTTTGTGGGCAAGAAAATCCTACAATTGAGCTCCCAGCTGAGTTCTCTAGAGAATCAGTTAGCGGCTTGGAGGACTTGAGGAAGATGGCACAGGAGGCAGATAAATGGGTTGCTAGTGTTCGTGCTGAGACAAAAAAGTTTATGGAGGATCTTGCTCGTTCTTATCAGCAGGCTTCTGGCATTATGGCATGGATGGACGCGGTTGATCAAGCTTAGGGCGATGCTCATATCAATTAGACCAAAGTTGTCCTTCGTTTAGAGGCTTTGATGCATACTCCCTTGCATACTTTGGTTGAGGGAGGCGTAATTCAGGAGGGTGATAGATATGACTTCACCAGCTAGTATTCTTCGGTGGTCACAGGCCGAGGATTCTTTGATGCAGCACAAGCAAATTCGGCCAGAGTTAGAAAGACCATGGTGAACATTCTTGACGGAGTCCTGAACACACTGGAGGCTATCTTTGCTAGGAGGTTGACTTCCGAGGAGGTGACTGCTGATGGCTTGAAGAGTAGACTGTTGCCTTTCTTTTCAGAGGTGAAGACGTTTGTCCAGGATGACTTTGAAAACACCTCGACCTTCTCTAGCCTTATTCAAAACACTCAGGATGCTTTAGCTGCTTGGAGAAAGTCTTGCACTCGGCATGGGCAGACAGTTATAGCATTAGAGTTTCAGCTTGATCACATCCCACCTATTTCAGTTTAGGAAGTTGAGGCCGTGCTAACCAGATTCATTGACTTTGCAGCCCGGGAGAAAGAGAATGGAAATGCCCTTCTGGATGAGGATCTTCTAGAAGGTGATGGTGGGCATTAATTGCCTATGGTGTTCTAGGTATGAGAGGGAATCTTCTGGTTCATTTATTACCCCTCTTTTTTTGGCAGTTTATAGGGTTAGGGCTGAGGTGGCACAATTTGGGCCATCCATCTGATTGTAATCTGAGCCGTCCATTGGACTTGGCCAGCTATAAAAGGGGCATCCCCCCTTCATTTGTACTCATTAGGAATTAGATTAGATCAAATCATTAGAATAGAGGCAGAGCAGTAAAATAGATTAGAGTTAGCATAGTTGATAGATTGATAGTTTGGAGAAGAAGGAAAATTTTTCCTTTGAAAACTTTGTAAGAAATTGTTGTGAATACTCTCTCAATAAAAAGAGTTTTCATTGATGATGATCTCATCTTTTGTTGTGAGTAGCTAGCGAGGTTTCTTCGTCCTTCTACTTCAAGTAGGATTTTAAAGTAAAGTAAATAGATTTTGTTTCATGCAAGTAGGATGATAGTAATAGAATATGGTGTTTAATCTAAGCAGCTTCGTCTAAATCCATACCACTAGCAAGCTTATTGATGATAGGTTTTCCTTGCATGGTCAACTGGAACACTTCGTGCTTAACTTCAATTATGATTGGCATGTTAGTATGCATCGTTGTGATGGTATTTACATGTTGAATTGTAATCTGAATATCCTTAGCTACCCCTTTGAAGATTGCACTGACTTTGTGGAGGTTGTCCAATGCGAGGCGAAGCAAAGTCTAGTTGAAGTTTGCTGAAATTGATCCTCACATCCTGCTCTTAGAGTAGTCCATAGATATTCCTATCCCTACACTCATTCAAATTCAATACACTTCTTGGTTAGTATTAGGAATCTTGCACGTATCTGATAAATCATTCGAACCACAAAAATCCCCTCTCCCTTTAATCCGCTACTTCTTGTTGACTGTTGAACAATTGCGTAAGTACCCTCGTGATACCAACAAAATCACAATGAACCAACTGAGACTATCCATCGCCTAGAAGGAACCTTGGAGTTGAAAGCATGAACTCTCTCGCAATCTTAGCATGTTGAATACTTTGATCAGGAGAGAATAGAGTAGCTGTTGGTCACTTTATTCTGCTGTTTGGTGCGGTCACAAAAAACACATCAACAAGAAGCCACTAAAGGGTGGTGAGTTGCAGCACTTTGTGATTTCATCATTCCTTCCTTTCATTTATCCATTTATCATTGACATTTCCAATGTGGAAGTAGAAACACTTACATGGGATTTGATTGAGGCAAGCACCTAAAATGGCCCAACATATCCTCTCTTTGTGAATGTGCAAATTTGAAACCCTATACCTTGACAACTCACAAAAACTCAATTATAGAAATATCCGACAGTGATCTGACAAGTTTGCAGACAAGAAATAGAAGTGCAGATCTGACACTTCAGGATTGTGAAAATAGATCCGAAAAATACCTAGCAAGACAGTGACGCTCCCAGCACCAATGTCCTGACAAATTCAGCTGAAATTTATACCACAGGGGCACAATGTCCTACTCAACCCAGATCTGGTGTTAGAATTTTTGTTATAGTTTCCCAATTTTTGAAATCTTGCATTTTCAGATTAGGGCATGTAGTTTAATTAGGTTAACACAAGCAATTCAATTCCGATTCATTTCCAAGATCCTAAAAGAATCATATCAAGGTCTGATTGGCTCACCTTCTTGGTTGAAAGTCAATCTAAATACCTTGATTTGCATTCTAATGTTCTTTTGAAAAAGGAATTGATCCTAGTGTTCTATGTGTTGGACCTAGGATCCCTTTTTCATCAAATCACCAAGTTACACCGAAATTTTTACAATTTCCCCCAGGTTTGACAATGCAAGCATTTTGTCAAACAATTGTCATGGCAGTTGTTTTGTGCTAGTTTCCAATGTTTCTAGGGAGTTTTAATTGTTTTTGCAATGCATAAAAAAATATAGTTTCCCACAAATTTTATCTTTGAATATTGCAGCCTGGAAATGAATAGATGAATATTACATTCCAAAACAATCACCCATATACGTCTATTAAGTAAATGATTGATTTCATTCACTTACACACAACTTAACTCATACAAGATGCCCAACAACAATATTTAATAAGTTTATATTCAGTTCAAAGATTTCAAAAATATTCGTACTCCATGATATTCAAATATGAGTAAATTTATAGCTGCAATATCTGATCTAGGGCCTTGGCCGATAATATTATTATCTTTAGCAACCTCAAATAATGGTATCGACTCCTTCATAGCCATGATTTGCCCCTTGAGTTGTACCGTGGCCTTCGCAATGGATGTATGTCAGACTTTAAGAGGCGTAGGGAATAAGGAGATGGCACAGCATGAGTTTGACTGCGTTTTGACTCGGCAACACTCCACACAAGCTCCTAGATAGCCTTTGGATGGTGCGGCAATTTCCCAAAGAAGGTGGCAATTAAAATTTAGGTTGCGGTTGATATAATAAATGGTGGCGCCTATGGAAAAGATATCGACCGATAGCAAACAAATGAAGGCTACGCTAAGCATAAAATGCCACAATTTCCTCTGTGTATTAAATTGCCCCCAAACTCTGAATGATATGTTTGATATAATCCACCAACAGATATGAGAAAGGTTTTGAATTTGAATTGGACTAGATACATCGTTGTCACTGCAAATTTGTCTCCAAAGGAGACTCCACAAATTTGGAATTGATCTGTAATCCACATACTAGGGTGGATAGTTTCACCATTAAACCCTGCAACCCTCAAGCTCCCCGAGCTTCACATCCAGCCATGAAAGGAAATAATAATCTTCGATAATCAAATGAACCTCCAAAATTGTATTTTGTATCTCCCTGTGAATAAGCCCTCAATAATATTTTCCCTCCTTTAATAATTTAAATATTTGAACTTTAGAGGGAAAAGATTATATCAAAGTGACTTTTAATATTATTAATATTTCACTTAAGTCACTTAATAAATATTAATTAAATAGTATTTTTCATAACATTTGACTTTAGGACAAATAATATTAAATAATTAATAATCGATTCCCTTAATTAAAAATAGCCCACGGGAATCGTATGGGCTATTTAACCTGAAGTGTTGCTAGTTGGAAGGGAACATTACATAGAAGGTTTGTCATCATTTGAACCTTTGTGCACCACAGATCCCTTTTGATCCAACAACTTTGGATAGCACAAGAGAAGAATGGTGTAAACCCTTCAAAGTTATTTGTAATCAAATTTTGTGACCCGAAACATTTAATGTGCCTAAGAAGAAATTAGACCTAATCTCGTATGAAAAGGTGATAGGCCAAAGGTTGAAAATTCAAAAGTCCATCATGCTCAAATTGGCATAGTGGAGTTACTGAAATTAATGTTGCATGCTTCAATTTACTCCCTCCATGGGAAAATTCTAATAATTATGACCTAGGTCAGATTATAAATATCTCATGTCCTCTAAATTGTTTGCATCACAAACTTTATCTACTTGTGACTTGAGATTTGAGAATGATTTCCAAGAGGCTAAGAATTCAATTTACTCCCTCCATGGGAAAATTCTAATAATTATGACCTAGGTCAGATTATAAATATCTCATGTCCTCTAAATTGTTTGCATCACAAACTTTATCTACTTGTGACTTGAGATTTGAGAATGATTTCCAAGAGGCTAAGAATTCAAAAAAAACAAACACAAATTTTAACAAGGTCTTACCAAGCACAAAAGAGAAAAGGAAAAATTGCAACCAAAGAAAAATCCACCTCTACATTTGGAACCATTAAGAGTAGTGGAATAAATAATCGAATCTCTACAATTTCCGTCACACAAGTTGTCTCTAATCTTACTAGGTAGCTTCAATTCTGTAATGTCCCCATTTTGGGATTACCCTAAATCTGCTTTGATTTCTTGAAGATATCCTTTTATGATGGTCTAGTGTTCATACTGCATTCCTTTTCTCCTTTTCCTAATCAATCATAGGATAAAGACATTCATAAATTTATTCATTTTTCTATCAAATAATCACAATTACTTATAAGGCTCAATAATTTCTACACTTGTATCTTTATTGTATAATCATATTATATATATATATGTAATTACATACAATAATGTCAATGGAGCGTAACATATCAGCAATGTTATAAGATAACTAGTAGCATGCATGATTTATTATTCCCCATGCAATCAATAAAAAATAGATAACATTAAATAAATAGCATCATGTATGAATTACTATTAATTAGACTATTATTTAAATCCATGACGTATTTATCAACATCATTAGTTAAATGTACAAACATTTATCTAACTTATTATTTAAATTCATAAAAATACTTATCTCCTTATATTCATAAAATACTTATCTACTTTCCATCTGCCCGTCTTTATAAATTTCGGATGATCCACAGCCTATATTTTATCTCGTGTTTCCCACTCTATTCTCTATTTCCTTCTTCCTCCCTATACATATCTCATTCTTTCTCTTTTTATATCTCCACATTCAAATGAGAAGATGTATCTTTTTGAAAAGAGACATTCATTAGAAGAGACACAACCTTTTGAAAGGATTGCTGCCTTTTGAAAGCTAAAACCTTTCTAATTTCTATTTTTATTGTTCTCTACACACTATTGATAGATCTCCTTTTTATATCTTCATTCCTTCATTCTTCTATCTTCTTCTTAAAATCTGATGTGTATTCAATATATCATTTTCCTTTTTCTTCTACCTCTTCTCCACATCCTACAACTTATTTCATATCCTTATGCCTCCATGAAGAGAGGCTTCTCTTTGAATAGAGATAACCCCACAAATGGACATGACCTTTAGTTAAACATTCCTTGAATGATATCTCAAATTATGTTTTATTTTTTTGTTTTGATGTGTATTATATTTTACTATTTTATTTTTAATTTATTTGTAATATTATTTATATTTATTTATAATATTAGTTATATTTATTCGTTTCTATATAACAATCATAATTTCCATTTATATTTGATTATTTAGATTTTCTTGTGTATATTATATTATTTCATGTTTATATTTTATATTAATTTTATATACTTTAATATCTATTATATCATAATGTTATTTATAATATCCATAATTATAATATTGTTTTGGACAATTATAATTAGGTAATATCAAATGGTTAAATATTTTTAATTATGCTTCTTTATTATCTAAATGTCACGATTTCGGGGACATGAAAAATTCCCTCTCCTCACTTTGGTCAAAGCATTTTTTCTAGTTGAAGAATACCTTGGTCCTAGCAAATGTGGTTTTCCCTTGGCCAACACCTCTAATTCGTAGCAAGGTCAATTGGTTTCTAACCCCTATACAAACCCACCAACACCTCAAGTCTCCTCATACACAAATCCATTACCTAGGAAGCTCCTTTCTATCAATGACTTTGTGCAAATCTTAGAATCCAAGGTCTAAAAGGGACCAAAGAGCTTGAGGAACACTACTTGATACAAAATAAAAAATGCTTCCAACTCCAATTCCTCTATGGCTCATCCTTTAGCTATAGGCATTCGAAAATTATTCCTCATGGTGTGCATCTATGGCTATAATTGATTGTCACTCGCACAAAGTGCTGCAACCTTGACCACAACACACAAACTTGTTGAGTACTCATGAATCTCTCTAACAAACGAGAAACTAGCCAATGTGCTCATGACTTGGATTTTGCGAGTTCATCATGGCAACTCACCACAAGTACTTGGCAAGTCATCATTGCGCACTCGCCCAAGATGGCATACACATGTCTACAAGCAAAACATTACAACAAAGCAGGTAAATATGCAACATTTTTCTCTTTAAAAATGTATTTGACCCTCCAACATTCCTCACACTACATTTGTTGAGCAATCAAATGAGTGTGAAGGTGATTCAAAGGAGCTTGAAGGTGATTCAAGGAGAAAAACTGCAATTCTTTGAGTTCCAAGTAATTTTTTATTTCATTTTTTCCAAGCAATCCCAACATTTTATATCATTCCTAAAAGTTGTATTTACATGTTTAGACATGTGCAAACCATTCAAATCAATTTACATTTTTTTTAATGTTGTTTTTGACAAGCATATGATTTGATCAAATTATGGTATTAAAAAATGTTGTCTAGTTTCAATTTTTAATGCTAGTTATTTAATGTTTAAAATGTATTTCAATTAATGTTATCGATTAGGGTTTAAAATACTCCTTTTTTAATTTCAAACATTCTTCTGCATTAAAATATTGCATTAAGATTTAGTTTTCTGATTTTATAAATGTTAGGTTTGCACTTAGCATACATTTGTAAATATTAGGAAGTGGAAACTGACCTATCAAAGGAAAAAACATCACATAGAAGGACTATTCATGGAGACCATTACTTGCAACTATTGGGGGTTAAAGATGAGTGGAAGCATCAATTGCATCAAGTACCATCTCACACATTATGTTGGTTGTGACATCAAACTGTGTACCAATATCATGCCAAAGGTAGAATGAGAAGAAAGTGACCTTGCATTGATGGGCCAAAAGAAACTGGAGAAAATAAAGGCAAAATCAACAATAGCAGCAATTATGACTCCTGACATTGCACAAGAAGCAAAGGTGAATATGACAAAGATTGTGGTCTTTAGTCATGGTCCACATATTTGTTGTCTAAGTCACAAGGTTCACCAAATTTTTGCCATCAAGTTCAAAATTAGGCAAACTTCAAAAAATTGCAAAAAAATCATTGAAATTCATTTGAATATTCATAAGGACAAAATGAGCTATCTTTATATTAAAATAAAATTTAAAAAAATGTTTTTTAGATTTTTTTTGTGTTTTCTCCATCTGTGTATCCCGCATGGTTGTGTGTGGAGGGAGAGTTGAGGCAGCAGCCATGGGGGAAACTTGCTGGTGAAATAAAGGGCTCTCTTCACTTAATTTTCCATTCCTCATGGTCTCCAAGGAAAACTCTGCGCAGCAAGTTGCTTAACATTAAAACTCTCTCCTCCATCTCCAAAACTCAATTGTTACCATCCAATCACCGATCTAAGATCTGACAGCACTAATAGTAGTAAAATTTTCAAAATAGCTGAAAAACACGGCTTCTATTCGATTGTATTATGTATTATATTTTTGAATTTATTGAATTATGTTTTTATATAATTTTAATATTCTGCTTTATTTATTTATAATATAAATATAATATATTTAATTATATATATTAGTTATTATTTTATTAATATAACTATATAAAAATAATATTACATATTTACATGTAGAAAATATATTATATTTATATATTTTTAATATTAGTTTCTTCTCGTAGATGTCTCCTTTGTTCTCTTTATTCTTTGATTCTTAAGGACCGTCTTATCTCTTTGTCTTGACCATGTTGTTAAATTTAGTGATCAAATTAAATGCACAGAAAATTTATTCAAAATCAGACACAATAACACAGCAGATACCCTGGGAAAACCCTCCTCTTGAGGGAGAAAAACCCAGCAACAATATATCACTTATATATTGAATTATCAATGAATGTCTCCTTTACAAAGAGGCCGATATTAAGGCCACAATCTGATGCTAACACAACAATGAAGTAACTCTGCCTTCTACAATAATATCGATCTGCCCTAGAGACAAATTCGCACTTGAAGAACTTGAACTTGATATGAATGTCGAATGAATATCAAATGAACTGAATGCTTGACAAAGAGAATGCCAATGAATATATATACAATATCAAGAGAAGGACGTGACTCTTCATCATCATGTCGGCCAGCATAGGGAGATATCCTTTCATAGAGACGCATCCAAAACATGATAAGTCGGCCTCCTCATAATCATATCTTAAAAATCGCGCCTCCTCTTATCAAGGTCGGCCTTGATAATAAATGTACCTCTTCATTAAGGTTTGTTTGTCTTAACAAATAGATGTCACTTAATAATTACGCCTCTTGGAGTATCAATAAATTAAATAGCCTGGGGCTATATTTGATTTATTGCAAATAGGAGATCACTGGAAGTAGAGACCGACGCTGTACATGAACATCAACACTCCCTCTCAGCTAGGGAGAATACTTCCAGCTGCACAAGACATATCACCTCAACGTGATGTCTACCACAATGGCTCCAACCAATTGTGGAAAGGAAGAATATCACCTCATCGTGATATCAGAGATCACCTCAACATGATATCAACCATAATGGCTACAACCATATATGGTATGTACAAGTGTTCATCACTTGCGTGATGTTGTCACCTCAACATGACTTTTCACCATGGGTCTCCTAGAGGGTGAAACACAAGTACAAAAAAAATCATCACGGATTCTCTCACGTGATGCTGTCATGGAGTCACACACATGGCATCCACCATGACTCTCTCAGAGGGTGGAAACAAGGGCTTTCACCTCAAATCTCAAAGAGAAATGCATTAACAAGGGATTTCACCTCGAATTTCTCTCATAGAGAAGAACTCATTAATTAAGGGATTTCACCTCGAACTTCTCTCACAAAGAAGAACTCATTAACCAAGGCTCACTGATGCTGAGACTCTTTCTCAGTTAAGGCTGGATTCTCCACCATACCAAGCTTATCTCGAAAGTATACAAACTTGATTCTGGAGAGGGGCTTGGTGAGAATATCTTATGTCTGCTCATCAGTGTTGATATACCTTAACTGTATAGCCTTCCGTAGTACCATATCTCTAATATAGTGATACTTGATCTCAACATGCTTGGTTTTGTCATGAAACACAGGATTGACAGAAAGTTTCACGCAACTCTGGTTATCACAATGAATGATAGTAGGCTCCATTGATTGTCCAAACAATCCTGCAAGGAGCTTACGAAGCCATACTGCTTCTCGAGCTGCCATACAAGCTGCAATATACTCTACCTCTGTTGTACTCAATGCTATAGATGACTGCTTCCTGCTGCACCAGGATATCATAGCAGAACCCAAACTGAAGCAACAACCAGAGCTACTCTTTTGATTTGTGACACATCCTGCCCAATTAGAATCAGTATAACCATGCAACTCCAAGTCAGCATCTGAAGAATATCTCAACCCATATCCAACTGTGCCACGCAAGTTTCTCAGGATATGTTTAGTTGCAACAAGATGTATCTACCTCGGTTCACACATGAACTGACTAAGTGCACTCACAACATAACAGATATCTGGTCTAGTGTTAACTAGATACATCAAGGACCCAATCAGCTATCTGTACATTGTAGGATCCACCAAGTCTGAACTAGCTACAACCTCCTTCAATTTATGTAGGTTGGTCTCCATAGGTGTAGACATGGATTTGCAATCCATCATACCAAACCTCTTAAGTACATCAATGGTGTACTTCCCTTGACTTAGGATCATTTCATCTAGTTTCTGCCAGACTTCTAAGCCAAGGAAGTAGTGCATAAGTCCAAGGTCTTTCATCTCAAACTTAGAGGCCAACTCTTTCTTACATTTGATGATCAAGTGTTCTTCTCCAATAAGTATCAAATCATCAACATATATAACCAAAATCAATGCTTCACCATCAATTACCTTAAAGTATAGATTAGAGTCAGCATCATTCTTCAAGAAGCCCAAGCTTGACAGGTAACAATCAATTCTTTCGTACCATGCACGAGGAGCCTGCTTAAGACCATACAAGGCCTTCTTCAGCTTGCAAACATGAGACTCCTTCCCATGTACCTCAAACCCATTAGGTTGCTTGATGTAAACTTCTTCCTCGATCACACCATTTAGAAAAGTTGTCTTCACATCTATTTGATGAATCTTCCATCCTCTAGATGCAACAATGGCAATGATGGTCCTGACAGAAGTGTAGCGAGCAACAGGAGCAAATGTTTCTTCATAATCAACTCCCTCTTTCTGTGAAAACCCACGAGCCACGAATCTTGCCTTGTACTTCTCTATGCTCCCATCAACTGCATGCTTGATCTTGAAGAGCCATTTTGAAGATACCACAGATTTGCCTTCGGGTCTAGGAACAATGTCCCAAACATCATTCTTGAGAATTGATTGGTACTCCTCTGACATAGCATCTTTCCAAACCTATTGACTGGAAGCTTCCTCCACACTAGAAGGCTCAAACTCAATAATGTTACTCATCAAGGCAACATAACTGGAGAACTTATGTGGCCTTTTACTTTCTCTGAATGTACCTCTAGGAGTTGCAAACCTTTCAGCCTCTTGCATAGTTTTCCTAGCCCAAAGAGGTCTCTTTCTTCTAATCACTATATCGGTAGGCCCATCAGTAGGTTCCAAGGGCTCAACTGGATCAACATCTTCCTTCGGTTCTAAAGTCTCCCTCTGAATCTCAGGAGTATGGTCAATTTCCATATCCTGAGGAGACTCATCATAGTCAATCTCCACATGAGTTCCCTTGGATCTTCTAAATGCAACATCTTCCTCAGATGTGACATCTCTACTGATTTCAATCAACTTCTGACCTGGAACATATATCCTGTAGGCTTTTGATGTCTCACTGTAACCCACAAATATTCCCTTCTTTCCAGAAGGCTCCAACTTAGTTCTCTTTTCTTTTGGAACATGAACATAGACAAGACATCCAAAGATCCTCAAATGACTAACCTCAGGCTTCTTCCCTGTAAAGGCTTCTTCCGGAGTCATATTCTCCAAGACCTTGTGAGGACTTCTATTCTGAACATATACTGCAGTCCTAGAAGCTTCTGCCCATAAGAAGGTTTGTAGATCTTGGTCATGAATCATGGCTTTTGCTCCTTCCACGATCATCTTGTTCTTTCTCTCTGCAACACCATTCTGTTGAGGATTATAGGAAACACAAAACTTCCTCTTAATCCCAGCATCAACACAGAAATTTCGAAAGCTACTAGAGGTGTATTCTCCTCCATTATCAGATCTAAGGATCTTGATTCTTTTACCGGAAAGATTCTCTACAAGAGCTTTGAACTCCTTGAACCTTTCTAACACTTCCTCAAATTCTTTAGTTTTCAAAAAATAAATCCAAGTCTTTCTAGAGTGATCATCAATGAAAAGAACATAATACAAGAAACCACTCGAAGAAGGAACAAACATAGGTCCACATAAATCCGAATGAACAAGTTCTAAAATACACTTAGATCTACTTTCTCTACTCTGGAAAGGAGCTTTTGAATTCTTACCCATAGCACATCCTTTGGAAGTTCCTTCATGCTCCTGATTGAATTTAGGAAGTCCCGTGACCATCTTCTCCATGATAGGTAAGGCTCGGAAGTGGAGGTGAGCCAATCTTTGATGCCACAGATCACATAGACTTGAAGAATCATGAACTAATGCCTATAGAGGACGTGTACATAGCCTATAGAGGCTTTCATGTCTAACAACAATTACTTGAGCATCCTTGAAACTGGAATTCTCCATCCACACAAGAACTTTGCCTTTGGAGAAGGCAACTTGATATCCTTTATCTTCTAGAGCTGAAATCGAAATAAGATTGCGCTTGATTCTTGGAACATACAGAACATCTCTCAACTGAAGTGTAATGCCGGAATCCAAATGAAGAGTAGAGGTCCCAATCCCTTTCACGGAATAGCCAGCATCATCTCCAATAATAACTTGTTCTGAAGAATCTTTCTCCACCAAACTTGATAAGTGCTCCTTAAATCCAATGATGTGTCGAGAAGCACCACTGTCGATTAGCCAAGTGTTGGTATCTGTAGGTACTGTTAGCTCTCAAAAACGCAGGTTTGAACCACAAGAGGTTGCCAAGCTCTCACAACATTTCAAGGTAGCAGACAAGGCCAAATGATTTGAACCTTCTTCTCTTTAGGTGCTGCTAGACCTAGGCGGGTATACCTATTTGAATAAAGCAGACTTGACCTTTGTTCATTTACTAAAGTAATTTACCCACACTAGCAAATGGGAGTGGATAAATGAGTTTTATTTTGGTATAAATTGTATAAGCAATATCAAGGAAAAAATCTAATGTGTTCATATGTAAAAATGAATGAAACTAAACAGCGGAATGGTAGAGACTAGTGCCTTATTGGGTGTACAGAGTCAAATGAAAATCTGAAATGAGTACCTTCTTTATGGCAGAAACTCAAATTGTTTGGCTTATAGGTTTAAGTTTATAACTTGTATAAACATGCAGGAATGTGACTACTGAGTTCTTAATGATCCAAATGAGATTTCCTAATTACTATGACTGACTAAAAGGACTTAATCTTTCCTTGAAAGAACCAATTAATCCAATCATACAGATACAGCAAGTGTGCACTGATAAACTAAAAAATATACTTGATATATCAGTTTAAACAATTAGAAAACATCAACCTTGGAGACAACTTCAGCAATACTTTTAATTAACACAAAAAACAACTGAAACCAGAAAAATGTCATCACATCAAATAAATTCAATTGAAATCTCCATTGTTTTAGACATGCATCATAGTCTCAAAATTATAAAACATTTTGTATCCTACTGTATTTTTTACTCGCTCTCTGCTCCTCTCTATCCCTCGTTATTTGCTGTCAAAATGAGTATTTATATATTGGCCACATGAAAAGTCCCATCCATTCGTATTCAAATCCGCGGCGATCCATCTATTCGGGCTTTTACCAACGTTCGCTAAACACCCGCTAAGATATCCTGCAGCTTCCCCGACGTTCTGAGTCTCTCCAACTACCATAGATTATATATCGCTTTGATGTCATGTAGTCTCATCGATGTGCTGAGTCTCCCCGACACTCTGTGCCTTCAGTCTTGAGTATCGTTGTGAATTTAGGGGTCGGAAAACATTCCTCCGACTACTCAAGTCTTACCGAGATGTTTCCTTCAATTAGCTTTCTAATCGCCGAGACATAATAGTTTCTTGCCGATGGAACTTCATTCGGCATGACCCTCCTAGCTCTCTCCAATGAAGTCTATCTCGCCGATGAATACTCCCTCCAAACATGCCACCAAGTCTTTACCAATACAACACTCGTCGCTGTGACATAGGGGGTCGGCAGGATTCCATGACTTCATATTGATGACAACGACGGAATCCACTCTTGCTTTATCGGTGAGACCAAATGAATGCTCCGGGACATTACACTGATAGCTCTTGTCTGGGTGACATGTCACTTTATGCCTCAATCGGTAAGACACAAATGAGCTCAATATGACTTATTCCGATAACTGTTGTCTTGCTGATAGGATCCTCTGGTCGCTGAGACTGCAAACTATGTCTGCCCGATGTGTATTACCAAATAAAATTTTATCAGTAAGACAATCCTGATCTCTTGCCAATAGACTGCAAAAGACACACATTAGTATAAAATGCTTCATGGATCGGTGAGACCTGTATAATCTCATGCCGATATGATTTATACATTGGAATACTCAGGGTTAGATGAATTCTATGGGACCAAACGATGAAAACCAACTAATGCATGGGAAAAATGATATGCAAAGAGGATTCTTATGCTTATGGTATGGGCATTTTTTGGGAACTAACGGGTAAATGCAGCCATAAAAATTTTCAAAATTTTACAATTCTAACAGGTACATTGCTTGATAATGCTGAATAGAACAAGTATTCACATGAATCCTTCTACAGAGAAGCATCATCAACATCTACAACTGTGGCTTGTTGCTTAGGTCTAGTTGGATAATGCTTAGCAAAGTGGCCAAACTTATCACATCTAAAGCATTGAATCTTGGACATGTCTCTCTTCTTCTTGGAGGCAGGTGCATCATCATTTCCCTTATCTCGATTCCTCTTCAAGAACCCTTTCCGTCCATCTTTTCCTTTCTTCTTCGAAGCATGGGAGGCGAGAACATGAATGTCTTCATTCTTCGAACTTTGACCAACGCCTCTAGCCACCAACCTTGATTCTTCTTGAATGCAATTTGACCTTAGATGATCAAACTTAGGCAATTTTGATCTTGCACTGATTCCCTAAATGTAGGATTCCCAAGACAAAGGGAGACCATTGAGAGCAAGCATAGTCAAGTCTTTGTCATCAACTATATGCCCAATTGTCGAGAGCTGATCTCTTAAATCTGAAATCCTCATGAAGTACGCAATCACTGATTCTCCTTTCGCCATCTTCACATGGTGTAGTTGTTGCTTCAGTGCAAGTGCTCGGTTGGTATTGTTGATTTCGTACATTTCTTCCAATGTTTTAAACATGTCTCTTGCCGTCTTCAACTTAGAGACAATAGGAATGATATGATCCTTAATAGAATCAACCAATATTTTCATTGCCTTGATATCTTACTTTACCCACTGCAACTTCTCTTCTTCCTCTTCAGGTTCAGGAACACTAGACTCCATAAATTCACCCAAGTCATTTTCACGCAAGGTAAGCATGATCCTAAATCTCCATGATGTGAAGTTTGAAGCTCCCTCAAGTCTATCCTCAATCTTCAAACCGTTAACCATCTTGACAAAGGTAGAGATAGACAAAGAAATATAAAGAAGAGAATAGATTATTGCTATATGAACAAATCTGATCACGATCTCCTCAAACCTGCTCTGATACCATGTTAAATTTAGTGATCAGATTAAATGCACAGAAAATTAATTCAAAATCAGACACAATAACACAGCAGATACCCTAGGAAAACCCTCCTCTTGAGGGAGAAAAACCCAACAACAATATATCACTTATATATTGAATTATCAATGAATGTCTCATTTACAAAGAGGCCAATATTAAGGCCACAATTTGATGCTAACACAACAAATGAAGTAACTCCGCCTTCTACAATAATATCGATCTTCCCTAGAGACAAATTCGCACTTGAAGAACTTGAACTTGATATGAATGTTGAATGAATATCGAATGAATTGAATGCTTGACAAAGAGAATGACAACGAATATATATACAATACCAAGAGAAGGACGTAACTCTTCATCATCATGTCAGCCAGCGTTGGGAGATATCCTTTCATAGAGACGCATCCAAAACATGATAAGTCGGCCTCCTCATAATCGTATCTTAAAAATCGCGCCTCCTCCTATCAAGGTCGGCCTTGATAATAAATGTACCTTTTCATTAAGGTTTGTTTGTCTTAACAAATAGATATGTCACTTAATAATTACGCCTCTTGGAGTATCAATAAATTAAATAGCCTGGGGCTATATTTGATTTATTGCAAATAGGAGATCGTTGGAAGTAGAGACCGACGCTCTACATGAACATCAACAGTTGTGGTCTCTTCCCACTTTTGTTGATGTCTAAGGGCATGAGTCTCTTAAATCTAACCCAATTTTTTCTTAGGCAATGGTGCCAAATGTTTGCTCTTCTTCTATCTAATAAGACTAATAATTAAATTAATAATAGAAATTACAAAGCGTGTCAAACAAAGGAGTAAAAGTATATCTTTATTTGTACATATTGTTATTACAAAAGAAGACCAAAGATGGTTAGCCAGGGATCAAACAACTTCCCCTAACTATGCAAAGGCTATTTAAAAGAATCAACGGTTGCCACAAGAACAAGAACACAACCATCTATCAACTAACTCCTATAACTACCTATTGATGTGTTTTTCATGACCGCACCAAACAGCAAAATAAAGTTTCCAATGACTTCCTTATCCTCTCTTGAACAAAGTATTCGGTATGCTAAGATTGTGTTGACCCAAACCAAATTTTTTGCTTCATCAAGGCATTTTGCATAAAATAGTCTTAACCTTGCTAAAATGATGTAAAATACAGTTTTTGGGCAATATCAAGCATGGAGTTTTGTTAATGTTTTGTCAGTCAGAGGCAGTATTCATTGATTAGAACCTGAATCAGAGACTCAGAATGAAGCAATTCACGGTGGAGGAACATTTCACGATGACACTTATAGTTTTAATGGTCATTTCAGTGGCCAAAATGATGATTTCAATTGTCAATTCTTAAAGATTTCTCAAGAAAAGCAGAATTGCGCCCCTATAGCCCAGGGGCGCCCTTCTATTTGAAGGTCTAAATTTTGTAATAAATGCTCAAGCATACAGCCAAACGCTTCAGAATTGGTCTGCCTATCCGATGAGCTATCCAGAGAGGCTTTCCGAGACTCATAACTCCGGTTACTGGCGACAGAAGTTGAAGATTCCAAAGTTGCAGTCTGCAGAAGCTTGTCACTTTCCAGCTTTTGTGCCCCTGTAGCTCAAGGGCGCATTCTTTAAGGGGGGTTTAGATCTTGTTATTCATGATGGTTGATGCAGTCAATCTCTTCACGACTAGTCTGCCTTTCCGACAAGCTATCGAGCGCAATGATTCGAGGTCCAGAGCTCCGACAGTCAGCATTAGAAAATGAGCTTATGAGGAGAGTTTACATCACAAGAGCTTCTTCAGATGGTGAATTGCGCCCCTGTAGCTCAGGGGCGCCTTTCAAGATGACCTCTGAGATGGCAGAATTTGCAGACAAGGTCTTCCTGTCATCTGTGCTACTCTAGTTCGCCTTCGCGATGCACCAAGTTGCCTGTTAATCCGACATTCTGAGAGATTGTGGTAGAGATTCTACTAGGCACGTAATTTCACGGGCGGACTGGCATATAAATTTCATTGTATTTCTGTAGGCCAGAGATGCCTAGCCTTTAGGCCTGTCAGATGAGGTTGTTCACATTCGAAGTCTTCACGAGACTTGAGAGTAATTACTCTAGCTATTCAACGAGCCTAGCCATCAGCCTCCAGGATTTGGCAAATGCTTGTACATGTGAGGTCTTTGGCAAAATACTGAAGGACGAAAACAGCTCAGAAAATGGCTAAGTCTAGTCGTCTATTCCATCTTGGGAAAGGCACCTTTCTATTTGAGGTCTTAGAAGCAGTTTTCTTGCTTCGTCGCCTCTAGAGACGTCTATCGTATGTCCTTTGGCTACTCAATAAGACAAACAGTGCTCGAATCAAGTCATCCTAGCTCCAGATATCAGAGGTCAAAGTAGGGCATCTGATTGAGAGTTGTTTCGTCAAGATGGTGTTCATGCCTACTCAGATTAAGGGCGTTTTTTACTTTTGAGGCCCTTAATGCACTTTTCAGATGCCTTATGTATATTTGTTGGATGCGGAATACCTCTAGTCATGCAGTGAGCGTGGTTGCCTGTCAGCAGGGTTCATTGTTCGTCATCGGCAGCAGTTTGAAGCATCAGATGGCAGTTTGGAGAAATGGTTAAGTCTGGTACCTGAAAGTCAATTTAATCAAGGGCGCCTAATTCTTTGAGGTGTTAAATGATAGATTTTACAGTGATGACTCCCAACAGACATTCCTTCCTTGCTCTGCAAGCTTCGCAATGAATAAACCAACTCAGTCTCAGCGTCAGCCGGTCACCCAGAAATCAATGTCGAAGATGGTCAGTTATAACTTTGTACTCAGCTACAAAGTAGGAAGTTAATAAAAAAATGCAGTATCTTGAGCAAATGGACGCCTATGAGGCCAAGTAATGACTTTTCGGAATCAGTGAAGTTAGCCGGTGAAACCTAAAGCTTCATTCGTTAAATAATATTTAATATTTATTTTTGCATTAAAATGGCGAATTTCTAAAATTTGCGCCTTTTGCAAATTGCATGATAAATATTATTTTATTATTATTTATTTCCAAACTCAGTGTCATTATCAATGTAACTGGAAGGGGTCCAATCAGAGGATTTCTATTTTAGTTGAGGTTTTAAATCTTGCAGTGAACAAGATGGTGCGAATTTTCCTTATTTAAACATGGCGCCATCATTGTTCATTCTCACAGCTTCAAGAGAAATTCGCAATTCTTCAGAGCAAAGGCGATTTTACAAAGCAGAAGAGTATTCATCATCAACAATCAAGGGCGATTTCATTAATTCATTCTTTTTGCAGGTTAGTTCATATTCATCAACAAATTTGAAGAACAAGGGCGATTTTCACAAAAGAAAGAGCTTATAAAAAAGTCTTTTTCTTCCTTGATTCTCAAAATTCTCTCAAAATCCAATTTGCATGTTCCTGAAATTGGCGAATTTGATAAGTCTAAACATCTGGATCATTTCTATATAACTTCCTCGAATTAAAATTGTGCGTTTGTTTTTTCAGGAATTTTTTAACTTCAAGAACATTCGTTCTCGAGTTTCTAATTTTCTCATCTGAAAACTCTTTGCATGGTCTAGTAGAGGTTAGATTTTCGCATTTCTGATGTTCTGGGTTGTCTTAGAATCTTTTTCTAGACAAAACCCATATCTCAGATTTTTCGCCGAAAATAACTCTTCAAAAGGCTATTTTTAGCTTTCCAAAAATCTTGTCAAAACATAGTCAAGTGCACAGTCAACAGGCGAGTTTTTCAGAATGCAGTACACTCAACTCGAATACAGGACCAAATCAGTCCTTACTCACGACTTCATCGGGACAGTTAAGACGGATCTTCACAAGGTGCTGCCAGAAGCAGTCTTGGATCCAGTTAAGATCAGAGGTTCGATTATTCAGAATATTCAATAGTCCGGGTTATTGGAGGCCGCTTCCATTCCTATCTCCGTTCATTGTATTGAGTTCGTAATGTCTTGTATTAAGCATTACAATTCTACTACTCGTGAAATAGTGTCAGTAGATGGACGAGTTATTTGCAGTCTCAAGCCTTTGGATGTTGAAAGAAGTTTTGGTATACTTCAGCACTCGAACAGTCTAGTTATTTCTATGGAGCAGTGCGAGTAGGCATCCAATGCTGATGTGGACAAGTGCCAGAATAAAATGGCAGAAAGATGGTTAAAGCAAGCGAAGAACAGATTGCCAAACAATGTGGTTCGTGGTGAGTACAAGGATGAGTACTCAATTCTAATTACACTCTTGAATCATGTCTCAGTCACATGCTAATGTTTTCTAGCCTTGGATGTATTACATCATTGGCCGCATCATATCTAGGCAGGAGCATTATGACTGGGCATCCTTCATCAACGATATTATCCACAAGCAGATCACCGGTTTCCTTGTTGCTCATGAATTTCACGTGTTCTTATCTCGTGTACTTGATTGCTTATCAGGGTCAGTTCCAAGGACTAAACACCGTGGGCATTCTCAGTGTTCAGAAAGTCTATCAGTATTATGATCAGCTTGAGTTCACTAAGGCTGAACATCATTTCAAGCGTGTTCACGAGGCTTTCCTGACTTATACAGTGAGAAATTTGGACAAGGAGTTGCACATTCATATCTCGGCAGTTGCTAAAGCAGCGATGGATGGTTGGGCAGATTGGTTTATTCAGTTCCCGACATACACCTACATCCGAGTATATGGTTTTATAGGAAATCCAGCTATGCTTCCACGTTATCCTTCGGATAAGACAGTTTTTATGGAGTTCCTGAGGCAGTTGCATGATGTTCATCGTCTTTTACGCCGCAAGCATAGACCAGCCGCCAACTTCCCTCTTCAGTTCGGAATGTATTGGTGCAAGACGGCAGTTGATGCCAAAGTTGCAGGACAGGAGCTTGAGAAATATCATCTCAAGTATCTTGTTGAGGCTCGTGCCTATGATCTTTCAGGTCATTACACAACTCGCCTTGCTGGACGCACATATCATGAGCCTTCTATGGAGGATTATTGGGCAAATTGCGCAGATGATTTTGAGGTTCGCAGCTATGGCTGCTTCTCTCTCTCCAGTTTATGTTTTCTTGTCGAGAAGATGGGGAGGTTTATCGATGATGGGAGAAGTTCTTCCTCGGTTTTTGAAGCGAGTCGACACCGCGGCGGTTGATTATGCAGGAATGCACTTGAAAGGAGAGGTCAAGTAGAGTTATTCAAGCGGTATACTTTACACTGAGGGAGGGGAGGGTAAGTGTGCCTAGAGCGAGCGCCGGTGTGGTGAATCCTTCACTACCTTCCTCGTCAAAACCTAAGCGAAGAAGAGGAGTAATCCTCCTAAGAAAGGTCAAGCGCCAAATAATTCAAAAGGTAAGGCGCTTGCCATTGATACACATACGGAGCTTGACAGACAGCCTATCATAGAGCCAGTTCAAAGGCTAGTTTAAAGTCCGCCAGTGCCTGAGGTTCAACCTCAAGTTCTTACACCAGTTCCAGAGCAATCACCAGCTCCAATTCATATTGAATTGGATTTAGACTCCTCATCTCGCAACAGTGCTTCTACATATTCGCTCTCGTCACAACCTCCTGTTGCTAGTACAGACCCTTCCAATAGCATTAGCCGAGACCAGTCTTGGATTGAAAATCAGCTGGGAAGGAAGAGGAGGCAGCCATCCTATGTTCTTAATCATTCAGATTTTGATCAGGTTTACCGAGATGTGCCAGACAAGAGGATCAAGAACATGGTCCACGTGGAGAGGAATACCGATATGGAGATCGTCGTCGAGACTGCTATACCTCCACAGGGGAAGAGCTTGGATGAGTTGGAATCTCAGGACTTTGAGGTTATCACAGTCAACCTTGGTCGTAGCACACGCCAGACTCAGGTTGATCTCCTACAAGTTGCTACAGACAGTGCTAGGGATAGAATGTTGAAAGACGGAGAGGATAAGGCAGCCCTCAAGGCTGAAATCAGACAACTTCGTCAGTACATTTCTAGCCTTGTACACAGGTCAGAAGTCATTGCCACACTCCCGCCGATGCTTGAGCCTCCAGCAGAACAGGGCCAACTTAATCATTTAGTTGCATATGGCAAGCGTTTGGATGAGTGGGAGGAGTTTGTTGCTAAAGGTCGTTCTATGCTCACAAAGTTATATCAATTGCGGTACAATGCACGAGAACTCCATCTACATCTTCAGGATGAGGAGCGAGACATGGCAATTAACAAACCCCAGGATGAGATTATGATTGCTCACCTAAGTGTGGCATATGAATCAGTCACAGATGCAGAAGATAGAGAAGCTATCTACTCTTGGAAAACACAGTTGGTTTTCAAAGCAAAGATAGAGGAGACTATGGCGTCAAAATTGGCTGAGTAGAGAGCACGTTACTAGTGCACTCCGATTTGTGAGGACCTTAGTATCTCGCTTACCGTGTCGATATCAAATTGAGGGTGGTGCGTATGTTGAGCTTACCGATGTACAGTCAGAGCTCCAAGCACTCGCTCATACTATTTTCAATGGGGAGACCGATGGCTGTAAGATTAATCAGCTTACAGTCATGTCAGCGTTGTTCAATGAAGCAACAAGGAGTAGGGGCGAACTTCAGTCCCAGATCACAGCTGGTGAGGACATGCTGTGTAGGCATAGCATTCTTCGAAAAAGTATCAGAGCTCCAGATAGTGATGCAGTTAACAATCTCGTTGAGGGATTGGTTGCTCGAGATCACGATCAGTAGACTTCAGTTCCCACTTCTCAGAATAGACTTTATACACAGGAGTTAACTTGGCGTTACCCTTTCAAGTTAACTCGTTGTTTCATCACATGCATATCTATTTGAGATCAGCTTTATTTACTTGGAGTTTTATTTAGGGTTTTCCGTTAACTGATGGTAGTCTTCCAGTTAACATGCTTTCAATAAGGACGTGCATGCTTGCACAATTGTCCATTTTAGATTAGATGTTTCGGTTAACTGATGGTAGTTTTCCGGTTAACTATATAGTTTGCTTTATTAGGGCTTAGCAATAAATCTTGCATGCATTGCAAGACTATAGTTGACTCAAAGTGATTTTAGGGTTCCCTACACCTTTTGATGTCTATAAATAAGAGTTTTTGCTCATTTGTACATAACTTTTGCACGAGAGAGAAATATATGTTGTGCCTACCTTGCCCTCAATATTGCTCATTCTGTATCTATTCATGCGTTTTTACTATTATGATGAATTGTTATGCCACATAGGGTTTCATGCAATTATAATGGTGAATTCTTTCCTTAGTTAGATCAAATCTGTTTTGTGTTCAATAAACTTGTCGATTGAGTGATAGTTGTGCCACCTTGCCTTCAAGTTGAGAATCGTACTTGGTTATCGTGTGATGTGTGTGAATAATAAACTTATTCAGATTGAGTGATAGATGTGCCTTGCCTTCAAGTTGAGAATCGTATTAGTTTATCGTATATTGTTGTTTCCAATAAACTTGTTTAGATTGAGTGATAGATGTGCCACCTTGCCTTCAAGTTGAGAATCTATACTTGTTTATCGTCAGATAGTCATCCTTGCTCCATTTCCTCATGCTCTGTTTTCTTGAGGAAACTGGATAGATTTTAAGTAATTAAGCCTAGTTGTAGTTAGTAGTCTGCGAAACCAGAAAATACTCAGCTGCAACGTATATAGTTTTCGAGAAAGCCTTGTACCTCTACAGCTGAAACAAAAAGATAGGAAATAGTTTAGTTTACTTTCCTTTTCAAAGCACTTTTGTCAAGCACAACGAGGGAGCTTCCCCTCCTAATTTGAAGAGCACTCATTGCGTAGTGTGCATAGCTGTCGTACCAACTCTTACTCCAGAGGTGCTAGTTGTTAACAGATTGCAGAGAGATCATAAATTCAACTCAAGGTTCCTTCAATGTAGTGGACACACTTGATTCGTTGTGATATGCTGTTTTCACAAGGGGACTTACGCAATTGTTCATTCAGCAAACAGCAGGAAGGTTAAAGGGGTTTCACGTGTTTTGAGTGATTTGGCAGGTAAGTGCAAGTTTCCTAATACTAACCAGAAATATACTGAATTGAATGGTTGCAGGGATTAGAAAATTTATGTCCTATCTAAGAGCGGGCGTGGGATCAACTTCAGCAGGCTTCAACCAAGACTTTGCTTCGCCTCGCGTTGGACAACCTCTACAAAGTCGGTGCAATCTTCAAAGGGGTAACAAGAAATGTTCAAATCACAATTTAGCATAAGGACACCATCATGACGACGCATGCCAAAACGTGAATCATAACCGAAGTTAAGCTTAAAAGTATTCCAGTCGACCACACAAGGAAAACTTACCATCAACAAGCTCGCTAGTGGTATGGATTAAATGAAGTTGCTTTGATCACCACAATCCACAACTAACTATATGCATGAAAATGAAAATTACTCTACTTTAAATCCTACTTGAAGTAGAAGGACGAAGAAACCTCGCTAGCTACTCACAACAAAAGACGAGATCATCATCAATGAAAACTCTTTTATTGAGAGAGTGTTCACAACAATTTCTTACAAAGTTTTCAAAGGAAAAACTTTCCTCCTTCAAACTATGCTATGCTATGGAACTATGCTAATTCTAAACTGTCTCTCTATAATCTAATCTAATAGCAATCTGATCTCTAATCTCATGATATACAAATGAAGGGAATGCCCCTTTTATAGCTGGCCAAGTCCAATGGACGGCTCAAATTACAATCAGATGGATGGCCCAGATCGTGCCACCTCAGCCCTAACCCTAAAAAGAGGAGTGGAGTAATAAATGAACCAAAAGATTCCCACTCTCTCCCAAAATAGCAGAAGCAATTAATGCCCACTATCAATTATCCAAAAGGTCATTATCCAAAAAGGCGTTTCCATTCTCCTCCTTGGCTGCAAAATCAATGAACCTAGTCAGCACAGCCTCAACCTCTTGAACTGAGATAGGCGAGATATGATCAAGCTGATACTCCAACACCGTAACTACCTGCCCATGTCGAGTGCAAGACTTTCTCCAGGCAACTAAAGCATCTTGAGTGTTCTAGATAATGCTGGAGAAAGTTGAGGTGTTCTCAAAGTCATTTTGAACAAAAGTCTTCACCTTTGAAAAGAAAGGTGCCAACCTACTCTTCAAATTATCAGCAGTCACCTCCTCAAAAGTCAACCTCCTAGCAAAGATAGCCTCCAATGTGTTCAGGACTCCATCAAGAATGCTCACCATGGCCTTTTTGACCCTAGCCGAATCTGCCTATGCTGCATCAAAGAATCCTCGGCCTGTGACAACTGAAGAATACTAGCCGGTGAAGTCATATCTATCACCCTCCTGTATCACGCCTCCCTCAACCAAAGTCTGTAAGGGAGTATGCATCAAAGCTTCTAAACAAAGGACAACCTTGATCTAATAGATATGAGCATCACCCCAAGCTTGATCAACTGCATCCATCCGTGCCATAATGCCAGAAGCCCGCTGATAAGAATGAGCAAGATCCTCCATAAACTTTTTTGTCTCAGCACGAACACTAGCAACCCATTTATCTACCTCCTGTGCCATCTTCCTCACGTCCTCCAAGCCATTGATGGACTCTCTGGGAAACTCGGCTGGGAGCTCAATAGCAGGATTTTCTTGCCCAAAAGGACAAGACAAGTGTTGTACGTAACCAATCAATGTCTTGTGCTCTTTCTTCAATTTCTTATATTTTCCTTCAGTCTGGAGTAACCTGTCCTTGAGTGCCTGGTAGGAGTTATCACACTCCTCAATTATCTATGCTCCAGTGGGGCGACCTAACTCCATGGTGGTGATCACATAATTCTCCGGAACAGCCTCATCTCGATCGCACTCAATCCTTGGCATAGCCACGTGAAGGGTGCGAGAGCCATCTTCATCTGTTGAAATCTTTGAAAACTTCCTAGCTCTCTTCTTTGTTGGAGGCGCACTGATCCTCCTCAGGAATTCCTCCATCTCAACTGTTGGATTAGTTTCCTCAACAGGGCTCCTCGTCATCTTGTCTCGGAGCCAATCTGGTCCTACCTGCTGCAGGTCAGAAATAATAAATGGCTGCTCATTCCTTACTTCTTCTTCACAAACCTCTTCTCTAACTTCATCCTGACGAGGCTCACCAACTTCTACAGGCTGAGTATCTCCTGAACCTTGGGCCTCCTTCCCTGTAACCATGTCATCTTCTAATGTCGCCTCAATCTCATGTTGGAAGCGTGTATCTGTGCCCGTTTCTTCATCTTCTTCTTGTTGGTTATCTCTGATAGGCACGTTGACACTCTGGCCAACAGACTCCCTTCGTGGTGGTTGATTTACCTCTTGTAATTCTTGCTCTTTATTCAACATATTTCTTTGATCAGCAAACAATGGAACCTCCTGTATACTCGAAGAACGAGTCTCCAACGGCGTAGTTGATGCCTGTAATGTCCCCTTCCAGTTGACATTTCTTGGTACTTGAGATTAGCCTATTATGTGGCCCTTGTAGGCTAATATGGAGGATAGAGGGTCTTGTTGAGGCATGGCTTGGCTTCAGTTGTTAGAACTATTCAGTTTGGCTTTCGTTCGGGGTCTTTTGGACATCATTTGCTTGACTTACTATTTTTAGTAAGTGGAGACACTCAGTGGAGCACCCCTGCTATTTTTAGCAGTATGGTCTAGTCATATGATGTTTCAGTCACTTCCGGCTTCAGACGGCTTGTCATTTGGACTTATATTGAGAGAGATATTAATATTTATTTGCCAAAATAAATATTAATTTAATTGAAGCTTATATTATAAAGTTATAATGTAAATTAATGTTATAACTTAAGTGACTTAATGAAGGGGTCGACCATCATGAAGAAAGGGCCACATTTTAATTAATTATTATAATTAAATGGGCGCCCAAACTATTGAAAAATTAAAAGTGAAACTCAAAGTTTATTTAAATGATGCTTTTTGAAGGAAATCGACTTGCTTGAGGAGATATAAGGGTTTCTTTTGAAGAAATTCATTATTATGCATATGAGAATCGATTTTAGCCATTTCCTTCTTCAGAGAATGAAGCCAAGGGTTTTAGTTTTCTACTGCATTGGAGAACGAGCCATCTTCAGTGTATTGCAATTCAAAGGCTGTGAAATATCAGCTGATTTATTGCCTGTTAGTTGAATAGCTTCATTCAGAAGTTATTACAGAGTTTATTGTGAAGTTATTATTCAAGGTTTGATCAATATTTGTCCAGGAAGAGAGATATCCTTGAGCGGCTAGTTTAGTTCTACCTCTGGCACATTTCCCAAGATGGTACAGATTTATTTATTGCTGGTTTAGGGCCGTACTTCAAAGCTGAAAGGCCGTACTTCTTCCACAAGCTTGGACGCCTTGCCTTTTTGCTGGATCCTGCTTTCAGAGGTGGCACCTTGATCTTCAAGAGGTCCTGCGTCATTTTCACAGAGGGAGATCAGTTATTTTATGTTGGCCGTACCTTTTTATCATCATGCCAAGCGGCTGCAATTAGGTTTTCAAATATTAAATATTGCTTTGCCTTTTAGTCTGCATGTTTGAGATTCATCATTGTAATCGTCTAGAGAGAATAATAAATCCATGTGCTACCGATTTAGGAGTTTATTTGCTTCAGTATTTACTTTCCTGTATTTATTAAGATTTTTAGAAGCATTTATTGCAAAATCGCACCATTCATCTTATTGCACAAAAACCATCAAAAACAATACAAAACAACAAAACACAAAAAAAATTAGTTTAAGCATTAGGGGTTGAAGTTGAACCAGCAGGGTTCTTTACAATGCCACTTCAACTCTCGGAGGCTCTGGCTGGACTGGTTCCTCTCTTTGTGGCTCTAGATCCCTAGCAACCTACTTCTTCTTTTTGATAGTTGGCGGCCTGTGATCTCCCATTAAATTATAAGAGGGATTGATTTGCCCTTAAGCCTATTCACGTGCCTCTCAACCCATCCTCTTGTGAACGTCAATACTGGTATGCAAAGTGTATCTAAATCCGTAACCTATGGCTCAAACCAATCTGGAAGTGGGAGTGGTGTCCTCCTTACTGTCTCATAATTAGCCTGCATAACGTTCACGTCTTCATCAACCTAGTCTGGCAGTGGAACAATCTCACATTCCCTAATCATGCTCAAAGGTATTCTGGAAAACATCCTTCTCCTTATCTCAGCTTCATCTGGCGCACTTGCCCAGAAGTCCTCGATGTGTGCCTTATGTCTAAATTCCTCTGACAATATCCATCTGATATTCTTGTGAGGATCATAATGCTACCTGCTAGTATGATAAGAGAGGTGGAAGAACTGAAGCTCATTTTCAGCTTCCTTGGGTGCCTGTAGTGAAGGACAAACTTCATCTGAATTTCCCATGATGATCGGGAAGTCAAGTCCTTTCTTCTTCTTCTTCTGAATCTTGTCGTAGGCAATGAGTTGCTTAGATATTTCTAACATCAAAATCTTGTTTGTAGGGTACCTGGGTAATCTATAAGGATATGATGAGAACCCTTGCAGCCTGATGTAAGTGAATTTTGGAAATTGGATAAACCAACATCCGTACCTCTCTATCAACTCCGGAGCCTCCTTTGATATTCTGTGATGAGTTCTTTGCTGAAGTGACCTCGTTATATGCATTGTGAAGGTGTCATTGACTCTCTTGTAGTGAGATGTGCTCGTCAAGTGCAGCTTGGGATAGGCCTCATGAATCTTGAACTACTGAGAGCCACACCCAATCGGCTCCTTGTATGATATTCCTCTATACTTCGTCATACGAGCCAACATGTAGATGATGTATGAGCCCATGTAAAATGCCTTTGTTCTCCTCAAACTCCTGAGCTACTCATGTAAGTTATTGCTAATCATCACTGCCCAGTCAATGTGCTCCTTGCCTTCCAGCGCGAGATTGACATAGTAAAACATCCGAGGCTCAAAGATGAACGCCTAGGGACATCCTTCGACTCTGCTGAGCATCATGATTAAGTCACAATACTCTTGCTTCAGATCATCTGAGATTATCTACTTCGGCAACTTCGTACGAGTTGGCTTGGGCTTGTTCATCCAACGGGTGTTTATCGTATCAGCACATCTTTCAAATGTCGAAGCATACATTCGTTCAGCTCGTTCTCTTGTCTTGTAGATCATCTTCTCATGTGTGGGAATTCCAAATGCCTCCCCAATGGCCTCCGACGTGAGGTTGGCGAACAACCTGCCATCTGGTGAAGTGATAGTCCTTCGCTCTGAGTTGTAACGGTTAGCACACTCCATGATCAACTTCGGACACTAAATTGCTAGTGGAAAACCAGCAACTACATAAAGTCCACTTCTGACAATATTATGCGAAGTGATTGATGGACGATGGCCTCCAATTCCCATCATTCGGCTTTTGAAAGCTTCCAAATTGAAAGAGCCTAAATTTGTGTCACTCAACTTGCCCAGCTTCGAAGAGAACTTTGACTCTGGCAGGAACGACTTGCTCAGCTTCTTGATCATAGCTTGTCTTGATGCATTCACCTTGTTGGATTCAGCATTGTTCTCCTTGCCAGCCACCCTTCTATCTGCTTCAGCCATCCTACAAAAACGAGATAGTCATTAGAACTTTAACTTAGAAAAATAAAATCACATTGAGGCTGCCAGCAGATAGAGCGAATTGAGAAGCTTCAGCACTAAATTTCAACTTCAAACCTCAACACCTCCTTTTAGCAACTTTGAATTGTCAACACTTAGAAAATTTACTTGCAGCAATACACTCTCCAGCACTTAGAAGAATTTAGGCCAAACAACAATACAACCTCCAACACTTAGAAATTTTCTCCAGCTTAGCCTACTTCAGCAACAATTTCTCTTCACACTGCAATCTTCTTCATACTGCAATTTTCTTCACACTGCAATCTTCTTCACCCCAAAGCTCCAAGTCGAACTTACCAACTGATGGAGAAAAATGAACAAAACTCACAGTACATATAGTCAAGTCAAATTCTAGAAGGAAGCTAATTTTGGCCATGTCATTAAGTTTCCACTCCCTACTACAGGGATTTGAATTTCCCTCCTCTGGCAGCTGCAACACTTGGCATCAGGTGTCTAGAATATTTGACCTTCTAGAACTTCAAAATTTGTCTTCACTGGTCTGGGCGTACTTTACTTTAGCCTTTTGAAATCACCTTCTGAGAACATTAAATTCAATGGGCTTCCTTAAGAAATTCGTTTCACTGACTGAGGCATTGACTTTGCTATTCTATCCAACTCTGGCTCAGGAAAATTGTTTTCATGAGAAATTTGATCAAAAATTATCTAGGCATCTAGTTTTAATTTCACAAGTCAAGGCATTTTTATGTTCAACAACATTTATTTCCTTGCCTTAGGAAAATTTAAATTTTTTACTTAGAAAATTTCAATAATTGAGTGCCAGAGTAAAATCTCCATCTTAAAATTCTTGGCAAGGTGGAAAATTTTAAAATCAATTCCTTGTCGAAGATATCCAGTACCCAAAAGAAAATTCCCCTCAGAAAATGCAGAATTCATGTGTCTATAGACGAAGGGGTACATTTAATTTTTGAATTTTGTACCTTAGAAAAATATTTCATCATCAAAGTTTATTCTCACTCTTCCTCTCTAGGCGTATTTCTTCTCTTGCTTTGCCTTGGAAAATTTTATTTAATCTTCATGAGACTCAGCACATTTCTCTAGATGTGAAGGAATTTGCAATACTTAGGAAAATTTTAAAGCCACCACCTTCAACAACTTTGGGCGCATATGAGGGGTCTAGGAGGAATTTCCAACACCTTAGGAAGTTTTTTTCTTTTCTCCACCTTCATCAAGTTGGGTGCATATAAGGGGGGTAGGTGGAATTCAACACTTAGCAACTTTCTTCACCCCACTTCACCTTGTGTGGTGGGTGCATTTCAAGTATCAAGGAGGAATTTCAACGCCTTAGGAAAATCCCATGCATGCCTTCCTAGCTTGGGCGCATTTCAGGGGTCAAGGAGGAATTTCTTCAATACTTAGCACATTTCTCATCCATGAGCTAAGTTCATCTTGGGCACATTTGATAGGTGATGAAGGAATTCTTCATGGCTTAGAAAAAATTTCAAACACCTATCCTTGATGAGGGCGCATTTAGGGGTTCTAGGAGGAACTTCAAGATTTAGACAAACTTTCCTTAGCCTCTACCTCTATTTCCAACATGGGCGCATCTAGGCTAGGCAACAGGAATTTCTCACACTTAGAAATTTTTTTGAACATCCTCCATTGGCAAGGTGGGTGCATTTGAGGGGCTGAGCAGGAACTTCAAGACTTAGAAAAATTTTCCCAAGCCAGCCTCTAGCATGGGTGCATTTAGGGGGGCCAGCAGGAATTTCCTCTCCAATGTCATACATACTTTCCTCTGCCTCCTTTACATTAGGCGAATATCAGGGATCATGCAGGAATTTCAAGACTTAGACAAATTCTTCTTCCTTCAGCCTGCCATAAGTTGGGCGCATATCAGGGGTCATGCAGGAGGAACTTCCATTACTTAGGCGTTTTCTCAGCTCACCCTCAACAAGGGCGCATTCAAGGGGGTCTACAAGAATTTTCCAAGACTTAGTCACTTTTCTAGCTTGCTCGCCCTTGTTTACTATATTTAGTAAGCCTCTGGTTTTCACTCTTCTGGAGCTTGGATTGATTTGAAATTTACACCACAGGATCCTCATGATCTAATTGACCTGTTCACATTACCATCTTGTGTCAACCTGCCATTTATAGCCTGTTTCTGGAGGTGATTTACTATTTATAGTAACTGCTTGATTTCAGGACTTCTGCAACTTTGTTCGACATGGAATTTGTTCCATGGGGTCCTCGTGGGTTGACTAACTTGTTCACACTGGTGCCTTGCGCTGACCTGCTATTTATAGCCTGTTTGAGAAGTGACTTACTATAAATAGTAAGTGATCAGATTGCCTTCAAACTTTACCACTGGATTCTTTGAAAGATACCGATCGCAATGGGATACATCAATTTTTGGAGATTTTGGCGTTTGACCCCTCATTTTAGGTCTCGAAGCTAGAAACCCTAATCTGACTTGCATGTCGATCAAATGATCTCCGTTTGACCCTGTTTCTGTTGCATTTTGCTTTGTTCGTGACGTTGAAGTGTTGGGCAGCTGCCAGAGTGATCTTGCTAAAAATAGTAAGTGCATGAAAAAGTGACCAATCAACTACCGGATTTGTTTGCATGTCACACAGCTCGAGAGATCTCACAAAACCCAGAAAAACCCGGCAATTGGACTGCTTGCGGGCATTGGCTAAAAATAGTAAGTTCCTAAAAAGTGATCAACTCTGCCTGCATGTTACCTTGCTGCGTAGCTCTTGAAAAACCCATGAAGAATATGCTAACATGCACTGAAAAATCCTGCATGCAAACCCTAAAAATAGGCTTCAAAGTCAAGTTCGCAAAAAGGTCTTGATCTTGGTTTGCATGTTACATCACTGCGAAGTTCCCAAAAAACCCACAAAGAATATCCAGACATGCGTTGAAGACTCCAACATGCAAACCCTAAAAATAGACTCTCAAGTCAAGACTGCAAAAAGTTATCACCTCATTTTGCATGTTATATCATTGTGTAGGTCTTGGAAAACCCAGAAATATTCTCTAGACATGCCCCGAAAAACTTCACATGCAAACCCCGAAAATAGCCTCTGAAGCCCAGACTGCTAAAAATGGCAAGTTGTCAGATTCAACTCAAAATTTGCAGGCTGATAGCCTAAGGTGCTCTAGACGCAGTGTCAAGTTCAGACTTCAATTTTCTTACTCAAATCAACTTCGAACTGGCATGAAGAAAGAAAACCCTAATTTCTCAGACTTAGCCAAAATTTCAACTCAGACAGGCACATCCCCGGAAAGGCAAATGGAACAAAAGAGAGACAGAGAGAGACAAAACCAAAGCCAAAAGACCAGAAATGGAGCAAAATTTAGGGGGTCCCCATTTTGAATGGGGTGATGTGTGAAAAGGTCACAACACTACCCAAAAGCCAACAAACAAGTAATACATAGTTGGATACAACCATATTAACATAAGATTATTAAAGGCATTGTATGCTAACTACTATCATGTGCTAAGGAAAAGCACATGCAAATCCAATTTTTCATCTTTTACAAATACTTATTATTTGGGACAATGATATCAAATTATAATATTAAACCAGATCTCAAATAACTCAGATTTAGTTCAATGATTACACACCACCATTCTCATCCCATTCTAATCGACAAACAACAAATCATAGATACAACTCCCGATCTTTCTCTTATTACCAAAAATGATTGAATTGCATTCAAATAGTTTGCAACATCAACAATTATAACAACATTAAAAATTTAATGTTCATACCCACGGCAAGAACAAATTGAACCAATATAATGCAGCTGAAATCCACAATCAATGAAGCTCCAATGCGACCTCTAAGTGAGATCACTCTTTCATCGCCCTTTGATCTCTACAATCAACACAAGTTCTCAATCGGTTTCTAGATAGAGGTTTGTGTAAAGCAATAGATGATGTCCCCCAAAAGGACGTGTTCGCCCTTTTATATCCACCACAACAATAATAGGTTGGCCACAAAGTGAATTTGGATCTCTAAATTTGAAGAATGATCTTGGTGGGAAAATCCTACTTAAGAAAGCTATGGCACCAAAACATGACCAATAATGACATTACAACACATGCTAGGGAGTTGCAAAGAGAACAAAACCAAAGGCAAAAATATTGGAGTTCAGAGAATGGAAATACCGCTAGATTCAAACCATAGTTTGGGGTAATGGGAGTCGAGCGATGGGAATGTCAGTAAGGACAGGTTCAAAAGTCCAACAAATACAATGGAAAGAGTAGGGAAGGATGGAAGGCATGACAAGACGAAGTCTAAAAATCCTATAGAAAGCAATGAAAAATGGAGTTGGAAGGAAAGATATACTCAAAAGAGGAACTCCGACAAAGACTCATTGAAAAAGAAGGGAAAAACCAAATAACAAAACAAGACTAGGGGGACACAAGAAACAAACAATAGACCTAATATCTACAAACTTAATTTAATTTGAAAATGGGACATGATAACTGCAGACAATGAGGATTCAGCTATTTCTGATGGGCAAGGAGACATTGGCTACATGACAAAGTTGAATGCATCAAAAGAATTCTTATCTACATTTGAAGGAATGTGTGAAGAACATAAACAAGATAAGATAGAGGAAAAGCACAATTAGATAAAAAGTGAGATCCTATACTTAAAAGGATAAAGTAGCTCTAGAGGCATATATCATGTCTAAAGCATTTATAGAAGAGACAACCTAATCTCAAAATCTTCTTGCAAAATATTGAGAGTGATTCCTCCATGGATGACACAATAAATCACCTCTCTAGTTGTGACACAATCTCATCTCAAAAACATCACAACAACATCAGCTAAGACCCAAGTATTGATCATTTCATGCTTGTTGCTAAAGGAGGAGACAAAAATGGATATATCAAATAAGGAAAAATTGTTGGTTGAAGCCAAAGACATGATTGAAGCAAAGGAGATCCAGTTTACCCAAAACCCACTATCATGTGGAGATGATCCAATGTCAAAATACAAGATGAAAAAATGGGATAATTATGTTCCTCCTTTTGCACCAAGGGAGGATAGACAACAACGTATCACAATTAAAGATGATGCATCTTTTCAACATATGTTTTTCAATAATACCTTGTCATTGGAGGGTCTAGACAAGGATGGAATGTCAACTAGAGATTTGAATGATGAAAAAGAGAAAGAAGAATAAAAAGCAAGAGGCACACAACTAAAACCAATTATAGGTCTGAAAAATCAAGAGCACGAGATTGAGATTTTTCTTCAACATCTTCACTTTTTCCAAGACATAGATGCTTGGACTGAGTTCAAGGTCTTCTATGCCAAGGTGACAAGGGAAGAAGAGAAAATTAGATATGTAAAGATCAATGCCCCTATATATGCATTACAACAACAAAATCTTGCCAAATATATTGAAAAAGAAGCACAAAATCTCCATCTTGTCAAGAGGTTTCTCATTATGGAAGAGGATAGTCTAGGACCGATGCTCATCAATTAGTGTGTGCTGAATTTTTCACTACATGACTATTTCTATCCATTTAAACCTTTGATCTTCACAAAAAAAAAATTAGAGCTTTTTAGGATATGAGCTGTTGTAGTTGGAGCCTCAATTCAAATGAAGTGGTTGTTAATTTTTCCAGCCAATTAACAGCTTTATCTAGTCAACATGTTTCCTTATGTCCATAGGCAGGTAGGTAGTAGTTGTCTTTCTTGTATTCGTGACGCTATAATGCTTTTCCCTTTCATGTCATGTGTTTGCTTATAGTTTTGTTTTTGGTTAGGGTTAGTAGTGCTTTTCCCTTTCATGTCATGTGTTTGCTTATAGTTTTGTTTTTGGTTAGGGTTAGCAGGCTTGACTCTATTGCCTGTAGACAAGACATTGGCCAAAATTTCCTCGAAATCTTTAAGTTCTCCTATGGCCCAAGTATGTCCCATGGTCCATATAAAGAGCCACTGCTAATACCAAAATTGGCACAACTACGAAACTTTGCCTACAATCAAATTTGTAGCCTGAAACTAGGCTTTGGTTGTGATGTTGAATTCAATTGCACTCCTTCCTCGCCAAATTGCAAAGTTGACTTGTCTCTATCTAGTTTTTCAACTAGCATCCTTGCAGATTGTTCATGTTTGCACCATGTGAAGCAGGTGGCAAAGAAGTATTGGAGGTTCAAACTTACTAAAGAAGAGAATTCTCCAGCATAAAATGGAAGCCTTGAATCTGAAACAAATTTGGAAAATGGCAAATTAAGGTCTAAACTCCACAGCATTGACTATTGACAGTCCAGCACAACATTTGGGGAAAAGAAATAGTCGAAGTAGATATTTACATTTAATACATACCTTAAGGGATAATTGGTACAATGTGCATATTTGTAAAAAAAAATAGTTTTAGGTTTAGTTAGGTCTTAGGGAGCTTCCCCTTATAGTTTGAACTTTTGAAGAATAGTTTAACCATACACACTATTCCATTTTGTGTTGTCATGTAAATCATGACAAATTAAAATGCTGACAAGCTTAAATGCACCTTCCAAATCAAAGATTGCGTGTTGTTGCCTTTCATCACGGAAATTTTGGGTGAGGATGGTTTGCACGGATCTGGAATATCCAATACCACAGCATTGAATCAAGAATTTTGCATCCAAGCTGGAGGCTCATGTCACTAATCCTGTGGCGAGAGAATGAATTCTCCATGCCGTTTCCTTGTCCACGATGGTGATGAGTGTGGAGGAGAGCTTAGAGGAGGAGGTGCTGCAAATAGGAGTTGGTGGTGTGCAGTTAAAGCTCTTCGGTGGTCCTTCAGTCAATGTCCTTTGGTATTTTGTTCCAAACATTTTGAAGATGTTGCTATCTTTTGACAAGCTTTGGCCCTTTAGTATTTACATAGATAATCTTAGGGTCATTCTCAAAAACTGCAACTTAAGAGATTTCTATTTTCTTTAACCTCTCTTTGCTTTCTAAGGGTAGTGTTAATAGGGCTGTTAGAAGGGACTTTGTTCAACTTGGTGTTATGATTGTAACAAAAGAAGGCGATGTTGCTGCTTTTGGACAGTTTCAGGATAACCATCTTATATTTTGCTTAGATTGGCTTTTATCCTTTATTTAATTAGTTTTCTTCTATGGGCATAGGCCCCTATAAAACACACAACTAAATTATTAAAAAACATAAGAAGAATGGATGTCCACATACCTGTCTGTCCATTGTGTTTTGTATCATTACGTGAAGAGTCATATAGATTTATTGCAATCACAAAACGGGACTTCAAATAACCATCATCTAGTTAAGACGTCTGATATAGCATATGGGAAAGCTGCATTGATTTTCCTATTGTTTCCCTATCGACTTGTTCTCAACTTAGAAAATACTACTATTACATATTAGATTATTCTGGGTACCCTCCCTCAAATTATTCAACAAGATATTGTGAACGAAAAAGGGAAAAAAAAAGATACTACAATTATGTATGTCCTAGTCGTTGATATAAGCAGAATTTCACTACATGTAAACAGGTCTCACATATACAATATGTTTGTAACAGAATGCGTATAGGAAAAGAAATAGACAAGTAGATATGTACCCAATTACGATTTCCACAAGCTCTCTCCATCCCATACTCCATTCCTATATAAATCCCTCCTAAAACTCCTGCAAAACAAAGAATCGAAAACAGCATTTGGGATGGGCACATCATCCATCGTTAAAATCAGACTGAGATAAAACAATCTTTTGTTTTCATCTATTCTTCAAATTTAAACCAAGACATTCTACAGATTGGAATTTATATCCTCAAATTTACTTATCACAAAAAATTAAAATCCTTTTTCAAATACACACCCCACTGCAAGCCTTCCTTGCCCATTTTCTTAGCCTGCAAATCATACAGAAAAACAAATTGTTAGACACATCAATAGGATAGCTCAAGTTCCATGCCAGTGCTGGTTATACACAAATGAAATTTCAAAAATCCAAAATAGCATAAGGAAAGCAACTTCTAATTCAATATACTTCCAGGCTAGAAGGATAAACTTGTTATTTGTCTTGTCAACTCATATATAGGAAAAGTAATCAAAAGTTCTTAACATCAGAATAAAAGCACACACACAAAGAAGGCAAAGAACATCATTACAACAATAATGGAAGTGGATAGACAGCAAGAAATGTTATGGGCCAAAGATTTGTAGCCATCAAAGTCAGTAGTTCATTATGTACATTCAACTTGACTCTATAGCCCATTAATAAGCATCAATCTTCGAGTAATTTGACTCAATCAATCATTAAACAAAAAAATCTTTAAATCAAACCTTTTAGTTAAGTTTCAGTTCATGGTTTCACCGGTTCATAGGGAATAGTTTTTCACGATTTCTTGTGAACCGTGTGTCTTGCTTTCACCTTGCCTTCATTGCAATGGTTGTTTATTGGCTATATAGAGGTAGTAGGGTAACTAGTTGCTCTCATGCTCAGTGACAAATCTTAAGAGTATATCAACAATCTGGGTTTAGTTATCACCACCTTGAATTATCTGTTATTTATATAAACCTCTAGGAATATCCTCCTAAGTTTAAGCCAAGCTCGAAGTGTAGGAGAGAAAGCCCACTGTCATTGAATTGGCCCAGAATCCTCCACAATTCTATAGATGAACTACCTTTGCTCATTTGACGAACCTTTGGAGGAATATTGGATTTGATTCATTTTAACTTGTTTTTATTAAGATTAAGTGGGAAGGCCTCAAACCCAAAACAAAACCCAACCCGAGGAGACTACTAGAACAAACCCTTTTCTGGATAACATGATACATGAACCTGTAGATGACCATTGGATTATATTCATTTGAACTTGTTTTGATTAAGATTAAGTGAAATGGACCCGAACCCAAAAAAAAACCTAACCCGAGGAGACTACTGGAACAAACCCTTTTTTGCATAGCATGATACATGAACCTCTGGAGGACTTTGAAGAGAAAACTCCAAGACACTTTATCGTAAGCTTTAAGATTATACATAACCTTGTTGAAATGGGTTATGTATCATGTTAATCAAAAAAAGGGTTTGTTCTAGTAGTCTTATCCAAGAACAAACCTTTTTCTGGATAACCCTTTTCTAAGCAAGAGATTGGGCAACAAGGTGAAAGACTACTAGGAAACATCCTTCGATCATCCCTCTTGGAGAATAGACCCCAATTAGTATGATCCCTCGCTCTGATTAGCTATTGTTGAGCTTCTCAGAATCATCACTAATCAGAGGTTCTACAAAATCAATTATCTTGCTCTCTTGTTTAGCCCGAGTCTAAAGATGGTAATTACATGATCAAATCTAGATACAACCTTCTATCCCCTTAAAATAACCCCCTTATATTTTTTCAATTTTTTAACATAGCAATCTTCACCCATTAGCGTTAGCATAATCAAATCAACTACTAAAAGTAACCCTATGCCAAGAATGTTCACTAAAGACCCAAGATGGTTGAGGTGATATCATATGGCGTCGGGGATCATTAGTAACAAACTGAATGAAAGTGGAATGCTGCAAATGTAAATTATGCAACTCGACCAATTATTTAACAGGAGTGGATTGACAGCTCAGTCGATCAGCGGATGAGAATGCAAGTACAGAAAGTAAGACGGCGAGGTCTATGTCTTTGAAATAAGCCCCTTCAATTTTTTTCCAATTTTTCACAACACAAACCAGCACTATGCCAATGGTTAGCGTTAGCTTCCAAAAGATAATCAAACTTAAAATAACCTCCGTGTTGTGACCTAATTCACACCTCGCCCCATTGCAAATGGGGACCCTCATATTTTGCTTTCTAGGGTTTTGTCGTTGCGTCTTGGTTTTCATCTGGTCTCTGTTTGGGGTTTTGAGTCTGAATTTTGAATGGTCACCTCAGTCAAGTGAATGAGTCTTACCCTGGTTCACTGTGCAAACGTCACCATCATGCTTAGGAGGCCTGGGAGATGAAGATCAACTGTCATTTCAGTCAATTCCGACACCTCCCAGTTTTTAGGGTTTTTTCACTCTGGCCCCCTATTTTTTAGGACCTAATTTTTTGGCACTTTTGGGCAATTCTGAGATCCCTATTTTTTAGGGTCTATTTTTGGAAAGTTGCTATTTTGGAAATTTTCTATTTTTAGAAAGTTTCTATATTTAGAAAGGTGTCGAGTTTCGAAAATCCACTCAGAAGTTCGAAAAGATCAACAGAACTCTTAGAAAATTGATTTGAAATTTTTTGAATTCATCGTGAAATTCTGGAAAAAGTTAAAAATCTGGAAAAAATTGCTTGAAAATCACAGAAAATGGTGAGAAATCTGGTAAAAATCACAGAGAAAAGCACAGAAAATGGTGAATAAAATGAAAAAACAGTCATGAAATCATCAAGAAATTGATAAAAATCTGAGAAACACATGTAAAATCTGAGAAATTCATCATAAAATCTGAGCAATCATGGCGAGTTGATCATGGTGAAGGCATGAAAGAGGACTGAGATTCATGGAGAAGATGAGAAAGTTGATCATGGTGAGGACCTTCAGCTCACAAGTCAATGGCAGAAACAAGAAGGAAGTTCGCCCTTGGTCAAGTCATGCATGGCAAAGAAAGAAGGCAACTCCGCCCAGCCATGAAGAAGATAATGGCAATAAAACATGGCAACTCCGCCCAGCCTTATGGAAATGGCATGAAAGGTGATGAAGTCCGCCCATGTCCATGTGTAAAATAGCAACCAATATGATGAAGTCCGCCCTTAGCAAAGTGAGGAGTGGCTGGGAGATGTAGCAAGTCCGCCTTGGTGAAATGAAGAAGATGGCAAGCCACAAGCCCAAGTCCGCCTTGAATGGCATACAAGTGAGTGAAGTCCGCCTTGGGTGAAAGTAGAAGTGGCAATGAAATGAAGCAACTCCGCCCTTGAGTGGCCAGACATAAGCTGAAGTCCGCCCTTGGACAAAGCATTAGGTGGCATGGAAATTGATAAAGTCCGCCCAGCTAGAGGGAAAATGGCAAGAGTTAGGCTCAAGTCCGCCCTTGAGAAATGACTAAGGATGGCATAAAGATGTAGCAAGTCCGCCCACCAAATGGAGAATGGCTCAACAAATGACCAAGTCCGCCCTTGGACACAAAGCAAGGAAAAAGATGGCATGATAAGTGATGAAGTCCGCTTTAAGGTGGCAAAGAAAAGAGTCAAAGACAAAGTGGCTTGAAGAGAGCTGAAGTCCGCCTAAGCTTGAGATTTGATGGCCTAAACATAAGCAAAGTTCGCCCCATCTAGTGAAGTGTGAAAATTAAAATTTTTTGCCTAAGTATGGGCTTTGAGAAATTAAAAATATATGCCTGACACTTTAAAATTTCGCCATAGAAAGAAAATTCGCCTAAGTCCAAACATTAAAATGGCTAAAGAAAATCATGCCAAGATGAAATAAATTTTGCCAGAGACTTTGGACGATTGAAATTTATGGCAAAATAATTTTGGACGATTGAAATTTACAGCAAAATAATTTTGGACGAAAGAAGTTACAGCGAAATAATTTTGGACAAAAGAAGTTATGGCAAAACAATTTGGAAGAAAGAAAATTCGCCTAAGGCAAATAAAAATTTGAAAAAATCAAATTTCCTTAGACAAAAATAATTTGCCATAAAAACGAATGGGTTGGAAATAATACATGAAATAATTATTTTAATTATTTTAATTGTTTATTTTCCAACACCCAAATAGATAAGTCTTGAAAAGTCGAAATTAGAAAAAGGATAAAGAAAGCTTTATCAAACTGGCGTTGAATTTAGAAACTTTCCCAGATATTATCGTTGAAGATAAAACTTGCCACCCGGAAGCTGAGTAAAAGATAAGTTAAAGCTCGATTTAAAGGAAACATTTGAAATTTGCTAATTGGATCGATTTTCTCACCTCTATAATTGATTTCACTTCTCATTTTTACAATCATTCGTTTTCGAAAGAAAAGTGAGAAGAAATTTGTCTAAGGCAAAGTGAGAAAAGTCTGCCGTGAAGTGAAAGAAGCAAATTTTTGCCAGCTTGCATTGTGATCGTTATCATTTCTTTCAGAAGAACCAGGCAGATTTACTTTGTCCACTTCATTTTGGCATAAAACTTCATCATTTATTTTCTTTCCAGCTTGATTTTTTTTTTTTCATGAAGTCTAATTTAACAACTAGCTGGAATATATTGCAAAGTAATTTAAATTTCGAATTCTAAATATTTTCTTTGCCTTTTCATTGCAGATTTATTTTCGAAGTAGTAAGGATGAAGTTCGCCAGCAAAGGTGTGTAGATGCAGTCAAAGATCAAGTCAAAGTGGGAGCATGTTGTGGGCACCAATCTTGGCCACGTGGACCTCGAAGACTTCAGGAAAAGAATGTACAGGAGCAATGGACATCTACCTTCGCCAATTGCGATAAGAATGATGCGCAATGGAATTGTTCACGCAGCCGGATTTCCCCCAGCAAAGGAGTGTCCGGAACTTATGGTGGAATGCGCACTGCACTATAATGCGTGAGAAAGGAAAATAGAAGCTCCTAATGGAAGAATTCTCGCATATTTGTCCGAGCCAGCCATTCAGGAAATTTTCGGGATTCCAGTTTACAATAGAACATCCTACCGCACTAAGGAGGATGCACTGAAGCTTTACCAGAACCAGCAAGACCTTTGTGCGTCCAACATAAACAAGAATTGGTTGTTGAAGCCCAAACCAACTGCAGGAAAGATGCCAAAGAAGTTGGTTAGAACACATTTCAAGGAAGAATATGGCGACATAGTTCTGCTGCTGAACAGAATAGTAGGCAACCCTCATGGTGCGCCTTTCGAAAACTGGATGTATTATTTCATTGATGAAATAATCACTGGAGTCAAGATGTTTAACTGGTCCAGAATGATCAGTGATAGCCTCCATGAACAGTTGGTTAACCTAGAGGAAACCAAGACTTTCCACATGAGCTCGTACGTCATATATGCGCTTGCAAGGTATTACAAGTATTCTGGCTTGATTTGCAAAGGCGTGGTTGGCAATGGCGAAGGACAACTCAAGGCATATGATTGTTATCCGCAATTGCAACTAAAAGAGAAGTCACATTTCCGACGAGCTCATGACGCCTTTCTGATGTACATCACTCGACTTCTTCAAGGCGGAACACATCAAAGACTCACCCGTGAAGCCAAGAGTTTGATTGGCAGATATGGATCGTGGTTTATCCAATATCTCAGGTTCACTTACATCCGGATCCAAGGATTCTCAGGAAATCCTTATAGACTGCCCATATATCCAACCAACAAAATGGTCTTGCTGGAGGTGCTAAGGCAATTGGAGGCGTATCAAAATATTCAAAGGCCAAAACAGAAGGCGGCTGTCACCTTTCCTTTTTTCATTGGCAACATGGAGGAATCCTGTCCAACGGTTCAAGCAGCGGAGATTGCTTGACTGGAGATCCAAAAATATCCATTTATATCATACAAGTCCAAGAGTAACTTTGATCCACTCCATCACATCAAGACTGTGGACGGAGAGAAGTACAAACACCGGGTAGATTTGGAAGACTTCTGGGCCAATGCAGCAGACGAATATGACATGAGGAAGAGGTTGTGGTCAAGATTGCCACTAAGTATGATAAGGGCAATGGAGATTCTCAAAGTACCTGATCAACTACAGGATGACGAAAGGTATGTACAGCCAGGCTTCAATGAGAACGAGCCACTTCCCCCTATAAGATGGTCTGAGCCTGAGATAGGTGACCTAGCAACATTCATGCGACCTGTTTTCAAGTATTCTCAATGGTGGATAGATCAGCAGGTAGAAACTCTAAGGCAAAGGAATGTGCAATTCACGTACGAATTGATGGGCGATACAGAGTCCTGTTCTTCAAATGCCGGTGCATCTCATGGAGATGGACCAACAGATGCCGCCAACTTGGGAAAGAGGAAAGAAATTGATACATCTGCAAAACAGGACAAGGATAAAATGATAGATGAAGGGCCTTCTCGGAAGAAGCACAAACCCAGACCTCTTCAGTCGGCCACTTCCAGAAATATAGAAGAAATTCTTGCCATGGATAAAGAGTCTTTGGAGAATGCCAGGATTCCTTCCCCAGTCGAAAATGTAGAGCCAATACAACTAGAGGACGATGCTCAGCCTTCTCCTACAGGCACTGAGATCCTAGAATCTGACAATGATTTAGATATTATGGATGGAGAATTCGAGGAAGGAATGATTTCTGCCCTCAAAGGAATCCAAGAGGACCCATCTGTGCAAGAAATTCCAAATGTCCAAGAACTTCATAATATACCAGAGATTCAGGAAGAACAAGAAATACGAGATATTCAAGAAGTTCAAGATCAGCAGGAGGACGAAATTGAGCAGCCAACCATCCCAGATTGGCTAAGAGATAGATTAAAGAGAAAAGCACCAGCAGAGGTTCCTGAAGAAGATGATGCCACAGATTTCTTGGCAAGGCTAGAACAAACTGCCCCAAGGAAGAAGGCCAAGAAATTTTCCACCGTCCGAAGAGATGAGGTTGGCAAACGCACAATACAAATTGCAGTACCTACAGCCGATAAGTTCCACGATGAGATTGCCCCGGATGAGTACGCCATCACGACCATTGACATGGGTCCAACAACGAAAGAGCAAGACGTCGAGGACTTGGACAATTCTGTTGCCACCATCAAGTCCAGGTTGGAAAGGGAAGTAGCCAAGAAAAAGGAATATAAAAGAGAGATTGACTGCCTAAAAAATTACATCCAGCACTTGACCAAGCCGCTAAATGAAGGTGATCAAGCAACGCTTCCACCTCCAAACTCTTCACTAGAACCAGTCAGAAATTTTGAAGAAGAATTGACTACAGCACGAGAGGCTAAGGATTGGATAGATGGAAGGAAAGAAGAGGCAATGGCATTCGCGGAAAAGCTGGCATGTGTGTATGAGCAGGTTTCCTTTTTGCTGTCACGGGTTGCAAACTTAGCAGAATCTTGGACTAGCCTCAAAGACATTCAGAACAGGATTATCCCATGCATTCGAGAATTGAAGGGCATCTCGAAACAAAGGTTGATTGATGACGGGATCATTGAAGCTGGAGCTGCATATGATTTCTGTGGATGGTATTATGCTCTAGTGTCACGGAAAGGAGTCCTGGAAAAGGTGAAGCAAGATAGCATCAAAGTTGAAGAACAGGCGAAAGAGATTCGGAGTAAAGTTTACCAGATGGCTGCTGATATGCTCGACAAAGATGTTGTCCGGAAGAAACATTTGCGGCCAAGAATTTAAAAGAACAAGTGAAGAAAATTTTCTCCACCATCTCCGGGCCACTCATGAAAGAAAACTTCACCAGGGTCTTCAACTTCATGACTGTCAGAAATTCTTTCTTGCTACAGGAATCAAAATGGGCGACCACTTTTGCAGGATGTGCTGAGAGCTTGGACTTGCAGGAATACAATGTCAACGCACTGCCAGACATTGCCATGGAGGAGGTCAGCTTGATTGTGTCCAGGTTCGACGAACACAATGCTGCACAAGTAGATAAGGATGCCACTCCAGATGTCTGAGGTTTTCTCTAGTTAACTGGTTGATATTTTGGAAACCCTAATTAGGATTTAGTCATGTTAAATCTGGGCCATTGATCCCATTTCAATCTTGGCCGTTCATTGTAATTCTGAAATACTATATAAACCCCCCTCGCTCTCTTTCATTTCATTAGAAGATCAGAAAATTAGAGAATTAGATCAAAAGAAGAAGTAGAATTCATTAGAAGTTAGAGCAGATTCAAGAGAATTAGATTGTAGAAAATAAGAGAGAGTTTATGAGATTGTTGTGAAAACACTATTTTGATAATAAAGCTCAAAAGCATGAGGTGCCTTGAATCCTTGATTGTCAAATAGTTGCATGGTCGCATATTTTCTTTCTCATTTAGTAAATTTGAATTAGAATGTATGTTAAAAGAATGATGGATTGATAACGGAGACTAGTGAAACCCAGCTCATACTTTCTTTGAGTGGATGCTTTTCACTCAATGTGCAAAGTTAGACTGAGCTTTTTCGTGGATGCTTAACTTCTGTTTGGATAGTTATTGTTCCATTTGATGGTAATTATTCGTTATGTGAAAATCATAAGCACATTCCCAGAAGATTGCACTTGCTCTGTGTAGTCGTATAACGTGGTGAAGCAGAGTATTGTTTATTTGGTTTCATTTAATCTTTGTCGTCTCTTGATTTCTTAGGAATAGCATAGGATCTCTTAAACCCTTAACCTTTTTCACTTTTTTTTATAAAAAATCAAAAAATCCAAAATGATAATGTATTCATGTCTCCGCTTTCCAGAGTAATTCACAAAAGTAAGTCCCCTTGTCATAACCAACAAATCACATCAAAACCACAGAGCTCATCCGCATTCATCTTAAACATTGGAATTACCATATGATCTTACTTGCAATCTTAGCATAGAAGGTAGTTTTTCAAGAGGGGATAGAGCGTCTTGGACACTTTATTCTAGTAAATGTTTGTTGTGTCACAAAACACGCATCAACACTCCGCCAAGAATGTTCACCAAGGTCCTTTGAGAGGCAAGGTGATAGCATATGGTGAAGGGTTCGTTAGCAACACTGAATTGAATAACAAGTTGGAAATGTAATGTACGTGGTGATCTGACCATGAGCAATCCACGTTTTGTGACCTAATTCACACATCGCCCCATTACAAACGGGGACCCTCCTTGGTTTGCTTGTTTGGTTTTGCCTTGGGCTTCTTTTTCGTGGTTCTTTTTGCTCTGGGTTTTCGAGATACAGTTTTTAAGCCATCATCCAAAGCCAAGTTGAGATTTTGAGTCAGAATCAGTGCCTAAACACTTTAGACGAACTCAGAAGGCCCGAAGGACGAAGATTGACTGTCGTTTCATCCAATTCTGACATCTCCTACTTTTTGGGGATTGACCCTCTGGACCCCCTATTTTTTAGGGACTTCATTTTTGGCATTTTTGGCCCATGTTGGACTTCCTATTTTTAGGGGCTATTTTTGGAAAATTTTCTATTTTTGGCAGGGTTCCTATCTTTAGAAAGTGCCCGGATTTCAAAAAACCAGTCAGAAGCCCCAAAAAACCAATGGAAAATCATAGAAAATCAATTGAAAATCTGAAAAAATTCATGAAAATTTATGAAATCCATGGTGAAATCTGATTAAGCATGAAAAATTTGAAAAATCAATGGAAAAGCATCAAAAATAAGACTTCCAGATCAAAAAATCACAAAAATCAGTGGAAAATCTGGAAAAGTCAATGGAAAATCAGAAAATATGGTGCAACCAGCATGAAATTCATGGTGAAATGATGGAAATCGCCTAAGTATGGAGAGTTGAGTTCATGAAGACATGGAAAAGAGGCTGAAAGTCCGCCCTGCAGGTAGAATGGGAAATGGAAAACCTAATGAAAGTCCGCCATATGGAGGAAAATGGATTGGAAAGAGTTTGTGAAAGTCCGCCCAGCTTCATGAGGGCATGGAAAATGAAGTGGCAAGACTTTGAGTAAGTCCGCCCAGCTCTTGATGACATGGAGAAAGATCTCTAAAGTCCGCCCACCTCATGGAACAATCTCTCCAAAGTCTGCCCATGTCAAGATAGATGTGGCAAACAAGGTCGGAAGTCCGCCTAGCTTGAAGAGGTATTTGGAAAGAGCTATAGAAAGTTCGTCAACCTTAGAACAAATGGAAAATGCTTTATAAAGTCTGCCCAGCTGGAGAGTTGAATGGAAAATCATGCGGAAAATCCTCTTAAAAGTCCGCCATCTATTGGAAAGTCAAATGGAAAGTCCATAAGGAAGTCCGCCCATGCTAAGGAAGTGATGAGTGGAAAGAAAGTTTGCAAGTCCGCTGGAAAGAAAGCCACTAAGTCCGCCCAGCCTACTATCATTTGGAAAATGTTTACAAAGTTTGCCATAGGAATAGAAAGCATCAAGTAAAATCCACCCAACCTAACATATGGCATGAAGACAAGGAAGTCCGCCTAGAGAGAGGTAGATAAATGAAGATAAGGAAGGAAGTTCGCCATTCCTAGAAGGCTATGGAAAAATGAATAACAAGGCGGCAATCACCTTAGAAGTCCGCCATTCCTATGAAGGCTATAAAAAATAAATGGAAGAAGCCTTGAAAGTGCGCCATGACACTTGAATGGAAAATAAATGGAATAAGACTAAGAAAGTTCACCATGAGAAGAGAGAGAGTATGGCAAATCAATGAGAAGTCCAATTTTAGGAGATAAAAATGGAGAATTCAATGTAAAATATGCCCATGCCAAGATGAAAATGGCAAAGAAAGTTTGAAATTCGCCTTGAAATGAAGGATTCGACACAAAATTCACCTAGACATCAAGAGAGAGTGTTAAAAAATTCGACATGAAGTCAGACTTCAGGAGAGAGAAAATAAAAAAACTTCATCCAATATTGAAATTGATGAATAATTTTCGCCATTCATTATTACTTCTAATTTTATGCACTCTTGCAAAAATTATTCAGTCCTCTTATTTTTCAGCTTACTTTTTTGTGAAATCTGATTTTGAAAAAAAAAAATATTTTCAGGAGAGAGGAAATCCAAATTAAATTATTTAAATTAATATATTTTCTTTCCTGCAGGTGGATGACTACACAAGGTGAATCTTCAAAGAAGAAATAAATGAAGTTTGCGAGTAAAGGACCGTAGCTGGAATCCAAAGTCAATTCAAAGTGGAAGAATATCAAAGATATTGACATGGGACATGTAGATTTTGAAGAATTCAAAAAAAGAATGATGGGACTGAATGGACTCATGCCTACAACCATAGCTCACTGGATGGTACGAAATGGAATTGTCCAAGTAGCTAGATTTCCTCCGGCTGTTGAGTGCCCTGAATTAATGGTGGAATGCGCAAGACATTATAATCCAGAGGAAAGGCAAATTGTTGCTCCTGACGGGAGAGCCTTAGCACATCTTGGAGAGTGCGCCATTCAAGAAGCCTTTGGCATTCCTAGCCACCACAAGTCTTCATATAAAACCAAGGAAGACACAAGGAGAATTTTTGAAGAAAGAAGTGAGCAATGCATAGCTAATTTTAACAAGTCATGGTTGCTGAAACCAAGGCCAATTAAGAAGATGCCAAAGACTTTGCACCGGACAACTTTTAAGGAGGATTATGATGATATAATTTTGCTACTGAATAGAATAATGGGCAGCCCCCAAGGTGCATTATTTCAAACGTGGATGTACTTCTTCATAGATGAAATTGTTTCTGGAGTTAGAATGTTCAATTGGGCAAGAATGATTAGCAATAACATACACGAACAACTAGTCAATTTGGAGCACACCAAGTCCTTCCACATGAGCTCATATATTGTTTACATGTTGGCAAGAGCTTATAGATATGCTAGATTGATATGCCGAGGTCCGATAGGTAATGGAGAAAATGAACTTAAAGTATATAACTGCTACCCTCAGCTATAGCTGTTAGAAAAGACACATTTTAGAAGAGCTCACGATGCATTTCTCATGTATATAACAAGAATACTGCAAGGAGGAGCACATCAGAGATTATCTCATGAATCCAAAAGCCTCATCAGCAGATATGGATCCTGGTATATCCAGTTTCCTAGATTCACATACATCCAGATCCAGGGTTTTACAAGACATCCTTTCAGACTTCCAATTTTTCCCACTAACAGAATGGTATTGCTGAAGGTTCTCAGACAATTGGAAACATATCAGAACTTCCAAAGAGCAAAGGGTAAGGCAGCAGTCACATTCCCACTTTTCATTAGCAATATGGAAGAATCGTGCCCATCAGCACAAGCAGCAGAAAGTGCCAAACTAGAAATAGAAAAGTATCCCTTCAATTCATATCGGTCTCGGGATAATTTCGATCCTCATCACCATATAGGATCCGTAGAAGGAAGGAAATATAAGCACAAAGTCGAGCTAGAAGATTATTGGGCAAACGCTGCTGATGAGTTTGAAGTCAGAAAGAGAATGTGGTCTCGACTACCAGTTAGCTTGATAAGGACAACCGAGCTCTTCAGGATACCGAATCAAATTGAAGATGATGGTGAGTTCACTCAGCCAGGGTTTGATGAAAGTAGACCTTTGCTTCCTATAAGATGGTCTGAGCCAGAGCTTGCAGATTTGGACACCTTCGTGAGGCCTGTTGTCCAGTACTCTTAGTGGTGGGTAGATCAACAAGTTTAGGATTTGCGGCAGAACAATGTAGGGCTGACATATGATTTGATGGGCAAGGCAGAGTCTTATTCCTCGAACGCTGGAGCATCCCAAGGAAGTGAGCTAGTTGAAAACGTTAGTTCAAGGAAAAGGAAGTCCAAGGACAAGGCTGTAGTTGAAGAGCCTATTCAGAAGAAGCAGAAGGCTAAGCCACCCCACTCAGCTGCATCTACAAATATTAATGACAATGGATATTGATGAATCTTTAGCAGATATAAGAATTCCTTCTCCCCTTCCCATCCAACTAGAAGAAGATCAACTGCCATCTCCTACGGACACTGAGATTCTCCAATCAGATGATGAAGTTAATATTGTGGAAGGCGAATTCCAAGAGGGAATGATTTCCACCCTCAAGGGAATTCAGAGTGCTCTTTGTGTACAGGAAATTCAAGAAGAAGAAGTTGTAAAGCAGCCTACCATTCCGGATTAGCTGAAGGAAAGCTTAAAGACAATTGAACAAGTAGACATGCCAGAAGAAGATGACATGGCCGATTTCTTGGCCAAACTGGACGCAGCCCCTATGAAGAAACCAGCCAAGATACTTTCCACCATTCAAAAAGATGAAGCAGGCCAACGTACAATACAGATCACTGTGCCAACAGTTGACAAGACAAGAGAGGAAATTACTCCTCAAGATTATGCAATTACCACTGTCAATTTCGGCCCAACAACAAAGAGGCAAGAGGTGGAGGATCTAGATAATTCAATTGCTACAATCAAGGTAAGGCTGGAAAAAGAAGTAGCAAAAAGAAAGGATTGCGAGAAGGAAGTGGAACGTCTGAATAAATACATTCAACACCTAACTAAACCTCTTGGTCAGGCCAACTTAGCAGGACCTCCACTAATGAATACTTCGCAGGAGACTTTTGAGGAAGAAATCACTTCAGCCAGAGAGAGCAAAGAATGTATAAATGACAGAAGTGATGAAGCAGCAGTGTTTGCCGAAAGATTAATGCTGGCATATGATCAATCATCTTTCCTACTTTCAAAAATTTCGAGTTTGGCAGAAACATGGGAGAATGCCAAGGATATTCAAGACAGAATCATTCCATGCCTCAGGGTATTGAAAGGAGTTCCTAAATAGGAATTGATTGAAGGGAAAGTTATTGCAGTAGGTTCAGCATATGACTTTAATGGCTGGTACCTAGCACTAATCACAAGGAATGATGTCTTGGAGAAAGTGAAGGAAGATTCTATTTGAATTGAAGAGAAAGCAAAGGAAATTCAAAACAAAGTCCTACAGATAGCTGTTGATGCATTAGAGAGGGACGTTGTCAGAGAGAATCATCTATAGCAGGAAAATTTAAAGAATAAAATCCAAGAGAAGTTCCTTGTCACCACTGGACCTATCCTCAAACAAAATTTGACTAAGGCAGCCAATTTCTTGTTTGTATGGCATGCCTTTTAGAAGCAGGAATCAGAATGGGAAATCGCCTTTGCCGAGTATGCAAACGATCTGGAACTGTTAGAATACAAGGTTAGCATGCTGCCACTTGTCACAATTGAGGAGGTTAGCACCATAGTCTCCAGATTCATTCGGTACAATGCTTCCCAACAAGATAAGGATGCACACTCAAAGGACTAGCTCTTCACGGCACTTCACTGGCAGTTAACTAATTGTATTCTGGGAAACCCTAATTAGGGTTTTATCTTTTAATCTCTATCGTTGATTCTGATGTAATCTTGGCCATTCATTGTATCTCAAAAACTCTATATAAACCCCCCTCCCATTCTCTCATTTTCATTAGAAAAGATTAGAAGTTATTAGAGGCATTAGAAGATTAGAAGAAAGGATTAGATTAGAGAGCTAGAATAAGAGAGATTAGAATAATTGGGAGAGAGTTCTATGGAATTGTTGCTAATGGCTACTTATGATAATAAAGCTCAAGTTGCATGATTTGCTTTGAATTCCTTTGTTATCAAGTGGTTGCATGGTTGCATATTCTCTTTCCACATAGATTCAATAGAAGTAGTTGAATGAATGATAGATTGATCATAAAGATTTGGTGAAACTATTTGTTCATGCTTTCTTTGGATGAATGATTTTCATTCAATGCGAAAAGCTAATCTGAACTCATGATGTGGATGCCTTAATGTGTATTTGGAATGGTATTGTTCGATTGATGGTATTGTTCAAAATATAATCTTAAGCACAAACCTTTGAAGATTGCACTTGCTTTGCGTAGTTGACGTGTTACCTTTATTTTGCGTGGTGAAACAAAGTTTAGTTATTAGTTTCACTTAGTCTTTATTGTCTCTTGATTTCGTAGAAGTAGTGTAGAACTTCTTTAACTCTATCCTTTTCCTTTATTTTATGATCGTCAAAGCAAGAAAACCAAAAAAAAAAATATAGAGCATTGACCTTCGAGTAGTTTGTCAAGCGTAAGTCCCCTTGTGATAACCAACAATTCACAACATCCATTGAGTTGATTCCATTGTCAAGATTTGACCACCGTAAACATTGGAATTGTCGTATGATCTTCTCTACAATCTTCGCGTATAAGGCAGTTTTTCAAGAGAGAATAGAGCGTCTTTGGACACCTTATTCTAAAAACGTGTTGTGTGGGTCACAAAACACGCATCAACACCACACTACCACTTGTTTAGTGGGGGGAAAGATAATTACAACGAAATACAATTTCTTCCGCTATTAGCAGGCTGTTGTACCCAAAATTTATTTTTTGGCATTCTGTATAAATTGAGCTAAATCTTGTTCAAAATGCCATATAAAGTCTATTCTAGGTCAAACCAATCATAGGATCTTGGTGGGTTTCTGTCAAGGAACACGTGCAAAATTTTGAAAATTTGAAAATTAGGGTTTTACGCCCCTATTTTCAGGGAAGCCCCCGAAAATAGGACCTTCCCAAAAATGATTGAAAATGATTTTGATAGGATTAAAAGGCTTCACGATCACATTGGTCAAGTCAGAATCATCAAAAGGCATGTTTTACTCTGGTGGGTCTATTTCTATTTTTCAGGAACAAAGTTAGGAGCTCCGCAGCCATTAATGGCAGATTGGCCAATACCAGGCGCTGAAAGTTAAGCTTCAACGACGCAACCATGGCGGAAAAGGTCTAAAATGATGCTGTTTGATGAAGGAGATTCCTGAAACCCAAAAAGGTCAAAATTTGACTAACTCTGGAAACGTTACGAAGGAGAGACAAGTTCACATGCTGAAAAGAGCCTTTTTCAAGCAGGGGCGCCCATGATCTTTAAAGATCAAATGCAGTCTGTTAGATCATCCAAGGCAGTCATCTTTAGCGTTTGCTTACTGGTTCGACAACGAAACAAACAGCTAGATCATCTAATGAGTCGATCAAAAGCAGTTGCTGATGAAGTGAAAAGAGGCAGTTGAAGAAATACCAGGAAATGAATGTCAAAGGTGAAGATCAAAGAAAAAGAGCCTTTTCAAAAGAAAGGCGCCCTTCCTTTTGGACCTCAAGATGCTAATAAAAGACCAAAAGCTTCCCAAAACAATCTTCTCAGCCTAGGTAGATCTCAGCAACGCAACTGCAAGCACAGTCATCCGATGAGGCAGTCAACAAATAATCAGAATCAAAGTAGGCAGCTTTTCAGATGAAGATAACCATGCTGAAGGACAAAAGCACCCTTTTCAATGAGGGGCGCCCTTGAATAAAGGAACCCTAAAATGACACTCAAGTTTTCTGACTTCAGTCATCTTCGGCGAAACGGAGTTGGCTACCTGGCAAGATATCAAGCGAAATCATCCGATTCTCCGCTCAACGAGAAATCCAGATCAAAGCACGAGAAGAGATTTCAAAAGGCTGAAGAACGAAGATTGAAAATTCACTAAGGCACAAGCAAAAGCGCCCTTTCTTGGAAAATGCGCCCTTTCTTTTGATGCCCTAAACTCAGCTTTTTACCATCATGCCTCCCAGGCACTTCTCTTTAGGTTGGATCCAGCTCAGCAGTGAATGTGTCAGCAACATCTCAGGATCGACAGATCAGGCTAGATTCAAGATCAAACTGAGGTCATTTAGGAGAGTAAATAATAAAAAACTTGCAAAACTCAAGAGGGACGCCTAGAAGAAGTCAAAGGTCAAGTTGTTGACTAAAGTCAAGATATTTTGAGTTAAACTTGGCTAAAACACTCCACGATCAGTGGAAATCACCTTTTTTGAACTTCAGATCAAGCCAAAACCACTTTTGATCATGAGTTAGGTCCCCAAACTTGTGGATCTAAGGCTTAAGTCTATGTAATCAAGGTATAGGCATCCCATTTCATTATTTCATTGCAGGATGATGATCAAGAACAGCCATAAGCTCTCAAGGACGCCATTTACAGATCTGGCCAAGTTTTTCATCCATTCTTCAATATTTCTTGTAGATCTGAAGCAGAAGAAGATTGCTAATCTGAGGTTGGATTCAGAGACAGATTTTCTCAGGGAATCAGATAAAAACTTCCAATCCATTTTCTGTCTACTTCCTCTCTTCTTGTCTTAGGTTTTCTTGAATGTCACACAAGGCAACAGGCTACATCAGATCAGATCAACTGGGTAGATTCAGCATAATTTTCTAGTGAAACCCATCTCATCAGATTTTCCAGAATCAACAAACTTGATGCCCCTATTTTTGGGGGTTTTTCAGAAAAAGTTTCAGAATCAAAATTTTGAGGAACTGGGCTTGTTCAGCATTGAAGCACAAACAAAACCCATGTGCCAGACTTTTTCCGGAAAAATACTTCTCCGCAGGGCACTATTTTCAGGGGTTTTTCATAAGTTGTCTGAACACATCCGTGTTTACAGTCAACAAGCGAGTTCTTCACAGAATGACAATTTGGCGTCCTTGGGCTCCAATTGAACAACCAGACCTTGCACCAGCAACTCTCCAACCAGATCTTACACACATTGTTGGAGAGCAAACAGACATCATCAGCAGTCTGCGGATCTTTATCTTTGAAAAGAATACATCTCCCGCTCAGTGGAGGGCCGCAGCAATTACTCTGGACGAAGAAGAAAGAAAGGCTGATCTTGTAGCAGAAAAACCAGTTTTACCACCTCCTGCGTGGCAATAAGCACCTTGGCTTGCCAACTGCAAAGAGGTCATTCCAAGCATAGAGCCGCCAAAGTTACCAAGAGCAATAGCTTGCACAAGAAGAGATGTCGTGTCATCAAAGCATTGACTATCCGGAAACAGAAGAAGTCAACACATGGATCAAGGAGTTGTTGACCATAAATGGTGAAGTGTGAAAAGTCACCTAGGAAGGACGTCCTACCTTCCAATTGGCATTTATGATACTTAAAGTTGACTTGATGCCTCATTCCATGTCAACTCAAGAAGGCATTAAATGTAGTTGGAATTAACTTGATGTCCCTTTCCAAGTTAACTCCGCATCCCACAAATCATGAGTTGTCATATCCCACTGATTAATGTGGATGTCTATTTTGGAGGGATACTTACAGTCAACTGAAGTAGTTTCCAGTTGACTCTTTGTTTACTTTCAGTTAACTGAAGTAGTTTTCCAGTTAACTGCTTGTTCCCCCTTTTTAGGAATAAATCTTGCTAATTGATTGGCAAGAACTCATTGTTAACTCAAGGAGATTTTGGGGTTGCCCACTCCTTTGAGTTCTATAAATAAGAGCCTTGGGCTCATTGTTTGTTTAACTTTTACTTGCTATGCAAAATTGCTGCGCCATTGTTGCCAACAGCTTTGAAAGCGGATATTTGTTCACTCTTGGATGAGAGTTCGTTGGTCGATCGTAATTGTGCATGATTTCGTGCCTTTGCTTTCCCAACCTTTGTAATTCGTTGATAAAGCTTTGAAGGAGAATATCAGAAGGCGCTTGCAGTTTGGTCAATCTATTTGAGTTTATGTCCACGTCTTGTATCTAATAGCTCGTTGTTTCATTTCCCTCCTCGGATAGGAGTCCCTCCTCCTTGGATATTTGTTATTAACAGTTATCGTTCGTTGTTGTTTAATGTATTGACTTTCAAGCTATACTTCGGATAGGAGTCCCTCCTCCTTAGCAAGCTCGTGGCCAAGACATCGTAAATTGTTGTTTCTTGTAAACTATTTCCTAGCCCATACCTCGGATAGGAGTCCCTCCTCCTTGGTAGGTCTCAGATCTAGTTTACCGTAAAGAGTGTTTGCTTGTACCAACCTTATCCCGATGTATACCCGAGAGTTCAGAGCCTCGGTCATATTCTCAGGAGATGGTGAATTCAGGTGATCCAACCAACCCATTCCCGCTCCTTTACCCTCATGCTCTGTTTACCTTGAAGGTATTGGATAGATAAAAGCTAGAATAGTCGTAGTTGAGATCTGCAGAAACCAGAGAAAAAGCTTAGCTACGGCGCATTGTGTTTGTGCACCCTTGTGTCCTACCGGAAGCATAAAAGATAGGAACTTTGTTTACATTTCCCTTCCTTACGCATTGCTCCCATGAGAGGGACTTCTCCTCTTTAAATAACGAAGTGTTGCAAAACATTTGAAATAGTGAACGTTTAATCAGCACTCCAGAGGTGCTAATTTAAACGCCAACACAGGCATCCACTCAATAGTGGGGATTTGCCACTTAAACAATGGGTGAAAGATGCAGATACAATATTAATTTCCTCCACACTGGTGGTAAACCATCCAGGGGTTAAAATGTTTGCATAAGAAATCACAAGTAAATGAAGCAATAATAATGACTGTATTAGTACTACTAATTCACAGTCGTACAATGCAATTTATCTGCCATTTACAAGTGTTACAATAACATAATCAACACAAATACTTGAAGGATGATTCTTCCAACTTCTACACTTCTCAATTACAAAATTACAAGCCAAAATCTGAACTATTAGAAATCTAATAAGAATTACCAGCAAACTGAAATATAACCAGCAACTTAGACACACCACAAAATGCTCATAACACCTTCAAAACTCCTCCAAAATACCTGAAGTAAGTTACAAATGCTTCTAAGAGGAATGGCACCCAAGTTCCAACCAAGAAACTAAATCCAAAGTTTACAAATTAATTATGTATGAGTTCCAAAGCACTTCCCAACATGGTACGGCCCTAGGAATGGTACGGCCTCTCTAGTAAATCCAACACTTCAAGATAAAATCTGATTCTTTGCAAAAAGGGTTGCCCTTAGCATAAGAATCAAAGGAGCCAATACCCATAAGCAAATTAAAATCATACAAAAAGCTGTATTTGAAAATCTCTTTCAGCCATGAAACAAACAGCAACACAAAGCTGGAAAATCTCATCAAAAACTCAACAATAATGCTCAATATGCACTTCTGAATGAAGTACACTCCTGTTGTGACCTTTTCACACATCGCCCCATTCAAAATGGGGACCCCTAATTTTTGCTCCATTCTGGTCTTTTGGCTTTGGTTTTTCTCTCTCTGCCTCTTTGTCTGTCTCTTTTCTCTAGTCTGCCTTTCGAGGGATGTTCCCACCTTTGAGCTTAAACGTGAATTTGGCCAAGACTGAAAATTAGGGTTTCCATCATTCTGGTCAGTCCGAGGTCGAACGAAGTGAATAAATTGAAAATAAGGAATAACATTGTTGTCAGTGTGCTTCTGGCAGGCCTCCACTAAAATTTCATCAGATTCTGGCAACTTACTATTTTTAGTAAGTGTACAATTGCAGGCAATCTGTCTACATTTTTGAGATTCCGACAGTCACACAACATTCAGAGCGCATCAAGCTACTCACAGGTAACATTTGAGCTGAAACAGGCAACTTTCTATTTTTAGCAGGTCCAGCTTCCGGAGCAAGTTTCAGGGCTTAGCTGAAGAGTTTTTCTTTGCATGTCTGGAAATTCCTTCTGGGTTTTTCGAGACCTTCGCGACAGTATAACATGCAAAGTGAGACGACAACTTTCAAAGTTCAGCCTTCCAAGGCTATTTTTAGGGTTTGCATGTCAGGGTTTTCTTTGCATGTTGGCATATTCCTTATGGGTTTTTCGAGAGCTATGCAGTGATGTGACATGCAAACGGAGATGGTCACTCAGTAAGGAACTTACTATTTTTAGCAGGTGCGTCCCAGCAACCGCTTCCCAGCACTTCAGAATCACGAGCTGATCGCAGTGCAACAGAAACGAGTACAAACAGAGGTCATCTAATACGCATGCAAAGAAAATTAGGGTTTCCAGCTTCGGAGACTGAAAAGAGGGGCAAAAAGTCAAAATTTTCGAAAACCGGTGTAAACCATCGCGATCAACATCCTTCAGGCTATCTGCTAGTAAAATTTGAAGTCAAACGGATCACTTACTATTTATAGTAAGTCATTTTGGAAGCAGGCTAAAAATAGCAAATCAGTTGCATGCGCCGATGTCAGCAGACAGGTCACGTGGTGAGGAGCGCCTCATTCAAATTTCAAGTTAATCAGAGCTGTGGAGATATCAGAAGCAAGCAGTTACTATTTATAGTAAAACACCTCTAGAAATATGCTATTTTTAGCAAGTCAACCCAAAATGGCAGTGTCAGCAGGGTAATGGAGTCACAAGGATCTAGTGTTCAAAATTTAAAATCGATCTGAGCTTCTGAGGTGTAAGAATTAAGAGGCTTACTATTTATAGTAAGGCATGGAGAAACTGGCAAGGACGAGGAAAAATGGCTAAGTGTTGATGTTCATCCCCCTCACATAGCAAAATGCGCCCTCAAGCACAAATGGTTGAGAAAATTTCTAAGTCAAGAACTTCATCTGCCTGCCTAGGCAAAATGCGCCATCCTTGAGGAGTTGCTAAAAAAATTTCTAAGTGTTAAGTTCATCCTGCTCCCCAGGCAAAATGTGCCCTCATCAAGCTGGAAGTCAAGAAAATGTTTAAGTGTTGGACTTCATCCTTCACATATGGCAAAATGCGCCCAGCTCAAGGCCTCATGTTGGAAAAGTTTCTAAGTATAAAACTCGTCCTCCTCCACTAGTAAAATGCGCCCAAGTTCACAAAAAGTCAAAGAGTCAATAGTTTTCATCCTGCAGCCTATGTGAAATGCGCCCAACAAGCAAGAAAGTCAACAAGTCAAAGTTTTTCATCCTCCTCTCACCCCAAAATGCGCCCACCTTGAAGCATGAAAGTTTTAAAAAAAAAATGGCTAAGTTAAAAACTCATCCTTCACCCTTGCTAAAATGCGCCCAAATGAGGAAAAGTCAAAGGAGTCAATGATTCTCATCCTTCTCCCTATGCAAAATGCGCCCAAGTAAGGACATGTAAAGACAAACACTCATGCAAAGTTCGAATTCATGCAAAGAACAAAAGGACAAGGCATGTGCATAAAGACAAGAAGGAAAAAGACAAAGGTATCCATGCAAAATTAGAAGACAAAGGCGTTGAAGGCCATGTAATGACAAAGTCAAAACAAGGTGGCGTGGTTTTATTCTCCTTCAAGTGTCATTTGCGCCTAAGGTGGTGAAATAAAATACAAGGCGTTGAAGATGATGGAAATAAAATATGTTAAGTATGATGTACTTCAAGGGAGATTTTCTAGGTAAAGTTGATAATTTTTCTCACAGGCAAGGTGATCAAAATTGAATAAAATTTTCCAAGGCGAAATTTTCAAAAAGTTTTCAAGATGATTTAAAATTTTTCTAAGGCAAAGTATTTTCTTCCTTAGAAAATACGCCTAGAATTGCAAGATGATGAAATTTCCTGAGATGAGTAAATTTGTCGAAGATGAAGATGCTGGCATTGCAGGATGGATTTAAAAATATTTTCAAGTCAGAGCAACAAGATGTTCACAAAGATAAAGAACGGGATTGAAATTGTTGAAAATATTTTTAAAGGTTCAAAATTCAAGAAAATTAAATGAACCCATTCGTTGTATACCCATGAGTTCGACGAGTTCTGAAAGAGATTTTCTTCTGGGTATCGATGATTATCGATGAGGAAGGGATTTTGAGGTCTTCCACAGCTTGCCGGGGATTTCGAGATGGAGATTTTTGATGGGCACAGGATTGATGAGTTTTCCTAAGGGAAAATTTAAAATTTTCTAAGGCAAAGTGAAGAAAATGTGTTTTCAAGGTGAAATTCTCCAGACGATGAATTTGAAAGGAACTGCCTAGGTGAATTTGCTCAAATTCTTCGTGAAGATGGTCTTCCTGAGCCAGAGATGAATAAAATCAAAGTTGTCAGAGCTACAGCAGGAGAAATGAATTTCTTGAAAATGCAGTTGAAGTTAATATTGTCAAAGATGATACGCGCTTGAAGAAGATGGGTTGAAAATTTGGCTAAGGCATGAAGAATCATGAAGAAGGCAGAAGTTGGCTAGTGGAGGCGATGAACGCTTGGAAGTTAGAGCATGAAAATCAGGTAAGTAGGATGGATTTATATTATGAAGTGTTCTAATACTTTTCTCCTTGCTTGTTTTGCAGGAGGAACGTCGAGACCAAGCGAGGATAACTTAAAGTAATGAAGAAAGTACTCCAGGACTACTTTTCAACTTCGAAGGAAGAAAAGTTGCGAAAAATGGCTAAGTGTTGAAGAAACATTTCCAAAACTTAAGATGGAGAAAGGAACAGAAGCTCGAGCGAAGTTGACGAACAACGTCAAGAAAGAAGATCGAGAAAAGTGTGAACGCATCTACAAACGGGAATCTTCTAGAAGGGTGGTGGCCATTAATGGCTCATTTATTACCCCACTCTCGTTTGTGGCGGTTTTTAGGGCGAATCTTGTTTAGGGCTGAGGTGGCACAATCTAGGCCATCCAGCCGATTGTAATCTGAGCCGTCAATTGGACTTGGCCAACTATAAAAGGGGGAGTCCCCCTCATTTGTACCTCATTAGATTTAGAAGTAGAAGCAGAGCTTAGAGAAGGAGTAGAAGGCAATTAGATAGTTGATAGTATAGTTTAGATTGAAGAGGAAGGAAAGTCTTCCCATTGAATACTTTGTAAGAAGTTGTCATGAATGCTTTCATAATAAAAGAATTTTCATTGATGGTGATATCTTCTTTGTTATGAGTAGTTGTTGAGGCTTCTTCGTCCTTCCAATTCACGTAGCATCTTGAAGTAGCATAAAGTAAAGTAGATTTCATTTCATGCAAGTACTTGGTAATTGTGGAATGTGGTGCTCGATTTGAACAAGACTTCGCTTGTCCATACCACTAGCGGGCTCGCTGACAGTGGGTTCGCCTTGCGTGGTCAACTGGAACTTTGTGAAACTTAACTTCGATTATGGTTTATACTTTGGCATGCGTCGTTGTGATGGTGTCTTCATGCTAGATCGTGATCTGAACATCTTGAGTCACTCCTCTGAAGATTGCACCAGTTCCACGGAAGCTATCCGAAGTGAGGCAAAACAGAGCTTGGTTGAAGCTTGTGAGAATTGATCGCCATGTCCCACACCTTAGAGTAGATTAGAACTTCTTAGGCCCTACACCCTTTAAATTCAGTTCACTTCTGGTTAGAATTAGGAAACTCTTGCTCACTTGCGTCATTGAATTACACGAAGCCCTTAGTGCTGGCATGCCAGCATCCCAATGAGAACAATTGTATAAAGTCCCAGAAGTATAACAAAATCACAGCGAGAGCCGGGAACCCGGTGATTTGGGTTGAAAGCTTGTAGTCACTGCAGTTGCATGTTGGTGAGAGAGGATAGAGTATCCGGATTGTTCGAAACTTTATTCTCTGTTGGTGTGGTCTCAAAAACCATGTCAACAACTCCCAATTGACCATCTAGGGAACCATAGTTTCAAGCCCAAAGAATTGTGTAAAATTGCTAAGCTTCCCCTTAGCCGGGTTCTAAATTCAATCCAAACAGCATTTTGATATCATAAACAATAGATGCCAAAATGAAGAATTGAAGCCTCCTTTTATAGATTTTGCAGTGACTCTTCAGCTTCCCAAGATGGAAGCCTTTTCTCTTGATAATATTTTTAAATTTTAAAATCATTTTCCTCCCTTCACTTTTGTCCCACTTCTAGGAGAAAATAATAAACTTAAATAATATTAAATTCTATCTCAAAGTGTCGTCCCAACTTTAGGGAATATTATCAACCTTGGAAATATTTAATCATCCTCTTAATGAGGTGTCCACCCTTTAAAATGATTTGTAATGCTAGGCCAAGGAGTTATATTAACTATATAACATTAATATCTCAAAATAATTCGATTCTTCAAACTTGCGCCTCAGGAAACCAAAACTTGAGATACTTAACTGTTCAAACTGAAGTAGAAAGCTTACTGTGTTGCTGCCAACTGGAGCCCTGCTTAAAAATAGAATTTACTAAAAATAGTAAATTTTGAAAAGTTGTTCAACTCACTTTGCATGTTATATCATTGTGAAGCTCTCTGAAAACCCAGAAAGACTCCGCAATCCAAATCTCGAAACTCCAATGTGCTAGCTAAAAATAGCAAGTTTCGGAAAAGGTTGTCAGATGGGGATGCATGTCACACCATTTTGAAGCTCTCCAAAAACCCAGAAAACTCCACCAGACATGCATCAAAAACTCATACATGCAAACCTTCAAAAATGCTTCAGAACCCCAATAAGATAGAAAACCCTAATTTTACCTCTAATGAGCCTACGGACTTCCGAAAATAGGCTATCAATCATAGAAGAGCATTTGACTAAGATGGAGATATTATAGTCCACCCTTCCCAAAATTGTTTGTTCTCAAGCAATTCTAATGCCATCCCAAAATCACCATGCTGAACCAGACTGAAACTGAATATGATCCCAAGGTCCCAAATCAACCTAGGATATCGATAGCACCAACTAATGTAAGCACTGCACTGCTGGATGCCAACACAAGAGACCACCTAATTAAAACCATACTGAAACACCATGGGAGTAAATTCCAAAAAACCAACATTGGCTTCATCATCTTCAACTGTTAAATAGCAAACCCAAGTGATACCAGGATTCCAAATCATCCTCAGGAACACTGTTCCTCTAATTCGTTGCGCTACTCTAATTAAAACATTTGAATACTCAAGGTGGAGCAACATATCTCAGTCCACAAAAGACAATGCACCAAACATGTCAGTGCCCGGGTCCCAAATCAGTCTGTAGGACCTCCAAACCTTGTTCTTATAATTCTAATCAGCAACAAAATTATTCTCAAACAAGTCACCAAACCAATGCCAAACAAAGAACCATGCTCCACACTCCATCTCAATCCAAAAGGATATACAATCACTGAAAAAACTCCAAGAAACCAGTTAATAACTCACTGCCCCAAACAATAACATATGAGTTTGTACCAAGAAATCCACTGTCAATTATCAATGAACTACCCATACCTGAACTTTGACCATACTGAATCATTCCCTTGCTCATTTGAGGCAAAAATTCAGTTCAAAGAAGAGATGGAGAGACCTGAAAATGAAATAACCAACTACCAAACGGGTCTGAAATAATCATCTTGAGATCTGATTTTTTGAAAATCAGCATCCAAGAAGACAAGCAGCAGCTGCAACATAAGAATTTTTCATCAAAATAATCATAGCAGCTCATGAACAAGATTGGTGGCACCTTCAGCAAAGGTCCCAATGCCACCACAAACCATCTTCTGATCACATTTCCTTCCCAGAAGACCAATTTATGATGAGAAATAATGAACCAACGAAAGAAAAAGAAGGTAGCAGCAATCATAGAACTAAAATTTTGGTACTTATCTCTCTAACCAACCTTCTTCTCATGCATACTAATCTTCATAAAAATATACTTGGAATCCCAAATACTATTTTCCAACTGGAGACATTTCCCAACACGAGCAATTGATCACAACTACATTCTAAATAAAATGTGTTGGTTTATCCCCTTTAGAATTTTCAATATTACCTTCTTGCCAAGTAATGCCAAGATCCCAAACCAACAACAACGAAGAACCATTTCTCAAATGGAGAATTGCTCTCACACTTATCCTCTAATTTGCTCATTCCATCTGAATTGATGCTTCTTGAAACTCCAAGAAGTATTCAACCAACCTATGTTCATTGAAGAGATTGAATCCAAAATCTTGTGACATGATTTTCCGGAAAGATTCCATGAATCCTTCATCAAATACAATTCTGAAATCAATCACTCTAAGAGAAGATGAAGATGTACTAACCACTAAGTCTAACCATAGCCTCACAAGCATACTCATCAAATAATGAATAAAATCCTCATCAACACGCCAATCAACTCTTCATTGATGAACAATAAGAATGTCTTCATTTTTTTGTGGTCCAAGAGTTACCATTCCTTGTTAAATGGATGCACTAGGAGCATCAGTAGATTCAACTTCATGCAACTCACGTATCAACTCTCCTATGTTGGAAGACAAATTGAAATTTCCTCCTTCAATAATTTCCGAAGCAATTTCTTCATCATTTTCAAAAAGAGGATTTACATAAACCTTACTAGCACCTTCTTCATACAAGAGATTGTCAAAAGCCTGAAAAGCTTGTTGATGAGAATTTCAATGCTTTGGTTTCTCAGGATAGCATTCCAAATCATATGTTTCTTGTATGTGATCAAACTCATAAAGAATTACCTGAAGCTCCTCTACTCTTCTTTTGTTTTCTTGCTCCCATGAATATTGAACAACAGAAATCTGATTCTCTGCTTCAATTAGAGTCTCATGCACTTCTTGCAACTTGGCTTTAGTAAGCTCGTTCCACTCTAATGCCTTGTCAGCAATTTTGGCCACTGTCTTTGTCACGAATGATGTGCAAAAGACAAGATTTAATTTCCTCCAAGGTAAACATAAAGGACTTCATATCATAAATTGAAGTGCAACATACAACTTCTCCCCTAGGCACATCATAAATCAATTATTCTACATGCCTATGAATTCTATCAAGTTTTGACAAAATTTGAACTCCATTTTCAGCAATCTGTAAACTTGAGCTGCATTCTTCATATACTGGTTGAGATGAAGTAGTACAACTTTGATGGATAAAGATTTCAAAAATAGTTTGAGTTGTTCTCCTCAACTTGTCTCGCATGTGATGAACACTTCATCATTCCATCCATTGTGCCTTCCAATTCCTTAGCTTTTTTCCTTAGCTTGATTTCAGGTGGAGAGAAATCTACCTTATAACTACTAGAAGCTTCTCCTTCCGTGTTGTCTTTTAAACATGATTCTAGGGAGTCGGTCAAATCAACTTTTAAGTTGGAAGAGACTTCAGCTACCTCTTTCTCTTTCTCCTCTTTGGCTTGACTTTCAAACCAACATTCTCCAGAATTGTGAAGAAGCAACTCACTGATTGAACAGGTATCTTCTTCTAACCAAACTTCTCTTTTGTTTGGATTTGCATTTGTGGCTTCTTTAGTCACATTACATTCTTCTATAGAATGCCTAGATTCTTCATGTGTTTCAAGAACTACTATGGTATATGGCTTTCTACTATTGAATGCATGGACGAGAGCAAATCCGTAGATACCCCTTGAACTATTGCTATGAATTCAAAAGGATTCCAACTTTCATTCCCCTCTTCAACTTCAGAAATCTCCTCTTTGCTCTCAACAGTCTTCATCAAAAGAGATTTCAACTTTTCTTCACATTGACTAAAAATTTCATTAACTAACAAATCAGCAATAGGAGAAATCTTCACGTTCATAAGCATTCTTGAGAAAGGATTGGACACTTTCGGGAAGAGAATCAGCTTCTTTGATGGTGTCAATTAGAACATTCTTAACAGCTGCAAACACCCCCTCTTCCTACTCACTCCAAGTTGAAGTGAAGAGATAATTAAACAAATGGTAAATTTGATTTTCCATCTCCAATTCTATCAGAAGGATGCAAGTTCTTACTTCTAAAAATGTCTTTAAAACGGCAGCCCTTCTTGAAAACAAACCACACCCAGTTTCATCCAAATCTTGAAAACTCTCCACTATCATATTTAATATGATCTTGATGGTTTCTTCATCATAGGGCAATTGTGGTTCCACAATTCTTATCACTTCCGTAAAACAAAAAGAAATCAGCAACTTGGTTTCCTCATCTAGATGCCTCAACCAATAGGGCTGATTCAAAAAAGTCAATGCAGGTGCTAACACAAGTTGCATCTCCTCAGAAGGTGATTGCTTCACTTGCCTCAAACATTGTTCTAACAAATGAAGAATGTTCTCTTCATTTTTCCTTGATTGAAATTCTTTTTCAAGTCTTTTCCCAGCCATATAGAGAGTCTCTACCAACTTCATCTCTTCTTCATTAGCCATGCCTAACAATCAACTTTTGGATACCACAAGGAGCTTGAATTAGAATCTGTTATAACTTTCGATTTAGTACTGGAGATCTCTATCACTCATCTGCCTAAACATTAAGCACTGATCCACAGGATGGCAGGATCTTCTGCTCTAATTCCACTAAAATAAGCCCCTTCATTTTTTTTCCAATTTTTCACAACACAAACCAGCACTACGCCAATGGTTAGCGTTGGCTTCCAAAAGATAATCAAACTGAACGTAACCTCTGCCAAGAATGTTCACCAAGGTCCTTTGAGAGGCAAGGTGATAGCATATGGTGAAGGGTTCGTTAGCAACACTGAATTGAATAAGAAGCTGGAAATGTAATGTAGGCGGTGATCCGACCATAAGCAATCTACGCTACCACTTGTTCAGTGGGGGGAAAGATAATTACAATGAAATACAATTTCTTCCGCGATTAGCAGGCATCCACTCAACAGTGGGGATTCGCCACTTAAACAGTGGGTGAAAGATAAAGATACAATATTAATTTCCTCCACACTGGCGGTAAACCATCCAGGGGTTAAAATGTTTGCATAAGAAATCACAAATAAATGCAGCAATAATAATGACTGAATTAGTACTACTAATTCACAATCTTACAATGCAATTTATCTGCCATTTACAAGTGTTACAATAACATAATCAATGCAAATACTTGAAAGACGATTCTGCCAACTTCTAAACTTCTCAATTACAAAATTACAAGCCAAAATCTAAACTATTAGAAATCTGATATGAATTACTAGCAAACTGAAATATAACCAGCAACTTAGACACCCCACAAAATGCTCATAACACCTTCAAAACTCCTCCAAAATACCTGAAATAAGTTACAAATGCTTCTAAGAGGAATGGTGCCCAAGTTCCAGCCAAGAAACTACATCCAAAGTTCACAAATTAATTATGCATGAGTTCCAAAGCACTTCCTAGCATGGTACGGCCCTAGGAATGGTATGGCCTCTCTAGTAAATTCAGCACTTCAAGATAAAATCTGATTCTTTGCAAAAAGGGTCGCCCTTAGCATAGGAATCAAAGGAGCCAATACCCATAAGCAAATTAAAATCATTCAAAAAGTTATATTTGAAAATCTCTTTCAGCCATGACACAACCAGCAACACAAAGCTGGAAAATCCCATCAAAAACTCAACAATAATGCTTAATATGCACTTCTGAATGAAGAACACTCCCAATTGACCATCTAGGGAACCATAGTTTCAGGCCCGAAGAACGGTGTAAAATTGCTAAGTTTCCCCTCAGTCAAGTTTTGAATTCAATCCGGCATCATTTTGATATCATAAACAATAGATGCCAAAATGAAGAACTGAAGCCTCCTTTTATAGATTTTGCAGTGACTCTTCAGCTTCCCAAGATGGCCGCCTTTTCTCCTTTGATAATATTTTTAAATTTTAAAATCATTTTCCTCCCTTCACTTTTGGCATCCCACTTCTAGGAGAAAATAATAAACTTAAATAATATTAAATTCTATCTCAAAGTGGCATCCCAACTTTAGGAATATTATCAACCTTGGAAATATTTAATTATCCTCTTAATGAGGTGTCCACAAATTAAAATGATTTGTAATGCTAGGCCAAGGAGTTATATTAAAAATATAACATTAATATCTCAAAATAATTCAATTCTTCAAACTTGCACCTTAGGAAACCAAAACTTGAGATACTTAACTGTTCAGACTGAAGTAGAAAGCTTACTGTGTTGCTGCCAACTGGAGCCCTGCTTAAAAATAGAATTTACTAAAAATAGTAAATTTTGAAAAGTTGTTCAACTCACTTTGCATGTTATATCATTATGAAGCTCTCTGAAAACCCAGAAAGACTCCACAATCCAAATCTCCAAACTCCAATGTGTTGGCAAAAAATAGCAAGTTCCAGAAAAGGTTGTCAGATGGGGATGCATGTCACACCATTCTGAAGCTCTCCAAAAACCCAGAAAACTCCACCAGACATGCATCAAAAACTCATACATGCAAACCTTCAAAAATGCTTCAAAACCCAAATAAGATAGGAAACCCTAATTTTACCTCTAACAAGCCTACGGGCTTCCGGAAATAGGTTATTAGTCATAGAAGAGCATTTGACTAAGATGGGGACATTACACTCTTCCACCAATGGTGGGAATGAAAATGTATGCAGGAAAGTAAATAAAGTGTCATGATCCCAATATTGTAACTTATGGAAAACGCAATAACTCAATAAATTAGATATCAAAAGTTTAAAACTTAAATTTTATATATATTTATAATAATGTTAAATCACCAATATTATTTATCAAATAAGATAAAGACAAATTAGATAGAGAAACTATAAATATTAGAAATTTAATTATAATTATCCCAAGATAATATTATAATTAAATCATCAAAAAAACTTTGAATATAAATATTCAAATATAGAATCATTTAAATATTATAATTACACTAGAAATTACAATTAATATAAATCTACAAGTATTAAGCGATTATCTTAATGGATAAAAAGGAAAAAAAGAAAATATAATAGTTAATATTAAAATATGATATAAAGGAACAACCAAAACAAAAGCAATCGTTCCTTGCAAGAGACTTGTTCTATTCCGTCACTCTCCAGTCAGATATCTCTGTCGAGGCCAGAAGATCCCCCGCCACATCGCTCAAGGGCAAGATGAATCCCAATAAGCGCTCATCAATCACAGAGCCGCGATTAGGGAAGACGCCTTAACGGGTATGTCTATTCAAGGTAACGGCTCTACACCGAATGGGCACATCCTTTCCCAGTAAGACAAAGCTATAAAGAGGCACCGATGAAGCAAGAGAAGAGGAGAAACGGGGGGTCAGAAATTGAGGAAGGACAGGAGAAGCATAGCGGCTCAGGTGAGAGTTTTCTCCACTTAGCCCTTAAACATTCTAGCGTTCAAAATATTCATCACTCAGCCATAAGAAGATACGTGTATTTTAAGAATTCCTGCCAGTTCATTTACTGCGTGTATAATGGAAGCACGTTAGGACCCGATCTGAATAGACTCCATACGTTGAATGATCCCTCACTCCATCCTACCAATACAAACCCGTTTTGTCAGTTCGGCTCCAACTGCAAAACCGATCCCTGAAACTGATCACGTCATTCAACCCCAGTGTATCTCCTTCGTGTATTTCGTTTATTGCATGACATGCTTATACGATTCTGTCTGTGATTAAGGGGCATTCATATCTTTATTATTATTTAGTCTAATCTTCTTTAAATGGCAAATCTGTACACTATGATGAGAATAATTGGTATATTATAAGAATACATAATTTTACATGATCAGACCCTTTATAATCGTATAGATCAGGATTCCTTCATTATGGCTTTTAGCTCATACCTGTTCACATGTAGGGGAAAATCAAAATATTGAAAAGACTCACATTATGCAGATATCTATGTTTAATTTAGAATTGAATATACAAACTAGTTATGCTTATCTGATTATTAGTACAAAGATCTCTTTAAATATTCTCATGATTATAATTGTTATAGGAATAGATTATGGTTTCTTAAATATTATCACAATTATAATTGGTTTATGAAATGATTTGATAAAAATCAATAGTGAATGCAAATGTATTTGATTGTATGAATGTCTTCTATGTGTTTTAAATCTACTAAGGGGGAAGGGCCTGAGAAAAGTGGTGCCTAAAAACCCCACTTAACAATCCGCTGCGGCCATGGAGGGGTGGGGGTCCCGCTTAACAATCCGCTGCGGCCATGGAGGGGCGGTAGGCCTAGGCCACTTATAAGCTCCGCTGGCTTCCCCCAGTGGGTCATGTGTCTTCCGAGGTGATGACGTGGGTAGAGAAAGTGGGTGCAAGTGTTGCCACTACACACGCCACTCATCATATATCTTTATTATGTCTTATGACTGCGTTTATATTCTGGATATCTAGATATTAATGCTAACAAAAATGTTGTTAATATGATGTATACAGGATTCAAATCTAAAGATTATTGAGATAGGAGAAAATTCATTTGATAGAAGAACCCATAAACATAATCAACAAGCGAATTCTAGGACAGGCCCGGTAAGGGACATTACAGTGGTATCAGAGCAACTTTCTTGCCATCCTGTGGGAAACTATGAAAACCTACCATAGGAAAGGCTCGAGGAACAACCTTGAGAACAATCACGATGGGGATGACCTTATAGGTGACCCCCTAAGGGACGAGCTTAGAACCTTTATGGAAAGTAGTGAGAAGAAAACCCAAGCCCTTTTGGAGCAAAATGAAAAAACTAACCAAGCTTTACTTCAAGCCCTCCAAAATCTGAGTAGCAGTAATAATAAAGAGGCCAACTCTAAACTTTCCGGAAACAATCTTTTCACTCCCTCACGGGACATGAGCTCTAGACCCACCCAACCTCCTTTCTTGCAAAATGAAGAAAACCATATCAATGGGCCCCCCGTAATGGATGTGGATGAGATTGTGGAAGCCTACTATAGGTTAGAACCTGAAAGAAGGGAGCTGGTGTCTTTTAAAGACTATTGTGAAGCCAAACAAAGAACTATTCCAAGGAGGGTGGAGAGGAACTCAATTGATAATGAACTCAAGAGTAGAGTAAGCAAATTAACCCTCCCTAACTTTAATGGTGAAGACAAGACCACTGCTCGATCATGGGTTCAGAAATTAGATACTTATCTCTCCCTTAGCCCGATGACGGAATCGAATGCAATCAAATTTGCCGTGTTACACCTAACCGGAATGGCCCATGATTGGTGGCATCACGGTCTCATAACTCAAGGACATCAACAAGTCAAGACCTATGATGACTTTACTCAAAGGTTGATCAAACGATTCGACCAAAAACACCCCGAGTGGTACTTCCGTGAACTTACTAGAGTAAGGCAACATGGAACTATTGAAAACTATGCCGCTGAGTTCCAAAGGCTAGCAGTAATGGTCCCTGAAATTTCCCAAGAGAGACTCACTTATTTGTTCATAGAGGGCTTAAGGGGATCAGTTAGAAGCTTAGTGAGTGCATTAGAACCCACTCGCCTAGATGAAGCCATTCAAAAGGCTATGAAGTTCGAAGAAAGTGGACCGAGGGACAAATCCAAGAACTCTTCCTCATCATCCAAACCCCCTCGCAAGGAGGAAGGGCCGAAAAGGGAAGATTCACTAAGGACATGTCCTTATTGTAAGGGGAAGCGGGATCATGGACATATGTGTCAAGCAATGAAAGACCTAAAAGAAAAGGGGTTGTGCTTCACCTGCAATGGACCATGGGAACGTGGTCATCGATGTAAGAGAAGGGGCCAAGTCCACAAGATAGGAGCAACCCCTGAGGATGAAAGCAATGGACAACCAAGTAAGAAATCAAGGTACAGGGAGAATGATTTCAAAAGTATCCAATCTTAAATAAGACAACGAACAAATGGAGTTTGTGGAAGAGAAAGTCTAAGTGGGTATAACGACATCAACGATCGAAGCAACGTACGGATCAACCAATCTTTCTAATGAGAATTGGAAAAAATTCTTCATAAGAGCATTGCATAGATATGAGTCACACTCCTAATCCTCTTCTTAAGTTCTTATCTTAGAGGACATCCATGATACAAATTGGGGATTGCTTGAGGGCAAGCAAATTTAAGAGGGGAGGACTGTCATGATCCCAATATTGTAACTTATGGAAAACGCAATAACTCAATAAATTAGATATCAAAAGTTTAAAACTTAAATTTTATATATATTTATAATAATGTTAAATCACCAATATTATTTATCAAATAAGATAAAGACAAATTAGATAGAGAAACTATAAATATTAGAAATTTAATTATAATTATCCCAAGATAATATTATAATTAAATCATCAAAAAAACTTTGAATATAAATATTCAAATATAGAATCATTTAAATATTATAATTACACTAGAAATTACAATTAATATAAATCTACAAGTATTAAGCGATTATCTTAATGGATAAAAAGGAAAAAAAGAAAATATAATAGTTAATATTAAAATATGATATAAAGGAACAACCAAAACAAAAGCAATCGTTCCTTGCAAGAGACTTGTTCTATTCCGTCACTCTCCAGTCAGATATCTCTGTCGAGGCCAGAAGATCCCCCGCCACATCGCTCAAGGGCAAGATGAATCCCAATAAGCGCTCATCAATCACAGAGCCGCGATTAGGAAGACGCCTTAACGGGTATGTCTATTCAAGGTAACGGCTCTACACCGAATGGGCACATCCTTTCCCAGTAAGACAAAGCTATAAAGAGGCACCGATGAAGCAAGAGAAGAGGAGAAACGGGGGTCAGAAATTGAGGAAGGACAGGAGAAGCATAGCGGCTCAGGTGAGAGTTTTCTCCACTTAGCCCTTAAACATTCTAGCGTTCAAAATATTCATCACTCAGCCATAAGAAGATACGTGTATTTTAAGAATTCCTGCCAGTTCATTTACTGCGTGTATAATGGAAGCACGTTAGGACCCGATCTGAATAGACTCCATACGTTGAATGATCCCTCACTCCATCCTACCAATACAAACCCGTTTTGTCAGTTCGGCTCCAACTGCAAAACCGATCCCTGAAACTGATCACGTCATTCAACCCCAGTGTATCTCCTTCGTGTATTTCGTTTATTGCATGACATGCTTATACGATTCTGTCTGTGATTAAGGGGCATTCATATCTTTATTATTATTTAGTCTAATCTTCTTTAAATGGCAAATCTGTACACTATGATGAGAATAATTGGTATATTATAAGAATACATAATTTTACATGATCAGACCCTTTATAATCGTATAGATCAGGATTCCTTCATTATGGCTTTTAGCTCATACCTGTTCACATGTAGGGGAAAATCAAAATATTGAAAAGACTCACATTATGCAGATATCTATGTTTAATTTAGAATTGAATATACAAACTAGTTATGCTTATCTGATTATTAGTATAAAGATCTCTTTAAATATTCTCATGATTATAATTGTTATAGGAATAGATTATGGTTTCTTAAATATTATCACAATTATAATTGGTTTATGAAATGATTTGATAAAAATCAATAGTGAATGCAAATGTATTTGATTGTATGAATGTCTTCTATGTGTTTTAAATCTACTAAGGGGGAAGGGCCTGAGAAAAGTGGTGCCTAAAAACCCCACTTAACAATCCACTGCGGCCATGGAGGGGTGGGGGTCCCGCTTAACAATCCGCTGCGGCCATGGAGGGGCGGTAGGCCTAGGCCACTTATAAGCTCCGCTGGCTTCCCCCAGTGGGTCATGTGTCTTCCGAGGTGATGACGTGGGTAGAGAAAGTGGGTGCAAGTGTTGCCACTACACACGCCACTCATCATATATCTTTATTATGTCTTATGACTGCGTTTATATTCTGGATATCTAGATATTAATGCTAACAAAAATGTTGTTAATATGATGTATACAGGATTCAAATCTAAAGATTATTGAGATAGGAGAAAATTCATTTGATAGAAGAACCCATAAACATAATCAACAAGCGAATTCTAGGACAGGCCCGGTAAGGGACATTACAAAGGCGGTGAGGCCAGCCTTCTTCCACTAAAGTCGGAATACAATAGAAATTTGTAAAAATATTAAGAGTTGATCAGTACTACTGAATTAGCGTTACAATGTGAAATAAAATTTGCAAGAGCCAAGTATTAGAGATGTCCAAAGTGTTGCAAATGTTATAGAATGTCTCTCCAACTCCAAAAGACTCCCAATCATGAAAAACAAGCCCAAAAACTCCAACTACCAAAATCTGATATGACAAACCAGCAAGTACAAAACTCAGGCCAGCAACATGAGACACACCAAAATGTTCATAACTCTCTCAAAACTTCACCAAAACACCTAAAACAAAATGAAAATGATGCCTAAGGAGTAGATGACCAAGCTAAGGCCAAGAAACCACTGAAAACATGAACTATTATTTTTAGCACACTTCCCAAGATAGTTACTAGGCATGGTATGACCTCCCAGGAGGGGCGAACAGCATTATAAAATCCAAGACTTCATCAAAAAATTCCATACTCAACAAATAGGGGTGTCCAGGGCCTAGGAAAAGATTGAACAACTAACCAGAAGCACACAAAAATCCCTCTTAGACTTATGATTAAAAATCACTTTCAACTCCACAGTAAACCAGCAACCTGTAAACTAACAAAACACCCCAAAGACATCAGAAAACTTCAAACAACTTCATTACAATGAGCTCCATCTGTTCTTCAGTGTAAAGAACAGCCTTCTCACTTAGATAGTTGCTATCTTTCAAGCAAGAAACTAAGTATAAGCTAGGAGGTATGCATTTCTTGAAGCAATTCAGTCACCATTTCGGTAGCACTTCGTTATAATTTCTTCATGGATGAATAAGAATGCAGCAACACTCATATTTATAAGTCTCTCCTGCAGTTAGGGCGCCCAAATGACCTTCAAATCCAAATTCTTTTTTTTCACATTAGCATTTCATTTCATCTTCCTCCCAAGTCATCCAACTCAAGAAAACATTATACTTTATCAAAATTGCAAATAAAGTATAATATTGGCATCCCAAAACTATTTAAGTGAAATACTTTATAAAATAACTTATTTCCTCAATTAGGCGTCCAAAATAATAATAAAGTGAAATACTTTATGAAATCAACTTATTTCTCCACTAAGGCGTCATGCCTTAATAATATTTTCACTTAATAAAAATATTTTACCTCACCACGAAAAGCGCCTAACTCAAATCCTGACCTACCAAAATAGCTTCTGAAGTGCTAAAGAACAAACTGCCCAAACTAACCTGCCAGAAATAGCCTTAGAACTGGCCTGTTGAAACCCTGCTAAAAATAGCACTTACTAAAAATAGCATATCGCGAAAAATAGTAAGCATGTCCAAATGCATTTTCTCCACATTTTGAACAGTCATCGCGACTTACTAAAAATAGTAAGTCTAAGAAAGTCCTATGTTTCAGTTGCATGTCACACCACCGTGAAGCTCTCTGAAAACCCAAAAGGAATCCAAAATCAAAACTGCAAATCTCCAACATGCAAACCATCAAAAACACCAAAACATCCTCCTAGAAAATAGGAAACCCTATTTTTTGCTTCCAACTAGCCTACGAGCCTCCAAGATAAGCTAACGGCCGACTGTACTGATCACTGCTGAGAAGGGGACATTACACCCCTAAATGGCCCCCTCAAATCAACTGGATGAAGTTATGGAAGAGCAAAACTGTTCCTAAAGAAAGCTTCTTTTAGTGAATGGCCTATCACAAAAATATTCTCACTTTAGATGAACTTCAAAAATGGGGAATGCAATTAGTCAACAGGTGTTTCCTTTGCGAGGAGGGGGGAAAGTATTGATCATCTCCTATTCCATTGTGTGTACTCTTGGAGAGTTCTCCAAAAAATCCAATGATTCCTTCTTAGCTAGGCTTGGCACAAGGGTACCAAAAGAATCTCTGAAAGCTAGACCCCCCCCCCCCTTTCCACCATCCTCTTCTTACTGAGTTGTGGTGGTTGGCCTTTCTTCTCACTCGTTGGGGCCTCTGAAAAGAACGCAACAAAGTCTTCAAAGGAAAAAAGTTACCTTGGGAAGTGCTTGCAAATCTTATCATTCATAAAATTTAAAAGTGGTGTCTATCAACCCTAAAAGAAACCCCCCTCCCCCCCCTCTCAATATTAGTATTGCTAACCTAAGACATTATTGACATCCTTAACAATATGAGACCCAAAATTCCCCTTGCGAGAAATTACACCTCTTTGACCACCCCCCCCCCCAAACCCTAGTTGTTTTAAACTCAATTTTGATGGCTCTATGAAAGGGAACTTGGGTTGGGCAGGAGTTGGTGGCATTCTAAGGGATCATAGGGGAACATTGATTGTTCTTACACTGTCAATTTGGGTACCTAGTTTTCTAATTTTGTTGAGGTGGGCACCTACTTTTCAACTAAACAAAGAAGTCTTAATAAAGTGAGCTACTTTTCATGGTATTTTGTTGACTAAACAAAGAGGTCTTAATAAAGTGATCATAGAAGGAGACTCCAAAAATGCCATCATGATGCCAAAAGGGGAAGCCACCCCCAACTAGTCTCTCTGTGACCTCATTGAGGCCACTTGCAAGGATATGATAAGCATTGAGTAGTACAAACTTATGTACATTTTCCGAGAAGGAAATCCCTCTACGGATGGGATAGCTAACTTAGGGGCATTTGTCCAAAATATTAAAGTGTGGTATGATATACACCAACTCCCAGAGCATGTGAATATTTCTATCATTAATTAAGCTGGATCTCTTGGTGCACTCAATGTTAGAGATTGATACGAATTCATCTCAAGAGTGTAAGGATTACACATACCCCCCATTTGCATGAAGATCTTTGATATCTTCCCGCTTTCGGCTCAATTTAGCAAGTTTCATTTTCACCTTGCTTCTTCGTTGAATGACAAAAGATTCCAATTTTACCTTTGGTTGGGTTTCAATTGCTACTCTATTGCTATGGGTGAGGAGCTCATTTAGGAAGAGCCTAACAACAATGAGTCTCTAAGGAATGACTAGAAAGTCTGGTCTATTCTTCAAAAGGGAAAACTTTTCTCTTGCATTGAGACATTGAAAGGTCAGGACCCTTCCCTCTCGGTCAAGTTTGTTAATTCCTGGAAAAATGGCCTTGTCAAGGTGAGGGGCCTTTCTTTTTCAATCACTATTGAAATAATATCGATAGCCACAGGTCTTCCTCTTGAAGGAGCTAACTTCCCCAAGAGGCCTAAGGGAAACTATTAGAAGGATATGGAGAATTTCTTAAAAAGGGGCAAGAAGATCAACTATGTACAAAATGGCTTCAATAGAGAGGACCTTCCCGGGGTCTGGAAGAAAATTGTTGAGGTTTTAATGAGGTATGTAAACTTCAAAGGCCGGCACAAAAGATTTCATTCTCAATTGTTCCCTATGCTCAATCATTTTTGTCATAACTTGAAAACGGAATTTGCTTTATGGATTTACTCTTCATTGGAACAATCTATTAAAGTCATGCAAAATGAAGAAAAGCCCCTACCTCTTCATCAGGGCTTAATAAATAGGCTCTATTGGTACAATCAGGCCCTCTCCGTGACTGTTTCCTCAATCCCTCGTATTGTTAATCCCTTTATTGTCCAAAAGGGCTTAATGTCGAAAAATAGTACTTATAATCTTGGAACCCCTTCCTTGACTACTAATTTCACCCCCTGCCCCTTAAAGAAGAGTTACTTGGTCCAACCCCTCTCATGCCTCTAAAGGTAAAGCCATTGCGGCTAATTCCCTTGCTTGAGCTAGTAAGAAAAATGTTTCCTTTCAGGACCCCCCCAGATTTCATTTCAATTTTTGATGATAACTCTAGATCTTCCTGGTCCCCTTCCCCTGATGTCACCCCAAAAGACTCGCCTACCAACTCTCCTTCGCCCTGCAACTTCTCAATTAGCACCCCTCCCTCTCCTCGGAATGAGGAGTTGCATGTTTAGGACACAAAGGTTGATCCTTTGGCCTCTCTAAACCCTTGCAAGAATCATGGCCTTCTATGCAAGAAAGTGAATGATTTGTGCAAAGCCACAAACATCCAAAATGACATCCTCAAATAGCAGCTTGCTCAACTGCTCGTGGCCAAGAAGAAAATCCAAATTTTGGAAACTATAATTATGAATAAAGCTAGAGATTGACCTGGACAGGTGGAAGATGTGGAATATTGGGAAGCAATGAAAGGGATGGTTGAGAATTTTGATAAATGGGTTGAGTTGGAAAATGAGGTTGAAGACTTGAAAGAAGCTATTGGGTCTCTGGAGGATTGCATGATCTAAGAAAGGAGGTTGCTAGTCTTCAAAGCAACTAGGATAAAAATTCTATTCAATTTGCAGGAAATTATTGATTACAGTAAAGACACAATAAAGAATATTGTTGTTACTATCCAGGTGTTCCAACAAGAGCTAAAGAACTGTCGTGCAAAGAGAGCAAGGGGTGAAGCTCTTGTAGCCCCCCCTTCTCACTCTAGCAAAAAAGGTAAATCTGTCAAGAAAGCTCAACCTGCCTCCATGGAGAATACTGAAAAGATGTGCCACATATCTTTTGAGAACTTTAGAGAAGGAGGATTCGCTACTCACGAGTCTCTTTATTCTCAAGAGAATCCCAGGGAACGAATCGCCCTAAATTACCTCAAGGAATAATGTTCAAATGATAGGACAAAAAGGCGAGAGTTCCAGAATCAGAGAGAGTAGATCATAGAAGTTTTCTAGATAGACTGACAGGCTCTTGGCCAAAGGACGACATCGCGGATCAAGGAAGACAGCACAACGCACCGGAGTCCCAAAGGCACGCTGGCGTCTCATACGAACCAAAAACCAAGAATATCACAAAAAACAACAAAGCGAATCCTAACAACCTAATTACTAAGAACTTCCAAAGTACAGGAAAATAACAGAAAGTAATAGAACTGAAATAAGGTAAAGTAAATGATGAAACTAAAGAGGATAAAGGAAGTGCTTACAATAGCCCAAGTGATGAAGCCTCCAATGAGTAGATATCTTCAACACCTGCACACATAAAATCGAGGGAAAATGTTGGGGCTGTTTCAAACCCCCGTTTCGATGTTCCCACCTCCACGAACAGCCAAATAGATAGAGAGAAATAACAAGAAGAAATAAAATGAAGTGAACGCAAGAGTGATAAAAGCAATCCCCGCTCAAGGAGGAGAACCCATATCACGAAATAGAGATGCAATAGATAGGGGATGCAAGAAATCTTAAAACAAGTGTGGAGCATGTTAAAAATATTTGTAAATACATATACAATCATACTTGGGTCCTCAACCTTATGAAAAAATTCACAAACAAGAAAGAGTTGGCTCATCCCATAACAACCCGCTATGCAACAAATTTTACAACATTGCAATCCTTACTTCAGTCAAAAGGCTGCTTTAAGGTGCATATTTGTTAGTGAGAAGTGATCTACATCATCATATGCTAAGACCAATGTAGGGGTTGACATGGTTGATTGGATTTTTTATGAGCATAGTTTATGATTTCAAACCAAGGAGATCATAGAGGTAAATATTCATTTTTATTTTTGTTCCATTTTGTTTGTATTTCCATTTCATTTGTTTATTTTTTTCACACTTATGTTAATGTTTCACAATAATTGTTGTTCATAGAGCCTTTAGTTGTTCTCCTACGAGTGGCTAATAGGGGGAAGCATGTAATGGGCTACATATATGAGGACATGGCTAGTGCAAAGAAGGCCATTAGATCCATTGGTGTTTGGGTAGAGGATAAGTATCATCCCATATGAGACATCACTAATCAACGATGACACATTTAGCTTTACAAGCCCTTACATGCAGCTGCCTATTTCCTTAATTTAGCATTCCAATTTTGCTTAGATTTCAAGGACAATAAAGAGGTCTTAAGTAGGCTCTACACAATCATAGGTAGATGGCACTTGATCCTCAAGTTGAAGCACATAAAATCACTAATATTGAGATTTTCATAATTGCATAAGGAGAACTCTTTGCACGAGCGAGGTGCAAGACAACTCAAGCAACATTATAGCCAAGTAAAAATTTGTTAAGGCATAATTTAAGATTAAAAATTAAAACTTTTCTTTTTATTTACATTAATAAAGAAACTCAAAATTATTCTACTCATTTTAGACACGGGGTTGAAATTTTTGGTGTGAACATGTCAAATCTTCAAAGAATTGCTATTTTTATCTTTAGCCAACCATGCAATGCATCAAGATCCAAGCAATTAAAGTATGTTTGAGCACATACACTCCAAGAAGCACACTAGGTTGTCAATGCATAGGTTGAATGATTTTGTTTATGTTATCATTCACTTCCATCACAAACAAATCTTGGGCACTACCTTATCTTCCATCACACTAGACGAGATTTGATCCATAGTCAAATTGGATCATCTAGGTTGAGGATCCCATCTTCAATGATGAGGGCCTTGCATGGGTTGATTAGGTGGATCAAGAGGCAAAAGCGATACCCATGGCAAAGGAGTATAGAGCACAAGCAAACCCCTTGGATGTTGGTTTCACTAAGACATAGGAAGATATCACGGCTACATCATCATCAAGAACCTAAGACATAAGACTTGTCCTAATATTGGGACTATATAGGCTCCTTTAAGCCATAGACTTATAGTTTTCGTTTTGATATTTGTTTTGGTGCCGTGGATTTCATAATCCACGAGTCTCGTATACATTTCACAATATTATAATTTATATATCTAACAATGTTGTTTCCTTCAACTTAAATCCACTTTTATATTCATGTGATTGATGTATACTTGTGTGTGTGATCAATGTAGCTTATATTTGATTAATTTATTGTTTTTAAAGTTTATTTATTGAAGGGTGCATGAAACAGATTAAATCCTTAAAAATCTTTATATTTCATGGTTCTTCCAATTTGTCAAGTCTTGGCCAAGTTTGGGCACTGTGTCCAGTTCAAAAATCAGCTTGCTGAGTCCAAGACGAGTCTAAGGCTTGTAACACTAGTTTAAGTCGACATATACATACATTTATGCCTATACCTCATATGAAAGAATTTTGAAAAGGGTATATTGAAATCTTATATCAAACACATATAAGTATAATTGAGTAATTAGATGTATAAAATGCATACACAATGATATCCAATCATACAATATTTATAGCTTATCATACAAGTTCAATCATCTATGACAACATTAATTAACCAGTTCTTTTCTAAAATCACTCTAGCAATTAATATCATAAGTATGAAGGCATTACAAGTTCCAAAGAAATTAGATTCATTTTGAAATTGTACCCACAAATGACTTTCACATTAGCTCACATAGATTTGAATGAATCAAATTGAAAGCTTTTTGCATGCAATACTCCTGCATTCAATACTCCTTCAATGGGAAACAACTTATGTTCCTATCACCAACCAAACACCCCACACATATTCCATGCTTCTCCTAGATAGATGGCAATCTTTGAACCATACCGATTTTGATCGATTTAGCTAAATAATGAAAATTGAGACATCTGTATTTATCATGCAACAAATGATATCGTTGTCCTCCACATCTAACACGCAAATTAACTGTAACAAGATCAACTAGCCTTTAGAAACTACCTTCCCAATGCCTAAGGAAACCACTCTATTTTGTTTAATGTTAGTTACAATACACTTATTTCCACAAAAATCAAAACACTGTTATAATTTTTTGTAAAATGACTAATAGGCATGGATTTTTGCTTATTTCTTGAAGTGTGGAATAAGCCTAACATCCTTGACTATGAATTTTATTGCTTCACTTAAAATAATCCAAGCACTCCCTATCCCTTCTACTATATGCATTCTACCATTACCTCAAGAAATAGAATCTATAAAACTAAAATCGGCACTAAATTTTACAGACTAGTCTTTGTGGTCGGTAAAAATGGCATGATGCACTAGAAACTGGTTGCATTACTACTATCTCAAAAAGATGCCATAAAAGCATCATGTTTCTCCCCAAGGTCTTACTCTATCTCAACTGTTGCATTAGCCTGAGCCCCCAGATTATTATGGAATTGATCATATTATCATTTCTAGCATTCTTTTTTGATATACCATAACTCATGTCAATAATAACACTTGAATTTGTGTTTAGACTCTAAATCAAATGTCAAAGTTTTCTTCAATTTATCATTATAATGTGCAGCAAGTGCTCTCTCATATTGTCCAGGACTGAATTCAGTTATTTGCATTTCTCTGTTCTTTTTGCAACAAATACAAACCGACTTTTTCAAATGTGAGTTATCTCTTTACCAACAGATGCAAAGACGCCACAAAACTTTCAAACAACGATGGCAAATCATTGATCACAAGAGCCACCATGTGATTTTTATCTACTATTTGTAATCGATTTTTTTTGTAATGTCCCATTTTTCACCTAATACTAATCAAGAGGCCAAATCATGGCTATATGCCTATTGTTTAGACTCTAGACAAATTGAAATGGTAAAAGCAGTGAGGCAACAAGTCAACACCAACTCAACTATTAAGTATAGAAAATTATGGACCAAACCATTATTTAGATGATGGCCATATGCTTATTGTCTAGACTAATTGAAATAGCAAAAACGATAAGAAAAAAGTCAACTGTTGGATCAAAGAAATTATGGACAGAACCATTATTTAGATCATGGACATATGCCTATTGTCTAGACAGATTGAAATAGTGAAAACAATGAGACAAAAAGTCAACACCAAGTCAACTGTTAGGTCAAAAAAATTATGAACAGAACCATTATTTAGATCAAGTTTTAGTTCTGGAAGAATGCATAAACAACAAATGATGGTAAAATTGGTGAATATGATTCACTAGCACAAGAAATAAAATCTTCTAAAACGAATCTTCACATACAACTAGCAAATTTTCATAGAAGCAGAACAAGACATTATAAATTTTCATCAAATAGGCACGCCCTTGATTAATAAGCATCATGATTAATATTACAACTAATTTAGTTTCTAATCATCTTATTTGTTATATATTTAGGTACATTACAATATCACAATCCAAACAATATAGGCATTAATAAAAACAATTAATTGCCACATTGAAAATAAATCATACTACATACTAACTCTAACAAATAGATAATCATTAGCATTTTAAAGTATGGAAGCAATAATATGACTTCAGTGTGGAAGACATAATCTGACATTTTTAACTCCAGCTAATAAGGTTCCATATATCGAAGTAGAATACTCACTGCATTCTTAAGGGTGTGCTTTGTTATACTTCCTGCAAGGTTAAAAAAATACAAAGAACTTGTCAAATTATAAAGTACATTTCATGAGGACCAGTTATGTTCTCCCCAATATGAGTGAGAATAAATTAACTCATAAATAAAAACCATCTAAGGACATACTGTACTATAATTACAAAAACCAAATTGGTTATAGTAAAAGGATAATTTAACCTGTGAAAATATAATGTTAAAGTTTAACTATAACATACCTTGGGTTCATCACAAGGACCTCTGATAGAAACACATCTTCTTATTTGTAGTGTCATATTATCATTAAATACTGTCATTGGAGTATTACTAAAATAAATGTTTTATAGTAGTTAGTTGTGTTGTTAAGTATTGTACAGTCTGCTTAGGTATTGTCTTAGTGTCTTTGTTGTTATGTACAATTGGATCTGATGGTTATGCCTTGCCCAACAGCTAGTTGGCCTCACAACAAAAAGTTAAGGTGAGGGCACTAATGTAGCATGTGGCATTGTCTTGTACACTAAATTGTTGAATAAAGCTATAATTCTCTATATAATTGTAATTGTATTCATGGTATGTGAATATATTTCATCTAGTAGTATAATTTGTTAGTTTAGCATTTTTATGTAAATAATTCTAGGGCCGTTGCCTCTACAAATTTGGGTCAAATTGAATTCAAGTGTAACTAGAAGTCAGTCAACAGTGAGACACTACTTTATCTTACGAGACATAAGTACTAAATGAGACCACTAAGCATAATGACAAAAGATTCTTCAACAATACAAAGGTGTAATCCAGAATAAGAGGAACAATCTGAATATCAGCGCCTTATGGGAAGAAATTAATGCCCTTGAGCCCAACAAAGGCTCTTGAAGAAGATAATGTGGTTAGGGAGTGAACAAAGAAATCAAAGGGCAATAGTTTGGTGGAACAAGAAGAAAGAAGAAATGGACTATGACAGGCAGCCAAATTCATGATGAGGTACAAGTATAAGTGAAAGCCAAAGTTGAAGTCAAGGCCAAAGAGATAGGAGGAAGAACCAACATTGGAAACAAAAAGAGGTTGATTCAGAACCAGCAAACTTTGGACCAATCACAAGCAATGGTTGTGTTGAGGCTGAAAGACAACTTGAAATGAAAGTTGAAGTGAAAGCAGAAGTCAAGGCAAAATCATCAATAGAAGCAAGAACCAGCATCAAAACCAAAGAGGGGTTGAGTCCAAACTGACAAACCATAAAGCAAAAACAAGCAATCACTAGGTAGAGGTTGAAAGACAACTACCACTTCTAGAGGAAGTAAGTGTGGACCTTGCCAACCACTTTGAGTTGGAAGGTGTTGCGGAGAAGTCAACCCAAGAATCCATTAAATCTGTTGTCCAGAAGAAAGTCCTTATCTCAAAACAGAGTCTAACGACTTTCTCAAGGGAGAAAAGAGAGGAAAATCAATAACACCAAGGAAGCTAATAAGACAAAACAAAGTGACAAACAAAAAAGACGCATCTGACAAGAAGCAAAGAAACTACAAATCAATGAAATTGAAGGAAGGTTTGAGGATCTAGTGTAATATCCCTTGCTATCTCTGATCTAAATTTTTGTCCTCCAGGAATATCATAAGAGTTACCAAAATGCAAAACAAAGATCTTGGTTACTATGGCCTTCTAACACTTTAGGATTTTTCACCTAAAGGAGAGGGAATAGACCAAAATGTCAATGTTTACACTTCTTAAACCACTATAGAAATTCCTTACACAATCTGGCCTAAGTTCACCTCAAGGAATATTGTTGAACACTTCACTTGCAATCTCTCAACTAGCTGTTTCTGAGTTTTCAGTTTGTTTGCTTGTCTTCAAATGGCTTTAATTGAAATCTTGTAGCTTGCAAATTAACTCTACAAAGTCTATATAAAGAACTAGATACAAATGCAATCTGTTTTTGGCTTTTTAGATGCAAATACATGACCACTACATGAAAAACATATTCCTACAGCCAACTGACATTTTAACAAACAGTTGGCATACCAACTTATATGCTGGAAATGAATGCTTTAAAAATTGGCATTACATCAAATATATTGTATGCAACTTATGACTCCTTTATTCAAATGATTTTTTCCAATACAATGCTGATACACTAGCCAAGACTCTTGTCTTCACAATAGAAATGCAATACAATGCCAAAGTCTGATTTCTGAAAACACCTACAGCAGCCACTCTAACATGACTAAATGACAATGAAATCTACTACGAATCACAAAAGAACCTGGTAATAGAAGCGCTCCAAGTTGATGAAGAGATGGCGGCCTTAACTCATGTAATGAAGACTCCTTGATGCCAAACCGATGCTCAAAGGTAGCCGCCCCTGTTTTCAGACCTGAAGCTTCATACAGTGAATTATTTGCAGCCTCTATGCCTTCTATTATGCATCAAACCTGATCACCTAAACCTCAGGGAGGTAGTGCCCAAGGTAGCAAGAGAAATCGCTGAATATTATGTTTCCAATCTGCAAATAGATGAAGTCTGATATGGAAAACGATGACTGCCAATGCACCTCTCAAAACCACGATTTTCTCCTCAATGAATATGAATATGTTATGCCACCAATGCCTTCAATAATCTGCTTATTATTACCCAATCGACCTTGCAAAATTTTGTCCTAAGGCCACTAAAATTTTGTCTCTAAAGCACAAATGGAAGACTAAAGTATCTTCCTCTCAGCAGCAATGAAAGCACAAGTTGAACTTCTGATTGAAGCCCACAACTAGGAAACAATATCAGCTGATAGTTTCACAACCTCAAAGTTGCACAATCAATGGGAGTTATCGTTCCCAAAGACCAAATAGAAATTCTGCAAAAACCCTAGGCTTCTCCACAACATAACAAGTCAAGTATCAAATATCCTGGATGATCAAAAATGAGCCCTTAATATCCTTTTATACTTTTCTTGGAGGTCTCACACACTTTTCTTGCCAATGAGGGATAAAAGATATATTTTCCTCACCACATACTTTAATTTTATTTTATTTAATATTTTATAATTGCACTTTATTATAATATAAAAATATAATTTATAAAGTGCCATCATAATATCATATCATCTAGAAAACACAATATGTTTTCCAACACATTATGTTTTCAAACATTCAATAACCCCCTGAATCCATGAAAGAAGCCAACCTCCAACTGGGTAACTGCCACAAAGACCCTCTAATCAAGCTTCTTAGCCTACGAGAGTCGGGAATAGGCTAAACCTTCTACAAACTGATGCTCATAAAAATGGGGACATTACATCTAGACATGACCTACAATGCTAAGAGAGCAGAGGAATGTCCAAGGTAGATATTCCTAAGGGGAAAAAACATACAAAAAGAGTTAGTGTCGAGCACAATAAGAGTCAAACAAGGCCAATAAACATGGTCAACAAACCACTAAATCTAAATTTAACAAGATGAAGTTTTCAAAGTTTATTAGAGATGCCTCGAAAGACATGTTGGCACTACAAAATATGTATCACCACTTGTACCACAAATGGGCAAATAAGGAACACTGGTAGTTGTCATTTCCAACCATACTCATAGCTGTATCCATACAGTCATATATTGGCACACCAATCAAAAAGAAGACCATAAACTGCATAACGCATTTAAAAAGGAATTCAAGCACCTTAGAGACAATGAATTTTTTGTAGATATTTATATCTGTCAACAAGTAGAGAGAATATTGTATGAAACTATGCAAAACAATTATATAATTGCTAGGGAATCTTGAGAAGGAACCAACTAACATGAAAAAGTGGGGGTTCATTGAGAGACTTGCACCCTCCTTTTGGAGGAAGATGAAGGTGGTTTTTCCTTCATTATACAAGGATGCTTACAACTAAGCAATAAATTACCACACCTCCAAATTCTCAAAATCAAAATTTTATCACAAGTTTTGTTAGCTCCCAAAGTTGTTGCCCACACTCATAAAGCGATTAGTGCACTTCAAGGCCAATAATGTGTTGTTCCTAAAGACAGACATATAAACTCATCAATAGAGAGTGGGTGATTTAGTGTAATGTCCCCATTTTTAGCGTTGCTCTTTCCAATGATTGATAGCCTATCCCCGGTGTGGTGTCGGCGAGTCAGAGGCAGAATTAGGGTTTCCAACTGCTTGGTGGTTTCTTTTGAAGATTTGGGGGTTTGCATGTTGGAGTTTGGTTGTTTGGATTCTGGATTCCTTCTGGGTTTTCAAAGAGCTTCGCAGAGGTATGACATGCAACTGCGTCGGGCAACCTTTCTGGACTTACTATTTTTAGTAAGTTATAACGGCTACATCTTGGAGTTTGGGATTTTGGATTGCGGATTCTTTCTGGGTTTTCAGAAAACTTCGCAATGGTATCGCATGCACTTTGATCCGAGCAACTTTCTGAATTTACTATTTTTAGAAAATTATATTTTTGGCAACAATCCAGTTGCCATCAATTCAGCAGGCTTTCCTCTTCAGGCAATTCAGTTGGTATTATTGATTTCTGGCCTTTTGATGCATTTTTGGAGAGATAAGTTATTTTAATTAAAATAATGTTATTTTTTAACATTAACCCCTTGGCCTAGCAGTATGACTTCAAGTTGTGTTTTAAAAAAGGGGACTTTAAGGGGTGGACACCTCATGAGGTGTTTTATTAATATTCAAAAGTTGAAAAAATGACTTGAGAAGATTGGATGCCACTTTGAGGAAAGAAATATTTTAATTAATCAAAATGTTATATCTTGAGAGGTTGGACGCCTAAAGAGGAAGGGATCAAAAGTCAAGTCAAAAACCTAATTCCTTGGAGGATGGGCGTACCTTCTAGAAGCTACTGGAGATTCTTTTCGAAAGTTATATAAAGAGGCCTCTACCCTTCATTTTATCATATTATTTTCTATCATACTGTTATGTTGCTGAAATGTTTTCAGAGTTGCTTCGAGGAATGCATACCTCCTGGCCATTTCTCTTGGTTACGTGCTTGAAAGATAGCACCTAGCTAAGACTTCAGAGACTGCTTCTCATCTAGATTTGCAGACAAAGCATCAATGTTGAAGATTTCAGAGATTGGTCAGTTTTACAGTTGCTGATTTTAGCATGGCTGAAAGTAGTTTTAGCTTAGAAGTCATTGTGTGATTTTTGTTTGGTTCTAGGTATTTTACCCTTGTCTTTCTCATCCTAGGGAGCCCCTCTCTGGTGAGTTTCAGAATTTATTATTGAGTGTATGATTTTATCTTGTCAAATTGCCCTTTCTAGAGGGATTTTCATTGCTGAGCTTGTCTTGAAATTCGTGCAAAATAAATAAGGGTCTTTTGGAGTGGTTTCAGTGTTCCATCTTGGGCGCCATCATCAGTAGACTATTATGCATTTGATTTTGAGTCATTTGAGTGAGTGTGGAATAAATTATGCGCATTTTGGTGAGTTGTAAGGTTGCTGGTCTGTGCATTTTCAGTCATATTTCTGTCATATCAGATTGTAGGAGTTCATCATTTGAGTGGGTTTGAGTCTAGGAGTTCTTGTTGAGCATTGAAGAGACAATATACATTGTTGCAGCATTGATATACTTCTAACTCAGTGATCTTGGCAGGCATTTCTATATCATATTGTAAGTTGATCAGTAGTACTGTCAGCATTCTCATTTATCTCTTTCACTTACTTATTGTACTACCCGCTGAATAAGTGGAAGAGGCTAGCTTGCCACCTATTTTACATTTTGAAGTTGCATTGTAATTTCATGTTGCTGACCGGCTGAGTTGTCATTGCATTTCATGGATCCTCTGACCATATGTTCGCCAGTCCTTGGCACATTTCTTGGTTAGAGTTGCTTTCAGTCAGTAGTTGATAGGGATCCTCTGACCATATGCTCGTCTCTCCTAGACGCATCCTTGGTTAGAGTTCCTTTCCAGTTCCGCATTGCATCAGATCCTCTGACCACATGCTTGCCCGTTTTGGGCACATTCTTGGTTAGAGTTACTTCCGCATCGTTTTGGTTTTGACTCTAACCTTAACGGGTGCGTGTTGCATTGTAACTGTTATTGAACAATTGAAAAAAATTGGTTCGGTTCATTACATTTAGAACCAAGAGAGGCTTCCCTAGAAGTGTCCTTAACATAATTAATCACAAATCAAGATGAACAAGTTGAAATTTCTATAGTAGTACCCAATGTACACTTGATCCCAAAGGCTATCACTAGAGCAAAGAGTAACCTTTTGCACATAAGATCTCATACTAAGCTAATAAGGACATCATTGCACAACTACAAGGTGTGGGTATGTAGAACATGATTCTCCAAGATAAGAACTCTCAAGGCTCACTACAAATGTTTTCCCTTGTTGAAATACTAAACCATGAAGTGCATACAAACTAAATTTCCTACTTCTAATCTACTAGTGAAAGAAGTGTTTGGTTGGGCATATGGTGGATCATAACTTCCATGACCGATGCCTAATCCATTGGGTAACAAAGTCATAGAATACCATGAGATACAACATATTGAAATCACAAAAGAATGAGTTGTGCAGATACATACACCACAAATAATGATATCAAATAACTAAACAAACTTAGTTATTCATCCCCATGAAATCCAAATGGAAATTTTTTAAAATTTTTGCAAATGTCACAACTAGACATACATGCTCTGATATAAGTGTATTGTGCTTATCAAAAAAATTCAAATAACTTGCAAATCTTCCAATCCTAACTCATAGACATTTCATCAAACAGCTGGTGCACAATTGATTTTATATGTATTTCAACAAAATACTATAAATAAACACAATAGAATTGATTCCCACAAATTTGAATGTTGATGTCAATAGCACTGTATTTCTGATCATAATGAGCATGTACTAACAGCAGATCTGTATGCTGATATAAAAATCAGAAAATACATTATATAAATAAAATAATTTTCTGACCTGAAATGTTGATGAAAAAGAAAACCCAAAGTCAAAAATTATTTCTGATTTAATAAATCATCCTTATAGCTGAATGGTAGATCAGCAATGGTATGGGCCTCCAAAGGGAAGTGGAGCTGAGGTAGAAAACACAAAAAAAATTCAAACAGCAAACACAATTCCCTTTCAATCTAAGTTGCCAGTTCTGGTACAGGATCGGGTACAAGTAAACCGGTATGACAAAAAAAAATTCCCTTGGGTATGGCTGTATAATATATATATATATGCAAAAAAATTAAAAATATACAGAATTGTAAATGCATTTGATAGTATGATACTTCATCAATCCTCAATCATCATTGAATCATTGATCAATGGTAGTGATAAAGATAAATGCCAATTGATAGTTCAAAATTTCAATATTATGTCACATATCATGTATGTCTTGAGTCACAATTCAAATGAAGATCATTACAACAACAAAATTGCAATAAATACAATAAAAAATTTGTATAATTGTCTAAGACTCTAAGTCTTCAATCTTCATCAATCATCAAAAGGATCTAGATCAAGGTCATCGTTTGGTTTAACATCATTTGGACCACAAGTTAATGCATTGTCATTCGTACTAGGTGCATCATGTGCAAGAATCTCATCACCATCATGATCATCATCTATAGTGACTATAGAAAGCTTTGCAATAGATGCATCCACGTTGGCACACTCAGGGGCTATGTCCCAATGCTTCATTGAACCATCCTTGTACTCATCTTGCTTATGTGATAGAAGATGCAAGTTGGAATTGACATAAACCAAGTCTTCTTTTTTTGCAGCCAACCGGTTACACTTCACTGAGTGGATATAGGAGTATGTACTCCAATTCCATTCAGCCAAAGAACTTGCAACTTGTTGAAATTGGAGAGAAAACCAAAACAACTTAAAAATAAAAAAGATGCAAAAAAAATTAAAGAATGGTAAGTACTAAAGTCTATAATACAAATGTTAAATAATAAAAAATAAAAAAATTCCTTGTGATAGAATCTTGATTGCAAGAGGCTGAAGGAACAAATAATCTTTCCCATGGAGATACCACCATGTATGAGCATATACACTATATTGGTTTTTAAGAGCACAAATACTATGATTTCGTCTTGTGATGAATATGCCAAACTCTTTCCTAAAATTTTCCACCACTTATGGATCTGAGAAGAGTCTTTTGAATGCTCGCTTGTACCCGTTAGCAACTTCACTATCTCTAAATGGTGTTCTCCCTGGCAAAGCAAGTATTTGTGCTCTATAGTATTTGGGAGACAATGCATATGCAAGGAGATGCAATGGTGTGTTCATCTTGTCCCAACAATGATGAATGATTTTTTCAACACTTTGAAAAAATGTTTCTTTAGGGTCATTCTCTTTTTGTCCTATTATGACCTTTATTTTTTCTATCATGGAGTCAATGCCATCATAGATTTCCCCCAAACATGGTCGATCTGTATCAGCAAACCTGATCATACTCATGATAGGCTCAGTGAAAATCTAGGCATAATCCACACGAGCCCACCAATTGTCATCTAGGATCAATGACTTGACCTTCTAGGCCCTTTTTGAATTCGATGTCCTCCAAATACTCTGTTGGTTGCTAAAAACCATGGCACCCAATGCCTCTTGCACCTTCACAAGTCGTCTCAAAACGATTGTGTGTGAAGCAAATCGAGTCTCAACAACCTAGGATCATGTAAAACATAAGTTAATAACACATTAAACTATTAAAATAAATTATATAAGTATACATGGCATAAATAATAAATAAAATTAAAAAATAAACTAAATAATTTAATTAAATTTACCTTCAACAAATCCAATTTCGAGAAAGTCTTGCTTTGTGACATATGGTGGCTTGTCACAAACATTTTGAAATATTCCGAGCCAAATTTTTTCAATTTTCAAATTACAATCAGAAATGCAACACACCCGTTAGGGTTAGATAAATCAAACCAGCAGTTACAATATAACTATTTGCCAAGAATGCGCACTCAATCTCAACAAGAGAGAGGCTGTCATATGGCAAGAGGATCGTCAGTACATTAATCAGAACTGTAACTAGAAGTAACTCTAACCAAGAATGGCGCCAAGTGATGGCGAGCATATGGTCAGAGGGTCTTAATTGAAATGCTTATACAAAAACTCTAACCAAGAATGCGTCGGCGAACGACGAGCATGTGGTCAGAGGATCCCTACCATCTAATATACTGAAAGCAAACTCAACACCAAGTATGTGCTACCCAATTCCAGAATGGAAATGAGGCGACCATATGGCGGAGCAATTACATGAAATACAATACTGGAAATGGAGCTCAACGCCAAGTATGTGCACTCCTATCCAAGATGAATAGGCGCTATCATATGACGGAGCAACTAAAAGTAAATACAATAGACTGAGCAAGGATCAGTCTCTTCCACGAAATGTGGGAAATATAATAAAGAGCTTACAAATGTGAATATTGGCTGGTTAGTACTACTAACAGCCTTACAATATAATATATCTCCTGCAAGCACGATGGATTATAGTGATAATCAAACTGCTGAAATGTAGAGCTACTCCAGAATGATTAATATGACTAAGATAAACAATCCCAGCCCTATTAATAATTTTACTAAGTCTGATATGACAGATCTGCAGTTAAAATGGTGAAATCAGCAACTCCAGAACTCACTTAAATGCTCATATCTCTCTCAATACTCACTCATTTAACTTGAAATCAGTTGCAAAACATTCTAATGATGATGACAATGAAGATGGATCACAAAAACTTCTCACAAAGACCCCTATTTATTTTGCACGACTTCCAAAGCACTTACAAAGTGAAATTGCCTGCAAGCAAGGGCGATTTACTTTAGATAATTCATAGACTTCAAATAAAATTCTGGAAACTTGCACATATGGTCGCCCTACATAGGAAAATAGATTGGAACAGTACCCAGAACAATATTATTTCTGTTTCTTGAGTTGTGAGTAAAAACAACCTACAGCCATACAAATCAGCAACTCTAAAATTGACAGAAAATACAATAACTCAACTACGGAATGTGAGAAGAACCAACTACAATGAAAGGAAACCAACTACAACTAAACCTCTCAACTAGTTGTTGTCTTTCAAGCAAGAAGTCGAGCCAAGGCTAGGAGGCATTCATTCCTCGAAGCAATCCCAAAGCCAATCCGGCAGCATAACTTTGCAAATTCATCAGATGCCAAAATGAGGACCCAAAGCTCCCTTTTATAATTTTGAGAGGACCCTCCAGAAGCTTCCAGAAGGTGCGCCCTAACTTCAAGATGTTTTTAGGGTTTTTGACTTGACCCATTCTTCCTTCAAAATGGCGTCCTTTTTCATGAAGGCAATTTTTCTTTAATTTAAAATTATCATTTCTCCAAAAGTTGGCGTCCCTTTTCCTCTTGAGCAATATTTGGCTTTTAGAAATATTAAAATATTTCCTCCATGTGAAAATACCCTTCAATGTCCCCCTTTTAAAACAATATTAATTCATGATGCTAGAACAAGGAATTATAATGTTAAATTATAACATTATAATATAAAATATCTTATATCACCATGGAAACGCATCAGAAGCCAAATTCAACCATACCGTCTGAACTGACTGCCAAAGTGGAGCCAACTGATTAGGAGTCAACAAGTCAACTGCTAAAAATAGAATTTACTAAAAATAGTAAATTCATGTAATTGCTCAGAATGTCGAACTGAAACCACCAATGCAAAGCTCTCAGAAAACCCAGAAGGAATCCGCAATCCAAGTTCAACAATTCCAAAAGAAGACTCCGCAAAAAGACGAAAACATCCTCCAAGAAGTTTGGAAACCCTGATTCGAGCTTCTGCTTAGCCTATGAGTTTCCAGAAATAGGCTAAATCCAAATGAAGAGCGTAGGGCTAAATTGGGGACATTACACATTTGGATCTCCTCACCCTCTTGGTATATATCTTTCACCCACGCTATTTGACTACCAATTGCTTGCATCACCAAGTTAAGGGAGTGTACGGTGTATGGTGTCCAAAAAATGTGCTCATACCTTTCCTCAAGCAAAATACTTGCAGCCCTGCAATTTTTTGCATTGTCCATAATGACTTGAACAACATTTTTAGGACCCACCATTTCTATGGACTCAAGGATTTTTTAAATCAATTTTGCATCCTTGATTTGCCCCTCACAATCAAATGCCTTCAAAAACATTGCCCCTTTGGGGAACACTACAATAACATTTATTAAAGGTCAGTTTTTGCAATCTTTCCATCCATCAGAAACAATAGACATTCCTATTTCAATCCAAGAATCCCTAATTGGTTTGAGTGATCTCTACAAAAAAAAATTATTTTCCTAATAAGGTGGTGCGCACCTTTTCATACCCAGGACCTTTGAAACCAGAAGGTGCACTATTGATTGTCGCCACCATATCACGCCAATATGGTGATCTCACCAAGTTGAAAGGAAGACCATTGGCATAAATGCAATGTGCAATTTTTTCCTCTGCAATGTCTTTTGCTTCAATTTGAAATGCCTTATCCAATGGGCCTCTTTTGTGGGAAGGAGTGGTATTTTCTACTTGGATAGCGGGTGTCTCCAAGAAAGGATGTTGAGAGGCCATTACTGAATCTATAGGTAAAGTCATTGATGTTATTTTTGCTAAAGGATGACTTCTTAATCTTGCTCTCATTCATGGCATCAGCTTCTTCTTGTTCTCTAATGAATGTCATAATTTTTTCCTTTGGCAACCCCTTCTTATTTCACCCTCTAAATATTCTAATCCCTTTCCCACTTTGTGCACATAAGTGAGCTTTCACTCAACTATACAAGCTCTCAAATTGGACTCCACACTCGTTACAATCCCAAATGAATGCCCCACCTCTTGGAAGTTGTTCAAGCATCGTAACATGATTCCATAAAGGAGATGCTTGATTAATTTTAAATTTTTTGTTTGCATCAACACCCACTAAACTTGAACTTGCAGCCATTACAAGTAGTTTGCAATTTGATTTTGCTGTTACAAGAAATATTGAAACAAAAAGAACACCAAAAAACATTGAAACAAAAAGAAAAAGTTGTTTCTTCTTTTCTATAAAATTTTAAAAAAACAAAACTTGAAAAAATTCATCAAAAACTTGAAAGAATGAGTTAAAATGCCTACCTTAGGTGATTAGATCTCCTTTGTGCAAGCTATCCTTGATCCTTTTGCACTTTGATCGATCTCCTTCAAAAAACTAGCAACCTTCAAAATGAAAAAATGGAGACAAAATGTGTTCCAAAAGAGCAATGAAATGAGAAGTGAAGTGTCGAATGAGGGTTAGAAGGCGTTTTTAGGTCATATTGGCACTTTTTGGGAGTTATTTTGTTGACTTCTTCTGTGGCATTTTGTCCTTGATGTCAAAACTGATTGATTACATTGATGTTTGGTATTGGTTACATGGCATATCCACTTTGATACTTTTGGCATGTCTTGGTTATTGGAATTTCAGTTGGCATATTCAGTTCATTTTCACATACTTGGCTTCAGTATCTTGGACAATGTTTTGGCTTTGGTTTACTTTCGGTTCTTGGTTCAGTTTGCTTGGTTGGACTAATTCTTTGGATTCATGTGTAGTTCATAGACAGGGGTTTGCTTTCATTTGCAAATGTTGATCACAATTGTTACATCACGTGACAATGTGTTCTTTTCAGAATAAAAGTTTGAAAGGGATAGTGATATTGAGATACATACTCTTGACACACTAAGGTGATCTCCAGGTTATCATTTTGCATATAATGATCATACTTCCATTTTTATCTCTATTTCATATTGCCATGTATGGTTTTGGCTTACATTTGATGGTAATCATATTATTCACATTACACATGAGTTCAACATTATATCGGGTTTCATTTTTGTGTTGCTCAAGTTATTCATATGTCATATATATACTTTGGCATCGGATATTTCACATTGAAATACAATGTGTTGTTTTTATAGTCGGGCCGATCATATTTTATATAGTTCATTTGAACTTTATTGTTATCAACTTAGGCATTGGGAGACTTGGACAGTCAATGACATATTTCACTTTGGCATTATTTATTTGCATCGGTCTATTTCATAATACTTGGATAGTTGACATCGATTATCACATTGGCACTTTATTTGTATCGACTTTGATAGTCGACATTGGTTATCACATTGGCATTATGTTAGTTTGTGTCGACCTAATCATAAAGTATAGAATACTTTGTCTTCGACAATCAAAGGCAGAGAATGACTTTGTAGTGTCCATGACTCATGTGGACAATGATATACATGTGGATAGTGTGACATAGCAATTGAGTTGGTAATTATGTTGTCGATGGTTTTAGACATGCACACGGATTTCAAATGATATAGAATATCATTTCATTTGGATTTGACATCATTATGCACTTGAGTTTAGTATTCGATTGAGTGAAGGAATAGGGCAAAACGAGTTTTGTAATTATCATTTGGCTAAAGGTGAAATCCTACCACCATCCAAAAATTGCAAAGCCAGTATTGAGACTTTGTTGGACTCTTGTTCGAGTTAGCTGGAATGAAGGAAGGGATAGCAAGGTAGTTGTTTGTCTCACAGCTGGAAATTAAAGTATTCTTGAGATTTTTGTTTGACATTTGGTCGACATAAAATGAGGTAAAATCTTGACAATATCTTTGTCATTTTCAAAATGAAGATTGAAAAACGGTTTTTCAGTTTGCAATAAAACAGTTATAGATAACTGCGTTTTCAGTTTTGGTTACTCGAGTTTGAGCTCAAGAGTTTTGATGATTTACACAAGTTTAGTTGTTTATTTAAAGCATGGCTTTCTGCCATTGCTTAGTTGGAGATTTGAAAGGGAATTTGCAGAGTTACAATTGTGTTGTAAGAAAAGGAAAAAGAGGGTTTATATTGTATCATATCTCTGATTTCATACAGAGATAATATTCAAAATTTTAGTTGTTTATACATTGTTTACTGTTATACACAATACAAATTATAAAGGGCTACATTGAAAATTATTTTGTTGTACTCTATTGAGATTTTGTGATAGCACAAGTATGCAGTTATAAAGTCCTGATAGTTTACATTGCTATTTGAAAATTTTTGTAAAGGAGTTGGTGCTCCTATTGAAGTTGGTGCTTCAGAATTTTTGGTGTTGAGTTGGTGCTCCACCATTGTAACAGAGTTGGTGCTCTTTTGAATGAATAAAAAGATCAATTTACAAGTGGTTTTTTATACCCCATGAGGGTTTTTCCACTCAGGAAAATATTGTGTTATGTGATGAAATTTGTGCATTTTGTTTTCAGTCCATTTGCTTAAATGTTTATGTTTCTCATTTCAGTCACATGTCAATGCAAATGCTCTGATACTTGAATAAATGTCTAAATATGTCATAAAAGTGTTCAAACTTATGCATAAAGTTGTGTGAAAATAAAGCATAGAAAAAGATATGTTCAAGCAGTATTATATGAACAATTACAATTATGCTTTGACATGGTTAAGTAAAGTCTTTGTGATCAATCATTCTGTTGTTAAAGTTCGTTGACCTGTCCATGTTCATTCTGCAATTAGAAGGTTACATAAAATTGTTTCAAGGTCTTAGTTCAAGTTGTAAGTCAAGTGAAAAATTATATAATACTCTAATTCACCCCCCAATTAGAGTATTTCATCTTCCAACAATTTTAATGTTTTTTATGCACTTTTTGGCGCCTAATGCCCGTGGGAGCATTTGGGAGCGCCCGGGGGTACCTGGGCGCTCTCGAACCCAAATGCTCTTGGAGCGGGCACAAGAGCTCAAAACAAAGAACCCAGTAACTTAGCTTTCAATCTTCAAGCAATCTTGTAAGTGGGTCCTACATGCAGATTTGGTCTTCTTTTTTGTTGTACCCAAACCAAATTTTTTGCTTCATTAAGGCATTTTGCTTAAAAGACTCTAAACCTTGTTAAAATGATGTCAAAACACAGTTTTTGGGCAAGTCAAGTATGGATTTTGAGTCAGTTTGGTGTCAAAGAGATACTGGTGAAATTTGGAAGAAATTGAACATTAGGGTTTCTACACTCCTATTTCACGTCGCGAAACCCTAAAAATTGAAACTTGTCAAAATTGACTGAAATTAATTTTGATTGGCTTATTTCACCTCACAATCACAGTGGTGAAGTCAGTTTAAGCCTGATGGGTAGTTTTCACTTTTTCGGGAGAAAAGTTAGGATCTCTGAGATCGTCATGGCAGTTGGCCAGTACCAAGTGTCAAAATCTAAGCCGAAAACTCAAAGCAAAACATTCTATGATGAAAGATGCTGAAAATGATGCCTCATGGCGGAGGGGATTTTCAAATGGCGAAAAGTACAAAAAATATTCTATCTAGAAACACTTCACTTTGTAATATGGGAGACGCTTGCACAATCAACGTGCAAATCAATTTTACAATGTCTGTACATGTGAAAGTGGTGAAATATAGTCACACACACACGTCAACGACAGTAATGCTTCTATGTGGTCAACTCAGTAGCCAAAATGGTGTTGTAGAGTACGAAATGGAGGGAAATATCTAGCAAAAAGTAAATTTGTGCCCCTATAGCTCAAGGGCGCCCTTCAATTTGGAGGCTCAGATTCAGTACTTTTTGGTTGCAAATACATTCAATCTCTTTGGAATTCAATCAACTTTCCGACAAGCTATCGGGCAAGTCCATCCAAGTTGCAGAACTCTGGCAATCGAAGGCGGAAGCAGAAGGTACGAAAGAGTTTACACATGACAGAGGTGGTCAAGTTTGCAGTTTTTGTGCCCCTATAGCCCAGGGGCATCCTTGAATTAGACCCCTCATATGATTGAATTTGCAGTTTTCGTTTCCAAGGGATATTTTTTGATTCATCCCAACTCTACGATGCACTCGTTCCCGAGATCGTCAGATATGCTTAGTGACCATGATAGTGGTTCCAGCAAGCACGTAAAACAGAGGGTGGATAAATGTGAAAATATCAACTTGTACCTCTATAGGCCAGGGGCGCCCAATCTTTTGGCCAGCTAGATGGGGTTTTTAGCAGACGTCGTCTTCACGAGACTTGTGCGGAATGTTTTTAGCTATTCAATGAATCCAACCGTCAGCCCTCAGGGTTTGTCAAACGCCCGTGAATGAAGGATCAGTGGAGAATATTGAAGAATGAAAACAAGCAGAAAAATGGCTAAGTATGGAAATTATATACTCCCTTGAAAAAGGCGCCCTTCTCCTAGAGGTCTTAGAAGTAGTTTTCTTGCTTCGTCACTTCCAAGAACATCTCTTCTGAGTTGTTTTAGCTTTGCAATGAGATCAACAGTGCGTGCATTGGAGCAATCCAGCTCCCGGTGTCAAGTGTCAAAGTAGAGCGTTCACGTGAAAGTTGCAAGTTGCAAAATCATTCTCAAAATGGTAATTGCGCTTTTGCAAGCCAAGGTCGCCCTTGCTTTTGAGGGCCTCAACTCAGCTTTTAGATGCCTTACATACAGTCATTGTTTGTGGAATTCTTCTAGCTACACGATGGATCCATCATCCAGTCGACGGGAGTCATCGTTCACCGGCAGTGGCAAATTGAAGCGCGAGATGGAAAAACGGAGAAACGGCCAAGTCTAGAGACCTATATATCAAATTAATAAAAGGCGACTTTTATTTTGAGGCATCAAACATGGTTTTTAGCAGTCGCAGCTCCCTATAGACATTTCATCTCAGTAATTTTGGCTTTGCAGTGGATGTCTTAGCTCATTTCCAGCATCAATCAAGCATCCGGAAATCAGAGCTCAACAAAGGCAACCATGATGTTTTCAACAAGCTACAAAATAGGAAGTTAGCTAAAAATCTCAACTTTTGCTAGGGGATGCCTGGAGAGTCAAATTTGGACTTTTCAGAATTAGTAAAATATTCTAAGCGAACCTAGTTGGAGAGATTTTAGTTAACTCAATAAAATAATATTAAATTTTCAGTTCCAGCATGCCAGCTTTAATGGGGCGATTTTTCTCAATATTTTAATATTGGCGCCCATCTTGATATTAATTTGCAAATTTGCATGTGGGAGAGAAACTGAATATTTTAACATTCTTAATATTCTGAGACTCCGAGTCAGTTTTTGTTAAACAAAGTGGGGTCCAATAAGATGATTTCTTTTGAAATCAGGGTTTATTCTTGCAGTTGGCGCAATTAAGCTATGAATTTCTCTATTTATTCAAGGTGGCGTCCTTTTTCTCTCACAACAATTGAAGAGAAAGCGAATTTCTTCCTTGAGCAAGCGAATTTCTTCAGCAATCAACATTCGAAGGCACTTCAGATATTATTTTCAGATTTCCTTGCAGGTACAAGTCCAGATTAATCAGCAGACTTTAGACAAGATGGCGATTTTAGCAGAAGTAGAGCATAAAAACTTCTATCTACTGTCTTAAATTCTTCTATTCTCGTCTTAGGTTTTCTTCGCTTGTCCAAGATTCGGTGACTTTTGACAAATCTGATCATCTGGGTTGGTTGTGCACGACTTCCTCTACAAAACCCATGTGTTAGAATTTTTCAGGAAAATTTGTTCCAGAACTTCAATTCTCAAAGCTTTGATTTTCTCAATTGAAATTCCTTTGCATGGTGGAGTAGAAGTCGATATTTTTCAAATTGACATTGTGAATTGTCATAGAATAATATTCTGGACAAAACCCATATTTCAAATTTCCTCAAAAAAATTGCCCCCTGCAGCCCCTACTGCCCTCAGTTGCTTTTTTCGGAAAATCTTTTGCATGTCAAGCTAAACGGTGCTTTTTTGCAAATCTGACGTTGTGGGTTGTCTTAGAATCATTTTATGCACAAAACCCACGTCTCAAAATTTTTGGTGAAAATTGCCCTCCAACAGGAAATCTTTAGCCTCATCAGGTGACATTTTAGCTTTCCGAAGAAAGTTATCAGAATATAGTCGAGTTTACAGTCAACAAGTGAGTTTTTCATAATGCAGTACACACAGCTCGAATTCAAGACTAAGTCAGTCTTGACTCATGACTTCATCGGAATAGTTGACACGGATCTGCATAAGGTGCTTCCAAAAGATATCTTGGATCCGATTAAGATAAATAATGCAATACTTCTAAACATCCAAGAATCCGGGTTGCTAGAGGCGGCCTCACTCCCTATTTCAGTTCATTGCATAGAATTTGTGATGTCTTGTGTCAAGCATTACAATTCTACTACTCGCGAAATTTAGTCAACAGATGGACGAGTGATTTGCAGTCTCAAGCCCCAGGATATTGAAAGGTGTTTTGGTATTCCTCAACATCCGAACAGTTTGGTCATTACCATGGATCAGTGTGAAAGAGCATTCAATGTTGATAGGGACGTGTGTCAAAACAAAATCACAAAAAGGTGGTTAAAGCAAAAGAAATCTAAATTGTCAAACACTGTGGGTCGCGGAGAATACAAGAATGAGTACGCGATTTGATCACTCCTCTCAATCATGTTTTTGGTCATGCAAATGCTTATAAATTCCAGCCCTAGATGTACTACATCATTGCTCAAATCATCTCCAGGCGGGAGCATTATGACTGGGCATCTCTAATCAGCAATGTTCTTCACAAGCAAATTACCGGTTTCCTCGTTGCCCACCAATTTCATATGTGTTCGTATCTCATATACTTGATTGCCTATCAGGGTCAGTTTAGAGGATTGAACATAGTGGGGATTCTCAATGTACAGAAAGTTTATCAATACTATGACCAGCTTGAGTTCACAAAGTCCGAGCGACATTTCAAGCATGTGCAAGAAGCTTTTTTGATGTAAATAGTGAGGAACCTAGACCGGGAATTGCATGTTTGTATCTTAGCGGTTGTCAGAGTAGCAATGGTAGAATGGGCGAACTAGTTCATTCAATTCCCTACATACACCTACATCTACGTCTATGGATATATAGGAAATCCAGCTATGCTACCTCGCTATCCTTCGGATAGGATGGTTTTCATGGAGTTCCTGAGGCAATTATATGATGTTCATTTACGTTTGCGCCACAAGCATAAGCCAACTGCCAACTTTCCAATGTAAATGGGAATCTACTAGTGCAGGACAGCAATTGATGCCAAGGCTGCAAGACAGCAGTTAGAAAAGTTTAATCTCAAATACCTTGTTGATGCACGCACATATGACCCTTGGGGTTATTATTCAGCACGCCTTGGCGGTCACCCTTACCACAAGCCTACTATGGGGGATTATTGGGTTAACTGTGAGGATGATTTCGAGGTGCGCCAATGCAGCTACAACAAGTTCTCCCTCTCACAGATTTATGTCTTCATGTCAGAGGATGTGGGAGGATTGTCAGATGATGATGGGGATGTACTTCCTCAATTCTTCAACGAATAGGTCGATATGCAACCACTTCCAGTTGTCGATTGGTTTGCCAAAGAATACTCATCTGTGAAAGAGAGATTGAGTAGAGTCATCCAGAACAGCATACTCTACCTTGATAGCAAGAAGACAAGGAGGGCAATCATGCCAAGTACAGAGCCGCCACTAGTGGATGTTTCATTGCCATCCTCGTCAAAACCAAAACAAAAGAAACGGAGTAACCCTCCTAAAAAGAACAAAGTGCCTAACAATTCAAAAGGGAAGGCACTTGTTACAAAAACGCATGTGGAGCCAGTTAGGAATACAGTTCGGAGCTTGCCAGAGCCCAAGGTTCAGCCTCCCATGCCATCACCTACACCACAGTAGTCTCCAATTCTAGTTCATGTTGATTTGGACCTAGACTTGCCACCGCGTGGTGATACCTCTACACATTCACACTCATCAAAGCTTCCTATGACTAGCACAGATCCTTCCAGTGGGATTAGTCGAGACTCGTCTTGGCTTGAGAATCAACTGGGAAGGAAGAGCAGGCACCCATCTTACATTCTTGATCATTCAGATTTTGATCATGTCTACCAAGATACGCCAGATAGAAGAATTAGGAAGCAAGTTCATGTTGAGAGGAACGCTAAAAGGAGATCATCATAGAAACTGTTGCACCTCCAAAGGGTAAGAGCTTGAATGAGATAGAAGTTGAAGACTTCGATGTAATAAAGGTCAACCTTGGTAGAAGCACACGCCAAACAGAGGTTGATTTCCTTCAGGTTGCAACGGATAGCATAAAGGATAGGGTGATAAAAGACGAAGAAGACAAGGAAGCCCTCAAGGCTGAAATCCAGCAACTTCGTCAGTATATCTCTAACCTTGTGCATAGAATGGAAAATGTCACTGCTTCACTCCCACAGATGCTAGAGCCTCCAGCAAAGCAGAATCAGCTTAATCAGCTGGTTGTATACGAGAAGCACTTGGTAGATTGGGAGAAAGAGTTCGTCACCAGAGGCCGCTTTGTACTTGCAGAATTATATCAGTTGAGGTACAACGCCCACGAACTCTGTCTACGCATCCAGGATGAGCGAAACTTGGCGATTGACAGACCCAGAGACGAAATCATGATCTCTCACCTAAGGATGGCATATGACTTAGTCATTGATGAAGAAGATAAAGAAGCTATTTTTACTTGGAGGACATAGTTGATCTTCAAGGCAAAAATGCAGGATACAATGGCTTCAGAGTTGGCTGAGAGTAAAGAACACGTGACTAGTGCACTTCGATACGTGAGAACTTTCATGTCCCGAGTTCCTTGCTAGTATCAGCGTGAGAGTGGTGAGTACGTCGAGCTTACTGATGTTTAGTCAAAATTGCAGGTGCTCATCCATGGTATTTTCAGTGGGGATTCCATTGGTTGTAAGTTGGATCAACTTACAATCATGTCAGCATTATTTGATGAGGCAGTTAAGAGTAGAGGAGAATTCAGAACCAGATCACAGGTGGTGAGGAGATGCTGCGAAGACACAATGTGCTATGACAGAGTATCAGTGCTCCAGATGGTGATGTAGTCAATAACCTCGTGGAGGGGTTACTTGCTCAAGATCACGACCAATGAACTCCCAATCCCACCTTTCAAAATAGACATTAGACATAGCAGTTAACTCTATGCTTCTTTCCAAGTTAACTTCTTGTTCCACCTTTCATGCTATATCTATTTTGGAATCATCAATGTACAGTTGGAGTTTTCACTTAGTTTTCATTTCAATAAGAACGTGCATGCTTGCACATGTCCATTTAGATTAGGCTTGTTTCGGTTAACTAATGGTAGTTTTCCAGTTAACTGTATAGTTTCCTTTATTAGGGTTTAGCAATAAAATCTTGCATGCTTGCAAGACTATAGTTGACTCAAGGTTATTTTAGGGTTCCCTACACCTTTGATGTCTATAAATAAGAGTTCTTTGCTCATTTGTAATTAACTTTTGCACGCGATAGTAATATATGCTACGCCACTTTGCCTGTAATATTGTTGTTTTGTATCTATTCACGAGTTTTTACTGTGATCATAAATGGTTGTGCCACCTTGCCTGAATGATATTCAAATGGAATTTGTTCATCTTAGTTAAATGGAGTGGCTAGTTTGATCGTTTATTGCATAGTTGAAAAACTCGCCAATTGCAAAAACTCGCCAAGCCCGGAAAATACGGTACGGAAAAAACTCGGCAAAAACTCGGCAAGAAACTCAGCAACTTAAAAAACTGCTTAAACTTCATTAAAAACGCATTTTGTTTGCAAAATTCAATGATAAGATGCATCCAATGAGTCAATAAAATGAGTACATAGAAGAAACAAGCTGAGTCTTGTTATATTTGATTGATTTGAAAGAAAATTAGATAGAAAATCGCATCCTCATGTGGAATGCTCAATACGCTGATATTGATAGTCTGAAACAAAATGAAAATAGCAAATTGTTTTTGAAAAACTAAAGGTAAATAGTGGAGAATACCTAGAAAAACAAATGAATTCAATGGGAGTTTGAGAGCAATGCCACAATGGGGTGGAGGGGCAACGCCCCTAGCGGGGTCGAGGGGCAGTGCCCCTTGCGGGGGTTTGGGGGCAGCACCCCCAGTGGGGTCAAGGGGCAACGCCCCTTGCGGGGGTCTGGGGGCAGCACCCCCAGCGGGGTTCCGGGGCAGCGCCCTGGGCACACTCCCTGTTGTGATACAGGGTGGGGTCAAGGGGCGGAGCCCCCGCCAACAAGCCCAAATTAAGACCCCCAAAACCACACAAACCTTCATGTTGTACATCATTTTGCATTAACAATAAAACCAAAATTAAGACCATCAAAGCCACACAAATCGTCATGGAACACATCATTTTAGTGTTTTTTCTAAAGCAGAGCATGCAAATGAATGAAAAAAAAAACTCAAAATGCCTTTTTAGCCGACTACCTGGGCATTTTCCAGATCGCGCGAGTTTTTTTCAAAAACTCTCCGTACTTTCTGGAAAACTCGCCAAAAGTACGGCGAGTTTTTTCGGCGTACAATTCCCTGGAAAACTCGCCAGCTAAAAAAACTCGCGAGTTTTTGTTAACTCGCCGAGTTTTTGGCGAGTGTTGCAACTATGGTTTATTGTATGCGTGTCTCGCCAATGCAATTTGTCGTCCTAGTTGACTATCTTATGTTATGTTTAATAGTTGTTCTTTCAATCTACGCCTCAGATAGGGGTTCCTCCTCCTTGGAAATTTGGAAAGAAGAATTGTCGTTTTAAGTGTTGTGCCTAATAGACTTTATTTCCGCCTACACCTCAGATAGGGGTCCCTCCTCCTTGGAAATCCTATTGTGGAGTTTATCGTAAAGACATTCCTACTCCTTTTTCCTCATGCTCTATTTTCTTGAGGAGATTGGATAGATTAAAGCTTTTAGTTTAGTTGTAGTTAGTGATCTACGAAACCAGAAAATCCTTAGCTGCAACTTTCTTGGTTTTCTTAACCTTGTGCCTCTTCTAGCCGAGACAAAAAGATAGGAGTTAGATTACTTTACTTTTTCACACAAATCAGCATACGAGGGAGATTCCCCTCCTAATTTGAAGAGCAGTCAATACACATTGTGCATAGTTGTCCGTACCAACTCGCACTCCAGAGTTGCTAATTGTTACGCCAATATTTTTTAATGAAATTAAACCACCTTTAATTCTCACGACCAAATATTATCCAAGCTCTAATCTGTTGACCTGCAATGAATTTTTAGGCTTCTAACAATGGTTTTCAAAACCCCTTTATGTCTATGCAGCTCATTCCCTCTCACTATTTTATTAATTTTTCATAGGGGAAAGTTGAATATAGATCCCACAATTTCCTCTTTTTGTATATGTGACTTATATCAAGGTGGCGGCTATCATTGTGAAGTCCATGATTTGTCAACAATAGCTGACCTCTTAGTGGCCACATAATTCCAACACTTGCATAAAACTAGAAGCAGCGGTATTTGTGACTTCCAACCTATATATATATGGGCTCCTTTACACCTACAACCCCCAATAATGAGGTGATTCCTCTTATTTCCATGATCCTCTTTTAATAACAGGCACTTCTTACTTAATCTGACAATAAGGATCGTTTGGCATAGCACAAATTTATATCAATTATTTATGCAAAGAAATGGTGCAATTGATCCTCAATGGCCAACAATATATTAAAATATTCAAATAACTCCATAGCTGAATTTTGATAAATAATATTTTGATTATTCAGCACCAAACTCCAAAATTGAAAACTTCAACCAAAATGCAAACTTGGAAAGAAATATATTGATTCAGCTCTACCTATTACTCTTCAAATATTCAGCACCGAAAGTGATCCTTGAATGGAATCACTTGAAATGAAACAATGGTATTCGTCCCCATTTTGAAATCTTCAGCTCATTGTTTATCCCTAGATGGAATCACTCTACCTTTTGGATTCTCGTCCATCAAGAAACCTTGGGGTTTTCATCCGACCAATAAGAATTTGGCCACAAGCACAAATCTCAAAAAGAGAAATAATCAATCTTTAGAAAAAAGAATGAAATGAACCACTTCAAACCTTTTTATAAACTCTGTGGGAACTTTTTGGAATTTAATATTTTAAATCACCTTTTTTTCAAAATAATAAATCCTTATTGCTCAAAAAGTGACTTTATTTAATTAATCAACATTTTCAACACTTTAGTCACTTTTATACTCACCTTATAAATAAGTAATTTAAGTCGTCTTTTAATTTATGCTTTTTCGACAACTTACAATTAATTATTTAATTATTAAATATTCCCTACACAGTAGCTGAAGATACAAAAAATACAAAAACAATTCCAAAATGAAATCTAAAGGTACCAAAATACTCAAAAGCTCATTAGGAATCCAACTTACTAAAAACAAACACTTCCAAAAATAGCATTTTCCTCCAATAAGTTTGGAACGCACCAAAAAAGGCAAAACCGCTCCCAAAAAGCATCAATGGACTCAACATGATCCCCAAACTCACTGCCACAATCAAAACTCCAAACCGATAAGGATATTGCTCTCAAAGAAAGTTGAAGTTCTCTAGGAATCCTGGAAAGGCTGAAAGTTACACCCCAAACTATAGAAATCCATACGTGATAGAATTGACCATTACAAAGCTTGCAATGCCATAGAGTGATTTCTACATTCACCAAATACCTATTATAATTGTACTAGCAAATGTGGCAAGAGGGAACCTAAGCATAAAATTCCCCTAAAGATCTACAAATGGAGCCATGGAGACATTCAACTATAGAAACCATTTATAATTTACAATACACGGGGATGCATACTGTAAATTATAATTAATTAGTGTACAGGGACACATACAATACACAGGGATGTTCCAAGGACATGGGGATGGCTTGGGGACATTTCCTAGTGGTCCCCAAAAAACCAAAATTTGTTGGGGACGATTTTCAAAATGACAGAACGTGGTGGGAAGGGCGTGGGGACAATCGGCTATGCCCACATTGGCTGCCTTATTTTAAAAAAAACACAACTAAAAAAACACTTTCTATTGCCTTTTGTGGGCACCCACGCCCCTCTAAACCCTAAAGCATTCAAATACTATACTCCTATTGTCACTTATGTTCATTTTTACATGAAAAAAAAATTGCAGCCAAGTTAGAAAGACAAAGAGGAGGGTTTGAAGGTGTCGTTGGAAAAACCGGCATTGGTGAGGAGTGAGGTGAAGATTGAGGTAGCAACCAGCAAGAAAAGTAAAAGATGTATGTTAATATTCCATTTTTTCAAAAAAAAAATCAATTTTTTTCGAAGTTCAAAAATGGAATGTATGATTTTTATTTTTATTTTTTATTTTCAATTTTAGTATGGGTCAAGGGGGACAGCCTCAAAAAATGCATTTGAATGCCCTTTAGAAGCTCTAAATTCTTATGCAAAATGCCCCTTTAATTCTAAAATCCCTCTTCTTCAATTGGTGACAAACCTAGACAAAGACAGAAAGAAAAATTCAGGGGGAACTAGATTGTGGATGTGTCACATTTATCATGATCATTTTAGAGAGATCTACACAAGGGTCCATTCTCATCTATTGGGCTTTGAATTCAAAGGGGTGAAGGTTTGTTAAGATATAAAGGAGGATGAAAGGGTGGAATGTTATAGATTGCATATTCAAGCAAAATCAAAGTCTCAGGGGTTGCCAATGCCAACACAATCCGCACAATAGCTATATGTATGCCCTCCGTAATTGGTAGTGTTAGTGGTAGTTGGTAGTGTTAGTGCTAGTGCTAGTGGTGATATTCGTGTTTCCACAATGTTGGCGTAAAAACTAACACCTCTGGAGTGCAAGTTTGTACAGACAGCTATGCACACTGCGTAATGAGTGCTCTTCAAATTGGGAGGGAAGCTCCCTCATTGTGCTGGAATGCGCGGAAAAGATAAGTAATCTAAGTCCTATCTTTTTGTTCTCAGCTGGAAGAGGCACAAGGTTAAGAAAACCAAGAACGTTGCAGCTAAAGATTTTCTGGTTTCGCAGATCATTAACTACAACTAAGCTAACTACTTTAAATCTATCCAGTTTCCTCAAGAAAACAGAGCATGAGGAAATGGAGCAGGATGATTATCTGACGATAAGCCGGGTACGGACTCACAACGTGAAGGCAAGGTGGCACAACTATCTGCTTGTCTGAATAGGCTTATTGGAAACAACAATACACGATAAACTAAGTACAAATTCTCAGCTTGAAGGCAAGGTGGCACATCTATCGGCTCAATCTGAATAAGTTTATTATTCACACACATCATACGATAACCAAGAACAGATTCTCAACTTGAAGGCAAGGTGGCACATCTATCAGCTCAATCTGAACGAGTTTATTGAACACATAACATGAAGGATAGCCAACTAGGATAATAAATTGCATTGGCGAGACACGCATACAATCTACGATCAACTAGCCACTATATCTAACTAAGGCAAGCATTCACTATCATAATTGCATGAAACCCTATGTGGCATAACAATTCATCACAATAGTAAATACTCATGAACAGATACAGAACGAGCAATATTGAGGGCAAGGTAGGCATAGCATATATTTCTCTCTCGTGCAAAAGTTATTACAAATGAGCAAAAGCTCTTATTTATAGACATCAAAAGGTGTAGGGAACCCTAAAATCACCTTGAGTCAACTACAGTCTTGCAATGCATGCAAGATTTATTGCTAAACCCTAATAAAGTAAACTATACAGTTAACTGGAAAGCTACCATCAGTTAACCGATACATCTAATCTAAATGGACAATGTGCAAGCATGCACGTCCTTATTTAAAGCAAAGTTAACTAGACACTACCTTCAGTTAACTGGAAACCCTAACCCTAACTCCTGTGAAGATAATCCCAAGGAAGAGATAAGCATGTATGAAGTCAGCAAGTGAACTCAAGACTGAAAGTCGAGTTAACTGTTGCTTTTGATTCTATCCTCGAAACTAACTGCAGGTTCCAACTGGCAGATCACTCCATGTCATCTCGGTCTAACACTTCGACCAAGAACTCATCAATCTCTCTGTCGTCTGGCACTTTGATGCTATCCAAAACAACAATTTGTTTCTTCAGATCCCTGTCACTTTCCTTGACTATATGCATGCATTCTCTGACATCTTCAGTCGCCTTTCTGAAACTAGCAGAAATAACTGAAATATTCTCCAACTTAGCCGCCATAGGATCTCCCTCAAGGTTATCACGAATCAGCTTTTCGAACTCGGCTTGTACTTCATTAAGATCAGCGTAGGTACATTTTCACGAAGATAATGGCACAGGATCTGAGTGACTTTGGCGGCTCCGTAAATGAAGTGATCTCTATTCCTTTTGCAACTTAACGCTTCATTGTCAACTGCTCCGATGAAAACCTAAATTAAGACCGATTTGGTCTTGAATTCAGTCTACTTGAACCACCTTCTAAAAAACTTGCCCGTTGACTATGAACACGGCTATCTTCTAACAACTTTCTCCAGAAAGCAAAACTGGCTCCTAGTGAGGCTAAAAATACCTTGTCGGAGGATAATTTCACCAAAAATTCTGAGACATGGGTTTTGTCCGGAAAATGATTCTAAGACAACCCAAAACGTCAAAATTGTGAAAAAACACTGTTTAGCCTAACATGCAAAGACTTTTCAGTCGAGAACTGCAGGGGTTTTTAGAGCTTCTTGGGGCAATTTTCTTGAGAAAATCTGGAACATGGGTTTTGTGCACAATGGAATTCTAAGCCAACCCAGATGATGCGATTTTCAAAAAGATGTGATTTTGGCCCACGTGCAAAGAAATTTTCAGAAAAAAGCACATAGCTTCAGAATGAAGACTACAGGGCAATTTTCTCGAAAAAATCTAAGACATGGGTTTTGCTGCAAATACTGAAGTATGCGAACCCAGATCAAATTCTGAAAATATGCTGAATTTCTTTGACATGCGAAGAAATCTAAGATGAGAAATAGAAGAAATAAGACAGAAGAAAGAATGTTTTATTTGCTCTACTTCTGTAGAATTCGCTTTCCTCAATCTTGGATTTTGATGTAACCTGCATCCAAACTGAAAATAAAATCTGGAATTGCCTTCTCCTCAACAATCTGAATCCAACGCTACGAAAAATACTGAAATCTGACACCTGTAGCACTTTTGAATCCTCAAATGCATGAAGAAATCGCCATTAATGAAGCTCTTTGAGAAAGCACGACTTGCTTAAGAATGAAGAAATAAAAACAACTTTTGTCTTTAAATAAATAAAATTCATTTAAAATTCGTCCATCTTCTCAAACTCAAAGCGCACCTCTTAATTTGGCAATTAACTGAGCCTCAAATTAGGGCGCATGCTTAACTAAGCCTTCAAAATGAATGCCTATGCTCTGATTGGTTACTATTTGAAGCTTACAATGCATGAAAATGATGCTTTAATAGAGCGCCACTTTTAACTTTAGTTGAACTGCCCATGCAAATCAGTTAAACTTGTGCATGCAAGTAAGTTAAGTGCACATGCAAAACAATTAACTTCACATGCAAATTAGAACTCAACATCCTCTTCAGTTAACTGAACATGCAAATGCATGCACACTGCAGATGAACTGAACTTCTAAAAATAGTAACTCAAAGTAAACTTTAGTATCTTTTGCATGCAACCCAGAAATCGTTCAGTTGAACTGAAGTCAGAAACCCTAATTAGGGCGCACCAGTCAACTTGTTTTGAAAAGTTAACTTTGACCCTTTAGGCGTTTTTCCAGACTTAGCCAATTTTGATGAAAAATTGGATTGTAACCTTCGCCAGAGCCTCTGTTCGTCCCCTGACACTGGCTGACTGACTTCGCCGATTGGCTAGCTGACAAGTGCATCGCAAAGCAGGACAGAAACTGATCAAAAGATACCTTGAGACTAAATATCATAAAACTAAGATCTGAAGGGTTAAAAATCCAAGCGCCCTTTTCAAAAGCTGCTCTTTTTCTCAAACTTAGTCAAATTTACTCATCTCCATCTCGTACGAAGGGAAAAACAAATCCTTCATAACTTCTGTTTGAAAAAGTTCCAGGACTGGATAACTAGATCACTGCGAAGCTAACTTCATTCCACACAACAATTCCTAGACAACATATATTCAAATTCCAACATCCGAGGGTTGAAAAACAAGGGCGCCCTTTTCAAAAGGTGCTCTTTTCATCCCAAAGATAGCCATTTTCTCAACATTTTCATCTTACGAAGGTAAACTAGATTCCCCCGTATCTTGCATTCAACAAACTTTCAGAACTGACGAATTGGTGCAACGTGAAGCTGAAACCATTCCACAAAACAACTGCAAAGGAACATCTCCCAAGAAAACATCATCTGAGAGGTGAAAAAGGAGGGCCCCTTTTTCAAAAGGTGCTCTTTTTCCTCCAGAGATAGCCATTTCTGGAACTAGCCAAAATATTACTAAACCTCCAACTGCAGGCTGACAGGTTATCTTCAAATCTGACGGAGATAGGCAACGGATAGCTGGACGTAACATGGACAAGCTGAATATCTGAGATCACCAAAAGAAGGTATTCAAGGCTTCAAAAGCTCAGGCGCCTTTCTGAAAATGTGCTCTTTTGCTTTTTCCTTGATATTTTGACCAAGATTTGACCCCATGTTTGACCTCTGGCTTAGGCATTTCGGCAACTCAGATTCACCCACTGACAGATGCGTCGCGAAGCCTGAACAAATGTGAGACAAACATCTTGGGTGGCATTTAGTCAAAAACCTTTATTTGACACCTCAAAAAGATGGGCACCTTTTTCAAACGCTGCTCTTTTCTCCAGTGTTATTTGACTTTCCTCTCGTTTTGCGCTATATCTTCCGTAACTTGCACGAAACAGGTCCATTTGATAAGCTTAATAGCCCGTTGCGAAGCTGACGTGATGCCGGACAAATGCCTGCTGGAGGTGACAAACCCTAAAAACAGGATCTGAGCCCCTAAAAGATAGGGCGCCTTTTTGAAAATGTGCTCCCCTCTCCAGAGATAGAAAATTTTGATGATTTTCCTTTAGATTTTCACTTTTCTTGAATTTCCTCAGTAACAAACTGACATGAAACTGACACAAATTCCATATTTAAAAAGTCCAAAAACGACCTTCTAACATCACTTTAACAAGATTAAGACTCAATTAAGGAAAATGCCTTAGTGAAGCAAAAATTTTGGTTTGGGTACAACACACAAGAGGGAAGAGGAAGACTATTACTAGTGAGCAGCCAAATACAGTTGCAAGTTTGTTCAATGAGCATTCATGAGATGTGGCAGAGTCCTCCATTGCCAAGTTTTCCTATGCCCATGCCATCCCATTCCATGTAGCACATTCTCCTTCAAACAAATGATCAAAGATGTAACTAGTAGTTCTTCATTCATCCCTCCTGGAGAACATAAACTATGCACTACACTCCTTGACAAAGAATATTCCATGGTGAATTTGGTGATAGAGGACATGAGACAATGTTGGATTAGGATGAGATGCTCTATTGTCATGGGTGAGTGGACTGATATTAGACATCAGCCACTTATCAACATCATAGTCACATGTTCAACTAGCTCATATTTTCTTAGAGCTATTGATTGTTCTAGGAAGTGCAAGGATGAAAAATTCAAGTTTCATATTTTGAGAGATGCTATAGAGGAGGTTGGGGCCTCCAATGTTGTGCAAGTGGTCACTGATTCGACACATGTATGCAAATTAGTTGGCATGATGGTGGAGGGTGCTTACAAGCACATCTTTTGGACCCCTTGTTGTGTTCATGCGTTGAACAATACATCGAAAGACATGGGGAAAATAGATTGGGTGTAGCATGTGGTCAAGAAGCTAGAGATACTCAAATGTCTATTTGCAACCATCACACCTGAATTGCTCTCTTCAAGACATTTTCAAAGAAGGAATTCCTCAAACCTATGGAGACAAGGTATGCCAGTTATTTTATTTTTTTATAAAGGATGCTTGAGGTGCAGGAGGCTCTACAGTTGATGATGGTTAATTTAGAGTGGAGTATATGTTCTACTTCAAACATTGCAAAAGGAAGAGTCATCAAACAAAAAGTTCTTAATGATGATTGGTGGTCCAATGTGAGGTAAAAATTTGTTATTTTTATTAACTTGTTAATGTTTTTTTGGGTATGTAAATAAGGTTTTGTATTAAATATCAAAAAATTACATTCATCAACCAGACACCAAGTGTCATCCCGAAGTTTCAGCATTGTAGCTACAAGGACAAAGCAAAGACACCTGACAACCCTATAGTGACATACAACCTGATTGAGCGACACCAAAAACAATGGAGAGAATACATTTTGTATTGGCCTTGGCTCCGCCACCACTCCAAAAAACAAACTAAGACTTCCGCCATCAACGTCCACTGCCTTCAAGAGCCATTGACCCTTCCACCAACCATGAGTAGCAAAACAAACCAGACACTACCAGCACTCAAACCTGAAGACTCCAAACTCACCACACATTAAGACCATCGAGAGCAAAACCATGGAGGAGTTGATCATACCCGCGTCATTCTTTGAATTCCACACCTTCAGCTAACAGGTACTCTTGGAAATGCCAATGCCAATCGACTCCACCAAACAACTCCAGGTACAGGTGATTTTTGAGGAAAATGAGGCCGCATCTTGCCCTCCTTTTGTGCTCCATCAATGCTTCCCATTTCAAGTCCAGCAGGAAAGGGTATTGTTTTACAAACACACCTGAAATGAGAGCTCTATTCATGTCCCTAGGCCTTGGCAGACCCACACCCAGCTCTACAATGATAATAACTTCCTCCACACCCCCAAGTAGGTCTTCCATGATCAATTTTCTTGCCATTAGAAGGGTCACAGCCTTTGGAACTTCCAAGTCCAATTGAGCAGTGACAAAACAAGATGCTATGTCTACATTTGTCCTATACCTCTCTGATGTCTCTAAATACTCACTACCTAGAAGCAATTGTGTAGCACCCAGCACCATGGGATCCCAATCCCTAAAAACTGACTTCAACCTATTGTAGGAAATATGACCATGGAAAGCCCATAGCTTTCGAGTGGCACGAAGACACACAGGCGTCTACATAGCAATGTTGCAAAGGCTATGTGGTGCAAAAATGAGGTGGTGGAGAGTATTTAGAGCCCACAGCACCCACAAAACATGTGAGGTTATGTCATTCTTGTCCACGGATGCCATAAGCCATTAAGGCTTCATTACGGCTAGCCTCTCCCGTCATCAAACCTACAACCAAGCCAACAACAATAAATGCCCACAGACTCCAAATCACCGTGTGATCTGCGCCAGCCTGGCGAGAATGTCCTGGGCATCATCCCAACAACACATAGCCTACTGCCATCTAGGCTGCCGTAGAGTATTAACTTGTCTTTTTTCAAATTTTTGTTTGCACTGGCAAATATATTTGCTCCTTCATTTCACCAGTTGTGTATGTCATTAGATATGTTGATATGGACTCTCCTAGTCTTGGAGAGATCTATGAGACATTTGATAGCATGCTTGGAAAAATGAAGCAAGTGATTTCTAATAGGGATCTTAATTTGGGATTGTATGAGCAACACATTAAGCCCATTGTGATGTGACAGTGGAACACCATGAACACTTTGCTTCATATGTCAGCCTTTGCTCTCAATCCCAAATGGTATGCACCAAAAGCTAGTAGGTTGCCTCCTTCTGATGATGAAGAGGTAAAAGAAGGGTAATTGAAGGCCCTTGGAAAGATGTATTCAATTGAGAAGTCTAGTTTACTTCGTACACAATGACTTGCTTTTACTAATCTTCTGGGTCCAATATTTGGCAAACCAGAGGAAAAAATAGATAGAGCTACATTAGCTCAAACGGATCCTATTAGATGGTAGACATGGCATGGAAAAGATGCACCGTAGTTGAGGACACTTGCTATTTGCCTCCTTTCATAGGTTGCTAGTTCCTCTATTGTAGAGAGGAATTGGTCCACGTATAGCTTTATCACTCTATCAAGAGGAATAGGTTGACCTCTAGACGTGCAAAGAAGTTGGTGGTCGTGCATAGAGCTTTGCAACTCCAGGATTGTCAAACTTTAGAGTATCGGCATACTCCATCTTTACAGTGGGATGTTGATCCCGATGATGCCACCCAGATTAACGAGGACACACCAGTGGGATTAGATGGAGTCCCACTAGATGAGCCAGCCCCTCATACTCATAGTGGCAATGACTCAGTCAAATTTTGATTTTGATGCAATGTTGGGAGATGCTAATTAGAGGCAGCCTCATACTTTCCATCACTATGTTTTACAATTTGACATTTGCGACTGTCATTTTGACATTTGTAGTGCAAACTTGTAGCCTTTAGGCATTTTCGTGTATGCAGTATTACTTTTTTCTAATTTTATATCATATGCAAATTGACAAAAAATTATGGAAGCAATTAAATATTAATTTGTTTGACTCTCATGTGAACTCTACTGTTGTGTTTTAAGGATTTTATAATGTATATGTCAATATGTTGAATCCCTTATCAATGTTATCATATGAACATTTGAAACTTCTCTATATTTTGAAAAAAAATTATATTTTTATATAGCCATCCCTTGCCGTCCCCAAAGTGTCCCCCCATCCCGAAGACTTGGTGAAACATATTTTATAATACAACCTCCTCGTGATTTACAAAAGATGTTTCTCTAATGGGAACTAGATTTGTAGTATTTGAAACCCTAGAAGCTCCTCAACACTTTCAATCGTGTGGAAAAGAGAAATGACTGAGACCTTTTTTCAAAAAATGAAATACCATTTATAGTGCTTTGTCTGGTCATTGAATCCTTGCATGAATTCGACAGAGAATTGGACATCATTAATGTGACATGCAAAGCAAGTCAAAAACTATCAAACGGGTGACCTCGAGCAAGTTCAAGGACCATTGGGAGTTGGAGCTCAACAATTGCATTACTATTGATATGGTCACCCTCATCCTCCATTATTGAATTTGCATTTGAATCCATTCCATTAAGATAAACAACAATTTCTAGGCAAGAAAATCTTGGTTGGAGTAGTTGTTGGATCAAATCAAGCCATTAATGGCATCCTTGGAGGATTTAGTGAGTGCAAGAAGCAATCTAGAAGAAATGCCAAAGTTCGATGTAGAAGAGCAAGTGACAAAGGGAGATGCAGGGTTTTGGTGTAGAACCAAACATCAAGACTAGATGTCCAAGTGGAGAACTAGATGTCTAAAATTCAACTAGAACTCCACATAGGAAGAAATAAGTGGCAAAAGACATGTGGAACTATTGTGGGAATTCAATGAGGAGGTGGATATCAAGATAGGACATTGGAATGTAAGTCTGGAAGTACATAGGAAAGGATAGGTAGGAGATTGTAGGAAGAAGGGGAAGAATGGGAGATGTGAAGTTTTGATGCAAGACTAGAGGTGGGAAGTGGACATGGGAACAAATGTCTAGAATTCCAAAAAATCTTTGCAACTGGATGCAAATGAATGAAATGAGGGTGCAAGAAAACAATGTGAAACTAGACAAGGGAAGCAGAAGAAATGGAAGGGAAAAGGAGGAAATCCAATTCCACTTTGAAAGTTTGCAAAGAACAAGGAATTGAGGGGTACAAGGTGGTGGGAAAGGGAGATTTGGGCATGGGAACGAGAAAGGGAAACCCAAACCACCACTAGGATTCTGCAAATATGTAAAGCTAAGAAATGGGAACATGCAAAGAAACCTTGCAAAAGTGGATATGAGGACCAGAGGAGAGACAAATGTCTGGTTGACCATCAAAATTCCACAAAATAAGGAAATGAAGGAAAATCTATATAGGAATGGATGTTACCACTAGATATTGGACTAGGAAAAAATGTCTAGTAGTCCAATAAAAGTCCGCAACTTCACAAAAGCTTAAGAAAGTGACCGAAACCCTCCCAAACTTGCAAACTTAGGATATTATTGCGGTGTTGTCAGGAGGCGCATCTCCTGCCCCCTGAGACGCATCTCAGAGATTGGTGCGCGTCTCCAGTACCAGAGACATCCTTGGAAACACCTCCAACAGCATGGAAACTTGACGTGCTGTCTCCCGAGTCTCTCCATGTCTCTTGGCGGAAATTTTGGCGTCTCCCGTGAAATTTAAAAGCATTAAAAAATTATACGTGAAAAATTAATAATGTCATGATATTTTCTATAAATTATTAATTTATTAATTTTTATTTATATTAGAAAAAGATGGCATCTCCAAGTACCCCCGTCTCCTATTTTCAAAAAAAGTCGTACCAGTATCGGTACCAATCTCCCGTACCAGTATAGTCTCCTAGCAACTATGGATTTTTGCAATTTCCACCAACTAATATGCAAACTTGACCAAGGGAGACCTATTTAGAGTTTTTTTAGATCAATTATATATGATGGGAAAATAAGGCCAAATGCACAAGTAGGGGGCTTGTACTAAGAAAATTTTGGCACTTGAAATTTGGGCACCACCAAGTTTAATTTTTACCCAATCTCTGAATCTCATTTTTATAATTTTAAAAATTATTATTTTCATATCTGAAGTTTGATTTACAATTTATTAATTTAATAGCTCTAACAATTGCTCACTTTGCTTCAATAGGTTGCTAGTTCATCTAAACTAAATTGGAGTGCACACTCCTTCATCTACACAATGACGTGCAACCAGTTGGCAGCAAGTAAAGCAAAGGAGCTACATGCATTCCAACTTGTACCTATCACTCGCAAAGATGATGAGTACAAAGAAAGGGCACCGAAGTTATGGTATGTAGACCCAAAGTGAACTGACTCAAATCTTTCTTTTGCTGCACTATCTTTAGTTTTTGAGGAGTTGAGTAGCCAACATCTTTTAGTCCGAGTGGCAATGGGGATCCATGTGGTTCTCCCAATCTATTTGCATCATCTAATGTTGATGATGATAATGATCTTGGTCTTAATGATGGCCCATATGATGCTAATTACTAATTGTATTGCTATTATTTTAATACTAAACAATGATTATCTATCATGAGTATAGCATTCAATTTTGATAAATTGATATCAAATTAGTATATTATTGTATTTAATTTTGAAATTCATAATGGTTTTATTTACTATATGCATGTTGTATGGTATTCTAAACTTAATCATATATATATATACCCAAAACACACCTACCCCCCAAAAAAGAAAAATTGTCATATTAGTGTATCATACGCACCATAATCTAGTTCGCCGGCCGGCAGGAGTCAGCGCCACCTGGCGGCGTTAGTAGCAGTATGGAGCACCGAGGGCCTCCGCGGCTCGCCCGCACGGAGAGCCGATCGATCCGGCTGGGGCTTGGCGGCAAAAAAGGCCAAAAAACAATAAAAACTCTAAATTTTTTTAAACTGTTTTTTTAATTATATCTTCTATTTCGCCCTAAAAGGGCACTCATTTCATTCATTTGGCAAAATAGGAGAAGAAGAGAGAGTTGTGAAGAAAAATAGGAGGAGAAGAGAGGGCAACCAGCAACTTGTTGAAGAAAAATCCAAGAGCATATATCATTTGGGGAGCTTCATACCAGCAAGGAGGTGCATTGAAAGCTCATTACCAGTGATTTGGAGGAGTTTCTATTGCATTCCAAGCTAAATCTAAGAGGTAAGTTCGATTTTAATTGAGTTTTTTTGTGTTTTTTTAACAAATATTTCATTGTAATTTGTAAAATTCACTATTCTTTTGAGTTTGCATATTTTTTTTACAAACCCTACTTGCAACTTAAATAATTTTAGAAACCCTATTTTGTGCAGCCACATTCATTTGCAAATCATACCATATTATTATTTTCACAATGTCTCATACCCCAGTCAGAAAAGACCCTGCTTGGAAACATGCTGAAATCTTTCCCGGAATGAAAAAAGGAGATGCCAAATGTTTCTATTGCAAAACAATATATCATGGAGGCATAAATCGATTAAAATATCATCTTGCACGCATACCCGCCCATGATGCAGTGGGTTGCTCTGTAGCACCTCCTGAGGTTGTTCGTGAAGTACAGGTGCAATTAGAAACTTTTGAAATGCAAAAAGAATTGAAAAAGAAACAGAAGCAGGAGTTGTTGAGTGTTCGAGTTGGACAGGGACTTGGTGCTGTTGGAGATGCTTCTTCCATGCCTCCATACCGTCTTAGTGCTAGTGCTTCTGGTAGTGCTTCTGTTTCTGCATCAGCAATGCCTATGCGTACTCCTAGTGCTGGTGGCGCTGCTACTGCTAGTGGTAGTGGCAGTGTTAGCATTGGCCCTAGAGTTCGTAAATCTAGGGTGGACTCATATTTTGTACCACGCACTACCCCTGGTTCCCAACCGTCGCTTGAGAGCATGGGTTTGGAACAAGGGCACATGCAGCCAAAAAGGCAATTGCAGACTTTTGGTACTACTGCACCATTCCCTTTCCATGTAGCCAGGTAATTTTTTTTGTTTAATTTTTTAAATTTATATATTTAAATTTTAGAATCTAGATGTATCTCATTATCTCATTATCGAATTCAAATTTTACAATACTTATGTAACTTATCAATTTATGTATGACATGTTATAGGTCACCTTTCTGGCAAAACATGGTTGATGCGATAACTATATGTGGGGCGGGGTTCAAAGCCCCTAGTGAAGATGAATTAAAGGGCCCACTTTTGACTCAAAAGGTGGCAGATGTGAAAGCACAATTACAGGAGCAACGCAAGCAGTGGAGCATGATTGGTTGCACCATCATGACTGATGGTTGGACTGATAGGAGAAATAGGACGTTGCTTAATTTCCTAGTTTCCTCCGGAGGTAATTGTTCTTCCTTCAATGCATTGGAATTTGAATTTTATTTAGTGAATCACATAATTTAATATGGCTGATTTATGTTTTTTAATTTATTGAATAATTGGTTTTTTTTTTCAGGTGACACCGTCTTCATTAAGTCCATTGATGCTTCTGGCCAATTCAAAAATGCCACATACCTATGTGAGGCCATAGAGGACGTGATAGCTGATGTGGGGGAAGAAAATGTAGTGCAAGTGGTGACAGACAATGCAGCAAATTATGTTGCTGCTGGTAAATTATTGATGGAGAGGCACCCTACTATTTTTTGGACTCCATGTGCCGCCCATTGCATTGACCTCATGTTGGAGGATCTTGGGAAGCTCCCATGGATCAAAACATGTGTGGAAGCAGCAAAAAACGTTTGCAAATTTGTATACAACCACACATGGGTGCTTAACCTTATGAGGCAATACACAGGGTTGAGGGAGTTGTCTCGTCCTGGCATCACCAGGTTTGCAACAAATTTTATCACGATGCAATCCTTGATTCGGTCAAGGGCAGCTTTGAGGCGCATGTTTACTAGTGAGGAGTGGTCTTCCTCATCCTTCTCTACAAGCACTGCAGGGATTGCTGTGGCTGATTGCATTTTTGATGAGCAAGGTTTTTGGACACCAATGGATGAGATTGTGAAGGTAAAATTTAATTCTTTATTATGTTCTAATTTTTAATCATATCTTACTTTTATTTGTTTATTTTCATTCACACTTATTTGTGCAACATGTTTGCACTTTGCAGTTTATTGAGCCCTTGCTAGTTCTCCTACGAGTTGCAGATGGGGAGAAGCCCGCAATGGGCTACATATATGAGGGCATGGATAGGGCCAAAGAGGCCATTAGATCAGTTTATGGTGGAGTTGAGGAGAAGTATCGTCCCATTTGGGATATCATTGATAGGAGATGGCAAAACCAACTTCATAGGCCCATCCATGCAGCCGCATGTTTCCTGAATCCGGCCTTCCAATTCCACCGCGATCTCCGTACAGATAGAGAAATTCTTAGTGGGCTCTACACGACATTGGAGCGGATGTTGCCTGCTGTTACTACACAGGTGGTGCAGGAGATAGATGCCTTCACTAAGGCACATGGAGACTTCTTTGCACGTCAAATGTGCAAAGATAATAGGACAACATTACTACCAGGTAAAAATATATTTAAGGGCATAATTTTCATCTCTTTATATTATAATTTATTATTAAATGTTGAACTTGAACTTGAAACTTGAAATGAGATTGATTTTGTTTCTTTTTCTCATCTCAGATAGCTGGTGGAATATGTTTGGTTCTGATACACCGAACCTGCAAAATATTGCCATTCGTATATTGAGCCAGCCATGCAGTTCATCTGGTTGTGAGCGCAATTGGAGTATGTTTGAGCACATACACTCCAAGAAGCGCAATAGATTGACAGTGGAGAGGATGAACGACTTGGTATATGTTCATTACAATCTTCGGCTCAGATACAGGAAGCTTTTTGACCATGACAAAACCCCGATCAATCTAGACGAGGTTGATCCACAGTCTGAGTGGACCACTGAGGCTACAGATGCAGTCTTTAGTGATGAGGACCTTGATTGGGTGGACCAGGCAGAGAGAGAGGCCGAGGTTGTAGCCATGGCTGAGGAGGAGGCTAGAGCACGAGGAGACATAGCTACTGGTGGTGAGAGTGGTATGGGGACTCAGACACAGGCAGAGACTATGGCTGCAGCTGCAACATCATCCAGGCCCTTTAGACGCCTTCGTAGGAAGGATGCAGAGTCATAGAACATTTTGATTTGATGTCATATTTCATATTTCATATTTGTATGGAACATTTGATGTCATGGATTTCATATTCCATGAGTTTTGTATACATTTGACTAATTTTATATATCTAAGTATGTTATTTCCTTCAGCAACGCAACTACAATGTGTACCTTATACTTATGTAATCGTTGTATACTTATGCATGTGATCAAATTTGCTTTTATTTGTGTTGTATTCAATAAAGGGTGCTTGAAACAAGTTTTAAATCCTTAAAAATCTCTAAATTTCTAGGGTTTTTCAACTTTTTTTAATTTTGCCGCGTCTGCGCCGCGTCCGCGTCCGGAGTCGCCGAGTCCCGCGCCGAGTCGCCCTCGCCGAGTCTGAGCCGCGTCCGCGTCTCGTTACTATGATACGCACGTACCCATATCCATACTCAATTCAGCAACTTAGGGTGCTAGCATGACTACAATTCATTTGAGTACTCAAATGGTCAGATTTGAGTAACTAGCTTGTAAAAATTTGCAAGATGGTAAGGGAGAAAAGGTGGAATAGTTTCACTCTTATTGAAAGTTTCTAGGTTTCTAAAGCGAAAATTCTTTTGTTAATATCTATTTTCATGTGTGTTTGAGCTATTTGTTTCCCTACTTTTTCTTCTATGCAAGTACTTAACCAATTTAAGTGCTTAAGTCAGCATAAAAGTGCCAAGTTTAGCTAATTAAAAGTATAGTACATGTTCATAACATATGTATGCAAAATTAGTTTTCATCTTGAACAAGATAAAGAATTAAAATATTATGTTTTGCCATCAGTCTTGTGGAAAAGAGAAGAGGTGAAACCTGATATATAGGCATTGTAGGCATTTATATGAGAACGTGCTCAAGCGCAAAACTGGTGTATGATGTAGATGACAACCATTGGGCCATGGCAAGCATCAATTTACAGCCTAATGCATGTTGTTTTCAATAGCATGGAACAGTGGATCGGCACATAAGGAAATATAAATCCTCTTGTGGATTGGAGTATCCACATCAATTACAGATCAGTTTTCTCACCAACATAGTCCCAAAGCTAGATACACGCTTGGAAATATCATTGTGCTCCGTCTTTTTTTGATTTATATCGCTACTTATCACTTATAACTTTGTCTGCTTTGTAGCACTTGAGAAGTGAAAAAATAGGAATTTTTACATAATCTTAGACTAATCGTTTGTTTAACTTTATACTGATGCCCAATTCATTACAAAGCTGACATTCCAAGATGCTCCCGTTCCATGAGTAGAAATTGAAGGTCTGTTCATTTACTTCTAGGTTGTGACTTCCATTCAAATAAACCATACAAGATGAAAGACAAAGCATTAAGCAGAAAATTTAAACATAGTTATTCAAAACCTACATGAGCCGCCTATGAAGAAAAGATTATGTTAAGGAGTTAAGGTGATTTTCCTCATATTTTCCTCATACCAAGAGGAAATACTGCCACAAAAAAAAAAAAAAACAAGACATATCAAAGAGAAAAGATATGTTTTACCTTTGCGCAGAGCATCATAAGTCTCCTCCACAATGACACGGGAAGCACCCACCTGCCAATCCATGGGCAGCCACATTATGCTTTTTACAACAGTGTACATGATTACATTAAACTGGAAACTAGTCTACAAGAATTAGATAAAGATCGGCTATAATTGTAGCAGATCTCTCTGAAGCAGGATATGCAAAAAGTTGTGCCTGGTAACTTGTGATGGATCCATACACCATGTCAAGTTCCCACAATACTATTATGTTCACTGATCTGTCAGGATTATATGGCTATATCCGCATCTTGAATGATGCTACAAAAATTAAAATAGTGATAATATGTATGAAAAAATTAACATTCACTTTCAATATTTCTCCAGACATAGGCTACCAAAACAACCTATGGCTATATCCTCATCTTGGATAATGCTACAAAACATAAACTTTATTGCCATGATATGTCCAAAAAACCTCTCAATGTTCACTTTTAATGTTACTCCAGACTTAGGCTACTAAAACAGGTTTTAAATATAGAGACAGTATTTCTTCAATCAATAATGCTTTAACACACATGATTCATATTAGTACCCACTTAGCTATCTTGGCAACTATGTAAATAATTAGATGAATCTAACGTTATTGCATAAATATTCATTGATGTAAGACTTTTGGGAATAAGAGAAACAATCCCAATGGCATGTGAATTTGCAAAAAAATAATCTCTGAAAAATATCCTTGCTATCTAGTTTTAAATTTTAATCAATCTTTTTCAGGACATAGACCAAGTGAGAAAGTAATACAGTTCCAATTGTCAGAAATCCATCAACCGTTCGATTCAGCAAGGGATTGCCCATATCCACAAATACTCCCAAAGTAGGTGACTTGACATTAGCAGAAAGCGTTCCATATGGCATCTTGCAGTATTTTCTGCAATCACAAAGATTCAAAAATCTCCAGCATCAATTCATGAATACTAAATGTCAAGATGAATTCCTAAAGAGACTCAATAAAGTTTCCACACCAAATGCAACAAAAAAAATGGAGTGAACACAAGCAAACCAAAGCCAAAGTTCAAGCATAAAACCTGAATAACCTACAAAGCTTCTACAATCACAATGTGGCAAATTATGTCCAATGAAAATTCATAGGAAAACAACCCTGAAATAATGTGTAACTGAACCATAAACAATCACTCCAAATTCGTTTATATAATGTTTGTGCTTTCTCCAGAGAGAATATTTAATTCCCATGAATGATGAAAAAGATAAATGTTTTAATACCTCTTTCCAATTCAGAGCATTGGCATTGTGAAGTCAAGTACTTATTTAAGAACGTACAATAAAACAGCTCTTTTCCAACCATGTTTTCCTTCAATTGCTGGGAGAAAAAGAAGTAATAAGTGCCCAAAAAGTTGCTTCATTTTGACCCAGTTATGAGAATAATCTGACATCTAAAATTGTTTCAAAAAAATTGGTCACAAAATTATCACAGTTTACATAGAAAACAACAAATCAGACACATAACAATCATGGCTGCCATAATGATGACCAGGTTCGTGCCACAATGAGCATTCTCCCAACCTAATGCAGTCACAATTATGTGGGCCCAACTTGATGAGGTTGGGCACAACTACTGAGTGAATATTGATGGAGTATATACATCTCTGGAATGGCTTCTAAGCCAAATGCAATTCTAAGTTTGATAGTGGATTCCTCATGCATTAATAAGCCATTGGGTGTGAGTGCTTTACCAAAAAATAATAATCAAAAATGAAAAATTATGATGTTGTTCGAAAGAAAACTTGAATGTTGATAAGAAAGAAAATTTGCATTTCAAAATACATCAAAAAATAACTCAACCCCAACTTTCAATAATTCTCAGGGAAGGGAACTCAGCAGAATCAAGTAAAACTCCTTGCCAAGAAATTCCCAAGCTTCACATCGATCATGGAATTTCATAATCAGTCTAGGTTACACAATTGAGTTACTATTGTTTTGAGAAACACTTTTGCCACATACCAAGTAAACTCAGAAATTTCAGCTTGTCAAAAACCATTTCTATAGCCAAAAATAGATTTCAAAATTCAATCTAAAGAGGAAACTAGGTAGCCAAAAACATGTGAAAATAGTCGCCCCTACGGAATTCCCAAAAAGCACTTTAACCATTCAGATTATAATCCTAATTCATCTAATAGCTATTTTGCAATAAGCAGTAGCTGCATTAAATAAAATTGTTGGACAGGCTAAGATTCAATCTCAGGACCTGCTTGTGGCTGGTGAGATATTCCACCACTGGGCCACTTACCGTTTCATGATGGAACTTCAAGATCATTCAAGAAGTGTGTTTCAATTCCAGGACACCCCTCCAACGTACATCCATGTTGAGATCGGCTATGACCGCATATTTAAAATTTTGGACAGGCTAGAATTCAAAATTAGAATCTACTCTCACCTGTAAGCTGCTCTATCACTGAGATAATTGTCCTTTCATGATGGGATTCAGGTTATCTCTCGATATGTGCATTTCTAGAGAAATAGGAACAGAGTATATATGTATTTGATATGACAGGACCAATTGAAATATAGAAACAGTAGAGAATTTGAACATTGGACATACTCTCACTGATATAATTGTCCTTTCCTGACGAGATTTAGCTCGCCTCTAGATATGTGCATTTCTAAAGAAATGGGAAGGGGGCATATGTGTATTTTATATGAAAGGAGTAGTTGAAATATAGAAACACATCATCATAGAATGTCCAGCTTATAAAGATTTTCGGATCAAGTATATAGAGACCTTAAGAGTAGATTCGATGTTATGACACCTTTAAGAGACACGAATAAATAATCTAGGGAAATTTCTGATCCAGGAGTGTCAACCTCCTATAGCCCCATATATTTTCTGAGAAGTATACTTTATAATAAGGGTAAGAGAAATCTTTTGAGAACTATGAAACAATATTCCATCTTCACTTGAATCCAAAAAAAAATTGATTCCATCCCACTTACACGAAAAAAAATCGACGAGTCCATATAGAGTGACAAGAATTTTTACGGCACAGAGATTCATATGTCTATTTAACTCATATTAAGGGACAAAGTTAGAATGGCTTCCAAAGGCTACTCACACGATCAGAAACCATTGAGAACTCTACTGGATTCGTAACAGATTCCATCATAGTTGTAAACCCATATAACTCTACTGTAGTTAAAATGCAGAAGGGTATTTTAATAACCAAAGATAAATAAAATTTCCCATGATCTTTCTTTCATTGTAGCTAAATTGATCTAAAAATAAATAAATAAATTCAAATGCCTATATGTAAGCATGACCTTATTCATCTTACCTGAAAGGCTGCAAGCAAATGGGCAGCAAGAAAATCAGTGCAAAAGTTCGAGAAACCTCGGTAATTGCACGTGGGTATTAATGCTAAGTGAGAATTCTAGTATAGCTGTATGCATGCGAGATTCCATCATGGGTATAACTATAAACACAAACTACTCTGGTCTAGTTAAAATGCAGTAAGGTAGTTCAAAAACCCCAAAAGAGATTTAATTTCCCTATCATATTTCGTACATGGTAGAAAATTGATAGTAAACGAAAAAAAATTATGTAAGTGTGGCCTTAATCGTCTTAGCTAAACGGCTGCAATCAAATGGGCAGCAAGAATGTAAATACCAAAAGATTGAAAAACTTAAAAAATGCAGGTGGTTGATAAATGTTCTCAAGTGTAGTTGTATGCATCACGTATATACCAAAGTAAAATATGTAAGCATGGGCATTCACCTTACCTGAAAGACCGCAATCAAATGGGCAGAGAGTAAAGCAACTCGAAAAGATTGAAAAACTTAAGAAAAAGCAGTTGGCGATCAGTGCTAACGAGATACAAAATCAGTATGGCTTCCCGGAGCTGTGATAAATGCATTGGAAATCGTATCTGCCAGCACAACGATCGGTTGATGTGAAATGTAAGGGGACGCGTGTGCGGAGGAAGAGAGGACATGTGTTATAAAATATCTATATAGAAATTAGATTTTCTCCGTACTACTTTTTTTTATTATTATTATTATGGAATTGCGCTTCGTTATTGAAGTTTTAGCATTATAGAAGCCTTGGAAAGCGCGCCAGAACGCTGGGTAAATACCAAAACTCCAGGTAAGAGAACGAAAGCTAATATGACTAACTTTGGTGATGGATGGATGACTGAAGTCAAAACAGTTTTATAGGATCCAAGAGCAGCACACACTTTTCGAGGGAGAAGTCTTATAAAATTTGTAAACTTTATTCGAATTCAGATCTTTTGTAATGGATTTTGATGATAAATTAGCAATTGGATTCATTAGTGCTGCGAATTTATGGATTGTAACTGTGTGAACCTTTTCATCATCAAAGTTTCTTATCATACTCTATGATCCACCATCAGAATGCTGAGTACAGAGAGCAAGAAAGTGAAATGATAGAAGCATATTTGGATAGATAAAAGCAGGGGTTAGGGAAGGAGAGAGAGAGAAGGTCAAGAGGAGACCAACACACAACTCAAGGAGATATTAAAGAAAATTAAATTAAAGCACACTAACTATAATTCAAGCACATTAAATTTAAAACAAATAAAAGGCTAAAATGAAAAGAATCACTCTAAAATAATAAAGAATCTTATTGTTAATAATATAATCTAAAAAATTATTATACTATTAAAATATATCTAAGATAAATACGAAGAAAAATGAAAGCTTATTGGAACACATTAAAAGAAAAACATAAGTTAATATTCAAAGTAGAAATAAATGATCCAAAGATCAATAAAAAGTAGAAATAAATGATCCAAAGATCAATAAAATTACAAAGATATAAAGAAATGGAAATTGAAAAGGAGAACCACATTAAATTAAAGAGAAATTGTAAATACAGATACATATAAAATTAAATATAATGAAATAAAAGGATACTAAATTCTATAACAATGAATGGAAACAAATAGAAGGAAATTTGAAGTCCTAAAAGATAACAAGAATATGAAAGAAGATAAAGAAAAAATTAGTATAAATACATATTAAAATATAAAGGAAACCAAATACTATAAATTTGAAAAGATATAAAGAGATATAGAAAGTTGAATTAAAAGGTAATACCAAATAAATTAGAAAGAATATGGATAATAAGACAAAACGATAATTAATAAAATAACAAGAATTCTTAGAATACAATAATTTTATGATCAAAAAAAATAAATATAATATGTAATATTAAAAACAACAAAGAATTAAAGATAGTAAAGAAATTACAATTAAAGAATTACAAAGAAATGAATGGAAAAAATAAAAAGGACTAAAAGACTAACAAAGAGATAAGAGAAATATAATAAGTAATAGAAACCAGATACACCAAATAAGCACGACCAATAAAAAGAAATGATTGATATTAAGAACTTCTTTAAAAGAACACGAACAATAAAATGAAAAAATGTAACAAATAAAATGCAAAAATAAATAAATACTTAGAGAAGGAAATAAAACAATAAAATAATATAAAAAACTACTACAAAAGTGAAAATAAAAGAAAATAGATAAAAATTAACAAGAGGAACAAAAGAAAAATTAACCTAATGGAACTATAGGACTGAAAAAATCAACAAAATAAAACAAACCTCAAAGGAAGAGGACAAAAAAAGGAAAATGAAAGAGGCAAAGAGAACATACAAAAGAGGAAGAGAAAAGGATAAAGGAAACTAGGTGCATTGAGCGACGAAAAAGCAAGGCTAAGAGGAGAACAAAGAATAGAGCAAAAAAGGGCAAGAAAGGAAAGAGAAGGAAAAGGGGGAGGGGATCGGCGACTACCAGAAGGGGGAATCAAGGGGTGAAAGGAGGGGTACCACTCAGGTGATTTAGAAAGGGGTTTCCATGAGGGGTGATTATTGATTTCAATTGCCTCTCTATGCTTCTTCTTGAAGAAGTTTTCTTCTTTAACAAGGATTTTGGTATTTTCTAGGGCAATGTGATGCTTGGTCTTGGACGAGTGTTCTGCCAAGGCCGACTTTAAGATGTGATCATGTCTAATGTTGGCACTATGTTCTTTGATACGGGTGTTAATGGAGCGACTTGTTTCCCTTATGTAAGGGATGCCACAAAAACACATTATTTCGTAGACACCCACATTGAGGAAAAAGTATTGGGGGTCTTTGGGGGAGGGGATATGATTTCACAGAGTGGAGAAAGGTTTGAAAATGTAATTGAGACCCTTTTTGAGGAGGATTTTGGCAATTTTTTTAGAAACCCCCTCAACATAGGGTACGGTAGCTAAGGGGAGGGGAGGAGAGGCTTTATGTTGGAGGGTGAGTCTAGCTTTGGCTTGATTAAAGGCCCTATTGATTTGCTTCCTTTTGTAGTCGTTTAATGTGAAAACTTGGGAGAGATGAGCCAATTCTTGGTCGATGTGTTCATCATCGCAAATCACCAAAGCCCTAAAAGCCAAAGTTTTAAAAACCCCAACTTTTTGGCTTTGAGGTTTGTTTTATTTTGTTAATTTTTTTAGTCTTATAGTTCTATTAGGTTATTTTTTCTTTTGTTCCTCTTGTTATTTTTTATCTATTTTCTTTTATCTTCACTTTTGTAATAGTTTTTTATATTAGTTTATTGTTTTATTTCCTTTTCTAAGCATTTTTTTTTTATTTTTATTTTTTTTTGCATTTTATTTGTTACATTTTTTCATTTTATTGTTTGTGTTCTTTTAAAGAGGTTCTTAATTTTAATCATTTCTTTTTATTGGGCATGCTCATTTTCGTGTCTTTCTTCACTTTTGATCTTCTTAATCTTGGATATATTGTTTATTTGGTGTATCTGATTTCTATTTCTTATTATATTTCTCTTATCTATTTGTTAGTCTTTTAGTCTTTTTTATTATTTCCATTCATTTCTTTGTAATTCTTTAATTTTAATTTATTTACTATCTTTAATTCTTTGTTGTTTTTTAATATTATATATTATATTTATTCTTTTCTATCATAAAGTTATTGTATTCTAAGAATTCTTGTTATTTTATTAATTATCATGTTTTCTTATTATCCATATTCTTTCTAATTTATTTAACTTTCTATATCTCTTTATATCTTTTCAAATTTATAGTATTTGGTTTCCCTTATATTTTAATATGTATTTATGCTAATTTTTTCTTTAGCTTCTTTCATATTCTTGTTATCTTTTAGGTCTTCAAATTTCCTTCTATTTTTTTCCATTCATTATTATAGAATTTGGTATCCTTTTATTTCATTATATTTAATTTCATATCTATCTGTATTTATAATTTCTCTTTATGTGGTTTTCCTTTTCAATTTCCATTTCTTTATATCTTTGTAATTTTGTTGATCTTTGTATCATTTATTTATACTTTGAATATTAGCTTCTTTTTTTTCTTTTAATGTGTTCCAATAAGCTTTCATTTTTCTTGTTGTGTTGCATCTTGTATTTATCCTAGATAGATTTTAATAGTGTAATAATTTTTTATATTATATTATTAACAATAAGATTGTTTATTAATTTAGAGAGATTATTTTCATTTCAGTATTTTATTTAAATTTAGTGTGCTTGAAATATAGATAGTGTGCTTTAATTTTATTTTCTTTAATTTGTCTCCTTGGGTTGTGTGTTGGTCTTCTCTTGGCCTTCTCTCTCTCCTTCCCTAACCCCTCCTTTTATCTATCCAAGTTTGCTTCTATCATTTCACTTTATTTGTCTCTTTGCCCAGCATCCTGATGATGGATCATGGAGTATGATCTAAAACGTTGATGCAAAAAAGTTCAAACAGTTACAATCCAAAAATTATCAGCACTAATTGATCATGGACTGTGGAAACCTTATGCTATTAATTGGATTCATATAAAAAGTTTGATGGGCATATTATTTTAGTAAAAACTTAATTAGAATTAAATTATATGTAAACATAAATATGATATATATATAGAGAGAGAGAGATGTAGTAGTAGTAGTATAATATTTTATATTTATGTTAGATAAAGATTTATCAAACTATTTATTAATTTAAAAATATATATATTTGTTACATTTTTTTGTCCTATTTATTAATTTGTTATTCAATGTGTTAAATTATGTTATTATTACAATTCACTTAAATCATTTCTAATAAGCTTGATTTTGTAATCATCTATGTTATTAGATGTATTATTAATTTTATTTTATATTAATGTTTTAGGTCATCAATAAGTGCAACAAAGCATCCATGGAATGGGCCTTGATAATGGGAATAATTCATGTAATCTATTGTTAGTGTATTCTAATAACATTGGTCTAATGAAACTCATTTCATCAATTAGAATACAACAAATGAAATGCATGATTTCTTGAAAAGTTGATAGAGATTGACTTTGAAGAGGGTTCATGTCTTTTATTGGTATGTGAAGTCCTAAATGAATGGTTGATGTGTTAATGTTGAAAGCAAACACACCTATTGAGGTCAGTAAAAGCAATAGCTTTTGAGCATGGGGGTACATTTCTACAAAGTGCAATCTAAATGTTATTAATCAAATATGATTTCACTCTTCCTAAAATTTTGTGTATGATCATTAGAAACTTGGTGATTTCTTTCCAACTTGAGAAGAATAGTTTGCAATAATTTTGAAAGTTTTTTTTTCTTCTAAACAAATCTTGCCCTTTTTGACACTTGAGCAGGGTTCAAATTGTTTGAATTAGTGTGTTGAAAATGTTGTAGTCAATGGCTACAACAACATTATCCACTAAGGGAGGGAGTAGGAGGCGGGGGGGGGAATTGTAGTGGTAGCCCAATTATGGCTTGTCTCAAAGTATCAACATCTAAGCATATCTACTTCATCAGTACAAACATTATTCTCTAGGTGGAGAGAGGATAGAAGTTTTCTTTCCTTTACATTAGGGTGGTATTTATGTTATGATCCATCAAACATAAGTTTATCATCAATATTATTGTTTAATGTTCATTGTGTATGATCAACATGCCATGCATGATAGGTGTTAACCATTCTTTCCTATTGAGTGATGATATATTCCCTACATGATCTAATTACATCAAGAATCTTATGAAATGCAAGTATAGTAGAAGCTCACTCCAATAGGACTCAAACTTTTTATTGTATATAGAAGCAATTGAAGTGAACATGAGGAGACTTGAACAATATTTGGAATCTAGTTTTTCAACTTGAGGATTATGTCAAAGTTTAATTAATTCAAGTTCCTCCTTTAGTTAGTGACAATTATTCCAATAATTTTAGTCAACCCATATACCTTTCAATGAAACTTGAGGTAGCTATAATACACTAATGAGTTGAAGATACACAAGATAAGGTTTTCCTATTGACATTCAAAGAAACAAAGGAACAAATGGATATTTTTAGCGGTATTTTTAACAACAGGTTGTAGGATTATTTTGCACTAATATCATGATTAACAATAGTCTCAATTATGAACTTACAAAATATTAATTGAAGTTGGAATTTCGAGGTCAATAATTTCATATATACATTTAAAATTTGGTGATAACATACAAATTGATGCTTTACCTTTGTTGCATACTTGGTAATGTATTTGAGCATAACATGATGATACATAATAGATTGGAAATAAATTGCATTCCAAATTAATTAAAAGATTAGTTGTGGATGTTTGTTATGCCCTTAATATTGGTGTACATCGAGTTATGAATAGTCAGCTTGTGGCTATCTTAAATCTTAATTAACTCATATTAGATCATTATTATATTGACATTTAGTTATTTAGGTCAGCCTAAGGCTTATATAGGGCTATCTAAGTCGGCATAGGTGATATCCTAGGCATAAATAGGTATTTATAGGAGGTAACTCAAGAGTCTTATTTCATCATCATATTATTAATTGTGTTCTCATTGAAGATATTTGGAGGTTTTCCCCCTTGAAGTGGCTTGTTATTCTCAGTTATTATCAAGTATTTATAGCATATTTCATATCATATTATTCTATTGTGCAAGTTATTTCATTACAAGTGGTATTGGATCATGATCTTGGCACCATAGAGACAAGGCGTCTTCTTTAAATTTTATTCATGTTCTTAGAGCCAATGATGCAATAGCCTACAAGGATCTAGCCAATTATGTTTGTTGTATTTGTAATTCTTGGCACATTTCATGAGAGAATTTATGTTTAATCAATATCCTAGTATGAATAAAGTGCAAATCCATCTGATATTGTTGAGGATTGCCCTCCTAGGTCTTAAAGAACCCGAAGTGTAGAGAAGAAAAGTGTAAAATTAATCTCTTGTTTGTTGGCCAACCTCTTGAAACCTTTGAGCAAAAGAATAAGTAGTTATTTAGATAGTTTTAGGAATCATCTGGGATTTAAAAACAAACCAACAGAACTAACACACTAGGAATCTCTTGAACTTGATTTGTATCCATATGTGAAATGGCTAGCTCTACCAAGAAACTATTATGACTAACATTCATGTTGGAAGCTAGCTAATCCACCCTCAAAATATATATTCCTGAAAGAATCTTATCTAGATTTACCTCTTACTAATAAAAGGCGTCCAAAGCCTCAAAATGGTTATAAGAGACACCATTCTTTCTATCCTTGAGAGGTCTCTTCTAATCTCTACCCTTATTGCAAGACTTAACATGAATAAAAAAATCCTTATTTTTTTCCCCTTTGACATAGGGATTTTCCCTTTATCCTTTGATGGTGTTGAGTGAGGAGGCAACTTGGCTAAATTCCCACACACAAACAACTCTAATGATTTAATTTTAGGACATTTCCTCTTCAAATGCCCATACTCATGATGAATCTAGCATCAAAATGGGTGAGTCTCATAGTCAAGCTATTGAATCCACAAAGTGGATCCAACCTAAATTTCTATTATTTCAACACAAATTTGAGCATAGGAATATACCTTTTTTATCAAGAGTATGTTGTGACAATCCTACCAGCTTACCCAATAGTAGAGTGATCATGTGTAGAATATTGTTCCTCTAGAATTCATGTGGGAGCCAAAGTATCCTCACCCAAACCAGAATCCTTGATGAAAGCTCCTCAACCAGATTAAACTATATGTTAGGGTTTAATAAACTACCCCACTTGATAATAAAAATAGGGTCCCCCTTCATATACCTTATTATGATCCACTAGGCCGAAGAACACCACCAAGAAATAATAATTAGTTGCTTGCATCACCTCCATATCCCTCTTTGTGTTCCAAGTTTGATGAGCCCATGAATCTAGGGATGGGAGAGAACCATGAATCCCCATAAGCTTACAAATTAAACAATGATTTCTCAAATAACTGACATCCTCGACTATTGAGTCTAGTTGAATTACCAAAACTAGTCAAGAAAGACTCTCCAAAAATTCTTTCACTTTTAGAGCTCGATGTTCCCAATCTAAGATGAGCCTAAAAAAAATACAACATTGGCATGATCAAACAAGAGAGTCTATCATTGTCAAAACCTTTGAAAAAGTTATTTTTTGAAAACCCCTAAACCTTCACCTAATGCCATAAGAAATTGTCAAAACAAATAAAGAGGAAAAGAAAGTCACCACCATCACCTTTAGCATCACCTCGCTCAAACTCCACCCCAAAAATGGCACTTGAAAAATGTCACAATAACTCAAAATACCCTCTACACACAACAAGAAACTGGCCCCAAACACTCACACCTCCATGCAACAACCTCCACAAATAATTGGAGGAAGGCAAAGAGCATAGGGTTTTCGTGCCCTATCCTAGGCCGCAGTTAACCTCCCAAATATCACCACCCAAAATGGTGTCCAATCCAACATAAGGATAATTAATGAACTTTTAAAATTAATATATTTACATTCAAGCCTCCACACATAGAATTCTTATAATAGCATAGGACTCTATGAGCTTTTTTCCATTATGAATTGAAGCTTTAAAGCTTCCTACATATTTCAAGTAATTTCTAATTCATAGATTTAGAGCTTTCCTATCCCCATTGTCATCAAGAGGAGGTTTCAATTATTGTAGAGGAGGATCCAAAGATAATCTAAAATCTCTAAGCATACAAGTCATTTTCACTCGCAACATCAAACTATTTTGTGAAGCTTCTTGATATCATAGATTCTTTATATATTTCTTTAAAATATTTTAATTAGTAAATAAAAAGTTCAAACTTTCTTGAGTGTAGTAACTTTGTGTTTCCATTTCTTGGTTATAGGAATCTTTATTTGTTAGTAATAAATTAAATTTATTTTCTTAGATAAAGTAGATTTGATTTCTTTGATTCTTCCAAAATCCCTTGATCACAAAACAAAGCATGTGAAATTAAACCCTCAATCAACATAAGGTACTTTGAACAATTCTTTACTTTCAAATTCAATACTAAAAAATGATAGATCCCAACACTCTCACCAAAATTGAAAATTGTATTATATCATTTTATTTATTTAAAAATTATAAATAGAATAATTTATTTTTGTGCCTATTTAGCTTCATTAAAAATTCAAAAAATAAAAACAAAAAAAGTAGTAGCTCTTAATGTTTATACCAAGCACTCAACAAACTTGCAAACAATAAAAATACACTCTCATCTCTCTTTAACGTCTCTTCCTCCTCACTTGGATCTTATTCCTAATGTTACTTGGAGAAAATTAAGATTGGATAAAAGAAAATCCTAAATGAAATCAAGGTGCCCATTTAGGTAACTCAAATTGAAGAACAATCCTAAGAACAAACTGAAATCTTCAGGCTAACTCAACAAGAAAATGACAAAAAATATGAATGAATGTGACAAGGGTCTTCCAAATTCAAGGACAACTCATACACCATCTCCACACATACGCCCTAGACAAAAAAAAATGTCATTTGAGAAACTAAAAATACAAATATTAACTTGTTACAAGAAGTGATTACTCAATTACATCAAACAAACATTTAGGACAATATACAAACCATCCACAATCATCCCATTCAAACCCATAAATAAGTCCTAGTAAACCAAAAAAATAATCTCATTCTTCATGAAATTCTACTTCTATGTGAATTTAACAACCCCTTAATCCAACCCCTACTTGAATATATTTTTCTACAAGAGCAAGAGTGACTTGGTAGGAACCTTTTAGTAAAGATCTAGCATGTGTGTTTTCTAGATTTTGACTTATGTGTGTTGTTCTTGAATTAATTTTGACATCACACTACGTATTAATGAAAAAAACTAAGCATAATAGCTAATAAGATAAATCCCATAGAAAATGACAAACAAACATCTATCACAACCCAATTAATGGGCCATGAAGAATAACAAAATTATAGTAGTCTAATCCTATTATTTCCCTTAAGTTTTAAAACCAAACCCTATCAAATTTAGGGATAATTTTAGTTATGTAAAGAATCATTTTTCTCTTAGTTTCTATTTGCATAATTACACATGCATATGAATAAGAGTATCAAGCTTAAATATGTAAGATCTTATTGAGGACAAAAACTTATTTAAATTATTTTTCTATTTGTCACTTTACAATTGCTTAATCAATAATCAAAACAATTTGTCTTTTTAAAACCTCTTAAATAATTTTTTAGTATGCTCAACATGGCATGATGCCACCCATGATGGTGTGAATACATACCTATAATATTATTAGCATCACAAAAAAAATTATTCTGATGTGTGCACACATAAAATGGCACCCTGCTCAATATCTTGAGATTCTATAGTTGGCATTCTCTATCATGCATCATTGGTTGTATGTTAGCTCTAAGAAGTCATTGAATAGCTTGGGATCACTTGGTGGACTATGACTAGAATATTTGAACTATTTATAGTATGTGTAAGTGATAATTACTAAACCTAAATGGAGCTCTTAGGAGTTACTTTGACACCACTCGGTCTTCGGATTCAAACTAATTAGTCAAACATTACATTATATTTGTGGAGGAGTTACACTTGGACATAGAAATAATGGCTTGACTATGTAATAATTTAAAGTTCTAACTAGAATTTAATGAGAGTGAATGGTGATGAGAATACAACTTACAAATGGTCCAGCCTCCTGCAAGCTCCACATGAACATGAACCTACACACAGTAGAGTAGGGGAAAATGTTGGGGTTGTTTCGGGGCTTGTCGTAGTCAAACCCTCATTTTGGTGTTTCCACCTCCATGAACAACCAAATAGATAGAGAAATAGAAATGTGATAAATAAAGTACAGAAAGAGAGGATGTCGAACACTACGAAGAGCACTATGCTACTCAAACCCAACAACAATACAATATTAAATGAATAATACCACCCTCGACCAAAGGAACTCAAGGCCAATGAGAGAGGAATGCAAGCTTACAACTATGGTAAAGTCGACATGGTTGTAGCAACACCAAAGGAAGTCTCGCAAGACACCAAGTTGTAGTTTCTATGGTAGATTTGAAGAACACTATGATGTTGGAATGGTAGAGTTGATAGTGTAGCAAGTAACCAAGAAGTTGCAAGAATATGCACAAGAGTTGTGTAGAAACATGAGGACTATCAAGAATGTGTAGAAGGAGCCATGAGAAGAGACAATAGTCAATTTTTAGGTGAATTTGGGAGGGAAAGAGTCGTCCAAAGATTGTTTGGGAGGAAAAAATATGTTACGCTTTGACCCCAATGGTGAACATAACACCTCTACAAATTCCAAAGGAAAGAATCATGTCAAGATGGTAGCGCACCACATAGACGTCCATGCATCGTGCACACGTCCCTGACAAAAATTCCCCCACTAACACTACAGACATGTGCAAGTGCATGGAAAGTGAGTGGATGACATGGAAATGCATTGTTTGATTTAATTTTTCTAAGGTAGGGGATGCAAATGGAAAATTCATGAGGGGCACAAATTCACTCCATTACATTTTTCCCCCACTTTAGCGAGCATATGTGCTACCAAATGCGAGCTAAAGTAGATTGAAAGAGTTTAGAAATGTATATCTGAACCATCAAGGAAGTAGACTACAATCTAACCCAGCCAAAAGCACAGGAAGAAAAGTTAGCTCCATAGTTCCTCGGACCCAAGAAGGGTTGAACAAAGTGTGTCACAGATCTACAGACCCACAGATGGTAAACAAAAGGCTTTGTAGGTCCTCGAAGCTACAGAGTTGAATAAAGAGATCCCACAAGATGTAAGCACTTCACGGGTCCTTAGACTTGTAAAGGGGGCGCCCCCAAGTACTTGGTCCTAAAGGAAGTCAGATGTGAGAGACTCCACAAAGTCAAATTGGAAAGTAGCTTCATAGGCACACCTACAAGGCAACATGTTAATCCACAGACAAAACATGTTAGAAATCAACAAGAAGCCACGTAAGCAAGCAAGCAGACAGTCACGTAGATAGTCATCAATTGAAGGAAGAGCTTTCAAAGGGGTCCCTTAAGAACCCTTCAAAAGAAAAGGGGTCCACTCAAGGGATGCTTAGTTTGAAAGTGAAATAGCATTTTTGAAAAGAGATAGAATTTTTTTCCAATGATTCTAGCATCAAAGATTCCTTTTGAAAATTTTATTTTATCAAGGAATTTGAAAGAAAGAATGCTCCCTTGCAAGGGCAAGTACAGATTCTATCTTACGAATTCAAGATGAAAGAAAAGTTTGTCTAGAAATCCATGTTGAAGAATGTGATTTTTGAAAAATAGAGATTTTCAAGAAGGGATTTGTTGGCCACCAAATGTACCTTTTGAAAATTAGGGCAGGATGATAGCCCCCCCTTAGGATGGTGCATGCCAATGGTACATGACATCTTAAGGAGAGAAAAGCAAGAATGGAGGTAATGTTGTGGCTCGCAGAACATAACGTGATGTAACTGTGGTAATGTTGTCACACATGCGAGGGACAACACATGAGCACCACAACATCACAAAACAAGCAAAGAAAAAAGAAAAATACAAATAATAACATAACGTACTAGAGACAAGGAGATCTGATATTTCAGGGTCAGAGTTGCTCATAAATATAGATAAATAGATATAATATTATAAATATGAACTGTCATTGATCTCATACTATATCAGACCATGTGAAGAAGGTATGTGAGAATAAAATAAAAATAAAAATTTGGGTCAACATATAAGGGAGGCCTAAATGCCCCCAACACTTTGCATTGTCCCCAATTGTCAAAAATCAATACATGACAAAGAAAAGAATGATGTGACAAATGGAAGAAGTTTTACAACACAAATACACTCCTATATCCAAGAACCTATGAGGGTGACAAGGGTCATCCAAGAACATATAAAACAAGCACAGGGGAACATAATACACACACAATCTAATCTACAAATAAAGAAGAGACACATCCCTAATCCTTATCAACCAAGAGGTCATTGTTCTCCCAATCTAGATCATTGTAAGGGGAGGTTGGACGAGCCTGAAAGGGAAAAATATCAAGAGGGGTACCCTTCGACCATCTTGCAACAAGAGCCAAGGAAGAAGGCCCCTCGAGGTCTTCTCCACTTAGTTCCTATGAGGTGAATGCCAATGATCTCGCAAAGATCGCCGATAGGATCAGGACATCATATATAGAGTTGAACATGCACTTTATCAAAGTGCCATGCATCAACTCAATGGGTGATGGAGGCGGTGCCTAAGATCCACTACTAGCCTCACTGAATGATTTAGGAGCAGTGACAAACTCTAGGGACGTCAAGGCTTCCTCCATCACTAGGACAACACAAGCCAATGTAGAACCACCCTCCAAAGAAGGTGAACCCTTCTTCTGACCCCCATTTCTAGTAGGGTCATCCTCCATCTTTTGCTTCATTAGAGGATGTGAAATCCCCATGGATGAAGCAGAGGGTGCAAGGGAAGAGGAGAAAACTGTGACGAACACCATTGAGGTATTCAACATGTCCATGGTTTTGAGAAGGGTGGGATGTACATAAGGGACATCAGAAGGGGAGGATCAATCAAAGAAGCAATGAATACCTACACCCTCTTCGGGTGAGGATCGTTCATTCTTGCAGGGGGAGTCAAAAGAAAAATTGAGGCTGAGGGAGCTGAAGCAGAAGGAGCAGAAGGGGAGTACACAATAGGGGATGCCAAAGTGAAAGCTACTAGTTATCCTTCCTTCTTTTGTAATGTGGTCTTCTCAACAGCTAGAGCCTTCCTCCGACACTTACACTCACATGCAAGGCAGTTTCTATGACTTTGGGAGCTAGAGACTACAGCCTGAGAAGGGAAAAAAGACTCATGTTCAACCATTAGAGTATCCATCACAACCGTTTTCAACAAAGGGAGGAACTCTTGGATGAGAATAGGAGGAAGAGATGGAGAAGAGGATGCAACAATAGTGGGAGGAGCAGACTCAAGTGCCTCAGTGGAACACCTCTTCCCATTCACTACCTTAGAGGTAGGAGCAATAGGAGGCCACAAAGGCCGAGACATAGAAGATGCTCCATGAGGACCCTTCCCCTTACCATACAAAATGGGTCGAGGCATTGTGGATAAGATGGGAAGTTCAAATGTCGGACACTTGGGCTTTCACCAAGCGGGCACCATCAGACTCCCTAGTAAACACATAGGAGTGGAAGTTGATGGTGCTGCAATAGGGTGAGAGGAAGTAGCAAGTGGGATAGCAGAAGAAGAGGAAAATGAGCCCTAGGCATACTTCTCCTCCTCTTTTTTGAGTGGCCAAGACAACCTCTCATTTTTCTTTCATGCAAGTTCTATACAAAATGGCATAGGGAGAAGGAGGGTATCTCACCTTTGAAATTACGCCCCCACTCTTGTACTTCACATAAGTTTGATACAATAGGTTTGTTCTAGGAGGAAGTAGACCAACAGGGGTAGGATAGAAGTGATCAAGTGAGTAGCCCCTCTGTGTAATCATCGGTTTGTAACCGATGTCATGGACTGCATGCATAGAACCCTCATGGGAAAACTTTAAGCACTTATGGATTACCGAGGGAATTGTATTCATGGAAACCATCCAGGGAATGCTTAGTTTCACCCTGAATAGTTTGGACCATGGGATGATATCAAAGAGTGCATTCACAATCCTAGGCCCAACCAGGACTAACAAGGTGATACAATTGATGGGAGGGACATAAAGCCCATCGTGTGTACGTATAGTGCTTTTAGACTCGTCATAGCCATCATTGTGTAAAAAATTTATCAACATGATTTCCTTTGTAATGACATTCACTCGACACGTAGGGTCAATGAGAACACTAGTTACAATATTCCCATTGATACATGTGGGGATGTACAAAGGGGATGGTTCTCTATTAGAGTTCATTAGTAAATCCCACAAGGTAAACATGTTATAGCAAGAGATTTGCTCACAAGTTGTGCAAATGGGATGGGTAGATGTAAGAAGGAAGCCATTTTTATGTACACTAGATAGAACCTTCGCAGGATCCCCCAAGAGTTTTAGAGTTAGACGGTGACCCACTCAAGGTTTCATTTCATAATGCTTAGTAAACCTCCCAACTACGCCACTAGGGTTCATAGGTTGGGTTGCGAGGCTAGGCGCCCTGCAACACTCACACCCACAACACTCCTAGAATACGAGGGAAGGGTCTTTTAGCACTACCAAACATAACCACAATGTTTCACATCAGGTTCACCAAAATGTAGAGGGGGATTGAATGCTCAAGACCCCGAGTCACAGGAGGGTCTAGAACAATCAGCTACCCTGATCTACCTCAAGCTGGATGGATGGTTTATGAATGTTGTAAGATGCTTAAGGTAGAGAACAAAGAGCACTCTCAGTACTATTATCTTTCTACTAACTCAAGATTTTCAGGGTGTTAAGAGAGTAGGTTTCTAGATTTTAGACCGCACCTCAGACAACTCTCTACTAGAGGATAGTAGCACAAAATAGGAATGACAATGTGACGCGTTGGTATCTTACAGGTGCATTGGTATCTTACAGGTGCGTTGGCATCTATATAGATAGAAAGTACAAAATGCAGTACAAAATCTTAGGAAATGAGCTAACTACTTAACTAACATAGTTAATATAATAACAAAAGTGGAAGATGATAGAATAACAAAATAATGTCAAAGATGCTTTAAAGTTCTAACTAGAATTTAACAAGAGTGAAAGGTGATGAGAATACAACTTACGAATGGTCTAGTCTCTTTCAAGCTCCACACGAGCATGAACCTACACACAATAGAGTGGAGAAAAATGTTGGTGTTATTTAAGGCTTGCTGCAATCAAAGCCCCATTTTGGTGTTTCCACCTCCATGAACAACCAAATAGATAGAGAAATAGAAATGCAATAAATAAAGTACGGAAAGAGAGAATGTCAAACACTACAAAGAGCATTATGCTACTCAAACCCAACAACAATGCTTGATAGTAAATGAATAATACTACCCTCGACCAAAGGCACTCAAGGCCAATGAGAGAGGAATGGAAGCTTACAACTATGGCAAAGTCGACATGGCCGCAATGATGCTGAAGGAAGTCTCGCAAGACACCACATTGCAACTTATGTAGTAGATGTGAAGAACACTATGATGTTGGAATGGTAGAGTTCATAATGCAACAAGTAGCCAAGAAGTTGCAAGAATATACTCAAGAGTTGTGTAGAAACATGAGGATTTTAATTCTTTAGGTGAATTTGGGAGGGAAAGATTCGTTCAAAGGTTGACTAGGAGGCATAGATACATTATGCTTTGACCCCAATGGTGAACGTAAATCCTCTATAGATTCTAGAGGAGGGAATCCTATCAGGATGGTAGTGTGTCATGCAGACATTCATGTGCCACGTGCACGTCCCCAATAGAAATTCCCCCACTGACACTATTATCTCCTAGAAATGCACCCTATGCAAAGTCATGAAAACTAAGCTTTCTGGAGAAACATGGGATCATTTCAAGGCTATGGGTCACTTGAAGTTGAAATGAACCTCCAGAGAAGGCCGGCTTCCTTTGGTATCACCTAAACTAATGATTCGGTAAAGGGAAAAGGGAGGAGTACATGAATGAAGCTAAACTATGGTGATACACTGAGTTCATAATAAATCATGAAAAGAAAACAAGATGAATATACACTGAGAAGCTAAAAGTTAGTATTTTACTTATTCAGCATGACCCCTTCAGACTTATGCACTATTCTTAACAGGCTTTCTCTACATACATATCTTAAGAAGGAAAGATGAATTCACAACTTTAAGGTATGAATACAGATTTTAGGAAAAAACAGTTGAGAACTTGCATAATCTAAAGAAATACAGAACTGAGAGTAATACAAACATTAACACTAGCTTCTGAGGTAAACTCTGTGTTTTATTCTAGATTCCAGTTGAGTTACAAAACATACATTTAGTCGAGAAAGGATTCATAAAAATCATTGACTCTTCAAAGTGTATAATCCGAACTATCTACAAAAAGGCAAAAAATGCCTTATATATCAAAATGTGTCGGCCCCTTAGGGCTTACAAAATATCAGTCCTCGAGATAGATCTCTCCTTAGATCTTTTGATTGAATTTAATGTTGCACCCTGCGTGTCCATGTCAGTGAAGAGTCATTCCTAGAGAAGCCTTCTTCAGATCTTTCTGCAACCACTGCATTTACTTCTTGGTATCGTGTCCACCTTGAACCTCTTCGGTCGAGCACTTTGAATGCTCCTGAGCTCATAACAGATGCATGTTGCTTTTCATTCTGTTGATGTTCTTCAGACTGCCACGACTCGCTTTCAGATCTATTTGATTGGTTGAGTAAACTCCATGCAGATTCTTCGGGTAGTCAAAAACTCCTCCTGTAGAATCGTATCTCGGTGAGACACTGGAAGTGTCTCACCGATGTGATTAAATCCTCCTAGAACCATCAACATAACATGGAACTGTCGATGAGAGTTCTTATCGAGCCCAAAAATCATACCGATATTGCCTATGTGGTCACCAAGACAATCGCGTTCGGCTAGACAACATGGCAAACTCTTCTTATCCTCTATCGGCGAAGGTATATTGGTGTCACCTTGACGCATTTTTCTCTACCCGAGCTCCGCATTCTTTGTTGAGACCCTATCGGGTCGGCAAGACTCTCAACGAGGCCTCCTTGCTCCGGTGAGAGCTCATTTTGTTTTGCTTCGGCAAGAGAAACCTTCATCGGCAAGAGGTCATAGCGGCTTCATTAGTTATGACGATATCGCCTTCCATCGCTGAGACCACATCATGTCGGTAGGACATCACTTCGACGGTCGGGCGCTACACCGATGTTATTCATGTCGGGGAGACCTTTTAGCGAAACTCATCTCCTTTCCCTGAGCGCAACATTCCTTTCGACGTGAATCCCATTGGTCGGGAAGACTTCATGGCGAAGGGAAAACACTACACCGAGCCCCCCTTTTTTGTTTCGGCAAGACACTCGCGGTCGGGGAGACATCTCCCCGAAAACATGACCATTCACCGAGCTCTTATCTTGTTGCCAAAACTTTGGCCTATCGGCCAGACCCTTTCCCGAGCACACTACGGTCTCCCCGAACTCACATCTTTCAGCCAGACTACCTGTTTGTTTCCGGGACTCACACCGAACTCCTCCATTTTGCCCAAGCTATCCTCAATTTGCTGAGACTCCCACCGGTCGGTGAGACATTTCACCGAGCTCCCTATCCTTTCAGCGATGAGTTCACTTTTCTTCGGTCGCGGAGACATCGCTAGGTCAGTGAGACCTCAAACCGATCCCTTTATCTTTGGGCGAGCACAAAACATTTCAGGGAGACAAGCCTTGTTCGCCAAGACCTTATGGTGAATCTACTTTCTATCGCCAAGACATTTCCTATCGATAGGACCTCAGGGCGAAGTCTTCAACTGTTGGCGAGCTCAGCTTACTTTCAGTGAGACCTTACCGAGTTAGAAAAACCTCACCCCGACCTCCTTATTCTTTCGGCAATCTCCCTTCATTTCGGGGCAATCACTAACGGTCGGGGAGACCTCTCACCGAACTCCCTCTTGTCTCCCTGCTGACATCTCCTTTCGTCGAGACTCCCTTCGGTTGGTGGGACTTCATACTGAAGGGAAAACCTTATGCCGACGGTGAAATCCCCTTCGGCGAGACCTTTTCAATTCGCCGAAACCTCACAGCGATATCTTCATCTCTCCTCGAGCCCAAACTTGTTTCGGCGAGACCTTTTCGAGTCGGGGAGACCTCCTATCGACACTGCCTCCCTTCACCAAGACATCACCACTTCGCCCAGACATCTCCGCAAACTCCATCTCCAGCACCGAGAGCCTTTAGAGTCGGGGAGACCTTTTGACTTCAGTGAGACCTTGTGGCAAAGCTCCCACCTTTAGGCGATGAGCTCACTTTTCTTCTATCGGGGAGACATCACCAAATCGGCAAGACCTTTCGCCGATACCTGCATCCTTTGGCCGAGATTGCCTATTTGTCGCCGAGACTTGACCCAATCGGTAAGACCTTAGACCGAAGACAGGTCTCTTGGTGATGATGCCTTCACTCAATGAGAGCCCCTTTTTGGTCAGTGAGACATTCTGAAGGTCTTGGCGACTCTCTCCTTAGAGGGTTTTCATGCTGAGCTTGATCTAGGCAGGCCTTCCAACTGTGTTCTTCATAACCTAGCACTAGATGCATGGTTTAACCCCTGATGCAAATGACCCACTAGCCCTTTAGAACTTCTAAAACATAATTTTCCCAATTGACCTAGCCTGAAGGTGAAAATTGGGCAACATTTTTGGCAACCTCAGCTGGATTTTTGCCTGCTAAAGATAGAAACCAGTAGCCAAACTCGTCCATTGGGCATGGAGTCATTAGGAGGCTCAGAAAATAAACAAAAATATCGGTTTGCATACGGCTGCAACTCGCTTGAGACCCACAGGACACAATAGGTTGCCAAAAGAAAAACATAACAGGGGAAAATGAAAGAGAATATTTACTGTGCCATCACGACACCCAGGAAATAGAAAAAATATCTAAACCAAAGTGCAGAAGCACTTATTGGAAACATAAACCTAAACTAATATGTACAATAGAGGAAATCCATCAGACTTGAAAACAGGGCTTAAGGTGTATCCCATTGACTGGGATAGGGAGCACTTCCCCTTCTGTTGTAGCTAGTTGATAAGCATTGTGCTCCTTACAGTCTCTGATAATGAATGGGCATGTCCACATGTTGTCAAACTTGGTGTGATGGCCTGGCCTGCTTTTCAGAACATCCCATTTGAGCACGAGGTCTCCCACCTTAAAATATTTTGTTGTAGCCCTTATGTCAAATGTTTTCTTTGTTTGGAGCTGATGATACTCCAAATCCTTCATTGCTTTGTCCCTTAATTCTTTGAGTTCCATGAGTTCTGCATATCTCATAGACATTGGGTCTTGTTCCTCAAACATCTCCAACTGGTGAACAATATCAAGAGTTGGAAGCTCTATAGACAAGGGCAATCTTGCCTCTCTGCCATAGACTAACATGTATGGTGAGTTAGCAATAGACCTCTTAGGAGTCACCCTATCTACCCACAGTGCATACTTTAGTTTGATGTGCCAGGTTCTTTGATTATCCTCCATTGTTCTCTTGATAATCTTGATGAGATTCTTAGTTGTGCTTTCTGCTAAGCCATTACCCTGAGGGTAATAATTTGAGGATGTATTCAAATGAATGCCCTATTTAACGGCCCAATTAGTTACTCTTAGACCTACAAATGCCAGAGCATTATCAGATATGATAGAGTCAGGAACTCCAAATCTAGTGACTATATCTTCATAGAAGCTCAAAACTAAAAATTCTTTTGCTTCTTTTAATGCAACTGCTTATGTCCACCTTGTAAAATAGTCAGTGGCTGTAAGTACCCACTTGTGACCGGCACTGGAAGGTGGATTTATTGGCCCAATGAAATCAATGCCCCATCTCATGAAGGGTTGCTCCAATTGAATTGGATGCAGGGGCATAGTAGGCAGCTTTTCCTTTCCTAAAAATAGAGCACATTTGATACACTTTCTTGACCAGGCATATGCATCTTTGAACACGATGGGCCAGTAGTAACCAACTCTCATGATTTTCCAAGCAATTGTTCTTGGGGCAAAGTGACCTCTTGCAACTCCATCATGAAACTCATGAAGTACCTTCTCAATTTAATGACTTTGAATGCATCTTAATAGGACACCATTCAGATCCTTTTTAAAAAGAACATTGTTTACCAGCACATACGGTATGGACTGCAATCTAAAGTATCTTATTTTAGCTCTATTTAATCCTAATGGGCATTCACCAGTTTGTAGAAATTGGGTTATATCTTGAACCCAATTAGTTATCCCCATAGGCACATCATTTTGAGCATTCTAAAACTCATTTGTATTAGTAAACACAACATCCTTTTCTAATTCATTTTTACTACTTGACCCTGTAGCAAGCTACTCATAAAGACCCTTACCTCTAACCAGTTTGGTGATCTTAATATCTACATCATACTCCATGACCTTGGTGATCCACCCTGCTCTTTTTTCATTCAAATCTTTGTTCAACAGAAACTCCTTCACACTTGAGTGCGCCACCAGAATATGAATCTTATTGTTTGACACTAGAGGCTTAAACTTCTTTAGGCTTCTGATTATGGCAAGAACATGTTTCTCAACAAAAGTATACCTCTTTTCATAATCAGTAAGTACTTGGCTAAATAAAGCTATGGACTGATCTAAGTTATCACTATTTTTCTGAACCAGCATGGTAGAGATTGAACTATTGCTACTAAAAGCATACAAAAAGAAGTCTTTAGAGAAATATGGATTTACCAATGTCGGAGTTGATGCCAAAGCTTCCTTGATTTCTTCAAAATTGCGTTTTGTTTCTCCAGTCCAACTAAAAACTGCATTCTTCTTTAACATAGCTGTCAAAGGCTGTAACAGGCTTGCAACATCTGGGATGAACCTTCTCAAAAATTTGATTCACCCTAAAAAGCTCTGCAGACCCTTCTTGTGACTGGGTAATGGCAACTCAAGTATGGCTTTAACTCTTTCAGGGTCAATAGTAATTCCATCCTTTGATACTATATGGCCTAATAATTTCCCTTCATGAATAGAAAAGATGCTCTTTTTCGGATTGAGAGAGATACCAAACTCTCTGCATTTTTCAAAAACTTGCTTAAGGTGTGACAAATGTTCATCAACATTCTTAAAATAAACTGTGATGTCATCTAGATAAATCAGCATAATCTTATTGATCAAACTTTGAAACGCCATGTCCATGGCCCTCTGAAACGTGGCGCCAGCATTAGATAAACCAAAAGACATCCTTTTATATGCCATGGTGCCCCACTTAGTTGTGAAAGTAGTTTTGAACTGATCTTCCTCTTTAACGAACACTTGATTATAGCCTGAAAAACCATCTAACAAAGAAAATCTCTCAGAATCGGCAACTACTTGTAAGATTTGTTCCATGGAGGGCAACAGATAGTGGTCTTTCAAAGATGCTCGGTTAAGATCCCTAAAGTCTACACAAAGTCTTATCTCACCATTTTTATTCCTAACCGGTACAAGGTTAGAAACCCATGAAGTATGCTTAATAGGCAAGACAATACCCCCCTCAACTAATTTGGTTAGCTCTTTAATCATTAAGGGCTCAAGCTTAGGATTCAAGGGCCTTTGTTTCTACCTTACTGGCTTAGCATTAGGTTCTAACTCAATTGTGTGCTAAGCAATATGGGGATCAAACCCTTTCAAATCTGAATATTCCCAAGCAAAGACATCATGGAATTCTTGGCATAAAGCAACAAAAGCTTGTTTATCTTTATGAGAACAAATTTTTCCTATCTTAAGAAGTTTACCTTTGAAAATCTCCAGTTCTTCATAATGTTCTTCTTTGATTTGCAAACCAGCTTTACCCTTTTAAGCTAATCGTCAGTACTAAAAATCAACTCTAAGGTAACAAGACCTTTGGGTAACTTATTTGTCCTCAGCTGTATGACTTGATCATCATACTGTTGCTTAAGTTTTGCTTGATTCACCATGGAGAACTGATCTTTTTCAAGAAAAAAAGAAAGGATCTGTTTATCACTATCAAAAACTTGCCAGTGAATGTTGTTATCAGGAATTGATGGTTTGACTACAACCTTCACATACTATTGTACTTTCTCTTTTCTAATGTCACCTGGAATATCAAACTGTGCCCCAATGGTTGCAAGCCTATCAACATGCTTGTTCTGATTCCTTGGAATAGACACTAAGTTAAAGACATCAAATCCTCAAGCATGTTCCACACTCTGTTTCTATAAGACTTTAGTGTGTCATTTTTAGCAACATTCAGGCCTCTTATTTGATTGACAATTAACTCACTGTCCCCATATACTTTCAAGCGGGCTATTCCTCTCTTCCTTGCCCACTCAAGATCTTGAACAAGGCCCTCATACTCAACAGAGTTATTAGAGCATGCAAAAGCAAAACGGAAAGCAGAAAAATACTTATCACCCTGAGGAGATACAAGCATTGCACCTCCTCCAGCGCCGTTTTTGCTTCTTGAACCATCAAAATACATCTCCCATAATTTATTCTGCTGCTCAAACTGACTTTCTTCACTTCTCTCGAGATTTAGCATTTCTGTCCCAACTTCATGCAACACATAATTGCCCATACCAACATCCTGAATAAGCTCATTTGGATTATCAACCACGTTCTCAGTTGCCCATTCATTCAGGAGTACCTCAGGTACACTCACAGCTTGTAACTCTTGTGTTGCAACAAGTTCAGTATCCTCTAAAATAATAGAATTAATGTTTATAGCAGATGGCACATAAGGCTCGATGTGATCCTTGGCAAGGGACTCAGAAGTTATTGTTACCTTAGTACCATACCTGGTCCAAAAAAGCATATGGGACCAATCTGAAGATAAATACCCTCTGATTTTAGCCGTGAAGTCTCTAGACAGGCATAGAGCAAAAAATGGAGGCAAATCTATGACAAACACATCTTGCGGGATTAAAAAATTGGGATAGGCATGTAGTGTGAGATTCAAATTTTTAATAACACCTATAGTGTTTACTGCCATCCCATCCAATTGAAGTACTCCCTTTTTTAATGGCTGGTATTGTAAACCTAGCTGGTCTGCAATATTTTTTGGCATTACCAAACTGCTAGCCCCGCTATCAACCATGCAATTGTGTACCAATTTATTCCCCACTATTAAGGAAACATAGAAAGGAGGGGGCTTGACACCATTACTATGCTGTGTGGTACTATCCAAAGGTGCATTGGTTAAAACTGACTTTGTTTGGCCTAAAGAGACTTCATTTGGAGGATTCAAACTAACTGGGTTTGATAAGGTCGACTGTAACAAATTGATTTGACCAGGGATTGCTAAAGAATCCCACATCGAAATTGAAACATTCATTTTTTTCATACTTTCGACAATGTTGAAAGGTGTAGATATATTTACCTTTGACTGCGTCTTTACAACAACATGGTCAGGTTGCATTTGACTTGCGGATGAAGCATGTAAAGGCTGCTCCTTACTAGTGCCATAACCTTGCTACAAAGTGCGTGGTACTTGCTGATTTGATGGACCAGTAGCTCCCTTATCTTTATTTGTTGCTTGTTCAATCTCGAAAGCCCTCTTCTTGGCTCTAGTATTAGCAGCAACGGATGTGTCATCTTGGTTCACTCCACAAAATTCTTCTCCTTACCAATACAAGAGAGTTGAATCATCTTCAGGCTGATCCTTCTGTTGTGGATACCCCTCCCTAGGAAAATCTTGTGCACCTACATCATTTTGCACCATAAGATCTTGATTGATGATGCCATTGGAGCATGTAGCTTGATTATGTGGCTGATTATACGGATAACACCACTCATAATCAACAGCTAGATTGTTTTGAATAGGAACAAGCTCTTTGACAGCACTAATTGGAGCTGGATTGTAGGCCTAAAAAGGTCTTGTAGCAACATTTTTTCTTGAGCCTTGGTAATTGCCTTGATACTGTTGTCTATTCCCTTGGAATTGTTGTTGTTGACCTTGAAAAGGCTGACTTGAGGCTTGATTCTGCTGTTGATAAGGCCTAGAATAGGACTGTTATTTTTCCAAGTTCACCAACTTGTTACCAAAAGTCTGTAAAAGAATTTTGATCTCTTGTAACTCCTGTGATGAGCCTGAAGCAACACTTTCTTATTTATCAATGGCTGGAACAGCAGCTGGTAGCGTTGGTACAGCTGGTAGAGGTGTGAAAGGAGGTATTTGCAAAGGAATGTTTGCATGAATTTCTGAAAATATAGGCATTGGATGCCTAGGAGTGAGTTTACCAGCTTGTATTAAGCCGTTCTCAGCTCTGATTGCTATTTCAAAAGTATCTGGCAAAGACACTCCTCCCATTGACTGTATCATGACAACTATATCGCTGTTCAAAGCCCTCAAAAAGTATAAAAATGCGTATTCTGGAGGTGGCCTCACCGTTGCAGGGATTCTATCCCAAGTTCTTTAAAATTTGAAGTTGAAGTCATTCATCTGCTCTTGTGGAGCCCTCTTAATTGTAGTTAATTGTTCCAATAGAGACAAGTTATCAGACCTGTCTTGAAATTGTTTATGCAACTTGTCTCCAAATTCATCCCAAGTTGCAATTGAACTGACTGGTAGGATCCTATACCATTGCACAACTCTTCCTTTCAGCGAAGCAACTAGCAGTCTCACTACAACATCCTCTTGGGTTATGTGATGGACTCCGCGTAACGAAGCCACATCTCTCATGTGTTCAATCGGAGTAGTTTGGTCTTCCCCCGTGAAAGTTGGCAGACTCTTCAAGGTTGCCATTGGGATGTCACTATGCTGTGCCAAATTCAAGGGGCTCCCTCCATTAAAAGCAACAAAGGGTTGATTCCTTGGAGCAGCCATTGGAGGTGGCTGAAGAGGATTTACTGGTACTCTAGATGAAACCAAAGACGGGACAACCTGTGATCCCACAGATGGAGGAGTGGATTGAGTTCTTCTAGAATAGATAATTGTTATTCCTTGCCTTTCTGTTGCTCTGCCTTGTCTTCTTGGTGGTGACAACTACAAATATTCAAAAGGACCTGAGCTATTCCTTGTCTGAACTCTTCTCATAAACTATAAAAGGCACTGGTTCTGAAGTTCTTTCTCTCTACGGAGTCGCCAAGTATGCACAATTGACTTCTATAAAGCCTGGAACTCGCTGGTTGCATACTAAACTAATAGCATAATGCGGAACTTGTCCCACCGGGCGTGCCAAAAACTGTTATCTCCTAGAAATGCACCCTATGCAAAGTCATAAAAACTAAGCTTTCTGGAGAAACATGGGATCATTTCAAGGCTGTGGGTCACCTGAAGCTGAAATGAACCTCCGGAGAAGGCCGGCTTCCTTTGGTATCACCTAAACTAATGATTCGGTAAAGGGAAAAGGGAGAAGGAGTACATGAATGAAGCTAAACTATGGTGATACACTGAGTTGATAATAAATCATGAAAAAAAAACAAGATGAATACACACTGAGAAGCTAAAAGTTAGTATTCTACTTATTCAATATGACCCCTTTAGACTTATGCACTATTCTTAACAGGCTTTCTCTACATACATATCTTAAGAAGGAAAGATGAATTCACAGCTTTAAGGTATGGATATAGATTTTAGGAAAACACAGTTGAGAACTTGCATAATCTAAAGAAATACAGAACTGAGAGTAATACAAACATTAACACTGGCTTTTGAGGTAAACTCTATGTTTTATTCCAGATTCCAGTTGAGTTACAAAACATACATTTAGTTGAGAAAGGATTCATAAAAATCATTGACTCTTTAGAGTGTATAATCCAAACTATCTACAAAAAGGCAAAAAATGCCTTATATATCAAAATGTGTTGGCCCCTTAGGGCTTACAAAATATCAGTCCTCGGGATAGATCTCTCCTTAGATCTTTTGATTGAATTTAATGCTGCACCTTGTGTGTCCATGTCGATGAAGAGTCATTCCTAGAGAAGCCTTCTTCAGATCTTTCTGCAACCACCGCATTTACTTCCTGGTATCGTGTCTGCCTTGAACCTCTTCGGCCGAGCGCTTTGAATGCTCCTGAGCTCAGAATAGATACACGTTGCTTTTCATTCTGTTTATGTTCTTCAGACTTCCACGGCTTGCTTTCAGATCTATCTGATTGGTTGAGTAAACTCCACGTAGATTCTTTGGACGGTTAAAAACTCCTCCTGTAGAATCGCATCTCGGCGAGACACTAGAAGTGTCTCACCGATGTGATTAAATCCTCCTGGAACCATCGGCATAACATGGAACTGTCGATGAGAGTTCTTATCGAGCCTAAAAATCATACCGATATCACCTTTGTGGTTGCCAAGACAATCGCGTTCGACCAGACAACATGGAAAACTCTTCTCATCCTCTATCGGCGAAGGTATATTGGTGTCACCTCGACACATTTTGCTCTACCCGAGCTCTGCATTCTTTGTTGAGACCCTATCAGGTTGGCAAGACTCTCAACGAGGCCTCCTTGCTCCAATGAGAGCTCATTTCATTTTGCTTCGGTAAGAGAAACCTTCATCGGCAAGAGGTCATAGCGGCTTCATTAGTTATGCCGATATCGCCTTCCATCGCTAAGACCACATCATGTTGGTAGGAAATCACTCCAACGGTCAGGCGCTACATCGATGTCATTCATGCCAGGGAGACCTTCTGCTAGTCGGTGAGACCTTTTAGTGAAACTCAACTCCTTTCCCCGAGCGCAACATTCCTTTCGACGTGACTCCCATAGGTCGAGAAGACTTCATGGCGAAGGGAAAACACTACATCGAGCCCCCCTTTTTTTTTCGGCAAGACACCCATGGTTGGGGAGACATCTCCCTGAAAACATGACCATTCATCGAGCTCTTATCTTGTCACTGAAACTTTGGCCTATCGGCCAGACCCTTTGCCGAGCACACTACAGTCTCCTCGAACTCACATCTTTCAGCCAGACTACCTGTTTGTCATCGGGACTCATGCTGAACTCCTCCATTCTGCCCGAGCTCTCCTCAATTCGCTGAGACTCCCACCGGTCGGTGAGAAATTTCACTGAGCTCCCTATCCTTTCAGCGATGAGTTCACTTTTCTTCAGTCGGGGAGACATCGCTAGGTTGGTGAGACCTCACGCTGATCCCTTTATCTTTGGGTGAGCACGAAACATTTTGGGGAGACAAGCCTCGTTCACCAAGACCTTATGGCGAATCTAATTTCTATCGCCGAGACATTTCCTGTCGATAGGACCTCAGGGCGAAGTCTTCAATTGTTAGCGAGCTCAGCTTGCTTTTGGTGAGAACTTACCAAGTCGGCAAGACCTCACCTTGACCTCCTTATTCTTTCGACGATCTCCCTTCATTTTGGGGTAGTCACTAATGGTCGGCGAGACCTCTCGCCGAACTCCCTCTTGTCTCCCTGCTAACATCTCCTTTCACTGAGACTCCCTTCGGTCGGCAGGACTTCATACCGAAGGGAAAACCTTATGCCGACGGTGAAATCCCCTTTAGTGAGACCTTTTCAATTCGCCGAAACCTCACAGTGATATCTTCATCTCTCGCCGAGCCCAAACTTGTTTCAGAAAGACCTTTTCGGGTTGGGGAGACCTCCTGTCGACGTTTCAGCCCTTCGCCAAGACTTCCCCGCTTCACCCAGACATCTCCGTGAACTCCATTTCCTGCACCGAGAGCCTTTAGAGTCGGGGAGACCTTTTGACTTCGGTGAGACCCCGTGGCAAAGCTCCCACCTTTGGGCGATGAGCTCACTTTTCTTCTATCGGGGAGACATCACCAACTCGGCAAGACCTTTCGCCGATACCTGCATCCTTTGGCTGAGACTGCCTTCTTGTCGCCGAGACTCAACCTGATCGGTAAGACCTTAGACCGAAGATGGGTCTCTTGGCGATGATGCCTTCACTCAGTGAGAGCCCCTTTTTGGTTGGTGAGACATTCTGAAGGTCTTGGCGACTCTCTCCTTAGAGGGTTTTCATGGCAAGCTTGATCTAGGCAGGCCTTCCAATTGTGTTCTTCATGACCTAGCACCGGATGAATGGTTTATCCCCTGATGCAAATGACCCACCTGGCCCTTTAGAACTTCTTAAACATAATTTTCCCAACTGACCTAGCCTGAAGGTGAAAATTGGGCAACATACACTACAGACAAGCGCCAAGTGGGTGGAAAGTGAGTGGATGAAGTGGAAATGCATTGTCAGATTTAATTTTTCTAAGGTAGGGGATGTAAATGGGGAATTCACAAGGGGTGAAAATTCACTCCATTGCATACCTTACATCCAAACATGGTACCAAATCCATAACCATGATCATTTATCAAAACCAACTAGGAAAGTGATGACGCAATGGCCAACCAAGTGACAATTGGCCAAAGAATTTGAAACCTAAACAATATAACGTACACAACATTAGTCACCTTATTTTATTTTCATGGTGCTGCTTATCCATGATATCATCTTCTTTGAGAATTCTTCCTCCAATAAAAAATACTACCTCTTAAACACAACCTAACAAGTAATTCAACATATATCTGAAATCAATAATATATTACTTATAAATTTATAATAATAAAATCAAATCAAATTTAACATACATAAAAATAAATCAGATTCTTCGTAAGCTAAACTAACTCAAATTCATCATAAACAAGTTCATATCATCACACTATAAGATTTATCAACACCACATTGAAATACAATAGTTTCTAAAATTTATATAAATATCTTATTCCCTTAAAAATTTAATCAATCTTAATTGTTTATATACCACATATATCAAAATAATACAATATCAAATTAAAGATCATTAAGAGAGGCAATTTTTAGATTATCTTGACTACAAGTGACCATGAAGTGTTTGACAACCATGTTCAAATGGACGTAGCACTGTGGGTGATTGTTGAGATGGAACATCAACCTCATCCATGTTACTATCTGCACTGGTTACAAAACTTGAAGTGGATGCACCTTCTATTCCATTTTTTATAGAAAATTTTCCATTAGCAAAGCCCTATAATGCCCCTCTCTAATGATATCTGCAACCCCAAAACAATTTTCATAAGATTGAGAGACTCAAGTTCTGGGTAGTGGATTATATTATGGAGATGCCTATTTGAGACCATTTCCTTGTAAAAGAGGTCTCACACTTTGCTTGGATTCTTGCGACAGGCTATCTAATAAAATCTACTTAAAATGGCTAAGAAGAGAAAATTATACTACCCTAGTAACACTGACCACACCTACACCCAAGAAAAATTCTATGACCCAATAGGGATTGTTGGCCTCCTACAATTATTTTAATAACTAAGCCTTTACAACCATGACTCAGAGATTGGACATCTAACCTGAATAGCTATCTTAATCATCATGAAGGTGCATTTAACTTTTCAACCTAGGGACATGAACTTCAAATGGGTCAGCACAATATGTGCACTAGGAACTCAAAGTAGCCATTGCATTCTACAACTAAGAAACACAATATTGAAAGTAAATTGCTTGAAAGGGAAAGAGACAAATGTTGAATATCAATCAATGACTATGCTAAACTAAAGTGCATAACAAGAATAAAAATCTGAGCAACAAATAGGACACTACTCTATTTGCTATGGCTATAGGAACAATCACAGAATGGAATTCTAGTGGCTGCAGGAACAGTCAATGCTAGATTTCTAACTAAGTACTAAACAACAAGTAATACTAAACTAATGCTAAACTAATAAGACAGATTACTCACCAAGTGGGCCCCCTTGGATAATTATCCTCTAAACTAATAATAACTCAAGTGCTTAAACTCAGAACTTTATTTTATTCATTGTAAGTCATGCATACAAGAGAGTAATGTATTTGTATCACTGAAACTGGAGAATGAGAGTACAATATCAAATTGTGCAACCTTCTAAAGAAGGATCATCAAATCATTATTTATACTACAACTAAATAAGATAGTCAACTCCATGATTGGGAGGATGCCATTTAGGGAAAATAGGGGAAGGTGGAGCAATGGCAGTTACACATACATGGAATCTGGTCAGACATGCAAGTCCAGATGCAGATCCAACACAATAGTAATGCCCATGCATGCTCAATCATTAAGGTCCACTACAAGATGGTTACATTCAGTTGCATGAAGAATATTTTGTCGTTGGTTGTCTTTGTCTTAGAGCGATTCCTTAGCTAGTCGTTATGGTGCATGCCCAGCTAGCAGTGTCTTCCACAACTTGGCATATTAAATTTGCATGGAAAAGTCAGTACACATAATAACTGTACATTTATAACCACTCTAAGAATCATTCATTAATCACATGCAAAATCAATATAGGTAACCCACATAATATGTCAAATGTCATTAAAGCTTGCAAAGATAGGATAATATCAAATGCCAATGGTTTGAGGGAAACATTATGCAAATACCAACATTTAATCATCAAAGTTCATGTCATCAACCAACAAATAGACTATAGATTCTACCCAAAACTAGACCAAAAACTAGGCTCATCAGGGATGCCCAATCTATGATCTTCAAAGTGTGATTAACATTATAAATCCATTTGGACAAACAATCTATAATGACATTCTATTCTTTAGAGATATGAACAAAAGAGATAGATTCAAAATTTCATGAAAGGAAAAGTATTTATTCAACATAAGAAGCCAAACTCCAAGAAGACTCTTGAGACATTCTATTATTCAAAGGGAAGATCAAAATCATAATATCTTACAAATAATCTTTGTCTAACCCTACTCGGAAAATTTGTCAAGAGCTACAAGGAGTGCCCAAGCCTCCATCTGATTGTTAGTGTCAATCCCTCTAGTATTAGAAAAAAAAGTGAACCAAATCAACATAATCCCATCCAACTCCACCTATCCTTACACCATCCAAGTTTCCATGAGAAGAGCCATTAATGCCAATTTAAAAAAAACCCAAAGGAGGAGAAAAGCATTTACTATTTGTACTCACCTTAGTAGAATATTTGAGCCTAGATATAGAAGGAACATATCTAATCAAATGACCCAAATCAAGTCACCTCAAAATTTGAACATCATAGGGTGCTAAGCCTTCATCCATTGATCATTTAGAAACAAAATTTTCTTTTACTGTGTCTAAAATAGTTTTCCAACCATACCTAATACACTTTGATGACCTTGGAAGATCCTATGGTTTCTTTTCAACCAAATTTAGCAAAGAATAATGATAATACCAATAACCTAGGCCACCAAAAGAATAAAGTAGAAGTAGGACATCTCAAACTAGCTCAAAAATTAGACTAAGAGGTAGCATGAACAAGAGGTTGGTTTTAGATGGGCCACCACCACCTCTACAGACCCTCAAAAAAGGAACATTAAAAGAAGAGATGAGTGATACACTTGTAGACACCTAAATTTGACCACTTATATTTGGTCAAATTTATCCCTTTTCATCTAAATATCCTCTTATCCACATTAACTAAGTAATATTACTATTATTTAATTAATACCCCTAAATTCCTCTAAATTCCTAAGGTATTTAATTAAATAATTAAATACCTTACCCTTTACCCTTTTCCTCAATGAATTAAATAAATAATACATTTATTTAATTCCTCACATGTCCCATCCCCCATAATCTACACCTAATCCTAATCCACCTGCTAATCCCATCATTAGGGATGTGCACATTCCTAATCCATGATTAGGAGGTGTCACATCCTCCAACTTTTGGAAGTGGGACCCTAATCCCAATTAGCCACCTAACATTCCTCTAACCCTTCATTAATTATCCTAATCTAATCCTTAGTCAATTATTCTCATCTCCCAAGGAATTTTTAATTCCTTTTTTAATCCACCCACATCCCCAAATGGAATTTAATATTTCATTTTGCCTTAGAATTAATCTGAACCCTTAATCTCAAGATCTAATTCTGGCCATTCATCCATTATCCTCCCAAATCTATTTATCCAAAAACTTATCCATTTTCATCTCTCTCACCCATTTTTCACTAGAGTGTTGTTATGCTGCTGAAATTTCAAGTGAGCACACAACCCATCATGCATCATGGACACATCTACACAACATGAACCTTTGTACACTAGTTTGAACTCCTCATTGCCCTATCTTGAGTGTTGTTCTTGTTTTTGGTCTTTTGCTTCATTTTGTTGCATTTTTAGTCAATTAAAAACACTACACACAACAATCATTGTTAAAATCACAAGAAAAATATTTGGAAAGGCCTTTTAATCCTCTCTTTTGTATGTTGTCCCAAGTAAGACATTTATTTTGATAAAGTGAACAAAGAAATAAATTACATTTAGGCAAAAAAAATATATTCCAAATATTTTTCCACTAGGGGAAGTCCCTATACTCAATATTTTCATATTCTAAAATTTTATATCTATAATAAATTAAATAAACTTCTTCAGGATCATATCCCCACAAAATAGTATCAATCTCATCCAAAAAAACAACATGATTTCTTAGATATAATGGAAATTTATAGGTTTGCCTATGCTTTAGGATCTCCTCCCAAAATGCCAACAACTAAGATCCTTCTGAGAATAAATGATATATTATCCCACCAAATGAGAAGCATTATACTTTTGGAATTTACACCAACTAGCATCCAAAATAACTTTACTCAAAGGGAGAAGATGAGGAGATGAGGTGAGAATCGAGGGATAGGAATCCCATGAATCCAATTTTTTTTTTAATTTTACTAGACTTCCCAATCTAGAAAAGACTTTGATTAAAAAGTAAGAAGCCTTTATTGTGAGTATTCCAAATCATAGAGCCTTTCCTAGTCAAAATTATTCTCAAAACCTCCACAACAACACTATATGATAAATACTTATAATTTAGAATTTTGAACCAAAGTTGATCCTAATGCTTACATGATCTCCAATAAGGTTTAGTGGCCAAGGATTGACTATTCAACTTAAAGGGCCATAGACCAAAAACTCTATTTTTTTGGTCTACAAATTTAGTCCTAGCTAATAAGACTTCATTTTTTATAGTCCAAATTTCTTTCCCAAAGAAATTTTCTAGAAAGAGAGTCAAACTTGTTTAGAAAAAATTAGGAGCATAAAGCATTTAAAATCTATAAATATGAAGAGCATGCAACATATATTTTCAAAGAGTAAGATGCCCAACAAAATATAACTTTTGGAAAATTCAATGAGAAACCTAATTTCTAAACCTATCAATAATCCTTTTCCAATTAAGATTATTAGGAGTACCAATCAACAAAGGATTACAAAGATAATTCAAAGGGATATCTATCCCATTTTAAACTAAAAATTAAGAGCAATTCTTTGTTGATTGAATAAAAGAATATTAAATAGATAAATATTTTATTTTTCCTCGTTAATTTGTTAGCTAGAAGCTGCAAAAAACTATCCAAAGCACTCCTAAAACTAATATTCTCCTAGTTATGAAAGCACACATTAATGTTGGGAACTATGTCTCAACCTTGATCCTAATGTTAGTATTATAAAAAGTTTGATTTTGAGATATAAAATAGAAAAACTCCATTAATTTCTAGACTACAAAGTTTTTGGCCAAACAAAATATTCTCAGTTGTTCAAGAACCCCTATAGTTGTGCATGTTTCATAGATCCATTTGAGATCCTCATTTTTTTTAAAAAGGGTATGTGATGTGGGAAAAGGGGTCTAGGGTCTGAATCACACCTTTCCCAATATTACATTTGAGAGGAACCAAAATTGATCATAGAAGACCACTTGGCTACTTTCCTTAAGGAAGAGCCATAATGATTGATTAAGGTTTTAGTCCTCTTTGTGGGTGGTTTGTTTATGGTTGATTAGGATTAGGAATTGAATTGATTTGATTATGTAAATTAGGTCAATTGTACAACTACAACAAATTGATGTTATTTTAGAAAAAGTATAGAACTAAGAAGCAAAAATTAAAAACAAAAAAGTAGAAGGTAGATATAGAGGAACTTGACATTCAAATCTAGGTTGAATTTGGTTGGCTAGGGGAAAATTCACCCTAGACTAAGAAGTTTGACTTTCTATTATCTTTGGCCAAGTATCAGTAGGTGTTCTCCTAACGAACTCAGCTTTAGAACTTCATCTGTTGATGAATAATTCATCTTGCTCTAATTTGATGAATGAAGGTGCTTGAATGCTTGATCTTGATGTTGAATCTTTAGTAATCCAAATCTACTTCAGATCTTCCACCTGAAAAAATGAAAGGAGAGAAAGGGTTGTGGCATATTGGGGCTTGCCTAAGTCAAACTTCATTTTAGTGTTTCCAACTCCACAATAGCTATGATGATGTTGATAAAGAGTGCAATACCCTTGGTCAAGTAAAGGAAAATGGATAAAAAATGATAAATTATAAGTGATACAACTTACCACTCATATCTTCTTTCCTCAATGGATTGAAGTCATGGTACTCATCTCATGCAAGGAGAATTGAATGCTCGATTGAAGGATCTACAAGTGTTAGTACTCACAAAACAATGAACATGAAACATAAAATAATTTTACATCATACATTGCCAATGAAAATATTGACTAATGGAAAGTGTTGCTAATTCTGCTCTTGACTACTCTTGATTACTTTTTAGGATGCTCAATTGATCAAAATTTCATTAGGTGTTGAAATGGTGAGAAAGACTTATATTTATATGCATTTCTTTGTTTCACACAAAATTAATTATGAAAGGCTAGAAAATGAATTTAAATTTATAAATATAAAAATACTAGCAATAACAAATAAAAAATAAGGCCAAAACAGGTTGGTCAAGGGTGAATTCGCCCTAGATCAAATCTATTTTGAAATTTGAATTATTGTTAAATAAATGTAGAGTCATAAATTGTCACCCTTGACAATTTCACACTTAGTTTTTCTCCCCTTAAGTTATTGGACGTAATTGAACATTTAATTTCCTAAAAATTATGGATTCCCTAGCCCATTTAAATATTTTTCAACAATTTTCAAGCATAAAACAAATGCTCTCATTTAATATTTTTCCCTCGACTCCTTGAGTTTCAAAAAATAGGCCTAGGACACTAGCGCCTAGGGCACCTATGTACCCCTATTTTGGATCCGAATTCAATTATGTTGGTGTCAACATTTTATTATTTGAAAAAACTCAAATATCTAAAGTCAGCTGTCAGGATTTAATTTTCAGGAAATTAGAATAATTATGTATAAATACATGGTTATTGCATCATTTAAAAACCAAGCAAAAATATCTAGCAAGTTGGAGAATTTATGAGTAAGAACTATTATCAAGAGCATTATCAAATAAGTCAAAACCAACCATTATAGGAGTAATTGTAGCAATTCAAGATCCAAACATCATGTCAAAATTTATGTGAGAGTGTTCATGTTTATGTTTTCATATTGTTTGTGAAGACTAATTCTTGTAAGACTCCAAACAATTCAAGCAATTTAAGAAAATCAAGCAAACAAGACCCAAGTCTTGAGGAGATTTGTATGACTTCAGTCCTTCAAGGAAGCCATTAAAGGGTTATGAGTTGCAACACTTTGTGGATTCATCATTTCCTTCCTATCATTTATCTATTTATCATTGACATTTCCATTGTGGAAGTGGAAACACTAACAAGGGGTTTGACCAAGGCAAGCCCCTAAATGGCATAACCTTTCTTCTCTCTTTGAATGTACAGGTTTCAGGTCTAAAGAGGATTGAAGGAAGTTCGAAGGCCAATTATTTTTTGTTGCAATTAAAACCCTACATCTTGAAAAATCACGAAAACTCACTTACATAATTATTTGACTGTGATTTGATAGTGTGACAAGTGAGAAATAGAAGCTCAGATCTAACACTAGGGGAATAAGAAAATAGATTTGAATTACACCTATAGGGATAGTGGTACCTTGGGGTGCCTATGTCCTCCATTTCTAGGTTCAACCTTGCAGGACAAGTGCACAAAACCCTGCCTTACTCAAATCTATTGTCAAAATTTGCTATTACAATTTGTCTATTATTGAAATATTGCATTTTTAGTCTAGGGCACATATTTTAATTAGGCTAATTAAGGAAATTCATTTCCAATAAATTTCCAAGACTCTAAAGGATCAGATCGAGGTCTGATTGACTCACCTTCATGGTTGAAATTCAATCTAATCAACTTGTTTATTTGCATCCTAATGTTCTCCTAAAAAAGGATTGATGTTAGTGTTTTATACATTAGACCTAGGATCCCTTTTTCATCAAAGAAATAAATAATTTAGTTTAATTCCCAATGTTATTCTAATTTTCTAAAAATGTCAATAAAATGAGAAAATAGCAATCATAATTAGGTCCAAGCACATGAGGCGGAGCCAAACATTATGTAAAATTTTATGGGTCAACAATTTATGATACTATATTTAGCCTGCACTTTAGTGAGATTACAATCATGCTCACACTAAAGTAAGGATAAGACAAAATGGGATTTTTCATCAAAACATTGGAGAGGTAGGATGACAGTAAATCTAGGAGATGCATCATCCCCCAGGCTCAAGATCCTATAGAACAACAATGTAAAGATAAGGAAACACACACATATAAGGTTCAATATAACATGACAAACATGAAGCATACATAATGAAGACATAAATTAAACATAATGCAAAAAAAACATGATGCACACATATTGGAAACATGATACAAAAATGATACAAACATAATGCAAAAATGATAAAAACATAATATAAACATGATGCAAACACAAAAAAATGGGGTGTGACATCATAGATTATCAAGATTCATAGATTTCTTACTAGGATAATTCATACCCAAGGTATTCATGAACCACATGCTAGAAAAGTTTGATATTTGCTAAGTGACCCACGAAAAGCATCATAGGCTAGCGAAGTCTAGTATTCACTAGGCAACCTTGATAAGAAACAACATGGGCTAATAAAGTTTGATATTCAATAGGCGAGTTTCCACAAAGGGGTAGAAAATGAAAACACATAAGAGCTAGTGAATTGCAATATTCACTATGTGAGTTCTCATGTCAACCATATCAATAATTATAGCCCCAATAATTCTAATAAGGTGCTATAAAACATGATCAATATGCCATGAAAGCATCACTAAGTTCATAGTGTGTGAACAAAGTGAAGCAAATAATGGAATGTATGCCCCCACCTTAAAGTAATTTCTAATGTTGGAATCAAGAGCAATTTCTTTTAAGGTAGAATAGAATGATATTTGTAAAAGTATAGGCCATGAGAGCCCATTGGGAAACCCAATGCCAAGTGATATGTTCCCCCAAAAAAGATTGAATCATGACAAGGGGATTCCCATAATTTCAAAGCCATATAATTGAAAAGAAAAAGATAGCACACAAGGGATCCATAGATCTGGGGTTAGTATAGACAATGTTGAAAAAGAGGTGTTTTCTTAGCTTAATACTCTGTAAAACTTTAATATTGATGATCTAAGTAAGCTCTTTCTTTGTTACATATATTCTTTGTAGAATGAAGAGAGAAGTTGATAGAAGAACTAGACAGGATATTAGAAAGATCACACAAAATATAACATGGAGAAACCCTTTTGGGAAAAAACTCCACCAAGAATTATTCTATTATTCAATCTCTGAAATACAATAGCTCCAATTCTTGCTTGAGAATGATTCTTCTATCTTTACCAATCTTCTTCACACCTGCCATCACAATTATGAAAACTCTCTTCAACTTGAATGAGATATCAAGACAATATGCAACCTTGTAATCTCCAAATGGTGATAATTACAATGCACAAGCTCAAGCCCTAAGAAAGATATGCCATATTGCTTTAAGTTGAGTTATTATGTGAAGAATAAAGCTCACAACATGTGCTTCATGCATTTGGGCATCCCAAATTGAAGCTATAACTTCTCCTTCACTTTGGTGATAATTCCAAAGCTCTTCCTCAAAGTTGGCGCCCTTAAGTAATCATACTTAACTGAGCCTTCATAAATATCTTATCATGCATGAGAGGTAAATCCAAGAAAGCATCTTGGGCACCCAAGTTGGCTCCAAGTGATTTCTAGTTAACTGAAACATTTACTTAACACCATTCCCAAAGAATGGTCATCCCCTGTTAACTGGAGGTAGTCCCTGTTATCTATCATACAACTCAATGTTATTAGCCATGCATTCCAAGTTAATTGAAGTTAACTAACATACAACTTAAACTAACTGAAGACAACTGAACCATAACTGAACTAAATTGAACTTAACTGAATTGAACTGAACTGATTCTAAACTGAACTAAACTTAACTGAACTTAACTGAACTAAACTTCAAGCATGCAAACATCAAATCCTAACTCCTAGGATCTTTACATGTATTCAGAAGTGTTAACTGTTACTCTGTATAGTTAACTGAACACAAGGTGAGTGTCCCATGTGCCCCTATTATTTAGGAACTCACTATGGATGCCCTCACATGCTTCTTACATTTAGAATTAATTACAAATGTCAATAATAATGATTATTTCATCAAATATTAATCTCATCCTAATCTTAGTATTGTTGAACACATTCCAAGAATCTAGGAGATACATGAAATAATTAATGTTTAGGATTTGCAATTAAATGGCAACCTATTTCCAACAGACAAGAAATAACAAATACTATGATCATTCTCTAAATTGACATTATTCCACAAATACTTGTAGAGCTATGAACACAAGAGATGAATGACACAAAATAACATAAAATATTTTGGTTCAACATTGAAGAGACCTAAATGTCTCAAAGCTTTGCATAGTTCTCAAAAGGAACAAAATAAATACATTTACAACATAAAGAGTACTAGAGATACAAATAGAAGAATACCGCTAAAGATTCAGTCTCTTTGTATCCTTGTGCCAGTGAGATCAACAAGGGTCATCCAAATAAAACTAACAAACACAAATACATATCAAGAAGCACATTACAGGGGAATCAAATTACATGTGAGAAAAACACAAAGACACAAAGGGTGCTACACATGCAAGTCGATATATAGAAAACCGTCTGCATCCCAATCTTGGTCATCATAAATAAAAGGAAGACAATAGGATAAAGGAACTACAACATGTACAGTACAAGGAGAGATACCAGGTTCAACACATGGTGAGTCACTTGCTTTAAGAGGATCATTGTGATTTCCCTCATCTAAATTCTTTGATTTTAAAAGTATAAGAGATAACACATTGAAATTTGGTTATATAGATGAAGAACCATTAGGTAAGGTTTTTCTATCTTCAAAAAGTTTATGAGCTATAGCTCAACGTCTTTGTTTGTTTTCTTTTTCACTTCAATTTCATCTTGCATGAGCTTCATCTTATGAAGGAGGAATTGAGGTTTTTTCCAACATTGTTCCCTTTGTTTTCCTTTGTAGGAGGGATTGAAGGAGTTATCAAAGGTTGGGAAACCATAGATGTTTAAATTTTTTCATAAAAGGTTTTTTTCCTTAGGAGGCATAAAAATAATCCTTGAAGACCTCACTAAATGGTTGTCTTGTGATTCTTGATAGGATGGTAGAGGGAGAACCATGACATAGATTCCATGAGGCCGGGGAAGAATACCTGGTTTAGGCCAAGGTTTGTTCACTACTTGTGGAGTATGAGGAACAACCATTGTAGCCATTAGAGATTGAGGGGCCTCAAAAAGAATGTTGGTAAGGCATAATTGGGCTATACAATTAGATTTAAACATTTGATATGATAAAATAGATAATATTCATGAGGTTTAATGTGTTGGGCTAATTGAGGCAAAAATTAATCAAGTGAAAAATTTCCACAAGAGGCAAAAAATTTAAATTCACTATGATAAATAATATGTATTCTCTTCAAATGGGAATTCAAGACATTTATGAATAACCAAGGGAACCAAATTCATAGAGGGATGCCATGGGTGATCTAATTTCACATGAAACTGGCCCAATGTTAGGACTATGGTAAATAAAACATCTAAATTTTTAGGTACAACTTTTACTAGAAGAGTTATAGAGCCACCCTTAGGGAAAATAGAACCATCATGAGCTTTTAGTGGCACTTTTATTGTTCATAGTTATCCTTATACAATTCATGCATATACAAAAATTCTTTGGTGACCATGTTTACTTAACATACCAAATCAATCAGTATTCCCCTTGTGGGTTTAATTTTAATTTTTCCAGTTATGTAAAGATGACCATTGGATGTAGTTATAGAAGCATCCATATGTGTAAAAGTGATATTAGGTAAAATATTGGTTTTATTTTTGTGAAGATGAGCATCAATCATGTTTATCATATAGGTTATGTTATCACTATCTTCCTCATTATCACTTTTTTTGACAAGATTAGTTGAATGACTTGGTAAATATTTTTGAGTTTTTATTGGGTGGTGTTATCCACTTATTCCCTTTATCATTTACACTAGCTAATTGGATGAAATTAAAATATTTGAGGTCTTGCACTTGGTACCTAAGAAACATACATATTTTTGTCTCATGTCCAGTTATAAGTTTATATTGATAAAAGCCATTTGCATAAAATTGAGGAGGTAATGGTTTGGTGGTATTAATAGGATGAATAGGAGTTAGTTGGATCATGTTCTTATTAAGCAATTGTAACATAATAACATAGAGAGAATCGGGAAATTGTGAAAATTATCCATCTCTTGCCTAAATTGATATGGTATTGTAGATGTAGTAGCAACTTGTGTTTGAATGTTATTAGATGATTGAGGAGTATTTATTTTGATGAAGTTTTTTTTCTTCTTAAATAATTGATTATTGGATTGAGAAATGGATTTAGATTGATTATTAGGAGCTAAAGAAGTTTTCCCCTCATATTGGCTAGCCAAAATTTGGTAATCACAAATAGTTGTACATAAATATGTGAATGAAGAATGTTTCATTAAGAAGATATTATCTTGAATATTAGGTTGTAAGTTTCCAAAAAAGAATCTTTGAATATCGACATCTAAGAGATAATATGATATTTGTGAATAAAGAACATGGTATTCTCCTATAAAATTAGTCACTTTTTCCTTAGGTTCTTATTTGTAATGGAATAAATTAGTTAATGCCAATTGAGGTCCAATGTTTGCTTGAAAATGTTGAAGGAATTCATTAACAAGTTGTGTAAAGGATGTTGTCAAATTAATAGGCAGTGATGAAAAATAATCCAAGACCATATCTTTCAATGATCGAGGAAATGGTTTATCTAAGAGAGCATCTTCAAAAAGGAAATCACTACATAGAGTAGTGAAAGATGGTGCGTGATTGTTGGGATCTCCTTTTTGAGCATATTTCTCAAAGAGAGGAATCTTAATTTTTTGGGGCATAGGTATTTTTAAGATAGAAAATGATAACAAAATACGTGTGAGGTATGTTGGAGGACTAACATTAGATTGAATTTGGTTCATATTTGAAATTTATTGTTGTAAAGATGACATATTTTGTAAGAGTTGATTTATTATGGGAACATTTGGTGACATGTTTTGAGAATGTGTAGGAATATTGTTGATGATTGGAGGGTTATTTTTTTGAAATTTTATGAGTGGGGAAGAAAATAGGGGTATGTTAGAGGACTAGCATTAGATTGAATTTGGTTCATATTTGAAATTTATTGTTGTAAAGATGACATATTTTGTAAGAGTTGATTTATTATGGGATCATTTGGTGACATGTTTTGAGAATGTGTGGAATGTGTAGGAATATTGTTGATGATTGGAAGGTTATTTTTTTGAAATTTTATGAGTGGGGAAGAAAATAGGGGTATGGTGGATGAAGAAACAAAGATATAAGGGTTCCCACAAGCCTAAAATAGAGTTTAGACCATTACTATATTGTGTGGTGGATGCTACAACTAGAGGGGTAAATGTAGGAATAGAAGGTATGGTTGTCAGAGAGGAAACTTGTTTTCCCATTTGATTTTGAGCAGTAGTAAGGGATTGAGCAGGAATAATTGTTGTAGGGATATTTGCATTCACTATATGAGCTAGGCTACACAACACTTCTATGCCTTGTGAATCATTGATTATATTTCTAATGTTATCCACAAGAGGAATGGTTTCTCTATAAGGATTCCCACAAGCCTAAAATAGAGTTTAGACCATTACTATATTGTGTGGTGGATGCTACAACTAGAGGGGTAAATATAGGAATAGATGGTATGGTTGTAGGAGAGGAAACTTGTTTTCCCATTTGATTTTGAGCAATAGTAAGGGATTAAGCACAAATAGCTGTTATAGGGATATTTGCATCCACTATATGAGCTAGGCTACACAACACTTCTATGCCTTGTGAATCATTGATTATATTTCTAATGTTATCCATAAGAGGAATGGTTTCTCTAGCCAAGGATTCAGTGCTTAAGAATAGTTGAAGTATCTCTAAGTATTTTTGTAAATTTTTAAGTTTATATTAAGGGACATGTGCAATAACAGCTTCAAAGTTGACATGAATTATTAGTGATGAAGAAGACATAGGAAAAGTAGGAGTGGGGAGAGGATCAAAGATAGATTGTGTAGATGTGGTTCTTTGAGTGAAAGAGATGAAATTTAGGCTCAACATCAGATTGAATTGTAGCATGGGAAGTCATGAGTCTATATAACTATGTCTCAAGAAAGTATTTTATATGGGACACCAGGTCATGAAGCTCATAAATTAATTACAAGATCCAAGATTCTTAAGTGCTCATATAATGAGAAGGAAAATAGATGAAGATGATAGAACTAAAACAAAATCTCAAAAATAGGATATAGGTCTGAACAGAGGTCACAAAGACAAAGTTTTGACCAAAATTTTGAGCTAAATTAGGTCAAGGGTGAATTTTCACTAGACTTGGAATGCAACTTTTTGCAATTTTAAATATTTGGTAATGAAATACTTTGTTTAAGGATTTGAATTATACACATTTAGGTTTGATAACAAGAAAAATTATAGAAATATAAGAAACCTTAATTTGTTTATATGAGGGACATGCATGCATGCAATTTTATTTATGATTTAAAGAAAAAAATGAGTGCAAAAAGTTCCAATGATAATTTTCAAAATGCAAGATGTTATAAAAAACCAAATTTATCTATGAAATTATGAAAGATAATACTTTTAAGATTATGAAATAAAAATTAGCTTGAAAATCTTTACTTTTTCAATGTTTAACATAAGATAACATACAATTTGAATGATAGCACTTTCACATGACCTAAGATTTCACTCAAATTTAGGAAAATAAAAAACTTGCAAGATGCAAAATATGTCAAGTTCACCAAATTATGATGTGGGAAAAGGGATATAGGGTCTAAATCACAGCTTTCCCGACATTAAATTTGAGAGGAACCAAAATTGATCATATAAGATCACTTGGCTACTTTCCTTAAGAAAGATCCAGAATATTGATCAGGGTTTTCGTCATATTTGTGGGGGGTTTGTTTGTGGTTGATTAGGATTAGAAATTGAATTGATTTGATTATGTAAATTAGGTAAATTGTAAAACTACAAAAAAATTATTTAATTTTAGAAAAGTAGAAAACTAAGAAGAAAAAATTGAAAATAGAAAAGAAAAAGGCAGATATATAGAGGAATCTGACATTCAAATCTGCATTGAATTTGGTTGGTCAGGGTTGAATTCACCCTAGACTAAGAAGTTTTACTTTTTAGAATTTTTAAATAGTTATCAATAGGTCATATTTTGTAGGTGTTGTCCTATCAGACTAAGCTTTGGAACTTCATCTATTGATGAATAATTCCTCTTGCCCCAATTGAATGAATAAAGTGTATAGTCATAAAATTGCACCCCTTGCAATTTCACATACCTCTTGCACTCGCTTTAGTGTCCACTCCCTTAGCATCTTGTGTAGGCTCATTTTAGCCCTTGCATTAGCCTTTTTCCCTCTTAGGATGCTCCAACACCCCTTTTTAGCAACTATCTTCACATGTCAACTTTGCATCCGACCTTGTACCTTTCCTATTCATTGTCATTTTGTAGTGTGACATGTCTAAACACTAGCGCACCACATAGATGTTTGTGTGCCGTGCTAGCGTCCTATGACATTTCAATGATCAACCAACCATTTTCATGCATGTTTTCCACTTGTCACCTCCTTTGGTCAGTGGTAACGGCTCAAGATGCCCTAAAATGGATCGGGAAGCTTCTTTTACCTCCTTAAAAGTAGTCTTTTCAATTCATTTGGCCTCTTCTCCATCTCTAGATCCATTCTTCCAACTTCTAGCTTCACTCCTAACTTCTCTTCTTCTCCCATCTTGCTCTCCCTCCTTGCAACACTCTTGGCTCTTGCAGCGCCATTGCTCTCCCCATTTGGCTTTCCTAAGCCTCGCAACTTCATCTCCTTCACTTCATGCTTATGAGCATCTTGGGATTCCATATCCCCCATCTATTGCATCTTTATTTCATGATGCGGGTTCTCCTCCTTGAGCAGGGATTGCTTTTATCACTCATACTTGGTGGTGTGGGTTCTACTCTTAAAGAAAGTTTTACTTTCACCACACACTCTTTCCATTTTGGTTCATCTCTCTCTCTATCTTCTTGGATTTCCGTGGAGGTGGGAACACCAAAATGGGGGTTTGACTAAGGCAAACCCCTATACAACCCCAACACTTTCTCTAGATCTTACAGACGTAGGTATTGAAGATATCTACTAGCTGGAGGCTTCATTACTTGGATTTTTGTGAGCATCTTCTTTCCTTTCTCCTCCTTGTCTCTCTCATTTATAGTTCTTTATTTTAGTTCTATTATATTCTACTACTTTCTTGCATTCTAAGGTTTTTAATAATTAGAGTAGAAGTAGTCATCTAGCCATTTTCTATGATATTCTCACTTTCTAGTCTATAAGAGATGCCAACACGCCTCTGGGACACTATTGTGTTGCGCTATCATATGTATTTTGCACTGTCGTCCTTTGGCTAAGAGCTTGTTAGTTTGTCCAGAAAATCTTCGTAACTTGCTCTTTCTAATCCTAAAATACTCACACTATTCCTAAGGTAGTTTAGGGCAGTTCACCCCATGAGGTTCTCTGAATGAAGAGGACTTGTGAATACCGAATCCCCCTTCTCTACATAAAGGCGCTTGAATGCTTGATCTTGATGTTGAATCTTTAATCTTCTCCAAATGAACATGAAACATAAAACAATCTTACATGATGCATTGCTAATGAAAATCTTGACTGATGAAAAGTGTTGCTAATTCTTTTTTTGACTACTCTTGATTACTTTTTAGGATGCTCAATTGATAAAAAAATCATTAGGTGTTCAAATGGTAAGAAAGAATTATATTTATATGCATTTCTTTATTTTCATAAAATTAGTTATGAAAATCCAACAAATAAATTTAGATTTGTAAATATTAAAATGATGACAATAAAATATTAAAAATTGGACCAAAATAAACTGATCAAGGGTGAATTCACCCTAGACCAGACCTATTTTGAAATTTGTATTAGTGTTAAATAAATAATTTATTTTAATTCCCAATTTATTCTAATTTTTCGTAAACATCAATAAAATAGACAAATAATAAGCATAATTAGGTCCAAGCACATGAGAGGGAGCCAAACATAGTGTGAAATTGTTAGGGTTGAAAATTTACAATACTATAGGGTCCAATCAATCCACTAGATCAAAACTTATGACCTTTGAAAGTTTGCATATGAAATGCAAAAAAATGTTGAATGCATAAAAGAGTTGTAAAGAGGAGTTACATTTTTTGAACAACTTATGATATGTATTATGACACATCATAGGACATCTATGATTGGGGATAATTTTGGATGTCACTTTTTAAAGTAGTTTTATCTCATAACTTTTTCTAATTACAATTTGACGAGTTCATGTATTGTATCCTATATATTTTAGGTGCTTGAGATGGATATTGTGTGAGATTTTTTTAGACATTGTTAATGTGTACAAATTCCTCCAAATATCTAGTTGGTGATACTCCTATGAAGGATTTATTTATAAGTGTGTTGTAAACATGGTTTACAAAAGAATATATTGAGCTACTTTAGAGTGGCGTTTCTCTCTTGAAAGAGTTTTCTCCACATACACTTGTGTGATGGTATATTATTTATTTCATGTTTCAAAGTGTTTTAAATTTCTATTATTTTTAAAAGATTGGAATTTGTATTGGAACAAGTTTTAATTGTGCTAAAAGATTGATCTATTAATGCCTGATACAAATGCCAGAGATAAAAGGATCCATGGGAGGTGGTTAATCCATGTCTAGAATCTGAAGGGAGATGCTAGTGAGTAGTCAAATAATCCCCCCCCTCAGCGTCACCCAAGGGGATTCAAACCTACAACCATGACTCTGATACCATTTTTTGGAACACATTTTTCATTGCACCAAAATATCAACTTGTTAACGCCCGATTTAAATGCCAAAGATAAACGGATCCATGGGAGGAAATTAGTCCATGTCCTGAATACGAAGGGAGATGCTGGCGATTAGTCCAAAAATTTGCATAAAACCTCTTTAGAATATTAGTGTAAGAAGAATTTCCAAATACCTCACTTCCTTCTATTTGATATCAAATCATAATTACATCTATAACTTGGAAAAATGAGATTAAACATAATCGAGGCAATGAATTAACATAGTAAACCAAAAATATTGTAATTCAAAACCCAAATACAATCCAAATAGACATATGGAACACAAAAAATACAATGAAAGCAGAATTAAGAGAGCATTAATATTACCTTCATCATGTTGACATGACTTACTTCCATTTTCCTCTATTTTTCTTTTCTCTTAGATTTGGTATGCACTTCTTTTGCTTTAGGCTCAATTATGTGTGAAAGAGATCAATGATGCAAAGCTCCAAAGTTTGTGGTTATTCATCATTGAGATGTGAGGGATGATTTTATATAAGTGATTGATTTGAATGAATGATCCAGATTAAGAGGTGGAAGGTGAAGATCAAGGGTTGCGGATTGTTGAGAGGAATTGGTTAGGGAGTTAATTGATTGCAACTAGTTGTAGGATTCTAGATAAACATTTGCATGTAGAATTGATTGAAGAGTTAAGGGATTTGATTACTTCGTTAACTCACATTGAGTGAGAGAACTTATTTGATTGATCAGTGCACTAGAATTGATTATCCAGTCGACTAGAAGAGAGTGATCATTAAGTTTGAGGGAATTATGCATGAGATAATAATTAATTATTATAGGAACGTGCAAGTGGGGATTAATTAATAAATAACATGTTTATTTACTAATAGTGAATGGATAATGTTGAGATGAAAATTGGGAATTAAATAATTTAAACAATTATTTAAGCTAGAAGTGGGAATGTGGTTAGTTAAATAATTAATATAATTATTTAATTTAGGAAGGTGAGATGCATGTTAATTTAGATAATTAATGATAATTATTTAATTAAAATAGAAGTCTAATAAATGTAATTAATGATGTAATTAAATAAATAAGATTTATTTAATTAATTAGGAAGATTAATGGTAATTTAGGACATAATTAAATAAATAAGATTTATTTAATTAGTTAGAAAGGATGAATAAAATGAATTAATTAAATAATGTAAAGTCACTTAATTAATAGTAGAATATGATATTTGATAATAACTAAATAATGAAGGATTATTTAATTATTAGGAGAAAAGGGTGGAAGTTAGTAAAAAAGTGTTACTCATAGACTAGGAAAATTTTGGGTATCTACATTTTTCCCCTATTTGATACAATGTGTTTTTATAGCATTGTGTCAAAGAAAATTCAAAAATTCATGTTCAGGAGTTGCCCCAGTATGCCCTAGTGACAATAGGATAACATGGTGGCCCCTTGGAAAAATTTGCAAATTTTCAAAAATTCCAAAAAAATTTGGAAATTATTCTAATATTATAATTTGATAGTGTTAAGTGAGTTGGTAGCAAAAGATTTTGATTTTAGGGCTCTTGGGTGTCTGTATTTGCATGTGAAATTCAAATTTGATGCGTGTAGTTATAAAGGGGGGTCCTCTTTGCCACCTAAGGTCTATAAATAGGCCCTAGGGGTCAAAAATCCTCATTTGTGCATTTGAGTTTTAGGATTTTGAATGATATGGAGTGAGATTTTGTTGCAGAACAACAATGCTATGGTGTTGATTCCAATGAGCTCTCATTGAGGATACCGAGTGTAGACCTTCTAACAACCTGAGGGATCGGGAAATGCGGTATGTAACCCTTTCCCACTTTGAATTTTTTTCATTTTTCAATATATTTTAGGGGTCAAAATTGACCAAACAGATGCAACACTTGCAATTTCTGCACCACATTTGTCATCGTGTTTGCCACATGTGTCAGCTTGTGCACCGCATTTGTGCAGTGTACTGTAATAATTCTGTGGAGCTATAATTGTAGATGGCTCACAAATGTCACATGCAACACAACTATAAATTTGCACCATACTTATAGGATATAGAACCACATGTGTTGAAACCATGCACAATTGAATGTAAGCCACATCTATGAAAAGGTGTGAGACATTTGTATGTGATCAAATTTCACATAGGTTTCGGTAAAATTTTCAAGGTGTAAAAGGTCAAATAGGTTTTCTTAGGAGTCTTGATTGACATAATGTGGTTTTTTGAGCATAGGTGAGACTTTTACCAATCTATACACGTGAAAGTTGACCCTCTTCATTAAGATTACAAATCAATTGGATGATACAGGTAGGTGTTGTGTGGTCTCACAACACGCCCCAAGAATGCAAGGATTGGGGACCCAAGTTGAAAATCATTACTTTTGGAAGTTGTTGGTTGGCTAGTGGACTCAAGAGGTAAGCATAAGGGATGTTATAAATTTTAAAATGATTCACGTCAAAGTACACCGAGTGCCAAGAATTTGGGTAGGCGAGTTTTCAGGAAGTTTGGACCCAGGTGAATAAATAGGATGAGTTCATTGAGAAAGTTGTGTAGGTTGTTGCAACAATGAGTTAAAAGCCCATGGGTACAAAAATGCTAGTAAAAGGTGGAGGTGGGTTTTTATAGTTTGTTCTCGAGAAAATGTGGTACATAAGCTAGTTGAGTTTTGAAGGAAGCCAGGTAATTGGGTGTCGAGTACTTTGGTACTCGGGTAAATGGTGCATTTGCACAAATCTTTAAACATGCAACTCAACTTTGCCTGAGTATATCAAGTATTCAAAAAATCACTTTAAGTCAACGATCTCGTGGAAATGTTAAAGCATGCTAAATTTCTAGATTGGTGTTTTGGAGGAACTAATGTTACGTAGTGCTTTATTTAACAATGTTCTTATTGGTGGTTTAAAAAGGAATTGATACGTGGATTTTTATGTGTAGGAGGAATAGGTTGTTGGACAAGGTTTAGGTATGGATGGTCATAAAAACTTGGGTTGCAAGCAGATCCAATAATGTTTTCCAGGTTGGGACGTGTATTTTGGGAACCCATGTGTAGAAGAAGTGTACAGTGAAGGAACACGGGTAACTGTGGAACTGGAGATCCGCATCTTGCTTGAGGGATGAGTGTGATACCAAGTTTTGGAGTGTTACATTGACATGCATATCTCCTAAAGCAACAACTTGGAAGTAGGAACACAAGGCTAATAGATTAAAATTTCTATATCCACTTGATCACTCTGAATATCTAGCTAGTTCCTACATTTTGTTTGACCTACTCGATCCAGTTTGATATCTTGATTGTGTCCTAGAGACTCGAGTTTAAAAGTTGCAATTGCTGAGAAAGTCAAAAATATCTATTAACTTATTCTAGAAGATTCCTATGCCAACTTTCATGTGCCACATGCTACTCTATGATTTGTTCTCTTGATTCTCTTTCATGTGTTCTATTGAAAATCCTTGGTTGCCTTATTCTTATAAAAGGCTAGGAATTGCTCTTTTTTAATTAAGTTCAAAATTTGTGGAATTATGGAGATTTAAAATTGGAACTCTTGCCAATTTTATTTCTTTATCCCATTTTCTGTACCATTCCAGCATAAAAAATATTATGCTCCATTTGAAGTTAATTAATATCAAAGCCAACTTAAAGCTATCTCTTGATATGAATTCTTATGTAGCTGATTGTTTTTTCCTATTAGAAAAGCCTATGTGTTGTGCTAGATTTGGGTGCACATTGATACCATTCGGTGGAAAATAATCTTATGTCCCTTTAAATTTCTTACATCATTCCATGCCTAGTTGTGAAGAAATCTAGTGAAGTATAGAGTGGTTTTCTTTTATTTAGTTTATTTCATGGTACACGCATGGATAATAACTAGGAGAACCTTAAATTTTAGGATTTTTAATGCTTTATTTTAGAGTAGATGTTAAATATTTCCATAAAACATTTTAAAAAATGATAAATTCATGGAGAATTTTTGCAAATCTTTAGTTTCCATGAAGCTACACAGAAATTCATGTTAAATTTGTTGATTCTTTGCAAACAATTCAAATTCATGAAATATTTCAGGTGAATCTTTAGTTTTCATGGAGTTTTGAAGCAATACATGTTTGATCGGACCCAAAATTTTGTTATGATCCTTTTGATGCTAGCAATCCTAAGAAACCACAGACCCCTCATTGATTAACAATAATTTACACAATGAACCCTTAGTGAACCTAGTGTGTCAAGACCTAACATTCCTAAACCTTGGGATCAATTGAGATTTCCTTTATATTTAGGTGTTCCTGGTGTATCTTTCAAGAAAGGTAGGTTCCCATGTTCTTTGGGTGAGAATTTATCTACTTGTTGGAGTGTGTGCGTGCAACACTCACATCAACAAAATTGGCACTAGAAGGAGGGCCTTTATCCCTTTCTTTTTTAGAAGGCATTGATGTTCTAGTCATAGGGTTGAGTTGTGACCATGAGTTAGAGGTTTGGGTAAGGCTAGGATGGAGATTGAAAGAGAGATTGAAGTCCTCTAGAAAATCCTTAACAAAAAGATCTCACCATTGATTTTTTTTGCTTTTGGTTGGGTTATAGAGTGTAGAATTCATGGCATGACTGATCACAGTGAGATTGATTGTACATTTTTATTAACTAGGGTAAGCCTAGCTATTCATAAGGTGATCCCCCTAATTGAGGATTTTTAAAGTGCAAAAAGGAGGGAGAAGTTACCATATTATTGTTTAGATTCTAGAAGAGCATGTAGCTATTGTGGAAGTGGAGTCCTTATCAGTTCAAAAGATGGATTAGGTAGATTTGCTAACCATGATCAATATGTGGAAACTTTGAAAGTCTTGCAGGAAAGGAAGTAGAGTCATGATGGTTTGGAAACATCACATCTAAAGAATAAATTTGAAGGAAGTAAATTTCCACTCTTTTCATATATGGAAATTTGTAGAAAGAAGAAACCAATGGAACAAGCAGACAATGCTCTTATTATGCCCCTAATTGCGGATTCATAGTTTAAAAGGGAAGTGACATTTGATTTTGTGCAAATGAGAGAGTATCAGACTTTTACATTCTATTTCTCAAATAATTATGTAAATCATGCTGAGATCTTAGCTGATGAGTTAAATTTTGATGCTAGGGTTGAAGTTGGGGCAGGTAGCCCGCATAGTTATGAAGGAAAAAGTGATCTTGTAATGAACATGCATGTTCTCAAAACATAGCAAAGGGAGACTAAACTTTGTAAGCGAAGGTTGGATGAAGGTATGGATTCAAATCTTGAAAAAAAAGATGTGTGCAGTTGATCGTCATTTCCATACATGTTAATGAAATAGTGGGTAAGTACACTTTTGAACTCATTCATTAAGTACACAAAATTTGGAACAATGCATAATTATGGTAGGCTATCTAAGGAATAATTGAGCAAATTTAAAGATAAACCTACTAAAATTCAAACTAAAAGTGTTGCGGCATTAGTAATTTAGGGTAAAATTAGCACTAGTCTTCGGGGCGTGGTGTGTTTTTCCTGCTACTAGGTTGTTGGAAGTGTCAGGTTAGGGTAAATTGCTTTGTTAGAGTAAATTTTATTTGTTAGGGTAGTTCACTTTGGTGGTTTTCTTTCTTTTTAGGTTAGGTCCGATAAAATTGGCAAGTCTATCCCAATTAAGAGCACATTGTGATTGAATCATGTAAATCATTATATTGAAAAAGAGGAACAAGGTAAATACCATTTGAATAAATGCATGCATGCACAAATGAAATAGAAAGCAAAGCCATTTTAACATAACAATAAAATTTCCATTATATTATATAATGGTAATATCGTATGTACATGGAAATACAAAAAAATGTTGAAAGTCAATAGTAAAAGGAAAAAAGGGATAAGTGCTCATGAAGTATTTGTTGAAGCAAGGGAAATGGCTTCTGATCAGTTGATTTGTTGTGCTTCATCCCTAAGAAGTATGTATCCTGGATAGGCATTGTCCCTGTGATTTTCTAGGTCGGGGGTGTGTAGAGCAGTAAGGAAAGGCAGAAGAGGAACCACAACTCCTTGGTTCATAAATCATGGGATATCTTCAGCGACTGGAATTCCCACCATAGGTTGGGAAACTACTAGAGTGATGTCCAAATTCACAAAATAGTCTGGTTGCACTATCATCACAATAGCAAAGTGAACTTTGGCTACAAAGAGTACGATGTCCAACAGTGAAGTGACAAAGCATGAAGCCAAGTCAGAGTTCACCCTGTAATAAGACCCTGAATTCATAAAAGCTTCACCCAGAACCAAGCACAAGGTTGCCTTAGTGGATGGCGTCTTGAGGAAAAACACCTTTCTAAGTCGTTGGCTTGTAATTCATCCTAGGAATATGGTCTATTGATGGATGCTAGTAGGGAAGATGTGGGTATCCATGGTGTTAGGCAAGAATGAATGCAAAAAAGTAAGTTAAAACTTGGAGATAGAAGTACAAAATTTGGAGGAGAATTATATATTTATAGAAAGTTGTGGGAAATATGTGGTGTATGGTTCCCTTGAGGTGAAAACCCTGGGTATGCAAGTTGAGGTGGTGAAGGTACACTTTTATCAAAATTAAAGGTTAAATCAAATAATTTCTCATGAAGTTGGTATGCAATGGTTTGAGGATGGCATGTACAAAGATTAAGAACTAGGTGGATTCGAGATTAAAGAATTAAATTGCAGTCTTTTCAGTTTGTTTGATTGAGCCATATTAGTTATGAGATTGTACAAATGGGAAATTGAGAAGAAGAGATAGATTGGTGAGTTGGTATGTGTTGGGACATTAAGAAATTTAAGGAGAGTTAATGCATGTGAATTAAATGAAGATTATGATGATTGGGTTAAGGCATCATTATGACATGACCGGTACATTAATATGAGGGTAGAGCCACCAAATTTAAGTTTATCAATGAAGTTTTAATTTAGAGGGTTGCTAAGGAATGACCAAGTGGATGGGTGGCAACTAAGGTTTCCAAATTTAGAAGTAATTAGGTGACTTAATAACTCATAGCTAAATTTTAACTTGTGCCTATTTTCTATGAAATGACGAATTACAATTAGTTGACGTTTGGTATAAGGGTGATTAAATTTTGTTGGAGATTCTCACATACATTAAATTTGCTAAGTAAATCTTTGGGGATTGATGAAAAGAGTGAAGGATATTTACATTGAGTGAAAAATAAAAAGGTAACCTTTGCTACCACTACAATTCCCAACCTAATAGTAGGCTTCATTTCCTACAAAGTTGAATCAAAATAGCTTTCAAAGAAATTGTTACCTGATTTTGCTTCTAGATAAATTAGGTAACTTATTGTTTTTTGTGTTTTCATTTAAACATTAAAAGATACATCATTTTCTACTAAATTTCATTTATGTGCATAAAGGAGATTTCCAAACAGATTGCATTATTTTAGTTTCACAATTGCATACAATAAGAAAGAGAACCAACATGTATTGCAAATGTAATCTTTATTGATGATCATAAGTGTATAATGTCCCTCACAAGCCGAGGGACTAACTATTCTAATGATTATGAAGAAAAGACTATATGCTTATAGATAAATAGAAATAAATGCACATAAAATGAAAAGGGACCCATCATTTCTTGGAATGATGAATCATATTGGTCTTGTCCTGCATCATCTCGATTGTCCCCACTTGTCATGTTGTTGTTTGATGCTCTCCTTATTGCTCCTAGGTTTCCTACATTGGAAAAAAGAGTGTTGTTAGAGAAATGAAAGGAAACTAATTAGAATATGTGCAAAACATCCCTAAACATGTAATTCGATGTCCATACGAATTAAAATAGACAACATACCATAAGTGTCCAGGAAAACAAGAAAAGAGTAATAAAACACACCTATGATATGCTTTGTTTATCTAACTTGTTTGTTCCTTGTGTATATTTAGGACAAGTCTTTGTTACTGTTCTGAGTCAGCTAATTAAAACATGTGGAGTAAAATCTGGCTCCCACAAGGGTTGAGCCTAACATGTTGCCCTCTTGTATTTCAGGAGGGATAGGAAATTTAGCAACTTGATCAAATTGATAATCAAGTTCAATTATTGATGCATTAAATCGATATAGAATCCCACTAGTTGATCAACTTTCATTATCAGATTCGAAAGATGCAACAAACAATGTCAACTATCAAGAAGTCACTCTTCATCTTTTCATAATGAATCAATCAATAGGCTACCATTGTGCCAAAAAAGGGCAGTACTTTGCTGATGTCTTTCAATCTTCTTAAGTGGATCCAAGATCCAATTTATTAAAGAAGAAAATGATTTTTGTGAGTACTAAAGCACAAATGCATCAAGTTCAATTATAGATGCATCAAGTTCAATTATGCATTCATCATAAATAATGAAGGAGCTATCAAGTCATGTCTGAAACCATCATGAGTCATATGGGGTAGCAAATAAGAACAAGGACAGTCATGCATTTTTGCATGAAAAACACAATTCAACTCATCTCACTTCAATCCTATTGAACAAGCACACATCACTTAGGATTGTGAGTTTTTAGGTCACCACCATAAATGACATATTTTTTCCTAGTAGGATTAAAACAAGAGAAATGATAGTGAGTACTGGTATTCATTAAGCAATCATGATTCAAGAGGTGAAACACTTTTTGAAGCCAAGGTCATAATGCCAAGTGAATATGATATTAACTTTTAAGAGTTGGAAAGGGGTAGTCCTAGGTGGATCAAGAAGACAACATGGTGTAGAGGAGGTAAGCTCCTCAAAAATACAACCATGAATGCATGCTATAGGAAAACAACAATGAGTGCATGCTACAAGGCAAAAAGGGGAGATTTTCTTGGATTCAAAGAAGAGCTATCAAGCATTGTCAAAATACAATCAGTAGGCCATGAATTTGAAATGGGTAGAAACTTCATTAAAGATGCATTCACATGTGTCATGAAAGCATAATTCCATGGACACATGAAAGAAGATCATAAATAGTTGATTTACGAAAAATAAATTCAAGAGAAGGTGTGTACATTCAATCTATTTTGTGCTTGTGAAGAAAAATATGTGCATCTACCTTAAAATGATAATGGCTTCAATACATGGGAAAATCATTGAATGCATAAGCATAGTTCATTGAATACTCAAACAATAATGAAGTGAACATGCAACAAGATGTGCTCCTATCTTTTTGACATATCAATCAGTTAAAAACATAGTCACCATAGCAACCCTTATAAAGTGCAAAAATAAAATGAGGGCATGCTAGACAATGGAAGACAAATCACAGGTGGCAGTCCTCTAAAAGGAGACACTAACAAGTGATGTAAGATAGTGCACAAATGAAGAGGAAACCACACAGTCATATGAGAAGTAAAGTGCATTCCAATAGGGAAGCCCTAAGCATCATAACAACCACAAGATTTGATTAAATGGAGGAGACAGTCAAAATAGCTACCACATGCATCAAGTAACCATTCCATGAAAAGGAATCAAATAGTGAGAGATGATGTATTGAACATGCATTTTGTTTTGCATATGAGAGAAGCATCATTATTTTCATATGTTTGTTGCTTTTCAAATGGTCAAGTAGGCTATTTTCTTTCAGTAAGTCTAAATGCTTTCATTTAAAGAAAAAGCAAGCATGTTAAGAAGGAATAGAGCAGCCCCAAGCATCATAACAAACCATACCTCTTAGTGCTTATCATATAAATGACCATAAAGCCATCACACAGGCAGTGTTTGCTCACAATGTTGGTTTGAGACAACAAACATATTCAAGATTATATTGCATAAAATTATCTACTTGAATCTTTGAACAAAAACAACATTTTCAACTTTAGAAGTTTGATCTAGTGTAAAAAATTCACTAGGTGGAGAAGAAAATTCAAAGTAAAAGAACAAGGGACAGTCATCTAATGCACATTATGGAATTTTTTTTCATGACTTTATCTGAGTTGCAAGGGTGCCAAAAGAAATAATGAAAATCTATCATTTCTTGCATTTTCTCTCAATATATAATGTCAAAGATATGCTACATGACTGTCATGTTGACAGTGGAATCTCTACTTAAATCATTTCCAACTTGGAGATTCAATGCAAAAAATAGGGGTCATCTCTATATATCTATGTTTTTGAAATTCTAGGGTACTATTCACAGTGAAGCAAATATGCATGCCAACCATGCTAATCTCACACGAGCATGTGCATATGATAGTCATTATGGATTTTAATGAACATTTTCAGTTAAAAATATGACTAACATTCCAATGTTGCATTTAGAAATACAAATACCTTGTCATGATAGCACTTAAGCCTGATGAATCAAAGAGAGGAAATGCAAGCAAGCATTATGTTGTTTAAAGGCATTCAAGAAGGCTGAGATTATTGATAAGGGTGAAGCCTTTGACATTCTATAGAAAAGGCTTGTAGGAAATCATGGAGGAGAGTTCAGAAAAATGGAGAAACAAAATAGAATATATCTTTCCTTCATATAAAAAATGAATGCATATAGGTGGTTTCAATTGTGTTGAAAGCTATGTCTTGCTTCATGTCTATACCATACAATGGTGTGAAATCATTTAGTTTCTTTGTTTCTTCTCAGAAAGAGTTTTTTCAAGTGGACTCATGTGTGTAAATGGGTGAAGCCAAAATCTAATGCAATGGAATACATACCCTCGAGTTGGGGTTTCTTTAAAGAGGAAAATGCAAGACTTAAAATACCCAGATGGAGAATGCTATAGCCATGGCCAAAGGTAGTCTTGTGTGTAAAGAAAAATAATACTCACTCAGAGTTTGCATGAGAAATGATATGGCAGCCACAACCATTAAGGGTTTCAAACTAAAAATCAAGAAATCAAGTTTCCCGTAGCAGCCATGAAAAGTTCTTAGAAAGAGTGAAAATTCATTAAAACCCCAAATTTTCTCTTCATGGTTGCGACCTGAAGAGTTAGTTTTCTTCACAAAATGAAAAAACCCACTTGGGGTTTTGAATTAATTCAAATGTAGAGAATATAAAAGGTGTTTACTTCCATTAATGCCTATAGAAGGTGTCTTTTTTTGAAAAGATACAAGTTCTACATACAAAAATATCATGAGAAGACCATGACGTTGAGCTCACAAATGAAATGTTAAAGAAGAGAGAACACAAAGGAGGCTAAGTTTTTTCACCATTTCTACTATTTGGAGAAAGCTCAAGTTTGAGCATCAAAACTTGTAGAAAATAAAGGAGGAAAGCAAGATGAAGCTGACGAGAGCTTACCTGAGCTCAAATTTATTTTTCTCATGAAAAATTCCAGTTATTTTTTCACCATGACATTCCTTTGGAAGCTTCAGAAAATCACCTAAATGGCAACCCAAAAGCAAGCAAAAAATTCCCACAGACAAGGAAAACAAAGTTTACATTAGAAAAGCACAAGATAGCCGTGACTTTGATACATTGAATGGCTTGCAAATGGTAAAAAAAGCCAGTTTTCTATTGAAGAAAAGCATTTACCTTGTCTTCACAGTGTTATACTCAATAAATCACAAAGAATCATTCAAAAGATCGGTCAGAAAGACCATGTACAATGCTACACCAAAAACTCCATGGCGACCAGGAAGAACTTTGTAGAAGCTCGATGGAGAAATGAATGTGTTTTGATTTTTTCCATTGTTTTTAGTTTAGGTTTAGAAACCCTATGGAGGCCGACCAAGGTATTTTTACCTTTTAAAAAAAAATTACAAACACAACTAATGCTACGTGGGCTTGGAGTTAAATTCTTATGCCTTAGGCAATTTTTTCCTTATGTTGCATTTTCAAGGCTTAGGCAATTTTGGCCTTGTATTCATTTTGAAAACCGCATGTACCTTGGTGTTTTTTAATTGTCTTTTGAAAGATGCAAATTCTTCCAAGACTTAGGGGATACCTTATGACCTCTCACATAGGCCAAACCATTGAACTTTTTTGCATGTATTTGAAATGAAAATTGTTTGACCAAGTGATAGTCATAAGTCACTTTTGGCTTTTAAATGTAGAAATAAGGGTGAGTTGATTTTATCAATGCCTTGGGAGTTTTGACTTGGATTAAATGATTTTACAAGAATTTGGAGTGATTAGGAGTTTATCATTTAGTTTTGCACTTATTCAGATTGTAAAGAATTATTTAAGTGATTTGCAAATCACTTTATTTTAATGTTATCCATAGTGCAAAATGTTGATGTGTTTCAAGGAGGTGGTGGGGCCTTTTATTTTGCATTGTTTTTTGAAATGTAAAATAGTTTGATTAAGTGATGTTATTATGAATCACTTAATCAAATTATTATTTTAAATGCAAAATAGAGTCTCGTGCTTTTGCAAAATCACTAAAGGTGTGGGTCAAACTGGTTGAAGACATGTGTGGGAAAAAGTAATGACTTTCCAACACAGAGAAAGTGTGGGAGGATGTCTTTGACTATTTTTGGAGGAAAAAAGACTATTTGGAGGTAGTTTTGTCACATTTTTAGTGTGACTATGGTCTTGGCTTGACCTTGCTTTATGTGGAAAATAATTGGAGTGATTTTAGAAGGTTCTTTTTGGCCTTTTCTATTGCATTTGACCAAAACCTTCTAGATGGACTTGTGTGAAGGAGTTGTTTGTTTTTTGCTTAAGTAACTTCAATCTGTATTGTTGAAGTTAGTTCTTTCTTTCTAGCAGAGTGATCACTTGATTCTTAGACTTGTCTTTTCAGCAGTAGTATTGTAACTCAGAGACAAATTTGTATACCAGTGAGTACTTTGAATCAATGATATTGAATATTTTCCTTTTCATTTCATGTTTTATTGTGTGCATTTAGTGGTTGATCAAATTACTTGTGAAATTTAGCTTTTCCTTGTAGTCTTGTCTCATTGTTAAGCACCTGTTTAGCAGAAAAGTGTATTGTTGTAGGTTATAAGTTGTGTTAGTAAATGCAAATGCTTTTAGTTGTGAAATATTTTCCTTATAAGAGTTCAGCTGAAAAATATCCTTATAAATTACTTATGCAAGAATGCATGAAAAAATGAGCTGTGTAAACTAGGATTTGTCACTGTTTTGAATGTGTGTAAGTTGTTTTTTGGTGTATCACCCTTTGAAATTTTAGTTAAGTTTCATTTTTATGCATCTTTTTACTCTTTTCTCAAGAAATCATTAGTATAGGTGACATAAAAAGGGGAGCCAATGCATAATCTGGAGGTCTACTTTCATGATAGGATACCCACAACCTGAAAGTAGTCCCATGTTACTCCAAATTTGCTGAGTTCTTTCACAACTTGGCAAAGGGGTGCAAATTTGGATCTCTAATAGTTTTGGCATGCCTGGTGGGATTGTTTGAACTATTTTAGTTTAAAAATTTTCCTCACAATGTTGTTGTTTGATGTGTTCAGTGGTTGTTTCTGCCTTTGGAGGCAAATTTCTTTACACATTTAGCGACTCTAAGTGCACATTTTCCGGTTTTAGTAGTTCAAGTGCTGATATGTTTTAGGTTTTTTGAAGGAAATCTGATTTGAATGAAAAGAAAGGTCACATTTTCATTGACAACATAAGTATTCACCCCCATATCATGAATATTTTGTCCTAGTGCTTTATTGTCAGCCATATCAAACTCATGGTACAACTAGTTTTATTCTTAATTCAATTACATCACAAAGAAACCGGTCAATCCAATATTCTTACCAACCACCCACCCCTGATCAGTTTACATATTATCATGTATATGTCCAACAACAATCTCAGCAAAATCATCATAATGTCAACCAACATGCTTATTCACATGCCCAATCTCAGAGCGTTAACAACATGAGTATCGAAGATATAATTTCTAATTTTCAAAGAAAGATGTTAGAGATTTAAAGACAACAGAAGGTTGACATGCATTAGGAGGAGTTGGATTACCAGGCATACATTCAAGAGCAGGAGATGGAGGTTCAAAGAAGATTACATGAAGAACACCTTAAAACAAAGATAACTACTAAAGAGGAGTAAATGAAGTTTTTGTCTGCTCAGGTGTAAAGTAATCAAGCTTACTCAGATTATCAATGCCAACTAAGGTATAGAACATAGTGAGCCCTTTGCATTCCTAGTTTCAGTCCAACATCTCTTGAATCATTGAATCATCTCATGAATGAAGAAGTTACCAAGTACAAGTTTGCAAGCTTTAGGAAAAGTAAGCCTCTAGAATCCCTAGTAAGTCTTCTCATTTTGAAATTCAAAGTTTTAGAGGATTCAATTCAATGCAAGAGAATGTAGTACTTGTAGACAATCAATCCATCATCCCTCAAGAGCAACCCATTGATCTGAATGACTTACTCCTCATGGAGAGGATCGGAAAGGTAAACCCATTGCATTTAGCCATAGCATGTTACCAACTACAATAGAAAAAGTTCAAACAGGAGGAGGCTGAGCTAATGGTAAAATAGATTGAAGATATTCCTCAAGTGGAAGGATCTTATGAGGTCAAACTTGAGAAACTAGACCTTCAAATTGAAAAGAAAGAATCAATAAACGATGCTGAGGAGCCCTGTCATTTAGGACACCAAATTTTAGAACCTAAGAAAGATGAGGATCCCCAAGTCATTGCTTATACAACTAATGAGTTTTCATGTATAGAGGTGGATAGTTAGGAAGATCAATTTTTTATCACAAAACTTTTAAGTGCAAAACAACATATAGATGCAAAAGAAAAAGATCTTTTCTTCCCTCAAGAATGCTTTCCTGAAAAAAAAAATACTGTTATCATTAAAGATACTGAGCAAAATGATGAGGATTTGTTTTGGGATGGCTTGGAGGTTTTCATTTCAAGCTTGGATAATAAACAATCTTCTAATTTAGAAAATCAGGTAAATATCAATATGTCAAGTGAAATAGAGCCTGAACCTCACACCCTTGCTGATTTACTTGACGAGCTTCCTAGTTTTGAGAAATAAACTAAAGGAAAAGTTATGATACAATCCCCAATGCCAAGTGTTGACCAACACACTGAGGAACATGATGAAGATGTGTTGATCAATATGCAGACAATCCAAGGTAGCCAAGACTTGACATATGGAGAAATGGTTTCACATGCTTATATTGTTCAAATCGACCAAGTTATAAAGCCAATTTATGATATTGATAATTTTTGTTCTAGTATTAATGATGATATAGTACCTTTGACTGGAGTTGAAAAATTTGACCAGCTTGATAAGGTGGATGGAACAGACATTTCATCCTTGACATCTAAGCCAATTCATTCAAATGAGGTTGACATTGTGTAGGAGAGAGAAACAATAGATTTCCAGAAAGAAATCAACATTAAGAGCAAAGGGTTTACCCTTTCTAGAAAGAAATCAACTTTAAGAGAAACAATAGACTATGCCATTGTTCTAGAAAAGGATGATGCAATTATAGCTTTGGAACAACAGGATCAATTCACTTATTCAATTGCAGACACCGGTATTTGTCATCAATTTAAAATGGTAAGTGAGTTTGTCCTTATCTTTCTAAGTGTTCTGCAACAAGTGTGGGCATATTCTCTTATTTGTCATGTTTTATCTGCAATTCATCAACTTGCAATTCATCCTTTCTTGGTTAGGAGGGGAAGCTATTTCAGCCAGCCTATTAATAGCTTTGTTTGACCAGCTTCTTTGCTGGTTAGAGTTAGTGTAGGGTAGTTTTTAGTTCAATTGCATTTTTCATTTCCCTAAATGTTGTCTTGCATAGTTAGGTAGTTTGCTTTGGTTTTCTGGTGTGTTTTGAATAAGTTTCCAAGGTATCTCATGCTGGTCTAGTGAGCTACAACAACATACATGGCTGTTATTTAAGTTGTGTCAGCTTTTAGATGACTTAGTACCCAATGGATAAGCTTCAGAAAACTGATCAAGAAGTTTAGCAGGCAAACATATAGCATATGTCACCAAAAATGTTACCTGATTTTCCTTCCAGCTAAATCAGGTAACTTATTGTTTTTTGTGTTTGCATTTAAACATTAAAAGATACATCATTTTCTACTAAATTTCATTTATGTGCATAAAGGAGATTGTCAAATAGATTGCATTATTCTAGTTTCACAATTGCATACAATAAGAAAGAGAACCAACATGTATTGCAAATGTAATCTTTATTGATGATCATAAGTGTATAATGTCCCTCACAAGCCGAGGGACTAACTATTCTAATGCTTATGAAGAAAATACTATATGATTATAGATAAACAAAAAGAAATGCACATAAAATGAAAAGGGACTCATCATTTCTTGGAATGACGAATCCCATTGGCCTTGTCTTGCATCATCTCAGTCATCCCCACTTGTCATGCTACCTTTTGACACTCTCCTCGTGGCTCCTAGGTTTCCTGCATTGGAAAAAGAGTGTTGTTAGAGAAATGAAAGGTCATTGATTAGAATATGTGCAAAACATCCATAAACATGTAATCTAATGTCCATAAGCATTAAAATAGGAAACATACCATAAGTGTCTAGGAAAATAAGAAAAGAGTAATCAACACACCTATGATATGCTTTGTTTATCTAACTTGTTTGTTCCTTGTGTAGATTTAGGACAAGTCTTTGTTACTGTTCTAAGTCAGCTAATTACAACATGTGGAGTAAAATGTCGCTCCAATGAGGGTTGAGCCCAACATGCTTCCCTCTTGTGTTTCAGGAGGGATAGGAAATTGAGCAACTTGATCACATTGATAATCAAGTTCAATTATTGATGCATTAAATCAATATGGAATTACACCAGTTGATCAAATTTCATTATCAGATTCAAAAGATGCAACAAACAATGTCAACTGTCAAGAATTCACTCTTCATATTTTCACAATGAATGAATCAATAGGCTTCCATCGTGCGAAAAAGGGTAATACTTTCCTGATATGTCTTTCAATCTTCTTAAGTGGATCCAAGATCCATTTTATTAAAGAAGCCAATGATTTCTGAAAGTACTGAAGCATAGATGCATCAAGTTCAATTATGCATTCATTATAAATAATGAAGAAGCTATCAAGTCGTGTCTGAAACCATCATGAGTCATATGGGGCAGAAAAAATGAACAAGGACAGTCATGCATTGTTGTATGAAAGACATAGTTCAATTCATCTCACTTCAATCCTATTGAACAAGCATACATCAATTAGGATTGCGAATTTTCAGGTCACCACCATAAATGACATATGTTTTCCTAGTAGGATTAAAGCAAGAGAAGTGATAGTGAGTACTGGTATTCATTAAGCAATCATGATTCAAGAGGTGAAACACTTTTTGAAGCCAATGTCACAATTCCAAATGAATATGACAGAAACTTTTAAGAGTTGGCAAGGGGCAGTCCTAGGTGGATCAAGAAGACAACATGGTGTAGATGAGGTAAGCATCCTAAAAAATACAGTTATGAATGCATATTGCAGGACAACGACAATAAGTGCATGCTACAGGGAAACAAGGGGAGATTTTCTTGGATTCAAAGAAGAGCTATCAAGCATTGTCAAAATACAATCAACAGGCCATGAATCTGAAATGGGCGAAAAATTCATTGAAGATGCATTCACATGTGTCATGAAAGAATCATGTGATGGACACATGAAAGGAGATAATAAACAATGTATTTACAAGAAAGAAATTCAAGAGAAGGTGTGTATATTCAATCTATTTTGTTCCTGTGAAGATAAATATGTGCATCTACCTTAAAATGATAGTGGCTTCAAGACATGGGAAAATCATTGAATGCATAAGCATAGTTCATTGAATACTCAAACTATAATGAAGTGAACATGCAACAAGATGTGCTCCTATCTTTTTGACATATCAATTAATTGAAAACATAGTCACCATAACAGCCCATGCATATAAGAGAAACCCTTATAAAGTGAAAAAATCAAATGAAGGTATGCTAGAAAATGGAAGACAAATCACAGGTGGCAGTCCTCTTAGAGGAGACACTAACAAGTGATGTAAGACAATGCACATATGAAGAGGCAACCACATAGTCATATGAGAAGTAAAGTGCATTCCAATAGTGTAGCCCCAAGCATCATAATAGCCACAATATTTGATTAAATGAAGGAGACAATCAAAATAGCTACCACATACATCAAGTAACCATGCATGAAAAGGAATCAAACAGTGAGAGATGATGTACTGAAAATGTATTTTGTTTTGTATTTGAGAAAAGCATCTTTCTTTTCATATGTTTGTTTCTTTTCAAATGGTCAAGTAGGTTGTTGCCTTTCGGTAAGTCTAAATGCTTTCCTTTAAAGAAAAAGCAAGCATGTTAAGAAGGAATAGAGCAGCCCCAAGCATCATAACATACCATACCTCTTAGTGCTCATCATATAAATGACCATAAAGCCATGACACAGTTAGTTTTTGCTCACAATATTGGTTTGAGGCAACAAACATATTCAAGATTATATTGCAAAAAATTATCTATTTAAATCTTTGAACAAAAATAGCATTTGCAACTTCAGAAGTTTGATCCAGTGTAAACAATTCACTAGGTGAAGAAGCAAATTCAAAGTAAAAGGACAAGGGATAGTCATCCAATGCACATTATGGCATTTGTTTTCATGACTTTATCTATGAGTTGCAAGGGTGCCAAAAGAAATAATGAAAATCTATCATTTCTTGCATTTTCTCTCAATATATAATGTCAAAGATATGCTACAGGATTGTCATGTTAATAGCGGAATCTCTACTCAAATCATTGCCAACTTGGGGATTCAATGCAAAAAATAGGGGTCATCTCTATATATCTATGTTTTTGACATTCTAGGGTACTATTCATAGTGAAGCAAATATGCATGACAACCATGCTAATCTCACACGAGCATGTGCATATGATAGTCATTATGGATTTTAATGAACATTTTTAGTTAAAAATATGACTAACATTCCAATGTTGCATTTAGAAATACAAATACCTTGTCATGATATCACTTAAGCCTGATGAATCAAAGAGAGGAAATGCAAGCAAACAAAATGTTGTTTAAAGGCATTCAGGAAGGCTAAGATTATTGAGAAGGGTGAAGCCTTTGACATTCTACAGAAAAGGCTTATAGGAAATCATGGAGGAGAGTTCAAAAAAATGGAGAAATAGAATAGAATATATATTTCCTTCATATAAAAAATGAATGCATATAGGTGGTTTCAATTGTGCTGAAAGCTATGTCTTGCTTCATGTATATACCATATGGTGGTGTGAAACCATTTAGTTTGTTTGTTTCTTCTCAGAAAGAGTGTTTTCAAGTGGATCCATGTGTGTAAATGGGTGAAGCCAAAATCTAATGCAATGGAATACATACCCTTGAGTTGGGGTTTCTTTAAAGAGGAAAATGCAAGATTTAAAATACCCAGATGGAGAAATGCTAAAACCACAGCCAAAGGTAGTCTTGTCTGTAAATAAAAATAATACACACTTGGAGTTTGCATGAGAAATGATATGGCAGACACAAACATTAAGGGTTTCAAACTAAAAATCAAGAAATCAAGTTTCCCGTAGCAACCATGAAAAGTTCTCAGAAAGAGTGAAAATTCATTAAAATGCCAAGTTTTCTCTTCATGGCCATGACCTGAAGAGTTAGTTTTTTTCACAAAATGAAAAAGCCCACTTGGGGTTTTGAATTAAATTCAAATGCAAAGAATATAAAAGGGGTTTTCTTCCGTTAATACGTACAAAAGGTGTCTTTTTTTCTGAAAAGATACAAGTTCTACATAAAAAAATATCATGAGAAGATCATGAGGCCGAGCTCACAAATGAAATGTTAAAGAAGAGAGAACACAAAGGAGGCTAAGTTTTTTCACCATTTCTACTGTTTGGAGAAAGCTCGAGTTTGAGCAACGAAACTTCTAGAAAATAAAAGGAGGAAAGCAAGATGAAGCTGACTAGAGCTTACCTGAGCTCAAATTTCTTTTTCTCATGAAAAATGCCAATTATTTTGTCACCATGAAATGCCTCTAGAAGCTTTAGACAATCACCTAAATGGCAACCCACAAGCAAGAAAAAAATTCCCACAGACAAGGCAAACAAAGTTTACATTAGAAAAGCACAAGATAGTCGTGACTTTAATACATTGAATGGCTTACAAATGGTAAAAAAAAGCCAGTTTTCTGTTAAAAAAAAGTATTTACCTTGTATTCATAGTGTTCTCCTCAAGAAATCACAAAGAATCATTAAAAAAATTGACTAGAAAGACCATCTACAGTGCTACACCTAAAACCCTATGGCGGCCAGGAAAAATTCTCCAGAAGCTTGATGGAGAAATGAATGTGTTTTTGATTTTTTCCATTGTTTTGAGTTTAGGGTTAGAAACCCTATGGAGCGTGACCAAGGTATTTTTTCCTTGTTTTTTAAAAATTACAAACATAACTAATGCTATGTGGGCTTGGAGTTAAAGTCTTATGCCTTAGTCAATTTTTTCCTTATGTTGCATTTTCAAGGCTTAGGCAATTTTTTCCTTGTATTCATTTTGAAAATCACATGTGCCTTGGTGATTTTTCATTGTCTTTTGAAAGATGCAAAGTATTCCAAGACTTAAGGGTTACCTTATGACCTCTCACATATGCCGAACCATTGAAATTTTTTGCATGTATTTGAAATGAAAATTGTTTGACCAAGTGATAGTCATAAGTCACTTTTGGCTTTTAAATGTAGAAATAAGGGTGAGTTGATTTTATCAATGCCTTGGGAGTTTTGACTTGGCTTAAATGCTTTTACAAGCATTTGGAGTGATTAGGAGTTTATCATTTAATTTTACATTTATTTAGATTGTAAAGCATTATTTAAGTGATTTACAAATCACTTTATTTTAATGTTATCCATAGTGCAAAATGTTGATGTGTTTCAAGGAGGTGGTGGGGCCTTTTATTTTGCATTATTTTTTAAAATGTAAAATAGTTTGATTAAGTGATGTTATTATGAATCACTTAATAAAATTATTATTTTAAATGAAAAATAGAGTCTTGTTCTTTTACAAAAGCACTAAAGGTGTGGGTCAAACTGGTTGAAGACATGTGTGGGAAAAAAGTGATGACTTTCCAACATGGAGAAAGTGTGGGAGGATGTCTTTGACTATTTTTGGAGGAAAAAGACTATTTGGAGGAAATTTTGTCACATTTTTAGTGTGACTATGGTCTTTGCTTGACCTTGCTTCATGTGGAGGACAATTTGGAGTGATTTTAGAAGGTTCTTTTTGGCCTTTTCTATTGCATCTGACCAAAACATTCTAGATGGACTTGTGTGAAGGAGTTGTTTGTTTTTTACTTAAGTAACTTCAATCTGTATTGTTGAAGTTAGTTTTTTCTTTCTAGCAAAGTGATAGCTTAATTCCTGGAGTTGTCTTTTCACCAGGAGTAGTATTGTAACTCAGAGACAAATTTGTATACCAATGAGTACTTTGAATCAATGGTATTGAATATTTTCCTTTTCATTTCATGTTTTATTGTGTGCATTTAGTGGTTGATCAGATTACTTGTGAAATTTAGCTTTTCCTTGTAGTATTGTCTCATTGTTAAGCACCTATTTAGCCAAAAAGTGTATTGTTGTAGGTTATAAGTTGTGTTAGTAAATGCAAATGCTTTTAGTTGTGAAATATTTTCCTTCTAAGGGTTCAACTGAAAAACCTGCTTATAAATTACTTATGCAAGAATGCATGCAAAAATGAGCTATGTAAACTAGGATTTGTCATTGTTTTGAATGTGTGTAAGCTGTTTGTAGGTCTTAGTTAGTTTTTTGGTGTATCACCCTTTGAAATTTTAGTTAAGTTTCATTTTTATGCATCTTTTTACTCTTTTCTCAAGAAATCATTAGTATAGGTGACATCAAAAGGCGAGCCAACTCATAATTTGGAGGTCTACTTTCATGATAGGATACCCACATCCTGAAAGTAGTCCCATGTTACTCCAAATTTGCTGAGTTCTTTTATAACTTAGCAGAGGGGTGCAAATTCGGATCTCTAACAAAAATATCAAATAAAAATTGAATATTATAGAAATATTAAAAGAGAAAATTCAAATATTTAGGCTATCCAATTATATCTATCGGGGCTATAAATGCTTGACTAGTAGTAGACCTATGTTTGGGGAAATTATAGAGGCAACCTTGTTGAGGTTATAGATGCTGGACTAGCAACAAGAAAATGTCTAGGTTGGCTAAGAAGGATTTCCAAATTATGTAGCTCAATGTAAATGAACTAATCCCTTTCGTTGAGTCACCGAGATGGTAATTAATCAATGCACACACTACTACTCTTCAGTAATATTTTATGGTTCTTATGCTAAGATTCAAGAGTAAGGAGTTATGGTGTAAAATATGTATGTTTTGATTTACTCTGGGTGGTTGATTCTTGGGTTTTTTTTTTTGGTTTTGTTGGTTGCAATTTGTGGTGTGATCTCACAACACACCCCAAGAATGCAAGGCTTGGGAACCCAAGTTGAAAATCATTACTTTTGGAAGTTGTTGGTTAGCTAGTGGACTCAATAGGTAAGCCTAAGGGAAGATGGAAATTTTAAAATGATTCACACCAAAGTACACCAAGTGCTGAGAATCCAAGTAGGCAGGTTTTTGAGAAGTTTGGGCCTAGGTGAATAACTAGGATGAGTTTGTTGAGAAAGTTGTGTAGGTTGATGCATCCATGAGTTTGAAAGCCCACAGGTACAAAAATGATTGTAAAAGGTAAAGGTGGGGTTTTATGGTTCATTCTCGGGCAATACAATACATTAGCTAGTCGAGTTTTGAAGGAAGTTGGGTAATCGGGTGTCGGGTACTTGAGTAAATGGTGCATTTGTGCAAATATTTAAACACGCCATTCAACTTTGCCTAAGTACATCAAGTATCCAAAAACCTGCTTTAAGTTGGCAATTTCATGAAAATGTTAAAGAATGCTATTTTTAGATTGGTGTTTTGGAGGAACTAATGTTGAGGAGTGCTTTATTTTAATAATGTTCCTATTGATGGTTTAAAATGGAATTGACACATGGAATTTTATGTGTAGGAGGAATAGGTTGTTGGGAAAGGTTTGGGTATGGATAGTCAAGAAAACTTGTGTTGTGAGTGGATCCAATAATGTTGTCTACGTTGGGATGTGTATTTTGGGAACCCATGCATAGAAGTGTATGGTGAAGGAACATGGGTAATGAGGGAACTAGAGATCCGGGTCTTTCCTGAGGGATGAGTGTGATGCCAAGTTTTGGAGTGTTACATTGACATGCATATCTCTCGAAGCAACAAATTGGAGGTAGGAACACAAGCATAATAGATTAAAATTTCTATATCTACCCGATCACTTTGAATATCCAACTAGTTCCTACATTTTGTTTAAGGGTTTGGTTGGTGGCTTGCTCAATCTAGTTTGATATCCTGATTGTGTCTTGGAGAATTGAGTTAAATTTTTTTGATTGTTGAGAAAGTAAAAATATCTATTGACTTATTCTAGAAGATTCCTATGCTAACTATCATGTGCCATGTGCTACTCTATGATTTGTTCTATTGATTCTTTTTCATGTGTTATGTTGAAACTCCTTGGTTGCCTTGTTCTTATAAAAGGCTAGGAGTTCTTTTTTAGTTAAGTTTAGAATTTGTGGAATTATGGAGATTTAAAATTGGAACTCTTGTGAGTTTTATTTATTTTTCCCATTTTTTTTACCATTCCAGCATAAAAACTTGTATGCTCCATTTAAAGTTAATTAATATCAAATCCAACTTAAAGCTATCTCCCGATACACAATCTTACGTAGTTGATTTTTTGTTCCTATCGGAAAAGCCTGTGTGTTGCGCTAGATTTGCACATTGACACTATCTGGTGGAAAATGATCTTATGTCTCTTTAAAATTCTTGCATCATTCTATGCCTAGATGTGAAGCAATGTGGTAAAGTTAGAGTGGTTTTCTTTTGTGTGTAGTGTTTTTAATCTACTAAAAATGCAACAAAATGAAGTAAAATACCAAAAAAAAGAACAAAAATCAAGATAGGGTGATGAGGAGTCCAAACCAGCGTATAAAGCCTCTTTTTGTGTAGATGTGACCTTGATGTGTGATGGGTTGTGTGCTCACTCAAAATTTTGAAAGCATAACAGTGTTGTATTGAAAAATGGGTGAGAGATGAAAATGGATAAGTTTTTGGATAAATAGATTTGGGAGGATAATGGATGAATGGCCAAGATTAGATCTTGAGATTAACGGTTTAGATTAATTCTAAGGCAAAAGGGAATATTAAATTCCATTTGGGGATGTGGGTGGATTAAAAAAGGAATTAAACATTCCTTGGGAGATGAGAAGAATTGACCAAGGATTAGATTAGGATAATTAATGAAGGGTTAGAGGAATGGTAGGTGGCTAATTGGGATTAGGGCCCACTTGCAAAAGTTGGAGGATGTAACACCTCCTAATCATGGATTAGGAATGTGTACATCCCTAATGATGGGATTAACAGGTGGATAAGGATTAGGTGTAGATTATGGGGGATGAGACGTGAGGAATTAAATTGAGGAAAAGGGTAAAGGGTAAAGTATTTAATTTTTTAAGTAAATACCTTAGGAATTTAGAGGACTTTAGGGGTATTAATTAAATAATGGTAATATTACTTAATTAATGTGGATAAGAGGATATTTAGATGAAAAGGGATAAATTTTACCAAATATAAGTGGTCAAATTTAGGTGTCTATATTTTTCCCCTTTTTGAGATGGTGTTACAAAGTAGCATCATTTCAAAGAAGATTAAAATATAGCACCGAAAAGAAGATGGTTAGATTGTGGAAGGTGCCCCAGTAATTCAAAGGAGTGACTAGGAAGAAAGATGATAGGAGTGAAGATGAAGATGGGTGAGGATTCCCCCTTGAGAGGACATGCAAGTTCAAGAGAACATGGGTGTGCTCTCAAAATGAATGAGATGATGCAAGGGTAGATGGGGAAGATGATGCAAAGAAATGGGTAGGATGTGGTATGGGATGAGGAAGAGATCATGAAAGGAAAAGATGAGAAGTAAGCAAGCACAAATGGATTCAAGGAAAAATGTGATGTTGCTATGGTCAAACTGCAAGGCAAGATTGATTGATGATGGATGGAGTGTTGTTGATGAGGGAATGATATATCCCATAACAACACAAGGAAAGGGAAGGATACATCCCAATGATGATGATGATGCGTGTTGTTGATGAGGGAACAATATCCCAAAACAACACAAGGATAGGGAAGGATACATCTTGATGATGATGATGATGAGACCAAGGCTTGTAGCAAGGCTAGGAACAAGACCAAAGATGCAATTAGATGATATGTACTAGATTGAATGGATGAGGGTTGGATTGAGATGCTAGATTTATGAAAGCAATGAAGATGATGGCAAAAAATATGCCAAGAATAACAAATCTATATTATTTGAAGAAGATTGAAGAGATGATGATATGGGGATGAAGGACGTGGGACAATGAAAATAAATAAGATAGATAGATGAGGGTGAGTGATAAAGGATAAATGGATGGGGGGATTGTGATAAATGAGAGGATGAGAGGATGAGAAAGGTGTAGGGTAAGTGGATTGGAAGATGGATTAAGAGCACCATATCAAAACTGTCATGTAGTGAGCACTAAATTTGATATAGCATGGGATACCATGTACCAAGGTATGAGTAACCAAGGCAACTTCATATCGCATGCTTAGGACTAACAAAAAAAAAAGAAGGTTAGTCCAACATCCCAAAGTCATAGGGGGATTTGGTAGGGCCAATGTCAAAAAACCACAAACATAAAGGATGCCCCAACATAACACAAGATCACAAGGATCTTGATGTGTACTACGCGGTGTTGATGGGTGCTTTAGCACTTCTCAACATAGGTAATGCATAAGTGCATCAACTCTCTTGAAAGACAATTTCCTATAAGAAAATTGCAGAAAACTATCCCAAGGTCTCTTGGGTGTCAAGTCATGATTTGATTGGAATAATTCAATTGGTTCATGTGATTTGCTGGTAATCGCAGGGCAGCCTTATGCATGTTAAGTTGGAGGGATATTGGTTCCTTAAATGGACTCCCTAAGATTTTGGAGTTAATGTGCAATTGTTGAAAGTTAAAAATAATAGTCTAAAACTCTACTTTTATCATCAAATTTGGCTTTACAATGATGCTGGGATTTTTCCAAAATTACTATTTCAAAGAAAGATCAACAGGGAAGGGAAAGGAGGAAGTTCCTAGACCTGCAACTACCAATAAACAATGATAATGGAGGATGCTACAGTGGAAAACCTTCCTGAAACTAAGTTCCACTTAACCAAATTAGCTAACAATGTCATGAAACTAGTGCTATCTTCTAAGGTTTGGAGATTTTCAACTGTTCATTTATCATAAGGAATGAATAGAAGGTGAAATTTAAGTGCAACAATGAATCTATGTTCAGACTAGCTTTACATTGCTATTTATCATCAACAAAAAACAAAAAACATGAACAAGGAAGGGCATCAACACATCAGTATTCTTTAGCATCAATGAACAACATTCACTAAACTACTAAGAGCATGCGAAATACATAAGACAACAAACTAAATCTACTCAAATCTATCAACCATGAGGATATGAATCATGAAACATGAAGGAAACTCAAGAATCCACCCAAAAGCAATGAATTTCTATTAGAATTTTAGGAGCATGTCTTTACAACAACTCAACTCTCTCTTTGAAAATGAGAGGAGACCCCCTATTTATAGTTTTCAAAAAGAAAAATGAATGGCCAAGATTTAATCTCATTGTGTGGCCAGGATTCACTACAAATTAGGGTTTCACCTACCCCTAATATTTTATAATTAAAAAATACATTTCTTGTCTTTTCCCTATTTTTCCCTCTAGTGGCTTGTCACTGTAGCACTTTTTCTTGTAGTGACCTACCCTTTTGGCTGTAGCTACACAGTGAGAAACTCATCATCTATGATAGGATTTCCTTGATTTTTCTAGACAGTGGCCTACTCCATGAATTTTCCTGTCAATGCCTGAAGTTTGTTCCATTCCAGGATATCTAATTGGAGTAATTGGAAGGATAGTTTTTTGGACCTGCCCGTGATCAATTGCCAATTATTCGTACACTTAGGCATGTTCTTGATCACCTGCTCTGATTGGGTGAAGGATCAGGAAAAAAAGTCTATAAAGTTTGGCGTTAGTGAGTCTATGGCCCTGTTCTCCATTTTCTTATGAAAATACGACCTAATCTTCTTGGGGTCTAGCTTGACAACTAACATGCCATAATCCATAATGAGCTTTAGTATTCTTCACAATCTACCCTATGTTCTTTGACCCACTCCAGGTCAAGCTCCACTTCATGAAGGACCCGCTCTAGGACTTCCCTTCTATGGTCTAGGGCCATTTTCCATGTCTTGACCAACCAATAGTCATCCTTTGCTAGTGCCAACTCCTTCTCCCAGGTTATCTCCAAAATCTTGAGGATAGCCTAAAGTTTAGGATATGTAGTCTTGTATAGCTTAGGGAAGTTATTGCAAATTCTCTCTATGCCTTCGAGCTGCTTTTGTACTTCCCAAAAATTGTTGGTTGTTTGGACAACATGGCCAATTCCCATATCACCATTGTAGATCACTCTCAAGAACCACTCTTCAGTAGCTGTAGTCTAATTCTTTCTCCTCTCTAACTTGCTTATGTGTTCTTTGGAAAGTAGTAGAGGTGGGGCTGATGAAGTCATTGGTAGCTCCTTAGTAGAAGACCACTTTTGTATGTAGGCGATGAGGTCCACCACTTGTGCCTTCAACTCCTCCTTGGAGGACTGATCCTTGTTCATTTGATGAATGAACATGGCGAAGGACCCCTGGAGATGATCAATCTTTTGCTCTCTTGTATCTGTACCTAGGTTGATGGTAGAGATATTATAGTTAACTGCATCTCCCTTGTCCATTATTGGAGTGGAAATTTGTACTTTCCTTGACCCAGAAGCATTGGGATCTCCAACATCCACTTTTGATGACTATGACCCTTCTTCTTCATATACCACCTCATCGATGGTCACATTCTGATGCTCTGGGTGGTCATGGTAGTCATCCTTGAATGGATCCTCGTATTCCTCATCTATTTCTTTGGCAACATCCCTCTATTGTCTCTCCATTTCCTTTGATATCTACATGGTTGCTTCCATCTTTGGTGGTTATGTTAGAGGAGGGACAAGGATACCAACAACATCTTGAGCCATAGTAGCCTATATTGTAGGGTTCATTAGTACCCCAAAGAGTTCCATGGGTATATTTTGCATATGCTTGGCGAAGGCCTCCAAAAGAGTGAGAGTAGGCATTGTAATTGTGGATGCTAGAGGAATTGCAGTTAAGGGAGACATTGAGGAGGATGAGAGTGGGGAGGTCATAGCAGAGGAGGAATCCCTCACCATAATTGGAACAGTTGGCGAGGAAAAGGAAAGGTGAATCGAGATGTCCACCTCAGGTGGAGAGGAGATGGGTAATGCTTGAGATGCTGAAGGAGTAGTAGAAATGGAAGTGATGGTGACAACAAGAGTAGAGGTGAAAGGTGGTGACTTAGGTTTCTCAGCCTCTTGTTCTTCTCCTTCGTGTAGTGGATCCTCTTGGATGGTGGTAATTTTAGAGAATCCACCTAACTTCTTTGCCTTCTTTGAGGTTTCACCCTTTGAGGCCTTCCTTGAATACACCTTATGCTTGGGCTAGTGCTCAACCACCTCTTTTCCTTTCCTTGATCTGGTGGTGAGAGGAGATTTAGGGGCTTCCTCTATTGGGGTAGCAGTAGTCCCATTGTTTATCTCACTCTTGAGCTCATCTTTGAGCTCACCACAAGTCAAAGTGGCTCCTTGGAGCTTCAACTGAGCTATCTATGTATCTATTCATTACCTCATCCTATGCTCCATAGGCTTTGTTAGAATGTTGAGGTCATTGACCTCTTCTTCATTCTAGTCTATTAGGGGCAACAACAGGTTGGCGATAGCATCAAACCTTGGATCTATGACAGTGTTTTCATCTTCTACGACTTGATTCGGTACTGGGAATAGTTTGACCATCTTGACAAAGTATGTGGTCATATGCATATAGTGCCTCATGCATACCTCCTTGTCATCTTGGAAATTAGTCCAAAAATATTCAACGTTGTGCAAATGGGAATATTCCCTTCCCATAAACTTCTTCAACTTTCCATATGGATCCATCCAAGGCCGAGCAATGTGGAGGCCCAGATTGTATTCAATGATTTCCTTTTCTAAATACTCAATGCATTGGGCAGCTGTGATGGCATAAATTCCCTGCCTAAATCTGATGGGATACGGTATTGCCGCTTGATGTTTGCCATTGAGGAGAGTATGTGCATTTTGTAGTTGCCTTGAGACTTCTAGCAAGATTAGCCAGTCGGATACCGGGGCAGCTTGTATGGCCTCTCAAAGAAGCCTTCTATTTGGATGTAAGTGAACTTTGGAAATTGTATAAACAAGAATCCGAACCTATGGATGAATGCACAAGTACTATGTGAGACTCTTCTCTCAAAATCCCCTATGAGAAGTCTAATAATATGCCCAATAAAGGCATCATTCACCCTATAGTAATCCTTCTTAAAATTCTGGTATTGGAGCTGTGGATGCCTATCATATACTTCCAGTTCTCTTCCTGGAGTTGGGCTTTGTGTGACAAATAAACCTCTATAGGGAAAGGAATCGACCAAGAGATACACTAAATAGGAGGTCATATAAAATTGGGAGGTCTTCTTGACCTCCAAGAACTGCTGATGCAAGTTGTTACTAATCATCCCTTCCCAGTGAAACTTGGTTTTTCCCTTGATAATATCCTGTATGAAGTAGAACATCCAATCTTGGAAGTAGGTTGCAGTAGGGATGCCCATGAATCTACTTAGCAAGGTCACCAAGTCATGGTAGTCCTCATAAAAATCACTTTTGAACAATTCTTGGGGAACCTTGTTAGTGCTCCCCCTCTTCTCCTTTAACCAGTATTGATTAATTAAAATTTTGCATTTCAAGGGGTCAACCTTCCACATAATTTTTTGCATATTCTTTTGTCGTTTCCTCCATAGGGTCAAAGGTAGGGATGTGGAATGTTTTCCCTATGGACTTGGCAGACAGGTCAACCAAAACTTTACCCTCACGATCAACTATCCTTCTACTTTTTTCCTGATAGGCTTCTCTGCAAGCCATTACCAATTCTGAGGCCACAAGAGTGGGTGGGAAACCGATGGCCTTAGCCAAACCACTCTTTTTTATTTTACTTGCATTATATGTAGTAGGGTTGGCAATGACCCTTTATCTAAATTCATCTATGTCAACTTTCCCAAGGTTGGTATCTGATATTGAGTCCCACATAGATGTGACCTTGGAGGTGATTTCTACCCTATGGAACTGATACTTCATCTGGTCTTTATCTTCTTTCCCTCTTGGGACCTTGGTAGTCTTCTTCCCTTTGTCTTTTTCTATGGACGCCCTCGATGGTCCTACAGCTGATTCCATAAATCCTGCAAACATAAATGCAATGAGCACATTTATGTATAAAATGAGGGGAGCATTAGTGAAATCCTACAAAATAGCTATTAGATGAAGCGATTCATCTTTCAAAGATCATAACATTCATAAAAAAATCATCATTTAGCTCTCATTTGGGGAAGATAGAGCAATGCAGGCTTAGGGATGCGGGTTTCCTTGGGCTGGCAACTATTTTAGAGACAATAGGAGGGAGACGGCGAAGAGGGCATGATAACCTGCATGTGGCCACCTGCATCAAGATTTATGTTCTATAACTGGGGCCAACCAAGGCACTAAGGTGTTTGGACATGTGGGTTCATCATTCATGAGATTTCAGAAGTGCTCAATGTAGTCATTTTGGTCATGCAGGTTGAGAGGGTGTGGAGGTTGGGGATACCTTGGCCGTTTGGAACTCTGCCATTTGACACGATGTTGGCGAGGTAGAGATCCGCATACAGAGTCTTGCATTATAGGACCCGCAAGAGGCTTGGACGACTCTGGCTAGTTCCTAAGGTTTAATTCATTGGGAGCGATGTGGGTGAGGACCTGCAGGATGCCACTATGTGATAGTCATTTGAGGATGGCGGGGGAGGGACGACAACCCATGCCATCGAGCCTACATAAGGTATCGACATGCACTATTCATTTGAGGAGAGTCAGATGACAACAGAGGGGTTAGGCCCCATGATGAGTCTAGTTTATGATCTAATTTTGGGTAGAATTTATGATTTAGTTGCTAAAGTTATCATGGACTTTGATGTTAAGTATTGATACTTTTATGATATTTCCTCAAACTATAGACATTGGGCCTAATCCTATTTCTGTAAATCTTTAATGATATTGACATGTTATATGGACTATCTATATTAATCCTGCATGTGGTTAATGAATGTTCTTTAAGGTGGTTACATATATGCAATTATTGTGTATACTAACATTGCCATGTAGATATAATTTGAGGATACTAAATTGAGAAAGACACCACCAGCTGGGCATGCACCATAATGTACAGCAAGGGAATCGCTCAAAGGTCAAAGGAGGTCGACGACAAGAGACTCCCCATGAAAATCAAATGTAACTACCTTGTTTAGTTGGTAGTATAAATAAGGATCAGATGCTCATTCTCAGAAGGTTGCACAATCTAATGATGTATTTGCATTTCTAAGTTTCCAGTAATATAGTTACACTACTCTTTTGTACTCATGAATTCTAGTGAATAAAATGAAGTTATAAGTTTGAGCATTTGAGTTTTCATTAGTTTTAGAGGATACTTATCCAAGGGGGCCCAATTGGTGAGTATTCCATCCTTTAGTTTAGTATTACTTTCTATTCAGTAATTAGTTAAGAATCTAGCATTGATTGTACCTATAGCCAATAGAATTCCATTTTGTGACTATTCTTGTAGCCAAAGAAGACATAGTAGTGTCCTATTTTTTTGCTCAGATTTTCATTTCTGTTATGCATTTTAGCTTAGTGTAGTTGTTGGTTGATGTTCAAAATTTTTGTTATTCCTTTCCAAGCAATTTAATTTCAGCATTGTGTCTTTCTTAGTTGTAGAATGAAAATGGCTACTTTGGGTTCCCAGTGCACATACTGTGTTGACCCATTTCAAGTTCATGTCCCTAGGTTGACAAGTTAAATACACCTTCATGATGATTGAAATAACTATTCAGGTTAGATTTCCAATCTCTAAATCACGGCTGTAAAGGCCTAGTTGTTAAATCATTGTAGGAGACCGACACCCCGCAAGGTGAGAGGTAGGTTAGGCTTGGCAGTTTGGAAACAAAGGTCAAGGATTGGTGGCCCGCAATAGAGTGCCTACTCCCAAATTTACTTAGCGATTTTGCATGTGAGGAAACCAGAGGGAGATGGGTGGAATGGATCCCAAAGAGAAAATGGGTGAGGGTGATTAGCTATTTAGAAAGGACGAAGAGCAAGGGGTGGCCCGTGGACGGACCCCCGCAGTGCTCCATCCACAAAGAAGTTTCAACTTGGGCATTGCTTGGGAAAGCCTTAATGGCAACAAGATTTGTGGAGTCTAGAGTTCGAGAGGATGGGCTGGCATAGGCGATGATGATGCTAGAAACGATGGGCTTGAGACTAGTAGGACCTGCAGGTTGAAAGGCATGTGTTGGGTGGCCATTCCAAAACAACAAACAATGAGAAGTCACCCACACACGGAAGTCCACATGAGTGGACCTACAAAGTCCTAGGGATCTTCAGTTTTACTTATTTCTTTGAGTTTCAATGAATCTTAGCAGAGGGGTGATGTTCTCTCGCATGTGCAGACCCGCCAAGGATGAAGGCTCAGGTCTTCATTTTTAGAGATTCACACAACGACGGAGGAAGGTTTGTAGGCCGCAAGGGCATGAACAACCTGGTCAAGAACAGTGAATAATAAGCCGAGTTCAACAAGGCCCTAAATGGCCGATTTTGAAGGGTTTTCAAATTTCTAAAAGGCAGGTTTTGTGTGGGATCTAGTCCTTAATCAAATTTATAAGGATTTACTTGTTTTCCTTCTTAAGATTTTCAAATTTATGAAGAAAAAAAACTAGAGAAAACATGGCTAGGGTGACGGAAAACTCACTTGGTAGACTCGATGAAATATAATGAAGAAGGTGCTTGAATTCATCCTCAAAGTGCTATGGGTGCGAAGGCGGTGATGGACGACAGGAGCTCTGACAATTTCTGACCAAAGATATGAAAATAATAGGTTGATTGGGATATTTATAGAAAATTTGACATTTATTACCTACACTTAATTCCCGTATGATGACTAGTGAGGTTCATGGGTGAGAGTTTCAAAACTACCGGTGGTGGGAATAGTGGATCCCGCGAGACAAGTGACAGTCAAGAGTTTTCCGTTTAGCAAATTGACAAAGGGGATGACAATGGATGATGTGGATCCTGCAATGCGGGTGGACACCCCATCTCGGCCGTTGTGGAAATGGAGAAAGCTAAAAGGATTTCCACATGGGGAAACCCGTAAGGGAAGGCTCGCACCAAGCAAAAGATGATAGTCTTAAATATCTAAGGAAAACTACCAGGGGAGCTCCGTGAAGGCAAAGGACAAGACAATTTTAAGGGTAGTGAAACTTGGTCAACTCAAGATGGTAACGTTAGGACTCCTTGACCACTTAGGACTCAAAATAGGGGGCACACAAAATGAGGTGAGGGAAAAAGTGGCCTTGTGAAAGAAGAAAAGAGATGGTCCCCATTTCAAACAGGGCGTGTGTGCTATAGGCAGAACACATGGGACAACCAAGAAGACAAGATCACGTAGAAAATAAAATGTATTCCCCTATATCCACCATTCAAAGTGCACCATGATATGAGGGATTTTGGCGACCTTGAGTAGGTACAATAGGAAGCTCAAATGATAAACAAAATACAAAAGAACTAAAAGATCACAATAAGTTTCAAATATCCTTTGCCATAGGACCAATGGGTGGATGGGATTGATGCAATATGATGTGAGGAAGGATACATCCTATTAAGACTAAAGATGTAGGATAGATTAGGTGATTGTCATGACTCAAGATATTGGAAACTGATTGAATCTCACAATACTGATGGATTTTTCTATTAGAAGCTAGTTGAATAAGGACACACTTGATGACACGACACATGACCAAGACACACCCTAAGGACCTAGGAGCTCGAGGGCTGATTAAATATTATCCTCACCTATGTGAAAGCACATAGACCTTGTAGTTTGATAAAATGACCATGGATAAAAGTAGAAAGATGAAAATGGAGACATGGATGGATGAAAAAATTCCTCAGGGGCTGATCAAATAATTAGCCTTGCCTACGTGAAACTGTAGGGGAAACTTAGTTCAACTAAAAGACCAATGCTAGAAAATGGATAAGGGATGATGAGATGACCATGACAAGTAGATAAAATTATGGAGCCAATATGATGCAATAAGATAGAACTATGCAGATAGGAGGATGGTGATTGCATGAAGCTTAGGAATGGGATAGTTATCCAAATAATCAAAAGATGAATTGGGAGGATGATATGATGGATAGATAAGTGATGAAAATGGATAGGAGATTAACAAGATGTGTGAAATAGATAAGAGTGATGATAATGGGATGAATGAAAATGGATTGGATTGCAAGTAGCCTATAGCTAGATACCAATGACAAAGGGTTTATGGATAAGAAAATGAGATGGTAGTATGGATGGAATGATGGAGATAAAAGGATGGGGGGATGGAAGGGATGATATGATGGCTAGATAGGAAGATAAGGATGGGGAGATGGAAGACATTTTTTGGAGGGATAGATGGGAAAATGAGGATTTTAGAAGATGGAAGGGATTCAGTGGATGGATGGGTAGGAAGGTGACAATAGTGATATGGGAGAAATGACAATATGGATGAATGTTGTCTCCAAGGACTATGTCACAAAGAAGGATATGCCCCACTCTAAGATATGTCATGTGTGATGAGGCAAGAGGGATGACATATAGGAGGATGGGTGAATAAGGGAGTAAGATGGATATGGATACGATGTATGGATGGATAAGGGAGTGAGATTTCAAGAGGTTTCCAAAGCATGTATGAATATTTTCCATTTTCCTTATCAAGATCACAAGGAAGAGGGATGGATTGGGATAAATGGGATATGATAGGTATGATAGGTGCATAGGTTGGATGGAGGAGATGAAGGGGATGAAGTTTCCCCCAAGTGTGGAAGGAAACTAGATGGGAGATTTACACATGATGCATGTTTGCTAGCTTTTCATCATGGTACTTATCCAAGGAACTTGTTTTCCAAGTTTTCACCATTGGATAAATTATTTCTCTTTTTTTTGGGATAGTATGTGGATGGAGATGGATAAGGAGTAGGATGTGGATAAATGGATTTGGACGATATGTGATAAGGGGAAGGATGAAAGACTCAAGCATCAAGTTCCATGTGAGGTAATAAGATCCCTTGTTAGAAATGAGTATTGAAGGTTGGTACAACTTGATTAGGATGGATTAATCATACAAGAGAATGGACTAAAGGGATTTGATGAGGGAGATATGTGGGATAATGGATGGGATGTTGGTGTAGACACTAAAAAAATGTCCTAATCAATGTCAGACATTCAAATCAGATTTATTAACATCATTTCCTCTTTATCCATCCTCTTTTTGCTTAATTAGTTTAATTAGCCTAGATAACTAATTAATTACATCATTTTCATCTAATTGGCCCAATTAATTAAATTAGGTTAATTCATCTCTTTTCACACTAACACTTCATCTAATTAAATTAAATACATCAAAATATTTAATTTAATCTCCTAAGTCATCTTATTTAATTAAATAACCCTATCTTATTTAATTAAATATCATTTCATTCCCTTCCCCTATTTATTAAATCATCTAATTTAATAAATATATTTTAAGTCTTCTAATCCCCTAATTGCATAAATCAAACCTTGTTTAATTAGCAATTAAACTAATATTCCTCTAATCAAAGGGAATATTCCCATGGGATATTCTTTATCCTTTTTGCACAATTAAAACTTTGTTTTAATTTGTAAATTAATCTTTTTCCTCACCCTAGAGGAATATTCTAAGGAATATTCCCCTTCCTCCAATCAACTCGCTTAGCTTCAAATGCAAGTTAACTCTTTAACCTCTTAAGAAAGTTACCTTTGACTTGTGTGAGTAGGTCAAAAGTGTGTTTGTTTGAGGCAAGTGTGAGCCTTTGATTAACCTTCATCTTGCATTCTCATCCGTTGATGAGAATCCATGATCCATGCCTCTCATCCCCTTCATCTTGAACTGTTGATTAAGCTTTTTGATCTCAACCATCCATTCCTCATTTTCTCTCCTATAAATATATCACTATTTGGAGACAAATGGATCCATCTTTATTGAAAACTTATGCTGTTGAATTTACTTTCACACTCACTCATATTTTTACTCACTATTTAGCTTATTTTATTTCATTTTAGTTGCATATTAGCTTTAAGATTTCATTAATGGCTTCCATGCATCCTTCCTAGTTTGTAAATAAATTAGGGTTTTCATCTTTTAGCATCATTTTAGCTTAAATTAGCTTAGAAATTGCATAATTAGATAATTTATAGCATAAAATCATGGTAACTTAGCTTGCATCATGTTCATTTTTACATAATTTAGGTTTTTAGACATCAAACACCATGGTTTCATCGATTCTCTTCGATAGAATCAACTAAAACAAGCTCACTAATCATGGGATTGGGAAAGGGTAGTTGGTCCACATTAATGTGACACCAATTCCACAACAAGATAAATTTTGAATGGATTATAATAGATGTTTTGATGGCTTTAGTAGTTTAGTATGTTAAGTTTTGATGAAATTTTTGGTTTTAATCTTGTTTGATCAATATTGTTGAGATTCAAGTATAGGTGGCTCCATTATGCTTCGATTCTTCATGGATCGAGTGTAATTTGGCCCATACTGGTATCTTCACATCAACATTTGGAAAGTGCATGGGTGGAATGATGGGGTGGATGTGTGATAGGGGAACGTTTTCAGGACCAACATTGGCACATATGGTGGGGGATGTGGAATGATAGAAGGATTAATGGATGGAGGATGTGGGGATAATGGAGGAGTTGGGATAGTGAATTTTGGGACATAAGAACCCAAAATAGATTTAGGAGATGGAGGATGTGAATGATTAGTTTTTGAATTAGCAAATTTGGATGTTGTTATGGATTTTTCACTTGAAGGCATTGCATCTTTTTTCTTTGGGATCCACATGGTTTTGGTTTTTTATTTAATAGGCTTGTGTAATCTTTGTGGTTGACTACACTCTTGGATAGAATTTTTATTTCTTTATCATGTCCTTTAGAGGGGACATGGGGATCTTTGGATTCACGTGGATTTTTGGATGTATACATTTTTACTTTTTCATCCAAAGTTCTTTTAATAAAAATGGTACGGGTGTGAGGAGATGGATGATGTGGAGGAAACATGAATGGAGTGATAGGGGTAGGATTTTGGAGTTGGCGAATAGATGGAGAATGCGGGATGGCATTCATGGAGGGGTGCCTTTGTTGATCCTGATTAGGGATTTTTATGATGGGTGATAAGAATATGTGATTGATGGATGAAGGGATAAGTAGGATGAGATGATTTTGGGATATAAGGTCCTAAAATGGACTTGGTACATGTAGGATGTGGGATCGTGGATGGAGGGACATAAGGACCCAAAATGGATTTGGAGGATGATGGAGGAATGTGGATGGTTGTTTTGAGATGATATGATGGAGGGGGGATGGTGACAAATGGCTTGGTGGAGTGATGGGAAGAGCCTACTACTCTTTTGGAAGAGGCTCATTGAGGATGTATGGAGGTTGTACCAACATTTTTTGGATTGTGAGTCTTGAGATACATATCTAAGACCTCATGCATGTGGATTTTCTTTGACATGGATGGGCTCTAGAATACCTTGCTCATGAAGGCCTAAACCTTTTCCTTGATAGTTCATGATCTTGAACATTCGATCTATAATAGGATGCTTGTTATTTTGGAAACATGATGTGAGTCCATTATTTGGTGGGGGAGGATGGGTGGCGTATATGCTTGGTTCCTCTTTTGTAAGAAAACCACCATGGATGAATGTAAGAGTGCCAAGGGGATATAAACATGGTGTTGGGATGGTATGGTTAGGTGGCGATGAAGGATCATGAGATGGAGATGATGTGATGGTAGGATCTTGATTTGGGGGAGTGGGTAATAAGGGATCATGAGATGGAGTGATTGGATCTTTATTTATAAGGGGATCATGGGATGGAGTGGATGAGGAGCTATGATCTTGAGATGGAGTGGATGAGATGGTAGGATCTAGATGTGGAGTGGATGAGATGGTATGATCTTGATGTGGATGAGGGGATGTGTTGGTATGCTTTGGATCAAGCTCTTGGTAAGTTTCAATGGGTGTAGATGGTGTGGTGGAAGAGGAATGTTGGATGGAATCCTCAAATAGGGGAGATGAAAATATGAAGGATTCATGAAGCTCAAGGGAGTGGATTTTGGTGATACTAGGACTAGGGAGAGTGGATTGGATTTGGTTTTCTTTAATGGTGTCAGCGGTTCGAGGAGTGGAAGATGGGGTTTCAATGGATTCAATGGATTGGATGATTTCAATGGTTTGGACATTGTTAGGAGTGGGAATGCGAGTGATAGGTGTGGGATGGAGAGGGACCTCATCACTAATGACTGTGGATGATAGATTGGGATGGCATGGCTCCACGACATCAAGATGTGGATTTGGGGATGTCTGCTTTGACATATGTCCTTGGATGATATTTGGAATGAGGTACTTGCTTATTGTAGGCTTAGATGGTGTGGTGGGATTAGATGAAGGATTAGGAATGGGTGGAGAACTAGGATTATGAATTGGTGGATGAGGATTAGATGGTGAAATAGGATTGGATGGAGGACCAGGGGTAGATGGAGGATTAGGACATGATGGAGTGGAAGATGGAGTGAAATAGGAGGATATGGATGGTGGATTAGAATCATGGAGTGGAGGATTAGGATGTGATGGAGTGGAAGATGGAGTGCCATAAGAGGATATGGATAGTGGATTAGAATCATGGAGTGGAGGATTAGGATATGATAGAGTGGAAGATGGAGTGACATAGGAGGATATGGGTGGTAGATCGATGTTGGAGAAAGTTGATGGGGAATTAAGATAGGAATATTGATATGGAGGATTAAGGTGGGAAGACTGGGATGGTGGATTAGGATAGGAAGATCTGGATGTTGGATTAGGATGGGAAGATTGGGATGGTGGATTAAGGTAGGAATATTGGGATGGAGGATTAAGGTGGGAAGATTGGGATGGTGGATTAGGATAGGAAGATGTGGATGTTTGATTAGGATATAAATATGTGGATTAATGTTAGAGAAAATGGATGGGGAATTAAGATAGGAATATTGGGATGGAGGATTAAGGTGGGAAGATGGGGATGGTGGATTAGGATAGGAAGATGTGGATGGAGGTATGAATATTTGATGAGAGGGATATTTGGGTGATATATAAGAGGGAGATGTGGATGATGGGTAAGATAGAGTTGTGGGTGGGGAGGATAATAGATATCCCTTGTCAGAGGTAGCATAAGGATTGCTAGTAGGCATGGATGAAGGTATGATGGGATAACTTGAATGAGTGATTGGATTTTGGAAGATGGTTGGAGAAAGATAACTATAAATTATAGCATCAAGGGGGTTTATATCGTACTCATCTTGATCAAAAAGACTTTCATTATCATCATCAATGTAATTGGTATTTCCCTTGACTACTATTTTTGGTTTCATTGATGAAGTATAAGGATTCATGATATTGGATTGGGTGGATATGGATTGAAAAGATGTGAATAGATGATTGGAAGAAAAGGAGAGATGATGAAAAGATATGAATAGATGATTAGAAGAAAAGGAGAGATGGTGAAAAGATATGAATAAATGATTAGAATAAAAGGAGAGATAGTGGAAAGATAAATAGAATGAAATAGAAGAATATGGAAGAAAAGGGTCTTAAGATTTGTTTTGATATCAAAAGATCTTGGATGTAGATGGACTAAAGCTCAAATTGGTATGTGAATTAAGCTCAGATTAGGATTGGATTTAAGCTCATATCAGGATGATTGGAAGATATTATGGGATAGACACCTAGGTTCAAGGATATAGCTAAAATGATGAGAACGATTGTTGGATGAATGAAGGATAAATTTAGTTGAATCCTTACTCAAAGGGGATGATGTTTGGATAGATTAATGAGGGTTGATGAGATGGAAGTGATTGTTTGGAGATATATATGCAAAGGAAAAATGATTGGACTATTGTTTTGGACTGAGGAAGTGTAGACACTAAAAAATGTCCTAAACATTATCATACACTCAAAACAAGTTTACTAACATCATTTCCTCTTCAAACTCATCTTCTTTTCACTTAATCAATTGGATTATCCTAGCTAATTAATTAATTGCATCATTTTCATCCATTAACCTAATTAATTTAATCGGGTTAATTCATCCCTTTTCATGCTAACATTTCATCTCATTAAATTAAATAAATCAAAACATTTAATTTAATTCCCTAAGTCATCTTAATTAATTAAATAACCCTAAGTTATTTAATTAAATACCATCTCTCTTCTCCCCATTTATTAAATTAATTAATTTAATAGATATCACCTTACTCCTCCAAATCCCCTAATTGCATGATTAAACCTTGTTTAATTAGCAATTAAACTAATTTTCCTCTAAAAGGGAATATTCCTTATCTCCCTTTTTTGCATAATTAAAGTTTTCTTTTAATTTGCAAAATGCCTTTTTCCTCCACCAAAGGAATATTCTTATTCTCCCATCATTTGAAAAAGAAATATTTTCACTTGGCTTCTTAAGAAAGTTTTAACCTTTAACCTTTTGAACAAGTCACCTTTGACCTATGTGAGCAGGTCAAAAGTGTGTTTTTTTGAGGCAAGTGTGAACCGTTGATTAAATCTCATCATGCATTCTCATCCATTGATGAGAATCCATGATCCATGCCTCTCATATCCTTCATCTTTGACCGTTGATTAATCTTTTCAATCTCAACCCTTCATCCTTCATTTGCTTTCCTATAAATTGGTCACTATTTGGAGACAAAGGGATCTATCTTTTTCAGAGCAAACTTATGTTGTTGAATGTAATCTATCTTTCAATTTCAAATTCATGTTGTTGAATTCACTTGCATCCACACTCATATTTCACTCACTTTTTAGCTTATCTTAGTTAATTTTAATTTCATAATAGCTTAGAGTATCCATTAGTGGCTTCCATGCATCCATCTTAGTTTGTATATGAATTAGGGTTTCCATCTTTTAGCTTAGATTAGCTTAGCAATAGAATAATTAGTTTATTCTTAGCATAAAATCATGGTAACTTAGCTTGCATCATGTTTAAATTAGCATAAACTAGGTTTTCATACATCAATCACAATGGTTTCACTGATTCTCTTTCATAAAATCGACTGGAATAGGCTCACTAATCATGGGATTGGGAAATGGTTGTCGTTTCACATCAACACTTCACCAATTCCAAAAAGGGATAAGTTTCAAATGGGTTAGAGTAGGAATTTAACTGTTCTTGTAGTTTGTAGCTTTTAGTTTCAATTAAAATGCTTAGTTTAACATTTCAATTTGAATGATCTTGTTTGGTAGATGCAGGTTTATTGGGAAAAAATTGCTTCGATTCATCATGAATCAAGCGTAATCAACCCAAATAGACATTTCCTCATCTCATAGGAATATATAGGCTAATTGTGACACAAAGGATTGAATCTCTAGATTTTGAATGGGAAGTAGATCCACCTGAGTATGACAAGATTTCCCATCTAAGTGACGAGATCGCCTATTAGGAGTACAAGATCACCTCTATGTAGTGTAGGTTCACCTATCTAGGTAGTGGGATCACCTATATATTTGGATGCTAAAAAAGAAATAGGTGGGCACAAGCCACAATATCACCTATCTAGGGTTCAAGATCACCACTTTTTTTTAGATGTACATACACAGATGGGAATGCCTATTGGTGTAATATGATTGCCTATTTCCTCAGATGTATTAAGAGGGGAAAAAAATTCCTATGGCGGGATCACCTATCGATTGGAAAAAACCACTTATGTCTTGTACTATACAGACAAGTGGATGGGGATGACACATACTATACAAGGACTTTCCTAAAAGGATGGTAGGATTGCCTATTCAAGGAACAGGTAGATGTGGGGTCACCTAACTAAGAGACCCATAAGGAAATTCACCCCTAACAAGAATGAATTCATCTAAAGGATGACTAGACTGGACTTAAGACACATAATCGCCCGTTTAGGGTAGGATCACCTATTCATAATGCAAGATTTCCCCCATGAAAAGAAAACTCACCACTAAGGGCAAGGGCAGACTATGGAAAAGGATAGAAAAACATTGGAAACAAAAAGTAGGGGGCTAGACTAAATCAGACTGATGACAAGCATTGGTATCACACAAGAAGACACTCTAGACAACACAAGCCTAAAATTAGTATTATGGGTTTGCTAACTTGATGTAGGCACACCACCTTGAGGGGACACCCCAAGGTTAATACTTTGTGATATTGGGGTGGTTCTCTAGATCACCCTTTCTCGCAAAGGTGGATAGCTAGAGATTCAGTGGCACAAGGTCATCAATAGACACCACGGGCTCACCTTCACTCTCTCTGAGAGAATATCATTGTCCACCATGAGGATTTCTATCTCAACCCAAGGGAGTACATGGTGAGTAACTTTGGGGTATGGTTTGCATCCCCTACACTACACCAAGCCACGACTAAACATGGGTCTCTATCTAGGCTGAACATGATATGTCATGCTTCCTTAATATACTAGGAGGGTGCATAAGGCAAAACCATGAACACCAACCCATCACAAGTGTGGATTGGGAGCCCCAATGAGGTACTAGAAACTCAGACCAACCATGCACGTCTTATCTAGGTATCACCCTAGCTTTGACGCTTTGCTAGACATGACATGAATGGATTGGGGTATAGCTTTGGCTCTCCCCCCTTTATATACCCCATTGGTAACATGTGGTTGAGATCATCCCCTAGCTGATGAAATCCCAGGAAAGTCTCACTAAGGGAAGAGAATACTAGACATTTTTGTTGGTCCCCAGGCTCACACATAGAATAAGGGGAGAGCGTACACACTAGCACTCTCTGGGTAGACTGGATTGGATTGGATTGGAACAAGTTGCAATTTATCATTACTTAGGATCATTGAAAGGTGCAAGGGGAGTGGATACGTCAACAACCTGCTCCCAAAAAAAACAAACAAGTTAATTGACCCCTTTAATTAATTCTGTGTGTGCCTAGCTAGTATGAAAAAAAGACACACAAACAAAGCTAAACTAAGGGTCTTCAACCAATCGTCCTGCAAAAAATACGTCAATAGTTTTCACCACCAGTCTTCGTAAAAAATGAGAGACAAGCTACACAAATTATAGTTAAATGCCACAATCACTGGCAAACAAGTTAGCTGATTAGTACCCAAAACCAAAATTAAATTAAAGCACAAATAAAAAACTTTATCATTCTTGAATACCTCAAATTCACCCTTGCATGGAGCAAATTCACCTGTAACTATGATTCAGGATCACCTATCTTAGGAAGAGGTGGGATCGTATTCGCCTTTCAGCTGGAGGGCCGTTTGTGCTTATGCCTTTGTGATTTGATCAAGTTCGCCCTTCCTTCAATAGCTTTTCCCATTTTGGTTGTGCTATGCGTATTCATCTCTATAATTAGCAGCCATGATTATGGAGTTCATGATTGCCCATATGTTGGAAGGGCGGGAGCGAGTTCACCTATTCTTACTTTGGGCCCGCCTCTGTGTTTAAAAATTTTCTCATCGAGGGCGAATTCACCCCTACATGTAAAACTCAAAACTACAAAATTTGAAACAACAAGCAAACATAAATTAGACCTATGATGTGGGTCCCACCGGGCATGCTAGAAATGTGTGCAGTGTTTTTAATCTACTAAAAATGCAACAAAATGAAGCAAAAGACCAAAAAAAAGAACACTTAAGATAGGGTGATGAGGAGTTCAAACCAGTGTACAAAGGCTCTTGTTGTGTAGATGTGCCCATGATGCATGATGGGTTGTGTGCTCACTCAAAATTTTGACAGCATAATGACACTCTAGTGAAAAATGGGTGAGAGAGATGAACATGGATAAGTTTTTGGATAAATATATTTGGGAGGATTATGGATGAATGGCCAGGATTAGATCTTGAGATTAAGGGTTCAAATTAATTTTAAGGAAAAAGGGAATATTAAATTCCATTTGGGGATGTGGGTGGATTAAAAAAGGAATTAAAAATTCCTTGGGAGATTAGAAGAATTGACTAAGGATTAGATTAGGATAATTAATGAAGGGTTAGGGGAATGTTAGGTGGCTAATTGGGATTAGGGTCCCACTTGCAAAATTTGGAGGATGTGACACCTCCTAATCATGGATTAGGAATGTGCACATCCCTAATGATGGGATTAGCAAGTGGATTAGGATTAGGTGTAGATTATGGGGGATGAGGCATGTGAGGAATTAAATAAATATATTATTTATTTAATTCATCAAGGAAAAGGGTAAAGGGTAAAGGGTAAAGGGTAAAGTATTTTTATTATTTAATTAAATACCTTAGGAATTTAGAGGACTTTAGGGGTATTAATTAAATAATGGTAATATTACTTAATTAATGTGGATAAGAGGATATTTAGATGAAAAGGGATAAATTTGACCAAATATGAGTGGTCAAATTTAGGTTTCTACAACTTTTATTTAGTTTATGTCATGGTGCATGCATGGATAATAACTAGGAGCACCTTAAATATTAGGATTTTTAATGCTTTATTTTAGAGTAGATGTTAAATATTTTCAAAAAATATTTTAAAAAATCATAAATTCATGGAGTAGTTTTGAAAATATTTAGTTTCCATGAAGCTATAGAGAAATTTTTTCTAAATCTACTGATTCTTTGCAAATAATTCAAATTCATGAAATATTTTGTGTAAATATTTAGTTTTCATGGATTTGTGAAGTGATACATGTTTTGCTAGACAAAACTTTTGTTATGATCCTTTGGATACAAGTAAGCCTTAGAAACCATAGACCCCTCATGATTAATAGTAATTTACACAATGAACACTAAGTGAGCCTAGTGCGTTAAGACTTAACATTCCCGAGTCTTGGGATCAACTAAGATTTCCTTTAGATTTAGGTTTTCCTTATGGATCTTTCAAGAAAGGTAGGTTCCAACATTTTTTGGGTGATAATTTATTTTCCATTTGGTGTGCAAGTGCAACACTCTTGTCAACAATAGGGATACCTTGCATGCATTGAGTTTATACCATGTGACATTCATGCTCGAGATCTAGGATAATCAAGATTGCTTACTGCACTTTCTGATAGGTTGCATTCAAAGATGGGTTTCTTCTATTTATTGATTGGGGAGGCCAATATGACTTTAAAGGATGTATGACGCATACTATGACTCCCTATCCATGCTAAGTGGGTAGTGTATTATCATGATTCTAGGATATATGTTTTGTAGAGGTGCTTTGAGATTGATGATGTTGGGGTAGAGGAGTATGAGAGTTGTTGGGACACCTTGGTAGATCACTATGAGCGATTGATCATTGTTGTTTGTAGTGCTTTTGTTGATATAGTGGTACCAAATAGAAAAAAACATGGATTTCCAGTTGGGATGATGGAGGAGGGCACTATGTATGCTTGGGGCCCTTGCAGGTTGGTGATTCCTTACTTCTAGTTGCATGATGTTTCCTATAGAGGTGCTTTCTTGATTAGTTGTGGCACTGCATTGCTTATGGTTTGGTCATGGGAGAATATAGCCATGTTTAGACGAGTTATAGATAGAGACTTGCCACAAGGGTTTCCGTATGTGTATATGTATGATGGAGAAATGACTCAAACACATGTTAGGGATGTCGGTTATGGAATACATGCCATTGATTTACTTGATTCATTCACTTGGAGTCCTTATTAACATTGCATATCCTAATAGGATGAAATGAAGCATCTTCCATATTGTCGACATACTAGGTTTTTGATTGGCTACACTATCTAGAGCCAACATATTATTGAGAGACAACTACTAGAGCATGTACTGTGGTAGTTCAATGAGATACAAGGGGATCCTATTGGTGCAACAAAGTTTGTGAGGTAAGCTCACAAGGTGTCTCAATGGGGACCCATGATCAACCTATAGGTTGCCATTTAGGAGTTTGTTGATTTGTAGCCCATGCAGTGGAGAGCACTGATAGAGGTAGCAGATGTAGGCACTATGCCCAAGTACAATACATGGTGGGCTCAAAATAGGCCAATACCACTTACAAATATAGATTTTCTAGTGCCTGTTGAGAGGATAGGGAGAGGTCCAAGGGGCAGGATGCATGGGAGAGGATTGATTTGGGGTGGCAAGGATGGAGGTAGGGGAGGTGGGATGGAGATGATGACAACAGTGATAGTGGTAGGAATGGAGGGAGAGGAGGTGATAGAGGTGAGGGAAGAGGTCAAGTGCCACCAGTTATTCCTAGGATAGTATCTCTCATCAAGGAGGAGGGAGAGATGAGGATAAAGGATGATCTTCGATAGGAGGAGGTATGTGTAGAGGTGGAGATGGAGGTAGATGTTGATGTGGTAGATGAGGAGGAGGAGGACACACTAGAGGTGGCCATGGACGTTGAGGGGTGCAAGGATGTACGTATTAGACAGGTCATTTGAGATATTATGGAGGAGGTAGAGGAGAGGGAACCCGATCCACAAATGGTGGCCATGTAGACACAACTCTAGGTTGCACTGGCATAGGTATAGGGATTGTAGGGTCAAGTTACAAAGTTAACTATAGAGAATGATATGACCATTATCAGAGCATAGAGGGTTGAGCAATGGTCATTAAGGTTTATTGAGACAATTAATGGGTCTAATGCCAATTTTTCTTGCACCTTCTATCGAGCTAGAAAGGAGGCATAATATTATAGAGATATATACGAGGATGTAGTGCCACCATCTCAAAGGGTGCCTAGATACACCCAAAGCCAAAGTAGGTCCCACTCTTAGAGGTCATAGAACAATGGTGGGGTTTCAAGATCGAGGTCTCCATACCAGTCACCTCACCATTGACCTAGGGAGCAGCAGAGGCCATCATGATCAAGGAAGAGAGAATAAATGCCTCCCTCCACCCATTTACTTTTAGGGGATAGGGGTAGCATAGGCTAGGCCTATTTTTGTATATAGACATATGTATTTTTGATCGAGCTTGTGAGCTCCATTTTTGATAGTATCTCATTTTTTTTACTATGACACATTTTTAGATATATATGAGATATATCATTTTTGGTGGTGATTATATGAGATGTTATGTTCTTTATGTATGTTTCTATGTGATGGATTCTTATGGATGCATATGATGTTATGTTTTTTCTGATGTATGGATGGATCCACATGATATTGATTTATGCTTATATATGTCATGATGTATGGATATCTATTTTTTATGATCTATGATGGGTTTTATTCTGCTTGTATGATCTATATGTATGATGGCACTATATGTTTAGGAAATGTTATGCCATGCTTGATATGATGCTATGTGGATGATGATTATAAAAAATGTAATGCAATGCTATCTATGTTTTTGAAGATTTTTATTCAGTATTTATGACCTATATATATGTGATATATGATGTTCTAACATGATTATGGATACAAGATGGTGTAGCTAATATATTTTTTTTGTGTGTCAGAATGCCACCAAGATTACTGCGGGGAGTGACAAAAGAAATATTAGTTTAGATGGATCATTCATAAAAATCAAGCTTGATGTAATGATTAATAGTATTTAAGCTTTTTGTAGTGCATGTTTTTTATCATCATAGAGAGTTTTATTATGGGACAAATAGATGTATGCACACTTAAGCATGGATTGTGAAGGTGGATTTTGTTTTCATTTTCCTAAAGATTATGCTTTATGGACAAGTGGATAGTGTACACCAACTTGAGACAAATCTTGGAAACATTAGTATTTGTTTTTCAAGGATTCAAACACATCAAACAAGAAGTGCCTTGATTCATGTATCTAAGGGTTATTTTTGGATTGTTAGATTATCAAATCAATAAAGCATAAAACCCAACGAAGCTATCAAGAACAAAGGAAACTAAAAGCAAGAATGATTATACCTGTCGTTCATCGAATCTTCCATGATTTACCTTCATAGCACCTTCTAACTTGCTGATTGTTTCCCTCAGACCGAACGTGTGAGCAATTTGAAAACAAAGACTAAGTCCTACACAAGCTTTGAAGGATTTGGAGTGTCTAAAATGAAATAAAGTGTCTATGCCTATGACGAAATGACTATAATGCTAAGACAAGTATGCCAAAATCACAAATAAACTGCAAGCATATGCGTATGTGAGTATCTGTAAGTGTCTAAGTGTAATCAAAATTGTGAGCAAAATTGGAATTTTATAGAAAATGCAATTTTGGACAGACGGACGAGATTGAAAGTTGACAGAAGTCTAAAATTTGTGGACGAGATTTCATGTGACAATCCCTAATCAGTGTTAGGGAAAAATCATTAAATGAGTGGTCGAGATGTCATTTTAGAAAATCAAATCAGCGGTCGAGAATAAATGAGATAATTAGTTAGAAAAATAAAGATTTTCAAAAATTAAGAAGATAAAGACTGCCTGATTTGTGAGATTCAAAAAATCAAAAAGATAAGAGTTGAAATGAAAAGCAGATTTGGAAAATCAAGAATCTGCTCAATTACTTGATTTTTGGAAGAATATTACCATTTTGAATTAAATTAATTCAAAATATGGATTTTGTGTGATAATAAATAATTGATTTTTAGATTATTTACTAAAATGAACTGACAGTCAAAAATGTAAGATCATTTTAAATAATTTCATTTATTTAAAATGAGGGAAATGTTAATTTTGACAATTAAATAATTAAAGATAATTATTTAATTTAGAGGATATGATTAATAATTAAATAAATTAATAAATTCATTTAATTATGAGAATTAGTGACATATTAAATAAATAAATGAAATTCATTTATTTAATAATCGAAGAATAAATGAATAAAGGTAATTAAATAAATTAAGAAATTTATTTAATTAGGGAAGACTTAGACAATTAATGACATATTGAATAAATAAATAACATTTATTTATTTAATAATCATGAAGAATAAAAGGACATGAATTAATTAAGTAATTATGAATTATTTAATCAATAGTCAAATGTGGACCAAGGACATAATTAAATGTCATAATTATGCTAGGATGAAAGTGGTAAAAATAGAGCTTGCTGGCATAGGTCATTTTTATGTGTCTACATTTTGCCCCTCTTTGTCATAATGTAGCATGTCGCGTTGTGACAAAGAAAATAAGTTAAAGTCATGCCCCAGTGAAGGTATGCAGTATCGATACCCCCTCGAGAAATTTTTTCAAATTGTGGGTCAGCAACAGAAAAATTTGGAAAGTGTCCCGATAAGTCAATTTAATGAACAAAAAAATGATGGCACAGACGGTTTCAGATTTTGACATGTTTAAAGCGGCCAAAGGGGTGGTGAAAGTTGGTCAAAAGGGGCTCCGGTAATAACCTAGTTGAAAAATGTCATTTTGACTTTATAAATAGGTTGAGAAAGGGGTAAAAGTCAATTCATTTTCACTATTTACTTTAGCAAATTCAAGAGCTCAGAGTGAAGAGGACTTCTACGAGGATGGTGATTCTAGTGACTGAGCATCGTGGTGAGATCATGCAGACCTATAGGCAGCTAGAGGGCTCGGAGCCAGTGGTATGTATCCTAACCCACTTTGTCATTGTCTTGTTTTGCATACCAAAATTAGGGTTTTAGGGTGAACAATGAATGCGCCGTGATGCATATGTGTGCGCGCAAGCCGCATTTGACTTCACGTTCAATGCAATTGATACGTTGTGATGCAAGTGCAAGGGGTATTTAGGAAAAGCTAAGGATGTGTAACACATTTTCCAAAAAGTACGACACATTCATTATATCAAGCCGCATTCGAGAGTTAGAAAGCCGCATGTGTGATTTTGCGACGCATTCGCCTGTTTGAGTGACGCATTTGAATGAAGTGACGCATGTGTGATATATCGTGACACAAATGATCTGATGTGATGCAATTGAGTGACATAACGACACAATCGATATGTCGCAACGCAACCATTGTTTCACGACGCAAGTGCAGTCAACGCAACACATTTGACTTTGACTTTGACTAGGGCTGATTCTGATGTTTTTCAAATTTGAAATGATTTTTAGTTATAATGATGATAATGCCGATTGTCTAGAAGGTATTGATGTGCTGTTTGGCTTTGTGCAGAGACAACTAGCCCCCATATATACACGAGAGAGCAGACCATCGACTTTCAAGTTTGGTGATCTGCTGACTCCATGAGAGCGACGATGGTTGATGCAGCTAGGTCTATATTATGCTACCTATATGCCTGTTATTCGGGAAAATAGGGGACTATTGACTACATTATGTGAGCGATGGCGTTCAAAGACATGCTCCTTCCACCTGCTGACGGGAGAGGCGATAGTTACACTTGAGGACGTTTACCGTATTCTATGCTTACCGATCCAAGGAGAGCGGATCATTTATGATCCTCACCATGGCTATCAGACTTTCATAGCGTACTATTTGGATGAGGGAGCAGGACTTGGCATCCAGGGCTATGAGATCCGCTGGGAGTTTATGGCAGAGCATTATGCTCAGTTTGATGCATTTTTGGCGACATTGATCGACGAGATACTGATTCCTGATTGTTGTCTCTACACAAAGCCAAACAACATGTCAGTACCTTCTAGACAATTGTCATTATCATCATTATAACTAAAAAACATTTCAAATTTGAAAAGTATCAGAATCAGCCCTTGTCAAAGTCAAAGTCAAATGTGTCACGTTGACTGCACTTGCATTGCGAAACAATGGTTGTGTCGTTCCATACTTCACATGCATCGTGACATATCAATTGCGTCACATCAGATCATTTGCATCATGATATATGACACATGCGTCACTTCATTCAAATGCATCACTCAAACAGGAAAATGTGTCATTTAGGTTATCGAATACATTGTGACGCATCAGATGTGGCTCGAGAAAACTCAAATGCGTCGTTTCGTACTTGTTCTTGAAAAAAAACATAGAAAACACAAAAAATTGTACGAAACAGAAAAAGAACAGTCGGGTTCACCAATGTATCTAAGGGTTATTTTTGGATTGTTAGATTATCAAATCAATAAAGCATAAAACCCAAAGAAGCTATCAAGAACAAAGGAAACTAAAAACAAGAACGATTATACCTATTGTTCATCGAATCTTCCATGATTTACCTTCATAGCACCTTCTAACTTGCTGACTGTTGCCCTCAGATCGAATTTGTGAGCAATTTAAAAAAAAAGACTAAGTCCTACACAAGCTTTGAAGGATTTGGAGTGTCTAAAATGAAATAAAGTGTCTATGCCTATGATGAAATGACTATAATGCTAAGACAAGTATGCCAAAATCACAAATAAACTGCAAGCATATGTGTATGTGAGTATCTGTAAGTGTCTAAGTGTAATCAAAATTGTGAGCAAAATTGGCATTTTATAGAAAATGCAATTTTGGATGGACGAATGAGATTAAAAGTTGATGAAAGTCTAAAATCTATGGACAAGATTTCATGTGACAATCCCTAATCAGGGTTAGGGAAAAATCATTAAATGAGTGGTCAAGATGTCATTTTAGAAAATCAAATCAGCGGTCGAGAATAAATGAGGTAATTAGTCAGAAAAATAAAGATTTTCAAAAATCAAGAAGATAAAGACTGCCTGATTTGTGAGATTCAAAAAATCAAAAAGATAAGAGTTGAACTGAAAATTAAATTTGGAAAATCAAGAATCTGCTCGATTACTTGATTTTTGGAAGAATATTACCATTTTGAATTAAATTAATTCACAATATGAATTTTGTGTGATAATAAATAATCAATTTTCAGATTATTTACTAAAATGAATTGACAGTAAAAAATGTAAGATCATTTTAAATAATTTCATTTATTTAAAATGAGGTAAATGTTAATTTTGACAATTAAATAATTAAAGATAATTATTTAATTTAAAGGATATGATTAATAATTCAAATAAAAGGGGTAAAAACTTTATTGAAAATCAGAAGGGAACATTACAAAGAAAGCAAAGGACCGAAGTCCCCAGAAACAACAAAAATAGAAAAATAGAGCACAACCAAAGTCAGGGAACTCCTAAACCAGCCCTTTCCTCAGCAAGAACTCCCTCCAGCTCAGAGCGAAGCTCTAGAGGAATAAACCCCCACTCCTCGATTCTCCAAGCGTCGACACGCTCAGAAGCCCATTTTTCCAAGCAATCAGTAGCTCTATTCCACTCCCTCAGAATATGAAAAAAAGTCACCATTTCCATCAACGAACTAACCTGTAGAATCTGCTGCATAATTATAGCCAATTTCCAATTGACCCCCTCCACTTTTCACTCAATGAGAAAATTGATCAAGACCTGGGAATCAGATTCACAAATAATCCTTCTCCACCCCAAAGCATGAGCCCTCTCAAAGGCGCAAAGGATTGCCAAACCTTCCATAATGTTGATAGTCTTCGACCCCTCATGGATTGAAAAGAGGAAAACCATCAAACCTAAAGAATCCCTACCAATCCCCCAAATACAAGCAGGTCCTAGATTTCCCCTGGAAGAGCCATTAGTATTAATCTTCAGAACCCCATTAGGAGGGAATTGCCAACTTCCCATCCTATGAATTTTTTGCTTCACCTTCCGCCCTCTCCTGACACAAGAAGAAGTCATAGATAACCCCTGAATCCCCAATCTATCCACCACCTCAACATCCCTTTTCTCCAGCGAAAATCTCACAGCACACTTAGCCTCCACCGTCTACTGAATCATGCTCAAAATTCTCTTCCAAACTTGCTGCACAAGCTTCTTCTCACCATAAAAAATATGCCTATTCCGTTCCAACCAAATCTGCCACAGCAGAAAGATAGGCCCCACGAACCACACTTCCTATAAGAAAGAGGTCATAGAGGGAGGTATACCAATACTATTCCAAAATTCAATCAAGGAGGAAGCATGAACACAGGGCCTCCGCCAAACACCCCACCAAAAATTCCAGATCTGGATAGCAAAAGGACAATGAAAAAAAGAAGTGAGAAGACTCCTCAACAACCCCACACAAAAAACAAACAAAAGGGCCTTGGAAACCCCTCTTCTTGATATTGTCCCAAGTCAAACACTTATTCCAGGTCAACAACCAGACAAAGTAATTATACTTTGGCTAGGAAAACTTGCTCCAAACCTTCTTCCACCACTGAACTTCCTCCCCAATCACCCTATGGGAAGATAACACCTTATATCTAGAGGAAATAATATAGACACCCATAGGATGAGGAGCCCAAGCAAGCACATCTTCCTCCCGGAGAGAACTACATCGTCGACTAGAAAGAACACTTTGCAGCACAACACATTCCTCTTACAAACTAACATCTGGCCAAACATCAAGAGACTTCCATCTAGCCACCTCAAGCTACCCGCAAGAAGAGAATGATTTAAAGTCACTCACCCGTGACCAACCAACCTCAAGAAACCTCTGGCAAAGATTCAATAAATTAGGATACTGAGAGATGAGAGGAGGAGAGCCATCCCAGGAATCAAACTAGAATTGGGCTTTGGTCCCTTGCTTGTAGATCCAAAATAAACCATCCTTAATAAGAGCAACCCCCTTTTTGAGGGTCCCCCAAAAAACCAAACCCTTCCAACAAGGGGATACCGAGGAATATCAGTTTGAGGAATCCCCAAGAAGTACTTTTGGGATAGGACCCTGGCCCAAATCTTATCTTGCTCAATGCACCACCGCCAATACAGCTTCACAGCAAGCGCCACCCCAGTCAAAGCCGACTGTCATAATCCAAGACCCCCATACTGCTTCGAGCTACAAACAACCTCCCATCTAACCAAACTCCATTTAGAAGACATCAAGCTACCAGCCCATAAGAACTGCCTAGCCATAGAATCAAATTGCTTAACAAAGCTCACTGGGGCAACCTGGAGCATGCATCTATAAATGGGCAAAGCATGCACCACAGAATTGATTAACTGAACATGCCCAACAAAAGATAACCACCTATGAGTCCAGTGATTAAATTTTACTGAAAATTTATCCAAAATACTCTTCCAAGACTCCCTAGGCAAATGCCCATCCGAGATAGGGATACCAAGATAGGTCAAAGGAAGATTCCCAATATGAAATCTCAAGGTCTGAGCTATCTGCTATTGGATGAGGCCCAGAGTATTAAAAAAGATGTAAGATTTATCTTCATTAATCAATTGTCCCGAGGCAGTTAGGTAGACATCCAACACCCTACGAATATTAGCAGCTTCTCGCATTGTAGCCTTTCCCATCAGAGCAGTATCATCCACAAACTGTAGGTGCGACTGTGGAGGCAAGCCACCACCCCACTGCCAATCCTAAATTAGACCAACCTCCACATTTCTTCTAATCAACCGCCCCAAACCTTTAGCAAAGAGAAGAAACAGATACAGAGAGAGGGGATCCCCCTGACGAAGCCCCCTAGAAGCACCAAATAACTCAGAGTGCTCTCCATTAATAATCATAGAGAAAGAAACTAAAGTAACACAACTCATAACCCAATGAATCCAATCTTCCCCGAAACCAAAGACACTGAGAACCTTTCGAAGGAAGGACCATCTGACCCTGTCATAAGCCTTAGCCATATCCAGCTTAATGAACATTTCCTTTTCTTTGGAGCTGGCCATAGAATGAATGGTCTCAGTTGCAATAACAATCCCATCCAAAATTTTCCTACCTGCCACAAAACCGCTCTGCTCCTCAGAGATCAACTCCTTAAGCCCCTTTTTTAACCTGTCAGCAATTAACTTAGAGATAACTTTATAAATGACATTGCAAAGAGAAATGGGAATTGACTTAACCTATCGGCCCCATCAGACTTGGGAATGAGGGCAAGAAACGTATAATTTAAAGCCCTTAGCAACTGATTGTTTTGCTGAGATTCCTGAATTACAGCCAAAAGGTCCAAGTTGATAATATCCCAAAATTCTTGGAAAAACTCCACTGGGAAGCCATTAGGTCCAGGAGATTTCCCTTTCTTCATCTGGAAAATAGTCCCCTCAAGCTCCTCCAGCGTGATATTACTCATAAGAAGCTCATTCATTTCTCTAGAAACCAGAGGGGGGATACAAGAAAGAACTTGGGCTTCTTCAGGAGACCCCCCTTGTGAATCCTCCTGAAAAAGAGAGGAAAAATAATGCACCACCTCTCCCGAGATCTCAGGAAAGGAGGAAAGCTGCTCACCTCGGTCATTCACTAGAACTGAAATAGAATTGCCTTGCCTCTTGGATTTCACTGAATTGAAGAAAAAAGTAGTGTTTTTATCCCCTTCCTAAAGCCATTCTATCCACACCTTTTGTTTCCAATACATTTCCTCCTACAACTCGCACTCCTCCAGAGCTTTCAAAGCCTGAGCCTCCTCCTAAAGCAAATCCTCAATCACCCCACCCTCCCTTATTAGTCTCGTGATACCATCCAATTCATTATAAGTAGCTGCCTTAGCATGAAAGATGTTCCCAAAGCAATGAAGATTCCACCGCTTGAGCTGATATTTCACATACTGAAGAAGTTTAGTAAAGGTGTACATTGCTATACCGAAAGCAGGTCTACCACGTCTCCACCATTCAACCACATGATCATACAGAGATTGGTCCCACAACCACATGAGCTGAAATCTAAAAGAAGGAGAAAAAGGAACATGACTTGACACAATAGCTAGCTTGATAGGCCAGTGGTTGAATCCTCTCCAATCCAAAATTTCAAAACAAGAAGACCACATACCACCAATCCAGTAACAAGAAACCAAGAAGCAGTCCAATCTCTTTGCAATACAATTATCCCCAACCCTGTGATTGTTCCAAGTAAACTGACCATTACTGGGCTTAATATCCACTAAATTCAAAGCATCAATGTTATCACACAGGAGCATTGCAGAGGGCTCCAGCCGCGCAGTACCACCACGCTTCTCAGCCAACTAAGTGATAGCATTATAATCTCTGGCTAGGATCCAAGGATGGAAAGGAGCCAAACTGTGGACAAACCAAATATGGGAGCACATAGACTACTTACCCCAGAGATCAATAGGAGCATAGATATTAGAAAGGAGTAGCATCTCCCCTGTCTCAAAGCTAGAAGCAATCATAGACATAGCAAATTTAGAGGACACCCACCAAAGAGGACAAATCTTTCACAGGTTCCACAAACAAGCTATGCCCCCAGAAGACCCATGAGCACCAATGCACTGACAATCCCCCTTCCACCAGAACTTAGGTGCCAAACTAAACATATTCTCCATTGATAGCTTGGTCTCCTGCAGAAAAATAATATCAGGACCATGTTTCCTAAACAAATCATGAATTGATTTTTGTCGAGGGCCGCTGTTCAAGCTCCTTACATTCCATGATAATATAATCATTTTGAGGGGTTCAAAAAATGAGAATCCAGAGTCTTTACCAACCCTGAAATCAACTTGATCTTTTCTAGATCCTTCTTTCTACCAAGTTTGGCATGTTTATCTACCCCACTTTTCTTAAGATCTCTCTATAAAAGGCCCAACTAAGGAGAGGGTTTGTTGCACTTAGTCACATTTAGACATACAATTCGTCCAGAAGGAGAAGAATCTCCACCATCTTTCAACGCCACTGCTAAAATAACTGGCACCTCCGAGACCACTAACTGTTGATCTGTATCCATGTGTAAATTATCGTTGCCCGGTGGAATCAATGAAACACTAGAGATATTGTCCACTTTTGTAGAATCCTCAACCTCCTGGACTAGACTCATCAAGCCCGGGTTCACTTCCTACTGGCTGAGATCATCCAGTACATCAAACCTATTAAAAGTATCATCATCCTGTTGTTCCTTAAAGGTCCTCTTCTGGCCCCGATTCTTATTACAAGCCTTAACTTGAACAAAACCATCAACACCCACTACCTCTCCAGAGGCAAGGCCCTTCCCCTTATCAGCCGTAGGAGGGTATAAGGGAGATTGTGCAGGTTGAGACTCCACCGGCTTATATCTTGGACATCTATGCTGAAAATTCCCATATTCATGACATAGATGACAACGGAAAGGAAGAGTCTCGTAATCCAACTGCTACACCCAAGAGAAGGGTCCCACACACATAGCTACAACATCAGGAAAAGGCTTACTAAGATCAATTTCAACACAAATATGAGTAAAAGTCATTACCTTTTTACCCAAGGTTTGCAACGAGGATCCAACTGGTTTTCCAAGCATCGAAGCCAATAGGTGCAAAGCATCCTCCCGACAGCATTCCACTAGAAACCGAGGTAAATGAACTCACATAGGAACACAATTTGGGAGCTCTTTTGAGGGGATAAATCCAACATGCCATGGTTTGATAAACAACCGCACTTGGTTATGGAAATAAGGACCTCCCTCAAAGACCCTAGTGCGATCAACCATGCAATTAAAGGTAACCATGAAGTAACTATTGGCCAACAACATGATCTCCATTTCTCCCTCTGGCGCCCAAGTCCTTAGGGCCCAAGATTCCAAAAACTGTAGAGAAACCCTCATTCCCAAAAAATTGCAATATAAAGAGTGGTTCGTATAATATTCAATATCTTCGGAAATCATCTCAGGCGGGATCACCAATTTAGGCCTCTCTTGGCAACGCTCGAGACAACCGTTAATCTTCTTGAGCCTCAAACCATTAGATGAACCCGCTCCAGCAAACCCTAGATTCAGAGCAAATAAATTATTATCAAAAGATTTCATGCCTTGATTCGGAGACTTCGATCCAATCACCATGCAAAATTCCAAATCAAGAGACACCCTAGATGTCTCACCCTTCGAAAACGCCATCAAGCCCTAGACGGGTATGCAAAAATGTTAAATGGTATTGGGTGGGAGAAACCCACACCACACCCCCAAACTACGCTCAACACAAGCACCTTTCACACGAGCCAACTCACATCCACACCAAGCAAGGAGAGTGAGCACCACACCTTGTTCTCAACACCCTGTGTACCACCGCATGCACCACTGTAGAAGCCCTGTAGAAAAATCCACCACACAGGGCACCAAAGAGACCCCCAAGCACACAAAGAAACACAGACCCAGACAAACGTCGGTGGCGCACCCTAGAAAGCAAAGCAGACACTTGAAAAAAGAGCCAGCCCCCCCGAACGCACACCAAGACCCCACCCAAACCGCGCAGGAGCAGAAGAAGACCAGTCACGAGCTCAGGCTCGGATGCCCTAGCTCGGCCCATGAAGTTGCAGACCCCATTTTGATCTAGTCGATATGATTAATAATTAAATAAATTAATAAATTCATTTAATTATGAGAATTAGTGACATATTAAATAAATAAATGAAATTGATTTATTTAATAATTAGGAAGAATAAATGAACAAAGATAATTAAATAAATTAAGAAATTTGTTTAATTAGGGGAAGAATTAGACAATTAATGACGTATTGAATAAATAAATAACATTTATTTATTTAATAATCATGAAGAATAAAAGGACATGAATTAATTAAGTAATTATGAATTATTTAATCAATAGTCGAATGTGGACCAAGGACATAATTAAATGTCATAATTATGCTAGGATGACAGTGGTAAAAATAGAGTTTGTAGGCCTAGGTCATTTTTATGTGTCTACAATTCATACTAGTAAAATAAAACCTTGTAATATGTGAGGGAGTAACCATAGATCATGTTAATCCTGATGCAAGAAAGTGTTAGTTGACCTTTGACTTTCCTAGGATGTTTTGATTATGCCAGATGGAACCCCAATCACACACAAGGACCTTAGTTGCCCCAATCATGTTACCAAGACAAACCACACACATTGTGTCTGTTTTAAGAGTGAAATATTTTGTGTAAGACACCTAGTCTAGTTTTCATAATGCAACAACCTAGGAGACAAAAGATTTTGGATAAGATAGGTACCATTGATACATATGTAGACAATTGATCAGCCAATTTGAAGGCTATTTTGGTTGTTTCACCTTTTATTTGATGATTGATTGAGCTTATTTTTCTGTAGGCTGATTTTTTTGTGTCCAACATGTCAGATATTGATAAGGGATAGTTTTATTATGGAATTTTGGATTGTGATGAATATTTTATTATGACAGACCCTAAGGGACTGACCTACGCCTCGTGGGCTCATTGATGATGACCTTGTCTATGTGACACATATAGAGGCAACATAATTTGATTATTTATTGTGGGACATGGATACCAATGATGACTTGATTATGACAAACCCTAAAGGACTGACCTAGGCCTAAGGGGATCATCAATGATGGCCTTGCCTATGTACATGCATAGAGGCAACATAGTTCAATTATTTGGATTGATATTAGAACATGTTGGATGGCTAATGTTGTTTTTGACATTTTTGACATTTTATGACTATTTTTGGATTTTTCAAGGAATATTTGAATGTTTTTGGATTTTGTTTAACATTTTCATATTCTTTTATTTATGTTATAATGTCTTAGGATACTGTGTAAGATCATTTTTAAACCTAGGTGTAGAATTTCCCCCAGTCCAGAATATGACTAGTTATTATGAAAAGGGATGAATATAGTAAGCGGTTACTTCTAAATGTTAGTCAATCTTAGGTCATGAGCAGGGGTGAGAAATATTTTTATGAAGGATCATATGTTTGGGTTATTATGGATGAAATATGATAGAATAGTGATAGATGGTAGAGTGGTATCCAAATACACATGGTGTCTGTTTGCTAGGTTTTCATCATGGTACTTATCCAAAGCACCACCAAAATGGTTTTCACTATAGGATGAATTATTTCTCTTTTTTGTTTTTTGTTTTTTTGTTTTTCTATTTTTTTTTTGATTTTGTGGGATCTCTAGAGATCATGTATATTACCTTTGAAGGTGCATGCTATTGATCGAATCATGTAGCGGTTCACCTTCTAGAGTGGCCAATTGATAAGCATTAGATCTATATTCTATATTAATGATATAGGGACCCAACCAATTAGGTTCAAACTTTCTTGGTTTTTCTCTTTCCTATTGATTCTTAAGGCTCTCTTTTAGGAAAAGATCACCAATGTCAAAATTTTGGACTTTGAATCCTTTTTTGTAGCTACGTCCAAGGAAATTTTGATATGCCTGCATATGGAATAATGTAGTTTTCATTCTTTCATCTAATAGTTCTAGCTCATGTAACCTAGAAATCCGATAGTCTTCATCATCAATGAACTACTGCATAGTGTAGTGTTAGAAAATGTACATTACATTTTCATACTATGTTTGGGTCCCTTAAAAAACTAGACTTAATTAAGCCTCTAATTGGCCCAATTATGCATTTTAAATCCCAATTAATCCTATTTTCTGAAAGGAAAACTTATATTAAACAATTGCAAACATTAATTAAATTTCCTTGGAATTGGAGTGTCCTAGATTTAGTTCCTAGGACCCATTCACCCAAGCACAAATGGGTCGCCCTTAAGTTTAGGACCCTAATTTTTAATATGTTTTTGGAAAATTTTTTATGATTCAAATTCAATTTGAAATTGTCATCCTTTGATGTTTAATTTTTGGTAAATTAGAAAATTACCTATAAACACAAGGTCTTTTTATCAATTCAAATCCTAGAATATAGAGAAGTAAGAGGTGAATTTCACAAGGGGTAAGATTATTGTCAAAGGCGTTCAAGGGCAGTTTTCTCAGTCATTTGTTGTAGGATTCAAGATCCCAAGCATCATGTCAAAGTTATCTTCATTCATGAATGTTTTTGGAGCTAACATTGTGATGTAGGTTTCAAGTATTCAAGTCAAGATTCAAGCTATTAAATCAAACATCCAATAAATCCATTTCATGCAAGATCAAGACCTTGGAGAGATGTGTTACATTTTAGTCCTCTAAGGGTTGCCATTCAAGGGTTTGGTGAGTTTCAAACATAGCATTGTTCATTCATCATTCCTTCCATTCATGTTTCATTTTATTTCAAGGTTTAATTACCAAAGCGAGGTTTGACCAAGGAAAACCCCCATTCACAAAAAATAAACAATTTTTCCCTCTCTTTGTGTGTTATAGATTTATAGGTAAAAAAGGATTGAAGATTGATTAAAAGTGCATTTTGTAAGGTTGTCAAAGTTGTCATCAAAGTTGTCAAGCCACAAAAACTCACTTGTAGAATTTATTTCAGACTTTCAACTATGAGATCAAGAGGAATCGAGAGTGCAAATCTAGGAATAGAGGATTGTCAAAAATAGATTTTGGATCCGTGTAGCAAGATGCATTTTCCCTATGGTGAATCTGTCCCAGGAGGACACTCAACAAAGAATTTTGGTGACAGGTGCATAAATTATTACCCTTCTCATATCTATTAAAATTTTGTTTATTTTGATAGATTAAGGTTTTAAATTGATGATTTAAGTCTCACATTGCATTATTAGATTCATTTTGTATTTTTCATTTATCTCCCAAAAGTGCATTTTAGGTTGATTTACCCTATCCTTAATCATAAGGAAAAAAACCAGATCTCCATTAAGGTTTACTCTCCTATGGGTTGAAAGTAAATCTTACCTTTGGGGATCTCTTTTTCCTAATGAAATAAGATAGGTGCATTTTCCCCCTCCATCTTGATGAGGATCTTTTCCTTTGTTTCACATAGAAACTCTCAATGGTGGTAACTTGACCTTAATCAAAAGGATAGCTTTAGAACCAAAGATAAGGGAATAAGGTGTAGCACATGTGGCAGTACAAATAAACGTACAATAAGCCCATAAGGTTGGGTTTAGCTAAATGTGCCAGTCTCAACCAAAGTCATTGAAAATATTTTTCAACATTTTTATAATGGTTTTATTTGATGCCTCCACTTGACTATTACCTTGGGGATAATACAGAGTGGAAAAATGGTGTTGTATATGGTAATTTTCACATAATTCTTGAATGTCTTGGTTTTTGAAGGGACACCTATTATTTGTGACTATAGAAAAGCGTAAACCATACTGGCATATGATGTAGTTTAAGAATTTTGATATTTTGTTTACCAGTGATGTATATCATTGAAATGGCTTCAATCAATTTAGTGAAGTACTCAGTCATAGTAATTATGATTTTATGGTCATTTACAGATGTAGGGTGGATTTTTATGACAAGGCTGAGTCCTCATTGAGAGAAGGGCCAAGGTGATGTAACCAGATGAAGTCCTTGTGCTAGTGAATGTACTAAATCACCATAAATATGACATTTTCTGCATTTCTTCACAAATTAGTAGGAGTCATGTTCTATTTTTGGCTAGTAATATCCTATTCTCATAAGCTTCTTTGTTAGGATATGACCACTAGAGTGAGATTTTCATATACATTCATGTACTTCTTGTAAAGCCATTTTCAATTCTTCCATGTTGAGACACCTAAGAAGGTTAATATCTACACTATGATCATATAGGGTATTGGTGATGGTAACATATTAGGAGCTCACCGAGTAAAGGTTTTTTTTTGGTTATTCAACAAGTCAAGAGGGATGATTTGATTGTGAAGATAATCATATGTCTTTATACCATGGGATTCAAGACCAACAATTCACACACGACCTTGGATTTGTGGACATCAAATGTAGGGATTAAAATTTGTTCCACTAATAATTCAAATTGATGCAAATTGTTTGGTATGTCCAAGAGATATCCAATGGTAGCCATTGCATCAACTGCTTTATTCTAAACCATTGAAATCCATGTAAACAAGATGATGTCAAAGTACTCCTTAAGACTATCAACCATTTTCTTGTATGGCACTAGTTTGTCATCCTTTGTCTCATACTCATCATTGACATGTTGATTCACTAACTATAAATCACCATAGACATGCAGGTTTTTGATCTTCCATATTATAGCTTCCCTTAGACCTGTTAGCAAGGCTTCATATTCAAGAATTTTTTTTGTGCATAGGAAGGTAATCCTATAAGACTTAGGGATTGTGTCCCTTTATGGTATGATAAACAAGACACCAACTCCTAAACCGTGATGCATGTACGATCTATCAAAGTACATGTTCCATGTTGTAGATGTATCTAGTGTGAAGATTGCTTTATCAAGGGACTTTTGATATGAGAGGTTGAAATACATGTGTAGGAGCATCTACTAACTGATTGATGATGACCTATCCCTTGATTTATTTTCTTTCCACATAATCTATGTCAAAACTCACTAAGGAGAATTGCCCATTTTGCTAATATGCCTATTAGTGTTTCCTTACTGAGTAAATACTTCAGAGGATCGATCTTGGAAATTAACTTATTCTATAGATTTAACATGTAATGCCTTGGTCTCTACATTGTAAAGATAATATCAAGGCATGCCAACTTGATGGGATTATAGTTTATTTCGTATCCCACAAGGGTATGATTGATATAATATATTGCTCTTTCTTTTCCATCTTTGTCATTTTTTGCCAAAAGAGCTCCTAGTGTAAATGATGTGGCTGATACATACAAGATGAGTGGTTTCCCCTCAATGGGTGGCATTAGTATTGGTGGTGATAGTAGGTAGTCTTTGATTTGTTGGAAATCCTACTGATAATAATTGGCCCATTTGAATTACACATCCTTTCAAAGGAGATATTGAAATAGATGGTACTTATCTACCAATTGCACTATAAACCTATGGATTGATTGTAGTTTACCCTGTAGAATCCTAAGCTATGTTAGATTGGAAGGTGGTAGCATGTCTATGATGGCTTTCACCTTTGTAGGATCAACCTCTATGCCTCTATACAAAACAATGTATCCAAGGAGCTTCCTGGAAGTTACTCCAAAGACACACTTTTTTGGGTTTAACCTAACCTTGTATTGTTCCAATATAGTAAAAATTATGTCAAGCACTGCTAAGTGGCTATCCCTTGTGAAGCATTTTTCCAGTTTTTCATCAACATAGTACTCCATTAGTTTGTGTATCATATCATGGAAGATTTTTTTCATAGCCCTTTCATAGGTAGATCCAATGTTTTTAAGGCTGAAGGGAATGGAGTTCTAACAATAAGTACCCCATGGACAAATAAAGGTTGTCTTATGCTGATCCTTAGGTGCAATTTTGATTTGGTTGTAGTCAGAGAAGCCATCCATTAGTGGTATCATCTTATATCCTACTATGAGATCTACAATCATGTCTATGTTTGGTGGAAGAAAATCATCTTTTAGACAAGCCTTATTTAGACCCCTAATGTTGGTGTAGATGCATATGCCACTAGTCAGCTTGGTGACTAGTACCAAATTTGAAATCCATTCCGCATAATCAACCATTGGTCTTATGAACCCAACAATCAATGGTTTATTCAACTCAACTTTGACTAATAAGGAAATTTGTGGTTGCATCTTCCTCAACTTCTTCTTGAAAGGTTTAGCATTAGGAATAAGAGGTAAGTGATGGAAGACTAGTTCGGGGTCTAGCCTAGGCATGTCTGCATAAGACCATGCAAAGTTGATTTTCCTTTTAGTGAAAAAATTGGCAAAAATTGGCCTCTCTATATCTATTAGGGATGTTGCAAAGTGTATAATTTTTGGATCTTTAGGTGTATTGATGTTTACTTATTTTGATTTCTCCACCAACATTGGGGATTTCTCTTAACTCATGGGTAGTAGGTTTAACCTTTCATCCTTGGGTGCCTTAGAGAGGTTTTCACCTTTGGGTACATCCTTTATCTTGTCTTTTAGTTTTCACCTAGATAATTTTTTCTATTTTATGATTGGAAGGTAGGATTGACTCCCCATAGTATGCAATAGTGTCGAGGTCTATAGTGAAACCAACCTTATGATCCCCACTAGGTATACCTTCTATAAGTCCCATGAACTTAACAATTGCCTCATCATTTTAGAAGATATCTAAGATTGATGGACCTTGTTGGTCCCAATTGATTAATTGGGGATGGACTAAGGGAATGTTATCATCATTGTTATTAAAGCTTAAGGATGAGATAGAAAGGGTAAATATTGAGGAATCATTGGGGTGCCAAAAGGTATCTATCCAAGATTGGCCTTTAATAGTTTGATCGGTAGGGGATTCAAGTTTGGTACTATTCCTAGAAGTCTCAAAAAATTTAGAAGCATTAACTAATTTCTTTGGAGATACCTTAGTACTAGGAGCATTCACTTTCAGTGGTGAATATCCCAACCCTTTATTTCTTGGTCATTTTATCATTAGTATAGGTTCAGTCATCCCTTGTTTCTGCACTCGAAGGCCACTATGAACATCATAACCCTTCTGCTTGATGATGTCAAAGACTTTTCCATACTTGTGAACAGGTAATTCAACATGTATCTCATCCTCTTCATCTTTGTAAATCCATTTTGAGAGGTCTTCATTGATACATTATTTCCCTAGCTCTTCCCACTTAGTGAAGGTTGTAGGAAGGTGATACTATATTGTTACCTTGGGATCCTTCTTGATGTGACATGGTTTCCCATAGTGTTTAGGTGCATCTAGTAGCTTTCCCACATAGAAAAAGTTTGCAATATTGTATTCTCCACACCCATTGTCCTAGACTTGGACCTTGTTTTTAGGGTATGTCTTGGGTAAAGCGGAAGCTTTCAATAAAGAAGCAGGGTCAATATAGTGTGATGAGGAGGTGGAAGGTGGGATTTACCTATGACTAAGTACTTGATGTTCAAGGGTATCCCTCAAGTTGTTGCAATATTGGAATGGGTTAGGATCACCTGAAATAGTAATCTCTATTCCATTATATGGAAACTTTAAACATTGGTGATAGGTTGACGAAATGACTTTTATGGCATGAATCCATGGGAATCCAAGTAGAAGGTTATAAGGCAAGTCCAATTCAAGAACCTACAACATCGTGTCTTGTACAATAGAACCCACTCTGATTGTGAGAACAATAACACCCTTGGAAGAGAATTATGAACCATCATATCTTCATATCATGATTCTTTTTGACTCGTCTATACAAGCCTTAGAGAATCCCATGGTAGTAACTTGTTTTAAGGTAAAAAAGTTTAGCCCAACTCCACCATCTATCAAAACTCATTTGATTTTATGTTTGTTAATTTATACTTCCAAGTGTAGAGGTTCATTGTGATTAAGTTTTTGTAAAGTACAATAATGGTCAATGAATGTTACATGATGGGTGGTAGATAAGAACCCTACCATGGCCTGAAACTGATTTACATTTAGATCAGTTGGAATAGAAGAATCTTGCAATGCTTTATCTAGGATTGCCTTATGCTTAGGGGAGGTGCGTAGCAACTTGAGAATTGACATATGAGTAGGGGTTTTCTCTAGATGACCAAGTAAGTTATACTCACATTTTAGTTGTGACTTAGGAGGGGCTCCTTACAAAGTCACCTTCGATTGTCAGGTAGTAACTGCACATTCAAGATTTTTTTTTTTTTTTTTTATAGTGATAGTGGATATTTTATAATCAGATGGCCAGATATTATTTACTGTGTACTTGTAAGAAACACTAGTATAATTTGTTGCATATTTACCACCTATTCCAAAACCGGAGAATTTTCTCAACCCATGGGTTTGTAAAGGATCCTTAAAGATTGAGTGATCTAAGTTAGAGGATCCTAGTTGGTTATCAATTTGAATATCACCCTGCTCTATATGATCTTGAATGATGTTCTTAAGTTTAAATTAGACATAAATTTTATGTCTTTTAGTTCTATGGTACTCACATAAGTCATTTTCATTCCACCAAGTTGGTTTAAATGGTCCTAGCCCATAATTTTTTATTTTAGGTAGTTGAATGACATTGTTTTGTAGCAATTTCTTTAAAACTGCCTCAATTGGTTCCCCCAAGGGTGTGTATTTCCATCTTGGTTGGGGGACCCTTGGGGGGCCCTTGGAGGGCCATGCGGTGCTGTGTTCTAAACCATGTTAGTGGTTGTGTCTTGATTTTTAGGAGGGTTATTTTTGTTCTTCATTATGGGTCCTTTTGAATTGATCACACGATGAGATTTATTTATGACCTTATCATCTACAACACCATCATTTGTCACAATTTTTTTTGTGACCAAAATTTACTATTGTCTTTAGAATTGTGAGAATAATTGTTATTCTCTTTAAAGATTTTTGCAAGCCCTTTACCTATGAAGGATTTATTGATGGAGAGTCATTTTTCTATGACCTCAAACATGTTGGAATAGTGTATTTGTAGGTGAAACACCACCTTCTTGTTAGGGTTCTCCACAAAAATCTACACCAATTATTTTTTTGGTATCTGACAAGCACACTTACTAGCTAAGCTTCTCCATCTTTGCAAGAATGAAGTGATTGTCTCACAATCATTTTGTTTTTCAACACACAAGTTGATGATGTTATTGGAAATATGTTTTTAATTGATTTCAACCTATTATAGGTTGTCATTGATGTCAAATGTGTATGATGAATTTTGTATATATTTTGGAGATAGTGCAAGTATAGAAATATAGTCAACAATATAGTTATATGTATGAATGGTGATTTGATTGGTGTCTATGAGTGATGTGATGGTTGGTACACTTGTTCCAATATGTTCCCTACATGTCTATGATAACATCATTCATGATTGGTGTACCACACTTTGAGATAAGTTGTAGAAGATTGGAAATGGTATTAATAGTGTATTCACTATAACAAAGTCATGAATTTTTGGTTTGCATACTTCTATAGAGTAAGTTCTTGTATTGCGGTTCAAGAAATAATTTGGTTGTGTTGTGAAGGCATTATATCTAAGAAATCAAGTCTTTACACCTTCCATAAAAAGAATTAGAAATAATAGTGTTCTGGTCTATACAATATAGTGTTAAAAGTTTGTTGGAATTCTTCACATTCCTTGAATGAGATAGATGTGACCATGTAGACTTGGTAATATGTTCAAAAAGGTGTATGAGATATTCCTTTCAAGTCTTAGGTGTTTTGGTGGTCCACAAGATCAATTTTCAAATAATAGATTGCTACAACTTGTTCAAAATGCTTTGTTCCTCTACTTTTAGTGGTTTCTCCTCTTGTGCCAACACATTATGATCAGATACTTTAGGAAAAGGTTGAATTAATAATTTTCATGTTCTACAACACCTACATCTTGGTTCACATAATTGTTTTGGTATCTCCCTATTTATGTGAAGAAAAATAGTAACAATGTTGATAGTATTGATACTTTTTGAGCTGACATGACTTGTTTCATTATCAATGGTTGATATTGATTAGTTAATCTTATTTTGGAGAATGTGTTTATATGTGTTTGGATCCTATAGTACTGTGTTATAATTTGTATTTATTTCTCTTGTAGATATTATACATAATTGGAGTCGACCAATGAGATTTCAAGAGTTTCTTCTAAAGGTCATCATGGAGTCAACTTAATAAAAGTTTTAAAGTGTTGTGGAGGATATATATAGAAGATTAAATTCATTTGTGAAGGTGATTCATAGTTATGTTAGATAGAATAAAATGAAAGAGATGGAGTGTTTGAGATGAACGTGAAGGGAAAATTGTGTGAAACAGTGACTGCAACTTCAACATTTGTTAGGTGCTTCTTCAAAGTAGTTCATAATGAATTTTCTCATTCTAATTTTCATGTATCCTGCTCTAAGACAATGCGTCTCATTAGATCCTTTGTATCTTGCTCTAAGGTTGTATACCTTAGTCTGCAAGTCGTTAGAAAATGAGCCTTAATAATTGTAATTCTTGCTAGCATTGAGCTACATATATTGTGAGTTAATCCTCACCATGGTTTTTCCCTCATTGGGTTTTCCACATAAAATTCCTGGTGTCTTCATGTGATGCATGTGTTCTTTTCTATTCTTTTTAGTTATGTGATAAGTTGTTAATATAGAAATGGAAATGCTTAAGTTTTAATATATGTTGATTCAACCCCCCTCTTAGCACATCATTGTGTTCAATAATTGGTATCAAAGCCAAGTATCTTGAGAAGCTTAACAACTAAGGTTGATCCTGCTCTTGAACACATGGGGTCTATAGTAAAAATCAATGATATGTTTATTCCAGAACTAGATCTTAGATCAATGGAACCTAAAGGTTGGGACATCACTCCAAAATATTGTGAATTGGATTTTGAAGAACTCTAGTCTACTCTTGAAGATCTAGATGAAGCAATATTACAAAATATCAAACATGAATGCATGTTGGAAAAGTCAAAAGAGACAATCAAAAAATTGAAGGAAAAATATGTAGTATCAAAGGAAGAAATTAGCAAATTGAAAGCTCAAATAGAAGGTGGAAGTGAATGTGAAATGAAAGCCAAAGGAGGTGAAGATTTGATTTCAAGTTTAAAAGTCAAAGTTGAAGAAGGAAAAATGATTGAGGATTGATTGAATACTAAGCTCAATGACAAAAGCATTGAATGCTTAAAGCTTGAGGGAGAGATTGTACTCTTGAGAAAAGAACTTGAAAAAGATAAAGAAAAAATTGACAAAGGTTTAAAAATAAGAGAATGATTTGGAATTCTTGATGAGTTGATTAACTCTCAAAAACCCTCAAAAGAGAAAATAAGACTAGGTTTTAAAAAAGGGAAAAGTCCCTTGATCAATGCATCTACAAATCTGTATGATAAATTTAAAGTAGGATAGTCTAAAACAAGGAGGGAGAAAGAGTGCATAGAAATTACTAAGGAAACATCCTCAAAAAATGCAATGGTAAATCATGATGGATAGAAAGGAAGTGGATTCACTCCTGTCTGGAGCAAAATAAAGAACTACAAAATTCCTGCTCCAAACAAACTACTCCCACTAGGTTCAATGGTAAATTCTATGCTCGTAATAAGTGTGGTCATAAGGCAGTTGAATGTAGAAGCAAAATGAGTAAAAAATCCCTCAAGCCTTCAAGGTACAATTTTATGAACACTCAATCATTTCATGGTTAGTGCTATGCTTGCAATAAATTTGGCCACAAGGTTGATGAATGTAGAAGTAAAGTGATAAGGAATAATACTACAAACTATCAATCCTTCTATGGATACTACTACACATGCAACAAGTCTGGTCATAGGGTTGCTGATTGTAGATCTAATGTGAGAAGAAGCAATTTTTCTCTACAAGTCGGTATAATCTGCTACAATTGCAATAAACCTAGACACATTGCTAGAATTTGCAAGGGAAAGAGTGTAAGAAATTTTTCTCCCCAAAAGAAGCCTACCATTTGTCAGCAAAAGAAGGAGATGAACAAATTTTGGTAGATGAAGGAAGAAAATGAAATAAAGAATGAATTTGGACCTTAGCATAACGAAAAAGAGTATTGATTTAGGGGGAGTTGCAAGTGTAGATTATGTCAAACCCTTGAAATGTATAAGATGTTAAAATCCTTAGCATAATGGTAAATAGAAATATGAAATTGGTTGGCCATCCTTTCAGAGCAAATACACCCTCTACAGAAGATTGTTGAAGGATCATTGATCTTTGTAATATCTTAAAAGGTTAAAAGCTAGTAAGTGTGAAAAAAAATTAAGTGCATTTATTGTAGAATAACTAGGGTTTGTGAAAGACATATTTAGTTCCTAAATTGAACTAAATTAATCCCATTTAAAAGTATCAAGTTGATGAATTCTCAAAATGACACCTTAATTGATCATTTTATGTTTTCAAAGACTTTATTATGCTGTAAATTAACTATACCAGGATGGTAGATTATATACTTATATGTTTCCTTGTTTTATCTTATATTTAACTAATTTGAGGATATATTAGAAATGATATTTTGCATTAAATGTGTTGCTTTTTAATGGCGATTAATGATGAAATGATTATGCAATTTGAGATCTTTTGCTGTCATAATAGCATCCTATCTTTGAGGATCCTATTCGGTTGATTAAATGTTGACTTCATGAGGTGGGCATGTTAAACTCTTTGTTTAACAAACTTGAAATCTATCTTGCTCTTGATTTCTCCAGATGGATCTTGATTTATCAATTCTGAATTGACTTCTTCAGTCAGTTTGGGAACTTCTTGTTCAACTTTTATTATGTGGTGGATTTCTTTATGATAATTTTAGTTCTGTTTAGTTTTAGTTTTTCCGCTTTGTATCTTGGCGGGCTGCGCTAGTTTTTGTATTCAAATAAGTGGATATTCCTATAAATATGCATCCTTAGATTTATTCTGGAGTTAGTCTTTTGCTTTAGCATTGTAATGTTTGTAATCTGCACTTTTATTCTACTCACCTATTTTGGCCAATTAGAATGCAAATAAGGAGTTGATTTGAATCTTGATGTTTAGGTCCCACCAGAGGAAGAGCAGGGCCCACTCAACCGAAGGAGGTGACCTTGTGTTATTTATGTTCTCTCATTTAGTTGATTTCTGTTTAATTTGTGTCAATTAGAAAGTTAGGAACATTTATCTTTGTTTAATCATTGTTAGTGACTGTAATTATTTACAATCTTAGATTAAGTTCATCATGTTTTGAAGATAGTTCATTACACTTTATTGTAGATTAATATTCATTCATTTATGGTAGATTTAATTACTGTTCATAGGAATTGGACTCAATAGTTATTTTCAAATGCATGTAGTTATCTTAGGTAGATCATGGTTGGCTACTACAACAACATTGATAGATTGCAGATTAGGAAGTATGATCATTTCTAATGGTCAGAAATAGAAGGAATTGTCACTTTTTCCTCCAGCTCAACCATCATTTCAACCTAACACTCAACTTTGGGTTGATGAGGATATCAAGTTAGAAGGAGATAACATTGTAGAATTAGCTATGGTTACCTTGGTAGAACATATTAAGGAATATGAAGAACAAGATCTTAATTTTGAAGAGATTGGTCAAGAAAAAGAAAAGAATTTGTCAAGGAATGCTACATTAGAAAAATTCACACACTTTTCCCTTAAAAACACTTGTTGGAGATCCACTTGATTCTAAGAATAAGACCAAATAAATAATAGTGGCAGGGGATAAGCCTCTTTTCATTAATTCATCCTTGTCCTCTTCATAAGAAAAGGAATTGAAGTTAATCTTGGAAAATCATTTTGAAGCATTTGCTTGGGAATACAAAGAAATGAGAGGAATTCACCCTTCTATTTGTACTCATCATATTTATATTGAAGATGTTAAACCAGTAAGGAAAGGTCAAAGAAGGATCAATCCTACTTTATGAGATATTGTAAAACAAAAAATAGAAAAGCTACTGAAAGTAGGATTTATTTATCCAATACTTGATAGTCAATGGGTTTCTCCATTGGTTATTGTTCCCAAGAAAAATGGAAGATGGCATGTATGCGTGGAATACAGAGAATTAAACAAAGCCACTAAAAAATATCATTTTCATTTTCCATTTATTAATTAAGTATTGGATAACCTAGATGGTAGTAGTTATTTCTCTTTCCTAGATGAATTTAGTGGTTACAATCAGATCCAAGTGGCTCCTAAAGACCAAGATAAAACTACCTTCACATGTTCTTGGGGAATGTATGCTTATATTGTTCTACCATTTGGACTGTGCAATGCACCAACCACCTTTCAGAGAGTTATCTTGGCAATTTTTGCAGATTTAACTACTTCATGCGTGGAAGTGTATATGGACAACTTTACTATTCATGCACAAACATTTGAAGAAGCACCTGAGAGTTTGAATATAGTTTTGCAAAGATGCAAGGATCTTAGGTTATCTTTGAATCATGAAAAGAGTTCCCTCATGATGACAAAAGGGATTGTTCTGGGACATCACATTTCAAAAGAGGGGATAAAAGTTGACCCCAAAAAAATAGACACCATTCGAAAGATTGAGATCCCTAAAAGTCAAACTGAAGTTCACAGTTTTCTTAGGAATGCTGGCTACTATAGAAGATTCATTGAAGGGTTTAGTAAAATTTTTGAACCTTTGTTTACATTGCTTAAGAAGGATGTGGATTTTTTTTGGACAAGTGAATTTCAAAAATCATTTGAAATAATTAAACATGCCTTAACTACTGCTCCAATTATCAAAGGACCTTTTTTGGGAGTTCCATTTCATATAAATGCTGATGCATCTGACTTTGCTATTGGTGTAGTTTTGGGATAGAAAGATGAGAATGAAGCAATGCATGCTATCTACTATATCAATAAAAATATGAATCTTGCTGAAAGGAATTACACAACTAAAAAAAATTCTTAGTAGTAATATATGCAATCAATAAATTTAGGCACTATATTACTAGTTACAAGGTATTCATTCACACAGACCATGCTTCTATTAAATATTTTATGAATAAAGTTGTAGTGGGTGGATGAATTATAAGATGGTTATTATTGTTGTAAGAGTTTGACGTGATAATTATAGTTAAGCCTGGTAAAGATAATGTTGTTGCTGATTTCCTTTCTAGAATTGTTTTGCAGGGTGATCAAAATCCAATAGATGACACATTTTCAGATGAGCACTTGTTTGCAATATCAATTCATCCACCATGGTTTGCTGATCTTGAAAATTATCTTGTAATAGGGAAGTGTCCAAATCATTTCAATCCTAAACAAAAAAGGAGATTAATTCAAGAAAGTTCTAGGTTCCAATGGATGAATGAACTTTTACTTAAAATGTGTCCTGATCATGTTCTTCATAGGTGTGTTGCTGAAATATATGTTTATGATGTCGTACATGCTTTCCATCATGAGCCAGAAGGAGGACATTATTTAGTAGTTATAACTATTCATAAGATCTTAGGAGCTAGTTATTTTTGGCCATCTATGACAAAGGATGTTTGATTCTTTGTTAAGCATTGTGATGAATGCTAGCACATGGGAGGACCTACACCAACAATGGAGATGTTGTTACAACCTTAGATAGCCTTAGAACCATTTGAGAAATGGGGAATTGATTTTGTGGGACCTGTTGATCCACCTTCTAGAGGAAAACAATATATTCTAGTTTGCACAGACTATGTCATAAAGTGGGCCAAAGTGAAAGCTTTGCCAGCAACAAGGGAAGATAAAGTAGCTGATTTTCTGTACAAGCATATTCTTTAGAGATTTGGTGCACAAAGAGAGATAGTATCAGACCAAGGATCTCAGTTTGTGTATGCTATGATGGAAAATTTTATGCAGAGATATCAGATGACACATAGAAAATATGCACCATATCATCCTCAGGCAAATGGACAAGTAGAAGTTACTAACAAGGAATTAGAAAATATTTTGACAAAGACCATTTCATTGAAAAAAACAAACTGGGCAGAAAGGTTAGATGAAGCAATTTTAGCTTACAATACAACTTGGAAGACAATTACTAGACTCTCTCCATATGAGTTAGTATATGGGAAAGCTCCAGTCATTCCTATTGTGTTTGAATTGCATACATTGAAAACAACATTGGAGGTTGGTATTGACTTGCCTGAACCAGAAAAGAATATAATTTTACAATTGAACCAATTGGATGAAATAAGAATGGAAGCTCTTCAACGCACATAAATAATTTAGAAGTAGTGGAAAGAATGGCATGATAAAAATATTGTGACCAGACAATTCAAGAAAGGAGATTAGGCACTATTGTTTGACTCCATATTCCAAGAGTTTAGAGGGAAATTTCTTACAAGATGGTTGGGACCCTATGAAATTGATCAAGTTTTTCAAAATGGAGTTGTTCAATTGATACCAATAGATGGAGAAAGAAGGATTATGCTAGTTAACGGTCACCATCTAAAGATGTATCAAAAACCTACATCAAAAGAGGAATTTGTATCAGAATTGTAGAATAGAGTTGAAAATTTTCTAATGGAAGACATTTCTTCCATAGGAGAATGTGCTCTTGGATAATCTTTTGAAAAGGTATGAATAAAGAACATAGATTGAAAACCAAAAATGACAGTTTACCTTCTAAATAAAGGAGATAGATTGAAAACTAGAAATGGTAGTTTATCTCCCAGAAAAATAAAAGAAAAGAGAAAAAGAAAAAAAAGAGAGGAATGGCTGAAAACTAGAAATGGCAGTCTCCTGATGACTCCTGACAACTCTTGATGTTCCCAAGATTTTCTCTAATAAATGTTCTTGTTAATTTCGATCTCTCTCTAATTGACTCATTGGGAATATTTTCCAATTGAGTTAATTCACATGCTTTGATTGACTCTTGCATTAAATAAAAGGTACACATTAATTGTGAGTATCATTTTTGAAGAATTATTTTCTAACTTCGTTATTATGATGTGAAATTGAGTAAATATTGTAAGTATAGAAATATTTGGCAAGTAGTTATTAATGTTGTAATAAATTTGAGTTAATTATTTCAAAGCTGGTGGAGTGATAAGGATTTGACATTGAAGTGACTGCTGCAATAAATACAAGTAATATTGGAGATTTCGTATCAATTTAAAATAAGTTTGCTTATGCCAACATCATTTCCAACCTTGTGAACCATAATTCAAAGTACAAGGCAATGCGTGTGAAATTCCTATAGGGAATGAAGAGAAATTAATTCCTAACATCTTGGGGTAAAAGTACAAAGCTGTGTCACACTTTCAGCCAACTTATCAGCACAAGTGAATTTTAGTATTGATAACTAAAAATCAATTTTGGTCAAACATATGATCTAGTAAGATTCATTCTAGATAAGTTAAATACTTTTGCAACTTTTCCAACTAAAATTGTTGGCTAAATGCATATGTAGCACCACTTTGAGGCCACTTTACTAAAAAAACGCAATTATTTGAAAATTTTAACATTTCAACAACTCCTACTCATATAAATAATATATTTTTTAAAATGTAAAAGTACCCTTTTGTTGATCCATAAGTGTAGTTTAAAAATATATATTTATTTTAATAGTTCAATTATTATTTATATTTTATTTTTAATTTTTACTAAAAGTAGGTTATCAACACAAAAATATTAGGTTGATTATCATGCCAAGAAAAATACTAAAACTTAGTAAAAAAATTTAATTTTTTTTGATGCCCTAGAGAAAAGAATCAAGATTAAGATAGCATAATTTATTTTCTATTTTAGATAAATATTTAATATAAAAGTTGACTTTGGCTCAAAACAATCATGTTTTATTCATGCACATTTAAATATTTATTTAAAAATATATATTTATTAAAATTATAAAAAAATATATCCATGCCCTAAAGTTTACAATTATAAATATATACAAAAAAAATTAAAGGAAAAAAAGGAAAATTTACTATATAAAGCTTGACGTCTCATGTAACCTCATTTTTCAACATTTTATCAGCAACTAAATTATAGTATTAATTTATAAAAAACTATATTCAAATAATTTTTTAATTTTTTCAAAAAAATACAAACATAAAATATACTAAAAAATACACATTTTATTAGTTTACATCATTTCAAAATTCAAAACATATATGTCACTTCCTAGTGATTGAAGTTTAAAAGTTAGATCAGTGTTGTTTCCTTTATAAAAGTGTGACACAACTTTGTACTTTTAACCCTTGAGATGGCGTGCATTTTTGAAAAGTGTGCGCCTAGTGAAAGAAAGAATCATATTGCATTTCATTTTAAACAATTTGCATCCGCCATTTTTTTGTTGAGTTGGAGAATTGAGAAAAATGGGGAATAAGAGAAATTCAAAGACTCAAAATTTCAAGTTTGGATCCTAAAATAGAGAAACTACTACAAGAAGCTGGATGGCTTGATTTTATCCAAATGTATGAAATTTCTGAGCTTGAATTAGTTAAGGAATTTGTTAGGAATTTTCATGTCAATGTCACAGGGGTTAGAGGTGAAGTGATTGAAGTTAGCCTTGCTATAATAAGTGAACTGTCTATCGTTCTAGCTGAAGGAGAACCTGTCAATAAAGGGCATGTTAAGTTTGAGGAATTGGTTGCATCATTTCATGGAGAACTTGAAAGACGACTTGAGATTCAATGACATAAAGGAAATTAGAGAGGGATTTCTTGTAACAACTTGGACGAGCCCTGGAAAACAACTGTGATGTGGTTGATGAAATTATTCACTTGTGAGGGGCAATACGACACAATCTTAGGTCTAGGAATGCAAATGCTAATGCATTGGAGGTATGGGAACATCAGACCCTCCACAAAAATTAGCCTACCTACCTTTTTATTCTCTCAAATATCTTCTATGGTATCTAGGGTAAAATCTAGAGGTGTATCATCCATTTTCATAGTTTGACACATTTAATTATCAAGCATCATTTTATGAAAAAGGAATCTGGTAGGGAAGAATGGTTGAAATTTTTGTCAGCTCCCATTAAACGTGGAAGAAAACCCAAGAAGGGGCCTACGACAAAAAGGATAAAAATGGAAAAGGGAGAACCTTCTAAAAAATGGCTAGAACAAAAAAAGAAGCTACAAGAATCCATTAGAGAAAACCGTAGGAAAAAGGAAAAGTATGTGTCAAGAGAAGAAAACCTTAGTGTTTCTGATACCCATGTCTCAATTCCTAAAATTTTACCAAAGCAACCTACTGAGTCCCCTCAAGACACTTTAGGAGGCCATGAAAAAGTCTAGACCCCTGTTCAGTCTCCTGAACATGCCATAAGTCCGCATGAAATTCCCCTTTCAACTCCTAAAATAACCCCTATATTTGAAGCCCATAGCTCACCTCATGCTATGTAGTCTCCTCATGTTTCAATAAGGAATAGCTCTATTGAAAAATCTAATCATCAAACAAAGGAAAAGGAAGCTCTTGAGAAATATGAAGATGAAGAGGTCGATTCTTCTCCACATTTGCTAGTTTTTAAAAGGAGAAAAGGTAATGAGCCAATGAGCGAGCAAGAAAAATCTCCTCAAATGTAGGAAGGAGAGGAAATGGAGGAGGAAGAAGAAGAGATAGCTAAGGCCATGGCAATTTCTAGAATACAAGTAGAATTAGAAGAGGAGAAAAGAAGAATTCAATTTCTTGAAGAGAAGTTAAAAATGAAAGAAAAGGAATCGCAACAATCTACAAATAAAGAAAAGCATATGGAAGAAGAAATGGTAGAAAAAGAAAGAGTTTTGCAAGGACAATTGAACCAAATAGAAAAATCCTTATAGTAGGCTAATGCACAAGCATAGCCTGAGCAGAAGAAACAATAAGGTTTAGTGTAGTGGAAATAGGAAGACTGAAGGCAAAATTACAACAAAAGGAACAATTGAAACGAAAATCGAGTAGATTACATTCCCATGAGGCTTCAATCTCATCTACTCCAAGGAGATATCTCTCTCTAACAACACTAAAGCTTAAACATGAGAATAATCAGTTGAGAAACCAAAATCAATAGTTAGAGTGGGAAAGGGATGAAGCAAATGAGAGATTTCAACAAGTGGTAGAATTTTCCTCAGCGATGTCAATGAGAAAACCTTCAGAGTTATATGCATTGTTTCTAAGAGAAAGATTTCTGTAGTGGAAAATCAACCAACTAGTTGTAAAAAGGAAAAATGATTATGTTGATGATAGTGATTTTCTAAGATATTTTTATAACAGTCATCCCACAATTCAAAACTAAATGTGTGAATACGTCCAACATGGTTTTCTTCTTGGGCATTTTCCACAGTCATTTTAAAATGTTTTTGTTGGAGAATTGCAAATTAGATCTTTTGTTTCATTACTATAGAATCAAGTTGAGTGGGAAAATCAGATGGATCAATATAATGATGCATAGAGGAAATTGAGCATGCCTATGAGGGATGAAACTCCATGGTCAATGGATTTTAGAGCAACATTCAGGTACTTTACACTAGGAGAGAATGTAGCACATGTTTATTGGAAAAAATTGTCTAAAAGCATTCAAGTTTTCAAAAAATTTTAGGATCACCTTCCACACAGAGCTTTGGCTGTAGCAAGAGATAGATACTGCAGTATTCCAACATCATTGAAAAGGAGGGAACCAATCTCTCCACAAAATATTACTTGGAGTCTCACAAGAGTGAGATCTTTGATTTAGACCACCCTTACTCATAGCACCTACACTTGCTTTGAATGCACCTCCATAGTTTGTAGGAGAAAATTTGAGAGACTGGATGAGAAGAATTGAAGAACTAAATGGGCTTTCTCATCGAAGAACATTCCTAGAATATGTGCAACAATGTGGTGATTTGGTTATCTAGTCGGTAGGTAGAAATAGAGATTTTCCAGACCCTCAACCATGAGGACATGGTTGAAAATAGGAGGGGGAGAAATGATGAGTGATCAAAATGACACCTTAATTGATCATTTTATGTTTGAAAAGACTTTATTATGCTGCTAATTAGCTATACTAGCAGTAGATTATATACTTATATGTTTTATTGTTTTATCTTATATTTAAATAATTTGAGGATATATTAGAAATGATATTTTGCATTAAATGTGTTGTTTTTTAATGATGATTAATGATGAAATGATTATGTAATTTGAGATTTGTTGCTGTCATAATAGCATCTTATCTTTGAGGATCTTGTTCAGTTGATTAAATGCCGACTTCATGAGGTGGACGTGTTAAGCTATCTATTTAACAAAATTGAAATCTGTCTTGCTCCTAATCGCTCTAGCTCGATCTTGATTTATCAATTCTGAATTGACTTCTTCAGTCAATTTAGGAACTTCCTATTAAGCTATTATTATGTGGTGGATTTCTTTATGATACTTTCAGTTCTGTTTAGTTTTAGTTTTGCCACTTTGTATCTTGGCAGACTGCGCCAATTTTTGTATTCAAATAAGTGGATATTCATACAAATATCCATCCTTAGATTTAGTCTAGAGTTAGTTAGTATTTTTCTTTAGCATTGTAATTTTTGTAATCCACACTTTTATTCTAATCACCTATTTTGGCCAATTGGAATGCAAATAAGGAGTTGATTTGAATCTTGGTGTTTAGGTCCCACCAAAGGAAGAGTAGGGCCTGCTGAACTGAAGGAGGTGATGTTGTGTTATGTTCTTTGATTCAGTTGATTTCTATTTTATTTATGTCAATTGGAAAGTTAGGAATGTTGATCTCTATTTAATCATTGTTAGTGACTGCAATTAATTACACTCTTAGATTAAATTCATTATGTTATGAAGATAGTTCATTACACTTTACTTTAGATTAATATTCATTCATTTATGGTAGATTTAATTAGTGTTCATAGGAATTGGAATGAATAGTTATTTTCAAATGCATGTAGTTTTAATGGAGGAGATAATGATGACTTATGGGAAGACAAAACTAAAGCTTGTTTGGAGTTCATTCATGGAATTTAGTGTTACTATTTTCTAGGTTAATATTTATTTTATTGCAAATGTAAATAGATTCTCTTTTGCAAATGTAAATAGATTCTCTTTTAAAGTAAATTTCAATTCTGAATTTTAGATTAAGAGTAAATTCAATTTTTAAGCTTAATCCTTTCATGAATCAATTGCAATTAAGTCAGGTGAAGTCTAAACTAGGTTATTGGAGTCTAAACAATTGTTAGTAAAGAGATAAGTTAGGATTAAATCCTTATAATCAGTTAGAAATTAGTTGTTAAGTTCCACTCCTGAGAGCTCCTGAAAGCTCTTGAAGGAGCTAAACTGAAACCAAAAATAATTGTTTATAGTGCAAAACCCCCCCAATTTATGGAAACATCCTTATTGCATACAACTCTAAGACACACCTGGTTCGATAATTGAAATATTAAATGATGCAAGTGACATCAACAACCTTTCCCATCATAGGTGTATGCAATTTTTAAGGAGGGAGAAAAGAAGACTCTGTGTGTGTTGTGAAAAAACCCTAACAATAGTTTTTTAGGTATTTTTCTAGTTTTTCTCATAGAACCCTAGTATTAGAAAGTGGTATCATGGATACACCAACTATGATTGATGTTACTGAAAGGACAAGGCCCAAATACAAGAAATTTTTATTCAAAGAAATGGAGGAAGAAAAAGATGATGCATTTCCAAAGATTCTAGTGGGAATTGTGTACTGCGAAGATGTAAGAACCTACATCGATGCTCAGTTAAATGAAATCAAACAAACCTCTTCATTTGAAATGGTCTGAAATGAGCTACTAAATGAAAATGGAGGATACAAGTCAAAGTATGGGAATATTGTTGCAAAAGGTTTGGACATTTGGAAAGAATTTTCAGGCTTCTGCAAAAGTGAGGAATGGGAAAGAATCATCTTGAGCCATATTCATGCCAATTTCATTTGGTTAGACAAACCCTACTTGATAACCAAGGATGCTATTAGGGTGGTTACTAGTCTTTATACCTCTAGATCAACTCTGGTGTAGAAATGTGTAATGAATGAAATTGTTATGGAACTCATTAGTGCAAAGTTTGATAAGAGAGCCCTAATGGTAAAAAATATAATAGACCTGGGTGTTTGGTATGTTTCAATGGGTATTCCATATGAAATCTATTTCAAAACAAGGAAGGGTCTACTACCACCAGAACAATTCACACCGCTCATTAAATGGTGAAAGAAAATGCTAATGTTGACCTATTGAGTTGTTGAGAGAACAACTAATAGAAAACCTGAAAAGAAAAAAGGAGACCAAGTACAACTTTAGGTTTGGTTCCTTGATCATATGTCTTACTTTTTTCTTCCTAAATTAATTACCTAGCTTCAAAGGAAAAATGTGGGATAAATTCACTTTGATAGCTGCACAAATCAAGAAGTATATGGATGGTTTTCTAGATGAAAAATCATATTCTACCATATACTAGGGCTTTTAAAAAAAATTCAACAAGATTTGTAGGGGAGATACAGGATACCATCTAGTTTGGTCCAAAAATATGAAAATGAGATAACCTTTATGGTAAACAAGGATCATTGTTTTATGGAAGCAGTAGAACCTAGAACTATATGGATATCTGAACTACCTTATGAGGTTGAGGATGGATTTGTGTAAAGTTACATAGATATTATGTTGTCAAAACCTAGATATCCTAAAATCAAAATATTTGGTTCATGTAAAGAGATCAAGGATTAAATTTACCAAAAAGAGAGAGAAGAAACTAATGAAGAGAAAGTTGAAAAAGTGTTGAAAGAAATAGCTTCCCCACATTACTCTGAAATTAAAAGAAAAGAGGAGCTTTACAAGATACTGGGTACCTCTCGAAGAGGTACATTTGGTGTTCCTGCCAAGGCTTCCAAAGTCAAATCTACTCTTCTAAAAGCTAGTCCTAGTCCAAGGAGATCATGTAGAACCTATCTTGTTGTTACATTTGCTCCACTACCTTTTGAATCCAATCAAACAATTGATAGTAAAAGAAAATCCACATCTCAAATAATTCCAAAGAAAAAGGCCACTAGAGCTAGACATGCTAGGCTTAAAAGAAAAAGAAAGAGAAAAGCCAAATGAGGAAGAGTCAAATGATATTAAGGAGATTGAAGTTGAAGAAGTAAAATCTTCTAGTTTAGAGAAAAGAGGGAAAAGGGAAAGTCAAGGAAAAGAATAAGAGATATCCTTATAAAAAATAAAGGAAAGGGAATTGTTAAAGAAAAGAATGAGAATGCTCCTTCAACCACACATGACTCCCTAGACTTTGGCACAATACTAAATAGAATTGTGGAGTTTAATTTGTTAAATGATACAATGATGTTGCATCTTGATGTTCCTTCCAGAGATAAAAGGACAATTGAAAAAGATCTCATTGAGTATATGCTGATTGAGAACATCCTTTCAAACATATTGTTGAAAAGGCTCTAGATAGCCTTGCTGATCATTTGAGAAAAAGAAGAGAAGATGCAATCAAAGCTGATGAATATTTGAAATTGTAAGTAATTGATAAAAATAGGATCCATGTTTCTTGAGAAGAAAAAGAAAAGATCATCTAGAGACAAGCTAACGAGCTCCATACCAAGAGGAGAATAGATGTTCTAATGAGCCTGGGAAAGGATGTACAAAGGAAAATTAAGAATGAAACTGAATACACTACAAGGAAAATCATTGATGAGATGCAAGTTAATGTTGATGGTGCATTACAAGATCCTCCAAAAAATAAAAATATAATTGTTTAGGAAGAAATGCAAGGACTCTCTGGATAGCATGAAGGAGAAGGCATCTTAGGTGTACATAAAGGACAAGTTGTTTTTGGAACAAAGATAGAAAATGAAGAAGAAAAAGGCTCTAAAGAGAAGACAACCAAGATCCTTGAGGAGACAAAGATGAATATGGTTGATAATTCTCTGAATAACTCTATCCTGCATGATATTCTTGACGTGTCTACTTAGGACATTGATCTATCAATTTTTGAAGGTAATATGACTATTGGTGATAAAGAGAAAAATGAGGAGACTATTCCTCTAGTGATTATAGGTACACAAGGCACTGAAAGTCAACGTAAAGTTGGTGATCCTCTAGAACATAATGTTTCCCCTCTAGAGAATTCAGAAAGTAATGAGAAGATGAATAAAGATAATCCTAAGATTGTTTAGGATACAAAAGAGAAGGATGCAGAAAAGCAAGATACTTCTATGGGTAACGATCAAGGTTCCTCATCTTTAGATTTTCTCAAAGACTTATTATCTTTGGAGATGTAGTTTCAACCAGTAATAACTCCTCAAATTTTGTATATCTCCACTCATGAAGGCTAGGTAGATCTATTTAATATGTGTCCCCTTCATAAATTACAACTTGGTGATATTTTGCATACCTCTAAAAGGAAGGAAATCTTATAAGAATATATAAAGAAAAGTGAATTGATTGATGATATTGTAAGGGTCATTTATGAAGGGTTACCAAAAGTAAAAATTGATGTCTTTTTACCTTCGAAATAAAAACTAAAGCTTTTGATGGATTCCTTCAAGGATTATTCCTCTCACTTGGAGAAAAAAGGAAGAATAAGAGGCCATAATAAAATTGAATGATAAAAGAATGGTAGAAGTATCTGATTGGTGTGCTAGTGCACATAACAAATTGAAAGAAAACTTGAAAATATTTAAAGATTGTATAAATGAAGTGATTGCTTTGTATCATTTTTTCTTAAGATGGCCAAGCTCCACCAAAAATATAAAGGATCAAATTGACTCCATTGAATCATAGATTACTGAATTGGCTGAAGTATATGACTTATCAAAGGATATGAATGGATAAATAAGAGCTCAAACAAAAAACCTTCATTTACAATTGACATTGCTTCAAGAATAGAGAGAGTGGTTAAAGAAATAGTTTGGTTAGTTGAGGGAAGTAGTCAACAAAATAATTGCTTCACTATCAGGGTTACTTCTAAATGCAAAAAGTGTTGATAAGAAGATGAAGATTCCAAGAAATACGAAGGAGGATGAGGATTTGTACATGTAGTGTGAATGAAAAAATAAAATTCTTTCTTCAGAAAAATATGATTGGGTTACAACTTTGGTGCAACTCAATGAAATTCACAAGAAAATCCCACCTTTTAAGGAAGGTACAAAAGTATGATAATTTTTTTTTTTGTCTTTACAGAGTATTGCAATATCTTATTTTTTTTCCTATACATAGCACTAGTTTTTGAGGAATCTCCATCTCAAGGGGAGTATGTAGTAAGGGGGAGCTCATATTTTTTTGGGATGTTGTAAATAGAATATATCATTCCCTTTTCCCTTGATGTCAAAGGGGGAGAGGAACATATGGGTGGAATTCAATGAAAAAGGGGGAGATTGTTGGAAATAGGTGTTGTTATTGATGTCAACCTATTATGAGTTGTCATCGATGTCAGATGGTGTGTTGAAGTCTATATATATTCCAGAGATAGTGCAAGTGCAAAAATATAGTCAAAAATACAATTAGATGTATGAATGGTTATTTGAATGGTGTCTATGAGTGATGCAGTGGTTGGTACACTTGTTCTAATATGTTCCCTACATGTCTACAAAAATATCATTCCTAATTGGTGTACCACACTTTGAGATAAGTCGCTTAAAACTGACAAAGGTATTAACAATGTATTCACTATAAGAGAGTCATGAATTTTTGGTCCACATCCTTCTATAGAGTAAGTTATTGTCTTGTGGTTCAAGAGATAAGTTGGATATGTTGTGAAGGTATTATATCTAAGAAATCAATTCTTTACACCTTACACATAAAGAGTTAGAACTAATAGTGTTCTATTATGTGCAATATAATGTTAAAAGCTTGTTGGAATGATCCACATTCCTCTAGTGAGATAGATGTGACCATACAGACTTGGTAATATGTTCACAAAGGTGTATGAGTTATTCCTTACAAGTATTGGGTGTTTTGGTGGTCTATAAGATCAATTTTGAAATAATAGATTGCTACACCTTGTTCAGAATGCTTTGTTCCTATAATTTCAGTGGGTTTCTCCTCTTACACCAACACATTATGATCAGATACTTCATGAAAAGTTTGAATGAATATTGTGCATGGTCTACAATTCCTACATCTTGGTTTGCATAATGATTTTTGTATCTCGCTGAATATGTGAAGAAAAACAGTAATAGTGTTGATAGTATTAATAATTTTTGAGCTGACATGACTTGTTTCATTCTTAGTGGTTGATCCTAATTAGTTAATCCTATTTTGGATATTTTTTTTAGATGTTTATGGATATTGTAATACCATGTTTTAATATACATTTTTTTCTCTTGCAATTATTATGCATAATTGGAGCCGACCAATGAGATTTTAAGAGTTTCTTCTAAAGGTCATCATGGAGCTGACTTAATAAAAGTTTTGAAGTGTTGTGAAGGATATATATAGAATATTACGCAAATTTTTGAAGGTGATTCACAGTGATGTGAGATAGAGAAGAATGAAAGAGATGAAGTGTCTGAAATCAATGTGAAGGGTAAATTATGTGAAACAATGACTACAACTTCAACATGTGTTAGATGCTTCTTCAAAGCAGTTCATAATGAATTTTCTCATTCTAATTTTCATGTATCTTAATTTGAGATAGTGAGTCTCATCAGGTCCTCTCTATCTTTCTCTAAGGCTATATACCTTAGTCTATAAGTCCTTAGGAAATGAGCCTTAATCATTGTCATTCTTGTTAGCAGTGAGCTACATATATTGTGAGTTAATCTTCATCATTGTTTTTCCCTCATTGGGTTTTCCACATAAAAATATTGGTGTCTTTATGTGATGCATGTGTTCTTTTATGTTCTTTTTAGTTATATGATAAGTTGTTAATATGCAAATGGAAATGGTTAAGTTTTAATATATGTTGATTCACCCCCTCTCTTAGCACATCATTGTGTTCAACATATGTTAATGTCATTTGATATAATATAGGAGAAGTGTGCTATGAAATTATCCATTATTTCAGTCCATGTGCATATGCTTTGAGGTAAATGCGTGAACCATTCAAGGGATTGGACCCATAGACTCTATGGAAAATGTCTCATAAGGTAAGTATGTTCAAAAGCCACGTCCAAGGAGGTTGTATGAAAATCTTGTATATATTTTTGACATAGTCACCCTTTCCTTTATAATTGTAAAATTTAGGAATGATGAAATTCATTGGAAAGGGGGGCATGTAAATGATCCTATTGAAAGGGTAAGGACATAGGTCCTCCACCAAGTAGGTTTTCCTATTTCTAGTTACCTACATTATGGAAATATGTTGTTACAATGTTTGTAACTGTTGGGCTATTAGATCCATAGGTAATGGTGCTTCTGGAGCCATGTTCAATTAGATATACTATGCATAACCTTGTGAGGGGTTCCCAAATGGATTGGTGTTATGCTATGGAGTGAAAGTGTATCCATGCATGTTTTAGTGTTGATGCATAGGTGGAATGTGTTGGTGAAATTATGATATGTAAGTGGGATTTGGAGTGAATTATGGTGATGGTTGATGAAAACCAGATGTAAATGATGAACCAAGATTGTTTGGTTGTTCTTGCATCTTGAGATTATGGATGCATAGGGTCCTTGAAGCTGAAATCTTCAATGGAGGACCTTTGAGCTAGGAAAGATAATCAACCACACAGAAAGTGTTTGAACTTAGGCATGCACAATGAAGATTCTATATTGATATGATATTGGATGATTACAAATGTACAAAATGCCTTGAATATATAGGCATGAATGAAAACCTAAGATTCATGAGATGTTGCCATGTGTCATGATCTAACAATATGTGACAACATGTGAACCCTAACTGAAAAATTATTAAATGTTGAGATAAGTTGTAGGACAACTCATCTTCTAGAAGGAATCTTATCTCCTACAAACATGGAAGGGGACATTACCCCATTATTAAATGATTTATTAAAAATGCAACCTAGGACTAAATGATATATGACCTAAGTTAACTTATGCTAGTGTAATAATTAATTTAATTACACTAATATTGCAGGGGTTGATTAAACCCAAATGTGAATGATGAATTAGGATTGGCTGGTTGTTGTTGTGGGGGTTGATTAAACCTAGATGTGAATGGTGAACTAGGATTAACTGGTTGTTGTTGTGGGGGTTGAGTGTTTTGACCTACTCCAAAAAAGGATCTAGCCTTTTCCAGATGTAGGCTTAGATTATGTGAAATAGACATTGTGCCTACTTGAAATATTTAAAATGAAGGGTTAGTCCTTCATATTTTATTTGGTGTGTTTGAATGTGTGGAGTTTTGAGCTACAACCATAGTTGTGGTATTTTGTGCTATAGTTGTAGAAGTGGAAGCAAACATATTTGTTGTTGGGTTTTCGAATGTAGGTGTTGGTGGGATATTCACAGTTGATCCAAAATGTGATGTTTGGGCAGGTGGCAAGCCTGCATTCAACTGTTGTGATGGTGGTGATGTAGTAGGTGCCGATGGTGGTGGCTGATTTGTGGCACCTAGTCCTAGTGACACTATGTTAGGAGTTTCCCCTATGATCATTGATATATCAAAGTTAGCTCAAAGCTGAGCTCCATTTTGTGCCAATTGGAAGAAATATTTATTTAGGTTTGCTGACACTAATTCATCTATGATTTTTAAGATCCTAAGATCTTGTGATGCATTTTCTATTTCTTCAAGTGTGAGCCCTTGGTTTACATCATTTAAAGTGTGATTATCAAATGGAGGTAGAATTTGAGACTATGAATTTGATTGATCACTAGGGGTTGTCCAAAAGTGCATGTCACTTGTAGGGTTGTACGTATTATCAGAGGTGGAATCCATCTATTTGCATTTTCCTTGGGAACATTTGACAACCATAAAAAGGAGTTTGTTTTGAATTTGGTTTTTTTTGGATACTTGTGATGTTTTTGGTATTTTTTATTTTTTTAGGATGAATGCAAACTATATGATGCTACTCTATGTTTTTGGGATTTTTTGATGAGATTTTGTGAATGCAAAAGACCTTAGATACTTTGACTAGCGATCCCAAAAGGAGATTACTTTGAAATTTTTTGGGATGGACTAACACAACCAAATGGAAATCCTAAACCTCAAAATGATGATGGTGTTCTCATAAAAAAAATTGAATTCTAAGTAGACTAATGAGTTGAACTCCTACTTTTGCTGATGGGATTTTGTAAAAATGAGGTTTGAAAATTTTTAGGAGGTGACACTAGACTTGACCACTAAATTTTCTTTGGTTTTTTTATTTTAAGATGTTAAAGATGAGATTTATAGGATTTTTATATGACACTAAGGATACAATGTTTAATCTAGGAAAACTAAAATTTTGCTAAAAAAGTATAAGAAAGTGACTTTGTTCCTATTTTAGATTCTATGTAAAAAGAAAAAAAAATTTATGCTCATTCTAAAAATAGTCTCTATTTTATTTTTTTTACAAATGAATGATATAAGCTAACAATTGTGATGCAGTTTGTAATAGATGTGTTGTAGAACCTAATAATTATGATTGACCCAGTTATGTTGCTACTATTTAATAATGTGGGTTACTGACTTCTAAATTTCTCACCATAAATGCATTGTAGGTAGAGAGATGTGGCATTTTGATTGAAAAATGCATTGTAAAAGATAAAATATGTGTTGTACTATTTCTATGGTGTACATACATAGTTATGGCACATAGGCTAGCAAATGTGGTGTACTGGTTTTGTCAAAAAAATATCTCTAAGGGACCCTAGGACTTTGATTAATTTTTAGTTTTTTTCATTTGATTTAGTTGTGAAAATATAGTAAACAATGTAGATAAGTTTTTATTTGTGACTGTTAACAATGGGTGACAAATATAAGACCCTAAGGCCAATTGGTTTACTGGTAATAACAAACCCAAAAAGCATGTAAAATACATTTAAAACTTAATTAGTGGTATATTGGGTTTGTAAACTTGTAGTAGGCCCACCTCCCATTAAAGGGGTAAATACTTAGAAAAATCGAGTAATGAAACAATTGGGATGATTGTTTAATACCTTTTCTATATGAAAGCGAATAGTAGATTCCCAGTGACACATGGTTATCAATAGATGCCACAAGGATACCTTCTTTCTCTTCCTAAGAGGCTATTTATAGAAAACCAAAAAGACTCTGTCTCTAATCAAGAGAGTACATGGTGAGTAGCTTCACATGTTGATTCTATCGTGTTACACCACTTATAAGTTATAGCCAAATACGACTTTAGGTTTCTACAATAATGGTTCATAGTGGAGGAACCCCTAAGAACACCATGACATATGACCAACGCAAGAGTGAAGTCTCAAACCCATATTCAGAATCACCTAGGACCACTAAGGTACGCTCTACATGGAATAAGTGGATTAAGACCACCTTTCAGTTTTTTCCCCTTTATATAGCTAGTGCAGTCATGAATGGAGGGCCTATAAAGGACTATCCAACCATGCAGCCTAGAGTCAGCACAATGAAAATTAACAAAAGAAATACTTAGCAAACATAGATATTTATTGATTTGACAACTTGTCATCTTACATGCATCATATGCCTTATATGCGAAACAACTAGGGCTCACAACCCCACCACAAGGGACCTACAACATTATAGCTGGTGCAAAGGCCTTATAATTGGATTTGAATATGTAAATTATTTGAATTGTAATACTAAATCTAATCACTAACTACTTTCCTACAAATTAAAAATGATCTTAAATATGATTCTCTAGCTCCCATAATGGTCAGCATTGACCTCAAGGGTTTATTAATCCCACTGAATGATCAAGTGTGTAGGTTGGCCTTAAAACATGAAAGATAATCCTTCATGAAATGAAACATATTGTGGATCTCCAAGATAAATCCCATTGGGCCTAAAATGTTTGAATGATGCTCCATTATGCTTCATATGCTCTAGAATAGGTCCACACAATAATTCTAGACTAGGACGGTCCCAAATGCTCTGATTGTGAATTAAGAGTAAAAATATGAGAGCAACAAATGTTTGCAAATGAATACAAATATCCTAAAATTTGGATATGATGTAGATGACCTCATGTAGAACATAAATCCCACTCTGCAAGCTGAGAAATGACAATGTGATAAAATGCAAAATAAACTGTTGAAACTATTACAAAATGAAATGAAAGAGATTAAATGTTTTTGGTTGATACATGATTGCTTTATAGCCAGGGATGCTCCTACATCAAACACCCAGGGTTGGAAGAAAAGGGAGTCCCTCACTTTCCAGGGGCTAGAGGAAAACCAAAGTGGTCCACCTCAGCCCGAGAAATCCATGATGAATCCTCCACTAGTTTTTCTTTCCACTTTACCAAATATTCCTTGTATTGCTTATTCCTAGTGCTCTTTCCAGTTCTAGTATCCAAGATCTACTCAATCTCTCTCAGTGGTTAGTGTGGTAATTGATCCTCAAATATAACTTCATTGTTACTACCACTTGACTATCCTTCATGGTTCTCATAGATGTTTGCAATGTTGAAAATAGGTGATACCAAGTGCTTTCGATAACTCCACTTCATATGAATTTCCTGAATCAATCTTTTTGATAATTTTACATGGTTCAAACTTCCTCATCTTTAGCTTATTTCATGTTCCTATTGGAAACCTTTCCTATGTAAGATATACCATAACTTCATCTCCAACAACAAAATACTTAGGTATCCTCTTCTCATTTTCCCGTTCCTTATACTTATTGTGTGTTTCTAGACTTGACTATGAAATGTTTCCATGAATCTTTCAAACTCTTCCACTTCTATACTCCTCTTATTCTCCATACTGGTGTCTCTAAGCTCTAAAACTCCTTTGGGATGTAAACCTATCACAATCTCAAATGGTGTCTTCTCTGTACTTTGGTTTACTAAATTATTGTATACAAACTCTTCCTACGGTAGAACTATGCCCCAATTTCATGCCTTATCTCCAACCAAACATCTCAAAAAGTTACCCAAACTCCTATTTACTACCTCTATTTTTCCATTTGTTTGTGGGTGATATGTTGAACTAAAATTTAGGTCTATCTTCATTTTCTTCCATAGTGTACTCCAAAAGCATCCAATGAACTTAGTGTTCCTGTCTAAAACAATTATCTTTTGTAATCCATGCAATCTCACAATATTCTTGAAAAATAGGTCAGCCAGATGCACAACATCATTAGTCTTCTTGCAAGGAATGAAATGTTCCATATTATAAAATCTATCCACTACTACCATTATAGAATCATATCCTCTTAGTGTTCTGGATAATCCCAATATGAAATGCATACTTATATCTTCCCAAGGTATTTTTGGTTTTAACAAAGGTTTGAACAATCCAATATTTTGACTACTCCCTTTTGCTACTTGAAAAATTCTACAACTCAAAACATAATTACTGAAATCCTTATATATCTGTGGCCAAAAATAGTGTTCCCTCACCAAAGATACTATCTTGTCAACTCCAAAATGTCCTGCTAGTCCTCCACTATGCTTCTCCTGACAAAATTCTCCCTTATTAAACTCTTTGGAATACACAATTGATTTCCTTTGAACAACATATCTTCCTGAATGAAATAATCCAACTATTGGCTCTGGTCTATCACTACTATTTTCTTACATTCTTACCATGCTTCAAAAAAATATAGATCATCCTCATACATGTGTTTCAGTTCCTCAAAACCCAATACTTCTATCCTCATCTATATTAAAAAATTCCTCCTCTTGCTCAATGCATTTGCAACTTTGTTTGACTTGCCACTCCTATAATTCAACACAAATGTATAACTTTGCAAGAACTCAACCCATCTCATATTTCTTTGGTTTAACTTCCCTTGATTGTTCAAATACTACAAATCTTAATGATCAGTATACAACACAAACTCCTTAGGCAATAAATAATTTCTCCACTTCTTCAAGGCTTGAGTTATATTGTAGAACTTCTAATCATAAATTAAATATCTTTTTCTGCCATCATTCAACTTCTCACTGAAGTAAGCCATTGGTCTTCCTTATTGACTTAACACTTCTATTGCATTTCCACTGGTATCACAATTAGCTTGAAATACTTTGTCAAAATTAGGCAATGCTAACACTAGTTTCTCTATCACTTTTTGCTTCAAAAATTTAAAACTTCTTTGTGCTTTAAATGTCCACTTAAATTATTTCCTATCTCCTTCCATTATTTTTGTTATAGGTGTGCAAATTCTACTAAAGCTTATGATAAAATTCGGGTAGAAACTAGCCAATCCATGAAATTATCTTAACTCCCTAATATTCACTGTTGTAGGCCACTCAATAATTGCTCTAACCTTTTCAAGGTTCATCTTCAATCCTTCAGTAGAAATGAAAACTCCCAAATAAACCAACTTTGTCTTCATAAAGCTAAACTTCTTGATGTTTATCAACAACCTCTCTTCTTTCAGTCTCTACAATACTTGTTTGATGTGACACAAATGCTCATCTCTAGTCTTACTGAAAATTAGAATATCATCCAAGTAAACAATAAAAAATTACCTAAGAATTTCTTCAATTCTTAATTCATCAACCTCATGAAAGTGCTAGGTGCATTGGTCAATCCAAAAGGAATCACTAACCATTCATACAATCCTTCATTAGTCTTAAATGCAGTCTTCCACTCATCTCCTTCTTTTATTTTGATCTAATGGTATCCACTCTTGTGATCAATCTTCATGAAATACTTTTCTCCACTCAAATAGTCCATAATGTCAACCATCCTTGGAAATGGGAATCTATGCTTGACAATGATCCTATTGATTTATCTTGAGTTAGTACACATCCACCACTCTCCACATTTCTTTGGTGCAAGTATAACAAGTACCATAAATAGACTTAGGATTTCTTTGATCAATCCTTTCTTCAACAACTCTTGTATCTGTTGGTTCAATTTTTCATTCTTTATAGGTGTCATCCTATGTGCTGCTTTATTTAGCAAACTTGACCTAGGTATTAGATCTATATGATGATGAATGCTCTAGACTAGCGGCAATCCCTTTTGTACATTCTCTAATATGATGTCTCCAAACTCTATCAATAATTCTTCTACTTCTTTATGTGGTGGATTAAAATCCTTCTCTACCTCCAATTTTCCACTCTTCTTTGGGATCAATGCAAAACAAAAACATAGGTTCTCATGCCTCAATCCATCTAGAAACTTTCTTCCATCCACCAAACATAGTTTGGCAGTGCTAAAAAATTCACTTTTGTCCTCTTCCTTCTTCCTCCAAAGGTATCAATTCAATTCTCTTTCCATTTGAAGTCATATTATAGGTATTCTTCCTTCCATCATGAATAAATTTCCTATCATATTTCCATGGCCTTCCTAATAGTATGTGGCATGCATCCATGGGAATAGTATCACACAATACTTCATCCTTATATGGTCCTATATGAAACTTCACCAAACATTGATCATTCACCAATATCTTATGCTTATGTTGAATACATGCTATCCTATAGGGGTTTAGATGTTTCAATATCTTCAAATTCAACTTGGTTAGCATCTCTTTTGAAACTAGGTTATCATTGCTACCACTATCAATGATAACTTTACATACCTTTCCTATGGACCTACATCTAGTTCTAAAGAAAATATTCCTTTTATGTGGTTCCTCATTACCAATGATTCACCTTTCTTTGGGTTTACAACTACATTAGGGGATCCAACAAGTTCTTCCTCAACATAAGTTGCTCTCTCGGTATGCTCAATTTTCTTACTGATACTTGATGGAATTCAAATGCTCCATGTCCTTCACCTCCACACTTGAAATAGGTTCCTCTAAATGGTCTCTTCTTAAATATTCCTTCATCTCTCCTATATCCATCATTGTGGTAGGAATTATGACCTACTCTATCACTGTGGTAGAAACTTTTGTCTTCTCCTCTTCCACGGTATGAATTATTGTCCTTCATTTCACTGCGGTAGGGTTTTCCATCCTTATTTTTCTCTGCATACATTATTCTCTCTCTAAGTTGTGATCCACTTCTTTGGAATCTTCCTCTTGTACTTCTCTACCTCTGTTCAAAATTCTTGTTCAACTCTTCCTCCGCCTTTAGTGTATATTAGTATGCTCCTTCAATTGTTGTCATCTTCACCATACTCAATTCTTCTTGGATGTTTGTTATCAGTCCATTGATGTACCTCACAACCTTTCTTTGCTTGCTTCACTGTGTCTAAATCTAATGATCATCTTGTAGAATTATTTAGTATACTAATTCACAAATCTTTCCTTTTTCCTTAGGTTCTACAATATTTTCAACAATTCAAGCTCATAATTAGCTGGTATAAATTGATTCTTCATATAGCAACATGTCCTTTCAACTTTATTTTTGCAAATATCACTCTTTCTAGATCTTCAGTTTCCTCATATTCAAAGCATTGTTCCATATCATTGATCCAATCATTCAATTCCTCAAGGTTTAAATTTCCTATGTAATGTTGAATTTCAATTCTAGATCTCTTACCAATCTTGGAAATAGATTTCAACGTCTTCACTTGATCTTCTTCTTCTTCTTCTTCTTCTTCTTCTAGGTTTTATTCATTATGATTCACAACATGATCTAACTCATCATCATCACTTTCATCTACATGTCTAGTGTTTAGACCTCACCTTTGATCTTCTTCAACAACATCTAATCAAACTCTCATTGCTTTCATAATTTCTAACATTTCATCCATTCTTCTTGTTGGTTGTTTTCAATGAACCAATCAGATCTCGCTAGATACCTATGAGTTTGCCAAACTCAATTCTCGAATACCTACAAGATAAGTGGCCAACAAATGAGATGTAGCACCAATTTCTTTATCTCCTACACTTCGAACTCTGCAAAACCTAGGAGGGTGGTCCCATAATGTAAATTATATGACTCTTCTAAACAATTGACATATACATTGTATAACTAGTAGATATATTTTCATCAAAGGTTAGGAAGATGAAATCCTTCAATAAATTGGCATTTCCTTGAAATACTTGCACATCTACAACTGATAATACAAACAACAAAAACCACAACAAATCAAAGATTGATCGACAAGTTACTTAAAATGATGTTCTCAAGTTGGGTGACCAAAATCCTAAAAGGTGCTCATAATAACTATGATCAATGCCATTATCTATGGGTTGGGAGTCAACGTAAATTGAAATGCAAGGTACATTTAATCCTGAACACAAATGATCTTAGTGAAATTAATTTTCAATTCACACATCTATAATCAAAGTCTAAGACTACTTATCAAATTTAATTATTTTGCATATGAATTTACGATAAGATCTAAGCATTTTAACCAATTCTTTGAACCAAAGCTAAAATCAAAGCATATACCAAAGCTTAACAATGATGATAGTTAATGAAATGATCTTTGATCAACATTTTCATTAATATCTCAAGTATAGATTAAAATTGGAGAGACTACAGACTTTGAAAACTTGCATTATCATTCTGATATGCCCAAAAATCACACATTTGACAAAACTTACTATCTAGACTCAAAGCATTAGATAAAGAATCCTAACATATTTTCTCTATGTTATTCAATTACATAAATCGACTCCATAATTCAGCAAAAGACCTATACTAATGGTCCTGAATTCCCTTTTGTAATAACCCAAACTAATAACCCAAAAATTTACCACTGATTTTTCTTTTCTTTTTCCCATTTCTTGATTATTATTATCTTATTATTTGTTCATTCACTTGCATACTCATGTACTTCTATCCATACTGGATATGCATCCATACATCCAGGACAAACATCGAACCATACGGGTTAGGCATTTTTCCATACGAGACAAGAACTCATCTATCCACCAGGGATTAGGCATCTACCCAAACAGGGTAGGCATCTATCCATAAAGGATAGGAATTATAAATTAAGTTTTTAGTTAGAAATTTCCCTTAAGAGTTCAAGATTTTTCTGTAAATATTTATCTTTTTCTTTTAATTAAATCTTCATATGATTTTGATTTACTTAGTTGGATTTGTTTTTTTTATTTTCTTGATTTTTCTATTTCCAAAATAAAAATCCATTCAAAAAGAGAAATAATATTAATTGAGTTTATCTTAACTTTTACTTAGCAAAATTAATATCTATTATTAATAGAAAAAGAAAAAGAATATTTCAAGTTAAGCAATTAAAATTAATTAAAACTTATAGTGTGAAGTTAGTAATAATATATTGTATAAATATTTTGTAATATCCTTATGCTAATGCAATTGTGTATTTTTTCACCTAAGTTATTAAGTATTTACTATTTGGCGAATAATTCATGATAATTCACTGTAAGAAGAGTTGGTTGTTAATTCCAAAATAATAATAATTAATTTTAATTCAAACAATAATAGTATTTTACATTAATTTTCAAATTAATATTAGTCAAATTGAAAACAATAATAATGATGGTTATTAATATAAATCTATTTTCAAAACAAAATTAGAAATGGTTGAATTACATCAAATTATTAACTAGGATTATATATAAGACACTAGTTGTATTTATTTCTCAAGTTTTATAATTAGTTTAATCTTTTAAAGTAAGCAATATCAATTAAATTAATATTATGGAGGTTAAATAGAAGTAATCACTAAATGAATTTATTATGAAGAAAATTTTATATAGTTAAATTTGTTTGAAAGTGATTAATATATATGCCTAAAATTTAGGAAGTTAATATTAATATACATTAGTGATTAATAAATTTTATATGAGAAGAGATTAATATTAGTTAAAAGTATTCTTTCTAAAAGGTAATTAAGGTTAGTTAAATTTGTATTAAAAAAGAAATTTTAAGGGAATTCATTTGGTTAATTTCTACATTCAAAAGAATTGATTAGATTTAAAATTTTGAATCATTTAAAATTTGTTTATTCTATTTATTTATTTTTGTAGTATTAGTTAAACTATATGTGAAAAAATATATTTTAAATATTTAGGATAGTTGAGTGTTTTTTTTATTAAATAATAATAATAATTTTTAATAGTTAAATTTATATTTGGGAAAAGTAATTTCTCAAGTGACTAAATAATTGTGATATTTAATAGGTTGAGTACATTTATTATAAAAAAAAAGAATTAATAATAGTCAAATTTATTAGTATTTGGAATAATTAAGTTGGATTTATCATGTTAAAAAAAAAATAGTTGAAAAGTTTATTTGAATTAAAGATTAGATATTTTGAAATGTAAAGTAGCATTAACTAATTAATAATATAGAAATGGAGAACTCAAACAACTTGAACTTCAAACCATGAAACCAAAATGATTTCTTAGTCCAAATTTTAATGAGAATATTAGTAAATAGGAATGAGACAAACCACTTCAAAACTAGTAGCCCTTGGAATTAAAAAGAAAATTTAGAAAATAAATGAATAAATAAATAACTATTTACATAAGATTTTCATTTTAAAGACCTATCATATACAAAATTTTAATCCAATAAATTGGTGAATCTTGGTAGGAAAAGTGAATGAAACACATTTAATAAGATAATAATAAAAGGAAAAAAAATCAGTGATAATTTTTGGGTTATTACACCTTTTATGGAAACAAGGGAGCAAAACAAGCCTTAGGTTGATAGTACACATGTCACATTCTAATTGGACAGCTACAAGACAATATTCCTTTTACAATTATATTTACATTTTCAATCGAAGGGAATATGCATGAGACAAAAATTATTTTCATTTGCTTGTGAAGAAACAAACCTGCCTTCCAAAAGGCACATGTTGAAAAGAATATCCTTCAAGTTGTTGTAGCACGTCCATCCTACTTTGCAAGATGAAAAAATTCCAAAGACAAGAAAAGTAAACCAAATTCCTAGCCAACACCCACATTAGTGATCAATATTTACCTGCAACACTTTTAATTAGGATACACATACTTTATACATTGTAACCTCCAAGGCCAGACCTGTACAATACTTGACCAAGTATATGTGTTCCATTCTAAGTTCACTAATCCAATCCAATTAGAAATATCTTTCTCCATTGTCCATACTCCTCTTCAGATAGCCAATTGAACTCAATAATTTCATCCATTTTCTTTTTGTAAGGAGCATACTTTGTTATCACATAATTAGCTTCCTTATCAAATTATTCGAGGAAACTAATGATAAAAGATAACTTCTCCAAAGTATCTTTACTAATATCCATGTAACATCCTCAAAAACTAATTTATTCTGAGAAGCAATTGTAGTGTCCACCTCATTCTTCCACATTTGCAGAGGTTTCACTTCATCACGGGCTTGCAAGATGTTAGGTAATAGTGTCAATTCTGCCTGATCATACTTGATCCTTAACTCTTTTATCTTTTGCACCAATGGGGCAATATACCATGGGATGGTTGTTCCCTAACACCATTGAAAAACTTGTAAGTAGAGAACACTATTGGACATTCATCTTCTCATTGCTTTGCCCCAGCTGCCATCAACTTAAAATCACTGACTCTAGGAATCCACCTGTCTAAGAGTGGGGTTCCCAATTCTCCATCTCTCTGAGACATCTCCATTGCTCTCAGCATCAAAGAATAATTAGCATGGAAACCATTCAATTTACTTTTAATTCTCCTATTAAGATGATATAGAATAGTATGAACAATCCTAGCATTATTCTCATGCATTAAACTATGTGTTTCCTCAAGGAACTTCTTGTATTCCTTAACTTGCTAAAGTAACTGTTCTTTTGTGGGTTTAGTGGATGGATCTGCCTCTGATGTACTCAACTTCTCTATTGCAATGGGCTCCTAACCCATGTTGCAAGGAAAAATTGACAATGGTTGCTCATGTGGAGGAGACTGAGGATGAATTATAGGAGAAACATGAGTAGCATGGCTTGAACTAACTATCCCTTAGGAATTCATCATTTCCACTTGTTGTTTCAAAAATTCCTACTATGTTTCAAGCTCATCTACCCTCTGTTGACTCTTATTATATTCTCCTATAATCTCATGGTACTTGCTTCTAAATGTATCCCTATCACTAGTGAGATGCTCAACTATTTCCTTTGTGAACCTAGCAACATTTATAGTCATGTCAGCGACTTCTAATGCTGGAGTATCTGTAACTCTCTTTACAATCAATTTGCCATTGAAGTCTAAAAGCTTTGCAACTTTGGGCTTTCTTGAATTAAGAGACAATGACCATATTTCTAGAGCATCATGTTCCTTATTGAATGTAGATCCCTGAAGTGCTAACCTGGCTTCCTCTTCAGTGTTGAATAAAGGATTATCAACCCTTCTTATTGTATCAAGTATCACTACACCATCAATATCCCATTCAGGCAACAAAAAAACACCACTCTTTCACACAAGTTATCTTCCCTCCTTAGGCGTAATCTTTTTAATCTGCTTCTTTATCTCTTGCATCACATTGGCTTGGATAAATTTCTTTGGCAATTCAGGATGTAAACTTCCTTCAAGTGCAACCCCCTCTACATATTCTCCAACCTTTTCTCTGCATGTAAAATCCTTGAACATTGGTGTTTCAATGAAAGAATCATCCTCCATGAACTCTTTGCAAGCCTCCACCCTCATATCATCAAAATTGTTCACACCACTCAAGTAAGATTTTCCCAACCTCAAGATACTTGTCCTAGAGCTTGATGTAACTTCTCTTGGGGGAGAAGGCATCCCTTGCTACATATCTTTAGAAGTTATCACAATATCATCCTCATCACTGTTAGGGTACTCCACTACCAAAATATTCTCTATCCTTTGTCTCTTAGTTGGTGGATGCTCTGGGGGAGGAGAGCTTCTTGGAGGAGAATCAATGTCAATAATAAGAGGTGAGGATTGTCTAGGAGGAAATGGAACCGATCTAGTTGGAGAAGCTGGTCTTAAATCCTCTGGTACAATAGGATTTGGCTTTTTCTGCTCCTTCTTGTCTATTTCCCTGTTCCTAGTATACATTATTTTGGGTGGCTGATAAGAAGGCCTCTCCAAATCTATGGATGGTCCCTCTTCAATTTCCAAAGCCTTTCCCTTATCTCTAACCATTTCTACCCTTCTCAACACACCAACACTTTCAAAATTTTCTAGTGCATGCATTACCTAGTTGAATTCCTCTTGAATGTTGGGCAGAGGATCATACTTTGGGTTTTTCCTCCTAATATTTTATACCATCTTATTAAAGGAAAGATACATAGCCTTCCTTTCCTCTTGCACTCAGAAATAAAAAATATTTCTAATGTCATCCTCAGGGAAATAGAAATTGTGAACAAACACACCCAATTATTGTTTTTATTTTACTGCATGAATGAATCTCTCAGGACCATGGTGCCTAGGGTGGGTTGTCATCAATTTGTAGGCCTTGAGAACATCACTCAAAGCATTCCACTTCCCTTTGATCAACACAAAGTCTGTAAATGTTATATACTCTGGGAAGAATGAGCCCTTCTTATTTTCTAGCAAGTGACAATCTTGGGATCCAGCCAACTGCCTCATGACTTCTATAAATCCAAGCTTGAGTGGTACATCCCTTGGCAGCACAAATGGGTACAAAGGAGTCCCATAAATCTTGAATATGGTCCTATATGGACATGGAATGATATCTCCCCAATTATGGGTCATATTCAACTCAAGCCTCCTCTCCTTAGGTCATAGGAAGTCATTAATTTCCTTAGGAATCCTTGGTAGATCAAGTACCAGGAGTCTCCTCAATTTAGTTGTAAAAAAATTATTGAAAACTAGGTAATCAAACTTTTGGTCATCCATATCCAAGATTTGGGTCCAACATTGGACTAGTAGCTCAATATCACCATCCACTTTCTTTAGAGACATGTCTTCCCCGAAATATTTCTCTTGCTTGCATAAAATCATATGCATCAACTGAGAAACCACAAGAATTTCACCCAATTATTTTTTCCCTTTAGCTCAACCAGGTGCTTGTGCATGTTTTCTGCTAGATAAGTGACATAATCATAAACCACATTAAAAGGTGCATACTGAATATTGCTAGCCATGTACAAATATTCAATTGGTATGGTTTCAGGTGTATCGAAACCAATAATTTGATATAAGGAGTAGATGGTCTTTCTGAAATAGGAGGTGAAGTAATCTAAGGGGAAAGGTTATTTCTCATCTCTCCCAATCTTAGTCCACTTATTTTTCTTCCCATATCTAGTTGAAGCCATGTACATTGGTAATATTGTAGTTTAGAACAAGACCTTGGTATTCTCATATTCCTTTTTGAAAGTATCCATGTCAATAGGGACCATATCTTTATTCCATTCCTGTAGTTTGAAAACTTCTACAATCTGCTCCTTGGTGATCTTAATCACCTCAACACCATTACATTCCCTAAAAATTCTAGACACTAGATCATATCTAGTTGCAATATCCTTGACCAGGTCCACATCCACATATAAATTTGGGACTACAAGTTTCCCCATATCCATCTTCCAGGTGTGAAAAATAGGATACTCACAATTCCTATTACCAAACCAATTTCTAAACATTTTCCAACCAGTATAGGGAAATTTCGCATCCTTGATCCAAGCCTGCTTGTCCTGCAATCCCTCATAAATCCCAAGGCCATAATATATCGTCACTCCTTGAATTTTCTTATTAGTTGAGGGTTTGAGTTGGTCGATACTGTCATCAAAGAGAAACCTAGCTAAGGTTTCAGAATGAGGCTTCTATGCTTTAGGAGCCATCTGTATTCAGACAGGCTAACAAAAAAATAGGGTTCTAACAAAAAAGAGCTCAAAACTCATTCCCTCAGAAAGCAGCTTAGGCTACGAACACAAGATGCAAACTTAAAAAAAATCTATCAAGGGGAACAATTCATACACAACTTTAACACAACAAAGCAATTAAAACATGTAGGTTAAAGCAATTGGAAGAAAAAATCTCAATCTAGACCTAACTCCTGATATTTCAAATAAAGCACAAAGTTCAATTTTAATTATACTCATGAATTTTTGCATTTTTAGGAACCATAACATGTGCATGCTCCAACTTGAACACTTTGATCAACTTTTAGGTTGCTTTGGACCAATTTGTAGCCTTCAATAATGTGAGGAAATTAAATTTTTGCGTATTTTATGACCCAATTTCAATAACTTCTTGTGTCCTTTCAACCATTACAACTCAATCATGTGAAGAAAAATGGCTCAAATTCCCACGTGCTCAATTTCAAATAGCAGCCATTGATTTTATTTTGAAATGACACCATGAGTGACTCGAATTGAGTCAATAGAGTTTGAATTTACTTCATAATACTTCACCAACTTGATAGCCAATAGGAGAGTGCTGACTAGAAGCCTCGTCATCTCTTTTCGTGGGCTCCACTTCCTTTTTCCATTAGATGGAATAGTACACATGTCATCCTTTTGCGGACCTCACATGTCTCCCCTTGATAATTAAATTAATGCTACAAGGTGTGTGATAGATAGATGAAATTTATCCTTACAAATGCTCGTGAACCGTCGATCTTGGAAGCATTAGGCATAAGAGATAATGCAAATAGACTGGACCCCACTATGGAGAGGGCATGAGTCACTCAATTGCAGACCTCACACACCTTCTGGCGGTCACTCTTCAACTCCTACATAGTGTGCGATAGACGGTCAGGATCTTATCTTCAGATCAGACAGATGGTATTTTCTGTACATGCTGACAAGGTTAGTTTTAAGATGGGGCCAACACTATGTCGACAGGTTTTGACCCTCAAGGTGGACATTTTATAAAGGCAACTTTATAAGATTTTCAACTTGACTTAGAGATTATTTAAAAAGATGACATAGAATCAGGCAGTGAGCATACCTAAGTGAAAGGGGCTGGTAAAAATATGTTTGCAATGACTCAAGTTGTGACTTGAGAAACTGGTGATCGGGTAGGGTAGGTCAACCTTAAATTAGAACACCCAAGGTTTAAAACATGAAAAATAGTGAAGGTGAGGATACAAAGTTAAAAACCTAAACCCTACCTATGGGAAAGTATGTGACATGTTACTACCAAGCAAAGGATGAGCTCAAAATATCAAAAAATTTAGGAGCTCCATCAGTGGCCCATGTTGGGGGATGCATACCATTGGTTGGTATGGCGAGAAATGAATCTCTTGTTGAAGCAAACCAACATAGAGAAACTCAAAAAGACTAGGAGCTTTCCCGGACAAGGCAAGCATATACAATAGAAAGAAAAAAAGCCAAACCTATGTACAACATTTATAGGACTGTATAGTGTACATGGAAATATAAACTATTTAAGGAGAAAAAGGGTTTCAAGAACTGTCCATGTATTGGAAGTTCTAGAAATTCACTTGTAAGGGACTGCAAGAAATAAGAATCTCCCCCATGTGTATCTACAATTAGATAAGGCCCAAGCCATAGGGGATCAAACTTCCCATGTTTTCCTTTATCCTCCAATCTCACATTCCACATTAAGACCATACATCCCACTTCAAACTTCCTTTCACTAGCCTTTTTCTCATGAAAACATTTAACTTGGAGCTAGAGCCTCTCATTTCTTTTATGAGCTTCTCTTCTAGTTTCATCAAGCTCAATCAGCTCATCCATCTTATGTTGCATTTCATCACAAATATTAGTATCATATTCCTGGACAAATTTATACATTTTTATCAAATTATTGTGTGGTATTCTTGCTTCTACCCCATACACCAAGTTAAAAGGGTATTTTCCAATGACTTTCTTCACTGTGGTCCTATCTTCCCATAGTGCAAATTGCAATTTTTAGTCCCAGGCTTTCTTGTTTTTCTTATTTACTCACTTGATAATCTTCATGAGGCTCTTGTTGCTAGAATCAACTTTCACATTCCCTTAGGGATGGTATGGGGATGAATAAGATACACTTATACCATGTTGGTTGCAAAAATCTATAAATTCCTCAGACCTAAAACACATGGCATTATCAAAAATAATTCTTTTACGAACACCAAACCTACTTAGAATATTATTCATCAAGAAATCAATGACAACTTTACTAGTTTATTTTTTGGTAGGAATAGCTTCAACCCACTTTGTGAAATAATTGGTTGCAACCAAAATCTAGGCATGTCCTCCACTAGAATTTACAAAAATTTCTCCAATAAAGTCAATACCCCATTGTTGGAAGGGAGCTGGTGCTGAGACTGACCTAAGTGATAAGTTTCCTAAAAACTTTAGTTTACCAGTGAATCTCTGGCAAGCATCACATTTCTTAACAAATCTATGGGAATCCTTGAATATTGTAGGCCACCAAAATCCCACCCTCAGTATTTTATAAGTAGTTGTCTTGGCCATGTAGTGACCTTCACAAGCTCCCTTATGTATTTCAATTAGCAGGTCTTCTGCTTGGTCACTATCCACACATTTGAGAAGCAAACCCTCAGGGCTTCTCCACTAGAGTTCACCATAAATAATAACATACTTTATTGCCTGCAGTTTTAAAGTTCTCTTCTCATTGTTAGGCATGCCTTTAGGGCATTGCATGGTCTGCAAGTACTCTACAATCCTTCGGTACCATCCACAAGTTTTCATATCACATATGGGGGAAACATTCTCATGTTCAACTTGATTAATTTGATTTACCTCCAAATTTCTCTCAACCATCAACTTGGCCAGACCTTGACCCCTCACCAATTTTGTAATTTGGAGGTCAATGTTGAACTCTTGGATCCTATTAAGCCACTTGCACCTCCAGCCTATGGTCTCCTGCTAAGTGCAAATGTCCTTAATTTCCGCTCTTGGAACATAAGCGACAACAGTTGCCCCAATCAAGTAGGGTCTAAAATTCTTTATAGCCTTTACCAAGGCATAAGCTTGCTTCTCCATGGCATTGTACTTGAGCTCAATAGCCTGCAAAGACTTTCTAAAGAAAGCAATCGACTACTCAAAGCACTCATCATTCTTTTGTAACAATACCCCTGCCATTGTGTGAAATGAAGCAAAGGTGAAAATTTGAAATGTTTTGGTATAATCAGGAGATTTAAGGATAGATGCCTCTTTGATTGCATCCTTTATGGCCTAGAAAGCCTTAGTAGGCTCTTCTGTCCAAGATACCTTCTCTCCTTTCTTCAACATTTTGGATATAGGTCATACAATTTTAGAAAAATTGGTAACAAACCTTCTTACGAAGTTAATTTTCCCAGAAAAAAGGATTAAATTCCTTTCACATTTCTAGGTTACGTAATTTTATCTATAACTGCTACTCATTCAGGATCAATTCTAACCCCTTCTTTTGAAACAATATGCCTGAGTAGTTTACCTTCTTTAACTCCAAAATCACACTTCTTGGGATTCAAAGAAATCCCAAACTCCAAAGCTCTAATAATTATTTTCTCCAAATGGGAACAATGATCTTCCTCCTTCTTGATGTGAGTAGTCAAATCATCTTGATATATAGCTAGGAAGAGATCAATAAAATCATCAAAGGCCACATCCATGGATCTTTGGAATGTTGCACAAACATTAATCAAGCTAATTGGCATTCTTACATATACATAGGTCCCCCATGGTGTAGTAAAGGTGGTCTTATATTGTTCAGATTATCTCACCATGAACATATCCTGAGAATCCATCCATCATTGAGAGTAGCTCACAACTCATGACCTTCTACAACATGGATTCCATATTAGGTAGAGGATAGTTATCCTTTAGAGATGCTACATTAAGATTTCTAAAATTTACACACATCCTGATATCACCATTTTTCTTTCTGATAGGAACCAAATTTAAAACCCATGATGAATGTCTAATGGGTTTGATGATACCATCATCTCTCAACTTTGTAAGCTCCTCCTGCATCTTTGGCTGTAAGGTAGGATTAATTGGCCTCTATTTTTTCTTGAAAGACTTTGCATCAGGTTTGAGAGGAATTTCATGTTGAAACAAGTCTTCTCTGTAAGCCTTTAGGTCATCATATGACCATGCAAACACATGCTTGTACTTCCTTAACATGGAAATTAGCATATTCCTGACATGGGGTTTCATCTTTTTACCTATATACACCTTTTTAGGAGCATTTTCTGTTCCCAAATTTATCTCCTCCATGTCTTCCTTATGTGAGGATTCCTACTTGACATTTGATTTATCTAGGCCATCAAATACCCTTTCTAGTGCAACTAGTCCCTAGGAATCTTATTTGTTTTCAGCTAAATTATCTCGTTGCCAAATAGTGTCTCTTTTCCATCAACTTCAACCACATATGAGCCAAAGCCAATCTCTTGACTTTCATATTGATCAATGCAATGTAGGAACTTCAAAATGTCATTGTCATCATCAAACACTTTCCAATTGCAAATGTTGTCAGGTACTGCAGGCCAAGTCTATATTTCTATTTGTGAGACACCATCAAAGGTGACATCATCTAACCTAACAACAATGTTAGCCAGTAAATCTGCTCTGACATTTTGTCCTCTCTCAATCCAATATATACTAAAGGCATCAAAGGCTACAATAGTATCCCAAATCTCATTCTTGTATTGTCTCAACCTCTTGTCCTTAGTGATAAATCTAGACCTAACTTGAGAAACTACCAACTCAGAATCCCCTAGCACTTTCAACAATTTTATTCCATGTTTAGAAGCTAACTTCAAAGCAAGTAATAAAGCCTCATACTTAGCAACATTATTTGTACATGCAAAGTGTAATAAGGAGTACTTAAAAGTTTTATCTTGAGGGGAGATGAGAATAACCCTTGCACCTGAGCCTTCCTTTGAACATGATCCATCGAAGTACATTGTCCAAAGAGTATCTTCCTGTGATGTTTCTAGGACCTCTTTGACAATGGGTGCAAGCCTAGCTTCTTCTTCATGTTTCAAGTCTTCCACTTGAAAGGTGTCTATGCCAGTGTCTACGAAATTGATTATTGTTGGCTCTTTAGGATCCTTAGTATGTTCAATCATGTGGCAGATCCTTGGTTCCCTTGCAATCTTAACATCTTTTTGATCTATTGAAAAGGTTGCAAATGACAGATCACACTAAATACTCCCACCCATGGAAGCACTCTAGTGTCTTTACAATAGCATTCCATAGGTTAGTGGGATGCCCACCACTATGATACTCTTGAAAAACTCTTTCTCAGGGTGAGCTTCTAGTCTATATGGAACTTTGTTGATCACCCCTATAACAGGTACCTCCCTGGAATCCATAGCATAGCATTTTCCATATGTACTATCAACCTTTAAACCCATTTCCTCCATGATTTTTACTGGCATTACATTATTGGAGGCTCCTGATTCTATCATACAATTTCTAAGTAACTTACCATCAATGAGAAAGCTCAAGTAAAATGGGTTGACTTGGTTTGAATTGGTAGTAATAGTGGTTCCTAGATATATCTCAAGATTATCATTGATCACTGCTTTAGCCTCAACATTCTTTTCTTGGCTTGTGCTTGCTTCAGATTGATCAGGTGTTACTATGTCCTTCCCACTAGTAACAATGCTATTAATAAAAGAAATGGTCTTGTGCTTATGCTCATCTTTCCTCATCATTTCTAGGAATGGGATAGTAACTCTGACTTGAGATAGTACTTGAAACATATCTACTGGAGAATAATTTGGTAATTTAGGGAGTACAAATTCTATAGGAATTATTTTCTCACCTTGTAATTGAACCTTTTTAGCATCTGGTTTCATATCTTTGGCCTTCTCAGCTTGGAGAGCAGTTTCACCATCAATTTTCGCTTTAGTGCCTTTCTTGGCCCAAATTCTCATCTCTTTGGCTTCCTTGGGCTTTGTCTCTTCCTTCTTGTTTTTTGTCTTTGTTCCTTTTTTTCTACACTATTCTCTTTGACAAACATGCTACTAGGGCTACCTTGATTACCACTTATGGTTTGATTCCTCAAAAAAATGTCATTTCTTTCCTTGGCAGCTAATGCAATTGTGTACCTCTCAATTTCCTCATTTGTAGGCTTCCTCAAGGAAAAATTATTTGACTCTAGAGCATAAACCTTACAGTCAATCTCATCTTCTTCATCCACAAATACTTGCTGGTGATAAGAACTCTCCTCCTACCTTTGAATATCAACATCATCTTTGTTTGGTTCATCATTTGAGGAGTATTCTTCACAACCAAGGTATGATCTAGTCATGAGTACATGTCATTTCAACCTGATTTGGAAAAGGGTCAGACCCTTATGGATCCTCTTGAGATCCTTCTAGTGACATTGCCACAACACATTGTTGTGAGGAATGGGGCATTTGGCATACTAAATACCAAGGAAAATATTTGAAAACATTAGTGGAATGTTTTTGTAAAGGGTCTAGTGTACCTTGGGAATTCTTTTGATTATTGCTGTCTAGCTTACTGTTATGCTAGTTGGTATGATATGGATAGTCTTGCGATCGTGGTGGCCTTTCATTTCTCTAGAATTGTGGTTTATTATTCTTGGTCTAATTTTTCATCAGGCTTAGTAGCTTTGACTTTCTTTTCATTTTAAGCTTTTGGGTTCTTCAAAGGTTTGGGGTCATCCCTTCTCCCCATTTTACCTGAGGCTCTCCTGTTGTTTTCAATATTGATTGCCATTTTATAAGCGTCCCTCAAGTACTGTGGGTTTTAATCTCTGATAAGATAGCACATCTTTGAGTCATAGGGATTGCAGTATAGAACTAGAAACACCTTTTCATTGGGTCTCAAATACCTAGGGAATTTATGCATTTCCTTCTAGAACCTTGCATTGAACTCGGTTGCTAGTTCATTATGCCACTTTTTAATATTGTTGAAATCATTCAACCTAAATCAAGGATCAGTCTGGTCCACATATTGTTCCTCAAAGATTCGGTAGAAATAATCCTTGGAGTTAATGCTTGCATTAGGCAAGCTCCTGTACCAATCCCTGACATCTTTTGTCAAAGATTGCATGAAGTATTTCATAGCCACATCATTGTCCCATAGTTCAAAATCCTCTAAAAAACTTTGGAAGGGCTTCAAATGGTCCTCACCATTGAGAGCATTATTTCCAGTGAACTTAGGCAAATGCTTCCTTGCATTATCCGGAACTAGATTGGGATATCCAGGAATGTTCTCAAAACATCATTGTCTACATATCAGTGTGTAATAATCTTCTCCCACCGAGTCCTTCTTCCTCATCTTGGCTATCATGATCCCTTCTTCCATCACTATTTTTTTTAGGCCTTCTATGTTGGGAATCATGTTGATCACTGAAATGAACTATTCTAGTTTTGTCTTCAAGTTGTGAAGAAAAACTAGAAGGGTTTCCACTATCTAGATGATGTTTTGTCATTGGTATGGGGACTTGAGGATGATGTGTGGCCTTGAGGGCTTTGGGTTTTAGGGGTAGATCCTTTTATAGTGGACTCTAGGAAGCTGAGCTTCTTTTTCATCTCAGTGTTTACAATCAATAATTCCATTTCATTCATTCTCTTCTCCAATTCTTCATTTTGTTTTACCAATTTTTCAAATAGTGGGATAGATTCATCTTGCGATATGTCCTTAGAAGGACCTCCTTCATTTAGGTGTCTCTTCCCTTTATCAACCTTGTGAGATTCATGATTTGTGTTTCTAGGAGGAGGGTCAACTAGGATAGAAGTCTTGTCAGAAGTATTGGTTTGTGAATTTGCAGTAGTATTATCAATAGAGGGAATTGAAGGGATTTTCCCTACAACCTCTTGCATAATTGGACCACATTTTTGGGAATATTTGGATGCTAACCTATCTAGTGCCTCCATCTCCTCAACCTTCCTTCTTAAAATATCCCTTTGCATGATGACATTCCTTATTCTTTTCTCTTTCTCCTCATCCCTCTTCTTTCTATTTTCATTTCACTTGGAGGCTCTTTCATTGAGCAATGGCATGTCATTTAGAACTTCTTCCTCTAGCAAGGTAGAATCTCCATCAGATGCTACTACAGTCTCAGCCTGATGGGGAGCAATATTATGGGAATATTCATCTCTAGCTAGCAGGACGAGAGGAATAGGGGTATAAGGATGAGAGTTCGGGGTCAAATGACCTTAAACTTTAGCATGTCTAGCACTAGCATTGTCTCTTTGTATTCTATCTTTCTCTCTCCTTTTCATGGATTGCACACCTAGGTATGATGTTTTATCATTTACAAAAGACTTCATAAAAACCTCTCCTCTCTCATTAGAATTGCTATACTAAAATGTAACAGATTCCTCTCACATTCTGAACTAGAGCTAGAACGAATATCATGTTCAGGGACTAGATGAGGAGTAGACTTACAGTTTTTTCAGTGTCCTTTTCTTTTATCCATTTCTCGTGTGTATTCAAGCGTTCCTAGGAAATTCGCCCTCAAGCTTCTACTCCAGATGCTTCTTCATGTGGCCTTGTGTTCCTCACATTTGTATGCAAATCTTCTTCATGTCTATCAACTTATTTTATTTCTTTATACTTTTCTTCTTTACTTCTTTAATATCCTTAAACATCGACTCACATTGGTGCAGAGACTTTAGAGTCGTCACCCAAATTCCTTGGGACCAATTAGTAGCAATTTTTTTATGCTTTATGTAAATTTCAACAGATCCTTAGAAACTAAGACAAAATTTAACACACACGACGTGCATTTGCATGAATTTTGAACATGAGCTTTGAAGAAAAAAGGGTAGGAAACTTATCGAGAACTTTGGTGAAATACATGAAAAATATTTGAGCTATACTTAGCAAACACTTTAATTTGATCGACTCTATAAGTAAATACCACCATATAGCATAGTGATCTATGATAAGGCATTCTAGAGAACTAATAATTGTAAAGCTTACATCCCTAGTAGATTCACCATTCTATTGGTTGTTTTCAACAAACCAATCAGATCTCGCCTGATACCTATGAGTTTTCCAAACTCAATTCTCAAATACCTACAAGATAAGTGGCCAACAAATGAGATGTAGCACCAATTTCTTTATCTCCTACACTTCAGGCTCTGCAAAACTTGGGAGGGTGGTCCCACAATGTAAATTATATGATTCTTCTAAATAGTTGACATATACATTGTATAACTAGCATAAATATTCTCATCAAAGGTTAGGAAGATGAAATCCTTCAAGAAATTGGCATTTCCCTGAAAGAATTACACATCTACAACTAAGAATACAAACAATACCAACCACAACAAATCAAATATTGATCAAAAAGTTACTTAAAATGATGTTCTCAAGTTGGGTGACCGAAATCCTAAAAGGTGCTCATAATAACTATGATCAGTGCCATTATCTATGGGTTGGGAGTCAACGTAAATTGAAATGAAAGGTACATTTAATCCTAAACGCAAATGATCTTAGTGAAATTACTTTGCAATTCACCCATCTATAATAAAAGCCTAAGACTACTTATCAAATCTAATTATTCTGCACATGAATTTATGATCATATCTAATAATTTTAATAGATTCTTTGAACTAGAGGTAAAATAAAAGCATATACCAAAGCTTAAGAATGATGAAAGTTATTGAAATGATATTTGATCAAAATTTTCATTAATAACTCAAGTATAGATTAAAATTGGAGAGACTATAGACTCCAAAAATTAGCATTATCATTCTAGAAACAAGGGAGAAAAACAAGCCTTAGGTCAATAGTACACATGCCACATTCTAATTGGACCACTACAAGACAATATTCCCTTTACAGTTATATTTACATTTTCAATCGGAGGGAATATGCATGAGACAAATATTATTTTCATTTTCTTGTGAAGAAACAAACCTGCCTTCCAAAAGGCACATGTTGAAAATAATATCCTTCAATTTGTTGTAGCACATCCATCCTACTTGGCAAGATGATAAAATTCCAAAGATAGGAAAAGTAAAAAAAATTCCTAGCCAACACCCACATCAATGATCAATATTTACTTGCAACACTTTTAACTAGGATACACATACTTTATACATTGTAACCTCCAAGGCCATACCCGTGCAATACTTGACCAAGTATATGTGTTATGTTCTGAGTTCACTAATCCAATCTAGTTAGAAATATCCTTCTCCATTGTCCATACTCCTCTTCAGATGGCCAATTGAACTCAATAATTTCATCCATTTTCTTTCTGTAAGGAGCGTACTTTGTCATCACTGAATTAGCTTCCTTATCAAATTCTTTGAGGAAACTAATGATAAAAGATAACTTCTCCAAAGTATCTTTAAGCATATCCATTTTAACATCCTCACAAATTAATTTAGTCTGAGAAGCAATTGTAGTGTCCACCTAATTCTTCCACATTTGCAGAGGTTTCACTTCATCATGAGCTTGCAAGATGTCAGGTAATAGTGTCAATTCTGCTTGATTGTACTTGATCCTTAACTCTTTTATCTTCTGCACCAATGGGGCAACATACCCATGTGATGGTTCTTCCCTAACATCACTGACAAAATTGTAAGTAGAGAACACTATTGGATATTCATCTTCTCGATGCTTTTCCCCAACTGCCATCAACTTCAAATCACTGACTCTAGGAATCCACTTGTCTAAGAGTGGGGTTCCCAATTCTCCATCTATCTGAGACATCTCCATTGCTCTCAACATAAAAGAATAATTAGCATGGACACCATTCAATTTACTTTGAATTCTCCTATTAAGATGCTTTAGAACAATATGAACAATCCTAGCATTATTCTCATGCATTAAACTATGCATTTCCTCAAGCAACTTCTTGTATTCCTCAACTTGCTGAAGTAACTGTTCTTTTGTGGGTTTAGTGGATGGAGTTGCCTCTGATGTACTTGGCTTCTGTACTGCAATGGGATATTGACCCATGTTGTAAGGAACAAGTGAAAATTATTGCTCATGTGGAGGAGACTTAGGATGAATTATAGGAGGAAAAGGAGCAACATGGCTTGAACTAGCTTCCCCTTGGGACTTCATCATTTCCACTTCTTGTTTCAAAAGTTCTTGCTCTGTTTCAAGCTCATCTACCCTCTATTGAATATTATTTTATTCTCCTAGAATCTAATGGTACTTGATTCTAAATGTATCCCTGTCACAAGTGATATTCTCAACTGTTGCCTTTATGAACCTAGCAGCATTTATAGTCATGTCAGTGGATTCTAATGCTGGAGTATCTGCAACTTTCTTTACAATCAATCTGCCATTGAAGTCTAAAAGCTATGCAACTTTGGGAATTCTTGAACTAAGAGACAATGACCATATTTCCAAAGCATCACGTTCCTTACTGAATGTAGATCCCTAAAGTGCCAACTTGGCTTCCTCTTCAGTGTTGAATAAAGGCTTATCAGCCGCTGTTATTGTATCAAGTACCACTACATCAACAATATCCCATTCAGGAAACAAAAAAACACCACTCTTTCACACATGTTCTCTTCCCTCCTCAGGCGTAATATTCTTAATCTACTTCTTCATCTCTTGCATCACATTGAATTGGATTACATTCTTTGGCAATTCAGGATGTAAACTTCTTTCAACTGCAACCCTCTCTGCATATTCTCCATCCTTTTCTCTCCATTTAAAATCCCTGAACGTTGGTGTTTCAATGAAAGAATCATCCTCCATGAACTCTTTGCAAGCCTCCACCCTCATATCATCAAAATTGTTCACACCACTCAATTCAACTTTTCCAAACCTTAGGTTACTTTTCCCAGAGCTTGATGCAACTTCTCTTGGGGGAGAAGGCATCCCTTGCTGCATATCTTCAAAATTTATCATAATATCATCCTCATCACTGTTAGGGTACTCCACTACTAGATTCTTCTCTACCCTTGTCTCTTAATTGGTTTCTTCTTTGGGGGAGGAGAACTTCTTGGAGGAGAATTAATGTCAATAATAAGAGGTGAGGATCATTTAGGAGGCAATGGAACCGATCTAGTTGGAGAAGCTAGTCTTGAATCCTTTGGTACAATAGGAGTTGGCTTTGTCTGCTCCTTCTTATCTATTTCCCTTTTCCTAGTATACACCTGAATTGTTTTGGGTGGTTGATAGGAAGGCCTCTCCAAATTTTTGGATGGTCCCTCTTCAATTGGCAAATCCTTTCCCTTATCCCTAACCATTTTTACCCTTCTCAACACACCAAAAACACTTTCAAAATCTTCTAGTGCATGCATTACCTAGTTGAATTCCCCTTGAATGTTGGGCAGAGGATCATACTTTGGGTTTGTCCTCCTAATATTTTCTACCATCTTGTTAAAGGAAAGATACAAAGCCTTCCTTTCCTATTGCACTTAGAAATCAAAAATATTTCTAATGACATCCTCTTCCACTAGGAAGTCATGAATTTCTTTAGGAATCCTTGGCAGATCAAGAACCAAGAGTCTCCTCAGTTTAGCTAGAAAAACATTATTGAAAACAAGGTAATCAAACTTTTTGTCATCCATATCCAAGATTTGGGTGCAAAATTGGACCAATAGCTCAATATCACCACCCACTTTCTTTAGAGACATGTCTTTGCCAAAATATTTCTCTTGCTTGCATAAAATCATATTCATCAATAGAGAATACCACTAGAATTTCACCCAATTCTTTCCTCCCTTTAGCTCAACCAAGTGCTTGTGCATGTTTTCTACTAGATAAGTGGCATAATCAAAAACCACATTAAAGGGTGCATACTAAATATTCCTCACCATGTACAAATATTCAATTGGTACGGTTTCAGGTGCATCAAAACCAATAATTTGATAGAAGGAGTAGATGGTCTTTCTAAAATAGGGGCGAAGTTATCGAGGGGGAAAGGTTCTTTCTCATCTCTCCCAATCTTAATCCACTTCTTGTTCTTCCCATATCCAGTTGAAGCCATGTGCATTGGTAATATTGTAGTTTAGAACAAGACCTAGGTATTCTCATATTCCTTTTTAAAAGTATCCATGTCAATAGGGATCATATCTTTATTCCATTCCTGTAGTTTGAAAACTTCTACAATCTACTCTTTGGTGATCTTAATCACCTCAACACCATTACGTGCCCTAACAATTCTAGACACTATATCATATCTAGTTGCAATATCCTTGACCAGGTCCACATCCACATATAAATTTGGGACTACAATTTTCCCCATATCCATCTTCTAGGTGTAAAAAATAGGATACTCACAATTCCTATTACCAAACCAATTTCTAAACATTTTCTAGCCAGTATAGGGCAATTTAGCATCCTTGATCCAAGTCTGCTTGTCTTGCAATCCCTCATAAATCCCAAGGCCATAATATATCATTGCTCCATGAATTTTCTTATTAGTTGAGGGTTTAAGCTGGTTGATAATATCATCAAAGAGCAACCTAGCTAGGGTTTCAGAATGAGGCTTCTATGCTTTAGGAGCCATGGGTATTTAGACGGGCTAACAACGAAATAGGGTTCTAATAGAAAAGGGCTCAAAACTCATTCCCTCAGAAAGCAGCTTAGGCTACAAACACAAGATGTAAACTTAAACAAAATCTATTGAGGGGAACAATTTCATACGCAACTTTAACACAACAAAGCAATTAAAACATGTAGGTTAAAGAAATTAGAAGAAAACAATCTCAATCTAGACCTAACTCCTGATATTTCAAATAAAGCACAAAGTTCAATTTTAATTATACTCATGAATTTTTGCATGTTTAGGAACCATAACATGTGCACGCTCTAACTCGAACACTTTAATCAACTTTCAGGTTGCTCTATGCCAATTCATAGCCTTCAACAATGTGAGGAAATCGATTTTTTTGCATATTTTATGACCCAATTTCAATAACTACTTGTGTCCTTTCAACCATTATTGCTCACTCGCTTGAAGCAAAATGGCCCAAATGCCTATGTGCTCAATTTCAAATAGCAGCCATTGATTTTATTCTAAGATGGCACCATGAGTGACTTAGACTAAGCCAAAAGAATTTGAATTTACTTCATAATACTTCACGAACTCATTAGCCAATAGGAGAGTGCTGACTGGAAGCCTTTTCATCTCTTGTCATGGGCTCCACTTCCTTTTTCCATTGGACAAAACAATACACATGTTGTCCTTTTGCGGACCTCGCACATCTCCCCTTGATCATTAAATTAATGTTGCGAGGTGTGCGATAGACGGATGAGATTTATCCTTACAAAAGCTTATGAACCATCGATCTTGGAAGAACTGGGCATTAGAGATAATGAAAATAGATTAGACCCCACCATGATGATGACATGTGTCACTCAATCATGGACCTTGCACACCTTCTGGTGGTTTCTCTTCAACTCCTACGTGGTGTGTGATAGATGGTCAAGATCTTGTCTTCAGATCAGACATATGGTATTTTTGCACATGTTGACAAGGTTAGTTTTAAAATGGGACCAACACTATGCTAATGGGTTTTGACCCTCAAGGTGGACATTTTATAAAGGTGACCTTATAATATTTTCAACCTGACTTAGAAATTATTTAAAATGATGACATAGAACTGGGTAGTCAACATACCTAAGTGAAAGGGGCCAGTAAAAGGATGTTTACAATGAATCAAGTTGTGACTTGACCAACTAGCAACTGGGTAGAGTAGGTCAACCTAAAATTAGAACAACCAAGGTTTAAAACATGAAAAAAATAAAGGCGAGGATACAGAGTTAAAACCCTAAACCCTACCTATGGGAAAGTATGTGACATGTTACTAACAAGCAAAGAATGAGCTCAAAATCTCAAAAATTTTAGGAGCTCCATCACTTCTAGTGACATTCTCCATAGTAGGCACTCTCCTTGGAAAAATATCTCTCCTTGGATTTGGTGCAACTTTGTCAATTCGGTGATCTGGCTACAAGGGTTTCACTTGCCTCATAGTTAGTGATAGGTTGAAAACACATGTATTCTAGCTTAGGTTGGAAATATGTAAAACATAAGGAATACCTTTAAGACTCACAAACTCACTTTGATACCACTTGGTGCAGTCATGGATGGAGGGTCTAGAAAGGACTACCCAACCATGCAACCTAGAGTCATTACAATGAAAAATAACATAAGAAATACTTAACAAACATCTAGATCTTTATTGATTCAACAAATTTTCATCTTACATGCATCATATGCCTTATATGTGAACAACTAGGGCTCACAATCCTACTACAATCTATTACAACTAGCGCAAAGGCCTTATTCGACAACCAGATCTAAATATCCAAATTATTTGAATTATAATCATAAATCTAACTAGTAACTATTTTCCTATAAATTACAAATAATCTTATATATGATTATCCAACTCCAATAATGGTCCACATCAGCCTCGAGGGTTTATGAATCTCACTGAATGATCAAGTGTGTAGGTCGGCCTTAAAATATGAAAGATAATCCTTCACGAAATGAAACATATTGTATGTCTCCAAGAAAGATCCCCTTGGACCTAAAATACTTGTATGATGATCCATTAAGCTCCTAAGATAGATTTATCAGTTAAGGATAAGATTGAAAAGATTTTACAAGTTGGTTTCATTTGACCTATTGATTATTTACCTTGGATCTCTAACATTGTGGCAGTGGAAAAACCTGAAAATCATATTAGGATGTGTGCAAATTTTTGTGATCTTAATAAAGAATCTTTAAAGGATGATTTTCCCCTTCCTAATATTGACATGATAGTGGAATTGACTATGGGGCATTCCTTATTATCATTTATGGATGAGTTTTTAGGATATAATCAAATTTTCTTCAAACCTCAAGATCAATATAAGACAACCTTCACTACACCATGGGGAACATTTTTGCTAGGTTGTTATGCCTTTTGGATTGAAGAATGCTAGAGCAACATATCAAAGAGCTATGACATTGATATTTCATGATTTCATACATAACATTATGTGTAGTGTAGTAAAATGCATACCCTTGCATTTTCACACTTGTTTGGGCCTACCTTGCTTTATTTATGCTTCTTTATGACTTAATTGGTCCTATTTTGTGTGCACAAGCCCTATGAATTACATATTTTTTTGGTTAATCCTGATATTCTCCAATGCATAAATGATAATTTAATGACTCCATTAGTGTGTCCCTAATTTTTGGGTCGGGACTATAACTTCACCTAGGGCATCTTTGTCCCCCAAGGCTCTCAGGACCCTAGTTTTTACATATCTGGATTGGGCCCCTTTTTGGTGTCTGTGCCCCAAGTTTTTAGGATTTGGGACTAAGATGCCACCTAGGGTGTCTTAGTCCTCCTTGAGTCATTTTTGAGATTTAATTTCAAATTCTAGTGGGATTTAGCCTCATTTATTTAATGAATTCATATGTCAACTTGGTGTGATATAATTTTGGGATATTAAGCATAGATACGTATAAATACAAGGTTCATTCATTCATTTCAATCCAAGTATTTTGTGAGAGCATTCATAATATCAAATTGAGTCTACAAGAGCTTTCAAGAGTAGATTTATCAAGCATTTAGATACATTTTTAGATTCAAGTATCATATCAAAGAGTTTTATTGCATGTGTGTTGTGCTAACATTTGTGATGTAGGGTTTTGATTCAAGCAAGCAATTCAAGTCATATCTTTCAAGCATTCAAGATCCATACCCATTCTAGTTATTACACATAAGTCTGCATAATTTACAAAGGTTTGGTGAGTTGTAGCATTGCATGTTGTTCATTCACCATTTCCTTCATTATTTCTATTTCATTTCAAGGTTTAATTACCAACAAGGGGTTTGACCAAGGAAAACCCCCATTCACTAAAAAATAAGTTTTTCCATCTTTCCTATTTGTGATTGCAGATCTAGGTTGAGGACTTGAAGATCACTTAGAGTGAAAAGTTGCAAAAGTTATAAAGTTGCATTACAAAGTTGTCATCTTCACAAAAACTCACCTACAAGCCATATTCAGAAGATTTGGAACCTGAGATCAGAAGGGAAGCAAGTGCAAACCTTAGAGCTTAGGATCCTATTTAGAGTTTGTAGAAATTATGAATAGGACTAATACACCATCTTGGGAATCTTAGTCCTCCTAAACCTATTTTTTAGAGATTTTTTGAGATCTAGTTCCGAGATCCGAAGACTCTGTATTTTCTTCAAAAAACAACAGTGAGACTAATACACCATTTTGGGAATCTTAGTCTTCCACAACATATTTTAACGACTTCTTCACATTTCCAAAATCCTCATAGAATCTCTAGATTTCCTAGGTGCACACATACTATCTCCTTGTTGCATAATTTCATTATTTGCATCTTTCATTTTGCTTAAATTTCTAGTTATAGGTCATTTTGTTTATCACTGTGTGTTTTCCAACATTTTCTTTTCCAAGCACTTGCTTGGTGGTGAACCCCTTAGAACTTAAAGAACACCTTCCTAGGTCCTTCCTAATTGTGAATTGACTCACCTTGTGAGGTTTTTAGTCAATCCAATTGGGACTCCTAGGACATTAGTGAATGATTGAATGGAAAAAGAGTGATATCTAAGAGGTATCCATCATCATTTTCACCAGTTTGGTGAACCCGACTCTTTTAAGCATTCATTTTTTATTTGGAGTCCATTAAAGTCCTTAGATCTAGATTGCATTCATTCTTACATTGCATCTTTCATTAGTGAAAGTGCATCTAAGGTATCTTGCGTTTTGCATTAGTAAAATTGCATTTAGGGTTTCTTATATTTGCATTAGTGAAAGTGCATATAGGTTGCATATTTACTTTATTTCATCATTTCATTTCATTGAAAAATTGAAAAGTGCATTTTTCTTCATTTTCATTGAATTCTTATTGCATTCAATTGCTTGTTCCTAGTTACTTTTTCTTGCACTTATTTGCACATTTTTCTATTTCTGAGCATCAATATCTTACATAGGCAATCTATAAACATTGTTAACATTCCAAAATTCACTCTTTTTCTATAAAAAACCTCTACTAGGACTAAAATTCCCTTCCTAGCATCTTAGTCCCTCTTAGGATTTTTGCTTCAGAAATCTCTCTATTGTTTGCTGTCTATTTCAGCCTCTGGAATTTCAAAATCTCACTAGGAGGACCAAGATTCCCTTCCTGGTGTCTTAGTCCCTATTGAATTTGATTCTCTAGTTTTCAAGATCTGAAATTGCTTTTCTGTGTTTTTATTGGCTACCTTCAGTTTTCAGTTTCAGTTTCCAAATTTGTTGTTATTCCAATTTCTTTCATTTCAACTGTAATTGCAAGCATAGGATATTGTGTTCATTGCACTTTCTTTGGTTTATCCCTTGTAAGAGTTGTAGTACTTGGTGTCCTATTGCTAATATTATGGTTAGATGAAGTGTGAGACTCATGGCATCCCACAATAAGACACTCATTGTGGATCTTGGGTTACCAAGCTCTCTTACTTCTAGTGTTGGCACTAGTTCACTAGGTATTGAAAATACCTTTGACACCTCTTTTTCTATTCCTATCTTACTTATAAGTGATGTGCCGAGTGTCCAAACAATGGTTGACCATATTCCTCAAGAAAACATAATGAAAATGCATGAAGACTTAGCTCATTTACAAGATAGCGTAAGTACTAAAAACATTTCAAACACTATTATACCTTCCATAGAGAACATTCACCGCATGATGGAAAGTGATGAGGGATTGGAAGTTGTGCATAGCATAGCTCAAATCTTTGGAAAACATCTTCCTTCCACCACTAATGGTGCTCAAGCTTCAAAAAATGTGCAAATCCAAGGAGGAAATCAAAATCCTCTCTCTTCAACCATAACCTCAATTCCGACCTATACCAATCCTCAAATGGCCACAACAATGCAACCAACTAGTAGCATCCTTCCTACCTTGAACATTTCCACTAGTGCTCCTTATGCCTATGTGGTACCTAATATTATATCTCCTCCCGTAAGCAATCCATTCATTAGTCCTTCCAACACATACATAACACCACCATATTTATCTCCATCACACACTACAAGTAATGACCCTATCATTAACCACCTCTTACAAAGCCTTTCATCCATCCAATGTCAAGTTTCCACCATAAATCAAAATCAAAATAGTCCACCTTCATACTATGCAAGATCAATCCATTATCCTTGGAGATACTGAGAATTTTGGTGCCACAATGTATAGAGATCCCTAGATTTGAGAAATATGGAGGAAAGGGAGATCCTGCTAATCATGTTAATGCCTTTATTGCTTTGTGTAGTGACTTTATCCTTGAAGAAAAAATTTTGGCTAAATTTTTTCCCTGATCCTTGAAAGACATTGCCTTGGATTGGTTTTTTGCATTACTGAATAACTCAATTCATTCATTCAATGAATTTTTTGAGGCATTTATTAACCATTTCCAAGTGCACATGGTCCCTGAAATGACATTGGCTGATTTGATGAGATGTAAAAAAAATGAGGGTGAAAAAGTCACTGACTTTATTTCACGCTACCAATTGCTTTATTCCCAAATCAGTGTGAAAATTCACAATTCCCACCTTCAAAATATATTCATAGAAAACTTACAAAGCAAGATAAGGGATAAGCTCACCATGATGAAATTTCCCTCTTTCATGCATTTCCCTTTGAGACTATCAAAATTCCCTAACCAGTAGTCAACCAAAAACCACCCCTACCCATCTTAAAAAGATCAAAGCCTCAACCCAAAACACTTACCAACCTTTCAGAAGAAAAAATAAAAGTTTCCTTCAACTAAATTCCACCTCTCAACATACCCAACCAATTGATACCCAAGAAGCTGCTATAAAGAAGAGTAATCCTTATATCTTTGGGGATCTGCAAAGACAATTTACTCCCTTACCCGACAAACTTCACAACGTTATGACCCAACTCTTAAAAAAAAAATGCTTACCTTACCCCTCATTCGACCCATTGACTCCAACAAGCCATTACCTCTGAGCTTTAGAAACTATACCTATTGTGCTTATCACCAACAAAAAGGACATGATATGGAACATTGCAATCATCTTAAACATCTTGTGCAAGACCTCATTGATTCCAATCATATCCAAATTGGAGGTGTAGATGAAAAAGGTAATAATTCTATGGCTCCTCCCAACCAAAACTTACAAATCTTTACCAATCCCATGCCGAACGATAATATTTCATTTGTTAAGGCTAGTGAAACTAAGCCCAATGTGATGAATGTTGACACGAATGATGATAATTTGAGAAATCATGAAAAAATTCATATGGATGATGATGAACATAGTCCTATGGATACTAATGAATGAAGCCCTATTGTTACAATGATAGGAGTGGTTGACATTGAGCCACGTAAACAACATACCATTGACATTACTTTCTCTTTAGAAGAAATAATCAAACATGCACCTGATGGTCCTCTTTACATAGTTGACAGAATCAATAACAAGCCCACTCCTAGGATTTTAATTGATCATGTCTGTGGAGAGAATGTGATCACAGAAGAAGTTTTATATGTGCATGAACTTACTTAAGATAGATATGATAAAAAAAAAGCATGGATTAAAATGCATGATGGTTTTGCCTGTGCTGCAATGGGCTCAATCACATTCCCTTTACAAGTAGGACTGAAGAAATAAAATGTATCATTCTCTGTCATATCTAATTCAAACCAATTTTGTGTGAAGTTAGGATACAAATGGCTTTGCTCCATGAATGTGGACCCATCCATTTTCCATAAGTGCTTAAAGTTTCTAGTCGGCAATGAAATATTCACAGTGAACCATAGTGGCTTTAGACCCCCGTCTTCCCATGTAAATTTCTTCTTAGATTAGTTTTGGCCTCAACCTATGGAACATATAAGACCCCATGAAGACTTCCTTTTCCTATCCTATCAAAAATACAAAGAAAAATGCATAGCCAAACTATCTCTTGAAGACTTACCTCCACCCATGATCGAACCTCCACCTATGCTTGAACCTTCGCCACCTAAAGAAAACAATGCTGAGTCTAAAACCCTTCCAAAAAATGAAGACCCATCCATGAACAATCCCTTGCCTATTTCCTACAAGAGACCAAGAGAAAACCAAACAAGTCCTAATTCGCCTCCTAAGTAAATTTATAAAGCCAAAGAGAAAGTGGTTGAACAACCTTTTATGGTTTCTTTTGTTCTTCCCTCATAAGAAAAAAAGGAACCTATGGTTGACAAACCCGCTCCTACACAAATGCAACTTGAAAACCGTAATAAAAGAAACCACAATGCTAGAGAGTGTAGGCGTAGGCGTCATGCTATTGCTCGAAAGATGAACAATGAGAACAACAATTAAAATCAAAACTAAAACTTGACATAAGCAATAAAAAATGACCCTCCTCTTTTACCAGAACAAACATAAGCTATGTCTCCACCACAACAAGGACTAGAAAATTCTATGGATATTATCATTCATCTTCCAATTGTGGTTAACTTGGATGACAATGAGGGAACAACTAAAATTGATGAGGAAGTGCATAATGAGTTGAATTTTTTATTTTCCTCTTCTATGAGCTTAAATGATAACAACTATGGAAATCCTCTTAAATTGAGCGATTCACCATGTGTTGAACCTGGTGATTCTCCTAGTACAACACTTGATGTTGTCCCTCTCACTAGTGATCTACATTCTATATATATTGAACAAGACTGGGATGCAGATGACATGCTGGATGGTTGAATTGCATATGATTTTCTAGTTTTTTATCTTTTCTTTTTCTTTTGCTTTCCTTTTCATTTTCTTGCATGTGCATAAAATGATCCCTCGTGATGTTTTGTTTGATGTTCCTCTCTCTATGTGCATTCCTCTATTTGTACCTTCATTCTTCTATATGTTGTATACTTTTTCCTTTTGATTAATATTTTATCATTGCCTTTCATTTTCATTTCTTGTGTTTTCCTTTTGGGGATGATACAAGGAATTGAGACATTCATGTCTCCTTCATGTTGACCCAAAATATTTTTCATTATATTTTCTTTTTCTTTTATTTTCCTTTCCATTTGTCTTGTGTTCTCCTTTTGGGGATGATGCAAGGCATCGAGACACCCTATGTCTCTTCCATGTTGAACCTAAAGGATTTATTTTTCTTTGTTTTCACTCTCTTTGTGTCATTCTTCTAGTTTTGTGTATTTGGGGAATAATGACAGTTCCAAGCTCTCAAAAAAAATTGTAGCAAAGAAAATATTGACCCCAAATACATAGATACCTTATGTGTTTGGTATTTTCATTTTGGGGGCAATCCCTTTCTTTTCCTTTTCTCTCGCATGACATAGCCTTACTCAGAAACATATGACTTGGCATAGGGATTTCCAAGTTAGCTCTCATGTATTCCTTCTTGTTTGCATTTTCATTTTCTACTTTAAAGTAATTTCTCATAGCATGGTGTTAGCAATTTATTTAAAGTGGGGGCATACACTGACATTATTTTAGCATGATTTCACTTGCATTTTTTTTCCTTTTCTTTGATGTGATTGCCTTATTTCACGCAATGTGTTTTCCTCTTTGTGGTGACATTGGGAGTAATGTCCTTCAAGAGTGTGACCTATCTCAACATATTATATTCCCCTTGGTGGTGATGCGACACACTGCATCCCTTAAGTGGTGAATCTTTTATTCTTTGATCGGTCCTATCTTGGAGACATTAGGCACAACGTCCCCTAAGAGTAAGACCTCACATGAACTAAGAAAAATCCCTTTGATCATCCTTCTTTCTTGTTTCATTTTTGTACCTTATTAAAGTCATGAAGGTATGGATTTGATATGGTCCCTTGGGGCTCAACTAGTGAACACCTAGCTTCACTAGCCTGTGTGAGCATGCATTTTTTGTACCTTATTAAAGTCATGGAGGTATGGATTTGATATGGTCCCCTAGGGCTCACCTAGTGAACAACTAGCTTCACTAGCCCATGCACCCCTAGGGCTCACCTAGTGAACAACTAGCTTCACTAGCCCATGTGAGCATGCATTTTTGTTCCTTATTAAAGTCATGGAGGTATGGATTTGATATGGTCCCCTAGGGCTCACCTAGTGAACAACTAGCTTCACTAGCCCATGTGAGCATGCATTTTTGTTCCTTATTAAAGTCATGGAGGTATGGATTTGATATGGTACCCTAGTGAACAACTAGCCTCACTAGCCCGTGTGAGCATGCATTTTTGTGCCTTATTAAATTCATAAAGGTATAGCTTTAATATGGTTCCTTGGGGCTCACCTAGTGGACACCTAGCTCCCACTAGCCCTCGTGAGTGTGCATTTTGTTTGCATAGTGGACAATACATTCCATTTTTAAACTTATTTTTGGACAAATAGCCTAGACTTGGTCCACCGCAATGGATGACCAGTCGAAGCTTGATCCATTGCAGTTTTTCCTGTTTCTTTTATCTTTTTCTTGTCTTTGATGGTGTATGTTTGTGATATGGTTATGGCTTCATATATCATCCTTAAGCATGTTCCTTTGTGCTTATGTTGGTCTTGCAATAAGATCTTGATCCTAGGGGCTTGGCCACCCTCTTGATTATTGTCATCCTATCTTGCTAACATTTGTACATTTAAACCCCTCTTGATTGCATGGTTGGCTACTTTAGTGAGAGTTTGGAGCAAGTTCATCCTATCACTAAAATGGGGGCTAAATGTAGTGTAGTAAAATGCATACCCTTGCATTTTCACACTTGTTTGGGCCTACCTTGCTTTATTTATGCTTCTTTATGACTTAATTGGTCCTATTTTGTGTGCAGAAGCCCTATGAATTACATATTTTTTTGGTTAATCCTGATATTCTCCAATGCATAAATGATAATTTAATGACTCCATTAGTGTGTCCCTAATTTTTGGGTCGGGACTATAACTTCACCTAGGGCATCTTTGTCCCCCAAGGCTCTCAAGACCCTAGTTTTTACATATCTGGATTGGGCCCCTTTTTGGTTTCTTTGCCCCAAGTTTTTAGGACTTGGGACTAAGATGCCACCTAGGGCGTCTTAGTCCTCCTTGAGTCATTTTTGAGATTTAATTTCAAATTCTGGTGGAATTTAGCCTCCTTTATTTAATGAATTCATATGTTGGCTTGGTATAATATAATTTTGGGATATTAAGCATAGATAAGTATAAATACAAGGTTCATTCATTTCAATCCAAGTATTTTGTGAGAGCATTCATAATATCAAATTGAGTCTACAAGAGCAGATTTATCAAGCATTTAGAGCCATTTTCAGATTCAAGCATCATATCAAAGAGTTTTCTTGCATCATGTGTGTTGTGCTAACATTTGTGATGTAGGGTTTTAATTCAAGCAATTAATTCAAGTCCTATCTTTCAAGCATTCAAGATCCATATCCATTGCAGCCATTACACACAAGTTTGTAGACTTTACAAAGGTTTGGTGAGTTGTAGTGTTGCATGTTGTTCATTCACCATTTCCTTCATTATTTCTATTTCATTTCAAGTTTTAATTACCAACAAGGGGTTTGACTAAGGAAAACCCCCATTCACTAACAAACAACAAGTTTTTCCATCTTGCCCATTTGTGATTGCAGATCTAGGTTGAGGACTTGAAGATCACTTGGAGTGCAAAGTTGCAAAAGTTGTAAAGTTGCATTACAAAGTTGTCATCTTCATGGAAAATTTCCTACAGGCCATACTTAGAAGTTTCAAGACCTGAGATTGGAAGGGAAGCAAGTGTAGAACTTAGAGCTTAGGATCCTATTCAGTGTTTGCAGAAATTCAGAATGGGAATAATACGCCATCTTGGGCATCTTAGTCCTCCCAAGCCTATTTTTCAGAGATTTTCTGAGATCCGGTTTCGAGATTTGAAGACTTTGTATTTTCTTCGGAAAACAATAGTAGGACTAATACGCCATTCTACATGTCCTAGTCCTCCACAACATATTTTGACAACTTCTTCACATTTCCAGAATCCTCATAGCATCTCCAAATTTTTGAGGTGCACACATACTATCTCTCTGCTGCATAATTTCATTATTTTCATCTTTCATTTAGCTTACATTTCTAGTTATAGGTCATTTTTCATATCACGATGTGTTTTCCAACATTTTCTTTTCCAAGCACTTGCTTGGTGGTGAACCTCATAGAACTTAAAGAGCCCCTTCCTAGGTCCTTCCTAATTGTGAATTGACTCACCTTGTGAGGTTGTTAGTCAATCCAATTGAGACTCTTAGGACATTAGTGAATGATTGAGTGAAAAAGAGTGATATCTAAGAGGTATCCATTTTCCTATTCATCATTTTGGAAGATTATGTTGATGAAATTTTGGCTATAAGTTTATAACATGTCAAGACCATGTCAAAATCCTCTGAAAAACCTTTGAAAGAATTTGTAAGTATAACATGAGGCTAAACCCAAATGAATGCATCTTTGGTGTAGTGGAAAATTGTTGGGTTTTATAGTATCACATATAGATGTTGAGATGGAAACAAAGAAAATTGATGCGATAATAAACATGCCACATCCTAAGAAAATTTCACAATTGTTTAGCTTACAAGGAAAGATTCAGGCTATTTTTTGTTTTGTTGTGTCACTAGAGGATAAAAATCTTCCTTTTACATAGCTCCTTAAGAAAGAGTTAGAATTTAAATGGGGTGAGGATTGTCAAAAATACTTTGGAAACTTGAAACAATACCTAGCTAATCCTCTCATGTTACAACCAACAATTCAAGTAAAACCTTTTATTCTTTATATATCAACTTCAAATCATGCCCTTGTGGCCCTATTAGCACAACAACATGAGAATGGTAAAGAACATCCTTTGTATTATATTAGTCAAATATTGATTGATTATGAAACTCGTTATAAAACATATAATTTTTTTTTTGGATCTTGTATTTTCAACTAACAAATTGAGGCACTATTTATTAAATGTTGAGGTGTAATTTGTCACAAATTTTGATCCTTTAAAACACCTTTTTGTAAAATGGATTTTTCAAGATGCTTAACTAAATGGGTTAAGTTGTTAATTGAGTTTGACCTTAAGTTCATCCCTCAAAAATCAATCAAAGGACAAATGTTGACCAACCATTTAGCTAAGGCCCCTTCACCATTAACATTACAAAATCAAGATTCTTTTCCCAGTGAAAGTTTATTGAACATTGATGATAATGAAACATGGGAATTATACTTAAATGACTCTAAGTGTCAAACTAGATCTGGTGCTAAAGTTATATTAATACCTCATTCAAGGAATCCATTTCCCTCATCCTACCATCTAAATTTCCTATGTACAAACAACACCGGTAAGTATGTGGCTCTTATCACATGATTATGTGCAACCTTGTCCTTAGGTGTTCAAAAAATTCATATATTTGGAAACTCTTAATTAATCATTAAACAAATCAATGGGTCCTATCAAGAAAAACATGATAAGCTATCACAATATAAAAACCTCACAATGACATTTCTAGAACAATTTGAATCATACACCATCAACAATGTTCTACGAAAGGATAATTGAAATGCAGATGCAATGGAAAGCGATGCTTCCCTTGTTTCTATTGAACATTCTTTTGTGGATTTCACATTTATTGTCCAATCTCTCACAAATCCATCAATAGATGAAAAGATGAAGGAAACATTAGTTGCCAATATTGAAGCCTCTAGTGAATGGTATATGCTGATATTTAATTATCTAAAAGAAGGTACATTTCCTGAACCAACTACCAAGAACACTAGAGCTCGTATTCAAAAACTTGTAGCTCAATATAATCCTAGAAAATGTGTTGTATAGATGGTCATTCAATGTTCTTCTTCTTAGATGCCTTAAACAATATGAAATTCCTATAGCCCTTGAGGAAGGTCATGCTGGTGCTTGAGGGGGGAATTTTGGGGGAAAATCGTTAGTTCAAAGGTTGATCCACATAGGATATTATTGGATAAACATGGAACAAGACTATTTTTATCATGTTAAGAAATGTCATAAATGTCAAGAGCATAAAAATTTGATTCATGCTCCCACTATCGAACTTCATTCCCAAGTTCCCATTTTCCCATTTTCCATGTGGGGTTTGGATCTTATTGGGAAGTTTTCTCCTCCTTCTTTAGGGAATATGTTTATAATCACTACTATAGATTATTTCATGAAGTGGGTAGAATCAATTCCTCTTCATTCCATGATTGTTGATGTAATCTATTATTTTATATTAGAGAACATTATCAGGCGATTTGGTATTCCTTTAGCCCTAATTATGGATAATGGGACACCATTTAAGAATAAGGAAGTGAAGATATGTTTGGAAACATTTCACATTCAACATATCTTTTCTACACCTTATTACACATAATCTAATAGTCAAGCAAAAGCAACAAATAAAACACTTGAATGAATCTTACATAAAATAGTTAGTAAACATAACAAGGATTGACACACTCAACTATCTTATGCATTGTGGGCCTATCACACAAGTATTCAAATATCTACATGAAATATGCCATATAACCTGGTTTATGGTGCTAATGCAATAATTCCATTAGAGTTATAAATTCCCTCCTTGAGAATCTCTCTTATAGGCCTTATTGATGATAACACTTATAGAGAAAAATGATCACAGTAGCTTGAAATGCTCAATGAATGTTGTATAAATGCTCTCGAACATCTCCAAACTTATTGAAAAAGAATACAACACAATTGTAATGATAATGTCATTATTTGTTCCTTTAATGAAGGGGATTTAGTGTTGTATGAGAATCAACACAATATCAATGTTGCTCCTAATGAGTGAGGAAATTTTAGCCCAAATTGGTAAGGAACCTATTGCATTTATGAAGTCTATGAATTTGGAGTGTATAAGCTTAAACAAATGGATGGTACACCTCTCAAACAACCTATAAATGTTGTAAATTTGTGTAGATATTACACCTAACAATATTTTGAATAGTATGTGTGATAAAACATGTTGTTAGATTAAGTAGATGATTTTCTATATTATCTCGCATTGCTTTGTTCTTGACAAACATTTTTGTGTCTTGAATTATTATGGATAATTTTTCATTTTCTTGGAATATTACTTTATTTTTGCATTCTATTCAATCATGTGTGTGTTGTGTTAAATTAGATCATTGCATGCATTTAATTGTTACAAATAAGATCATACTTGGGCATCTAGTTTCACATAATCACACTTAACAAAAAATGTACTATCTAAGTAGACATAAGTGTTTAATTAGATCACATTAATCAGACAAAAATTAGATCATGGAGAAATTTATTAAATGATCTTACCAATATTTCTTAATAGATCACATTGACATCTAAAGCAAACATGATACAAAAATACATAACTCATAAAAAATAGAAATATACTCATATATAAAGATCATAAAGTTTGTATACATGATAAAAATGTGGTGTGTCATAGTATGATACATCTAGGGAGGAATATGGATACTAGAATCCCCAGGGATTGGTGGATTGGTGGTGGTGGTGCTCATCGAGAGACATTGGTTCAAGAGTATCTCATGGAGTTCATCTACTTTCATAGGCCATGTACTTGGCCTATTGCTATGAACTCATGTATGAGAGCTAGGACACACTCCCGATATATTTAATCCATGTATTCCTACACCCAACTAAGCTCCACTTGCACCTTGCTGAGTTCTGATAATAAAAAAGCATGTGTCTCACTCTCGAAAGGAACCCAAGTGGCTCGAAGCTCCTTATATTTAGTCACAAGCTCCTCATGTGTATCTTTCAACTACTCTTCTCTAGCTTAAACCTCCTCAATCTCATCTCTAACCATGTCAATGGTCTTGATAGCATCATCATAGGATGTATTCCACCTAGATAGGGGCTAAAATAAGGCAGCATGACACCTTGTGGTAGGTGGTGGCCAATACTTAGCTCATGTCACTTGGTGTGGGGGCATCAGTAGAATAATATCCATAGTGACTCAACTAAAGAAGTCGAGCCAGCCAGTCCTGTGTACCAACAAAAACAAGAAAACATGACATAAATAAAAATGAAATATAATCAATAAGCATAACCAAATCTAATTACACAAAAAATAAATAACATCACCTGGATCACCAACCTGTCGATTGAGATCTTGATAAGACACTATGGGAATCATATCAAAACTCCTCTGATGGGTCAAAATTATGGTGGGAGTTGCATGATTGATCTCTCCATACTCATGAGACTATGCACCTTCTGTATTCAATGGATGTGCTTGGGTGGCACAAGGATGAGATGTAGGTCTCTCCTTGAGGGAATCTGTTGCCTCTATTGGCTCCTCGAGATCCCCTCTCTCAATATGTTGATCCTCCTCCTCCTCTAAGTCCTCCACTACATGCTCCTCATCCATTGTATCTCCATCCACACCCTAATCCTCTCTCTCATCCCCTCGATGTATGGTAAAGGTCCAAGGTTTCCTGTAGGATGATCATCAGGGAAGACATATTGAGGTCATGCTATCATCCACCACCTATCATAAGCAATAAAGGTGCCTAAATCATCCAAGTTAGATGCTAGGGGTACATCTCACTCCTTATTCTCTAAATAACTAGGAGTGACATTTGTGAATGTGAGATGACAGGTATCTCCTGGTCTAGGATTGCTATGTGTAGATCTTAAGAATGTAGGCTGCAAGCTAGGTGCTATTTGTATCTGACCAAACTTCACATGATCATAATAGAATGACATAAAGATATAATTGTGTCATCAAACTAGTAGCCTATCTCATTGTATCATGTCTAACTATTTTGTAAGACCTGGCCATTGTTTTAGATTCTTGTACGGTCTCCATACTATATCACCCTCCTTTAAGCGATCGAATATGACTCTCTAGTGTAGTAGATCTATGCAGTGCCAGGCCTATCTAAATGTATAGTAGAAGGCTTATGGATAATCAAAAGTTATCCCCATGGGAAATCTAGTTGATCTAGTGCATGTAATATGCTCAAATTACCATACCTAAAGAAGGGTACAATGAAGAATACTCTGATCATACCAATATACAAATTTCCCAAGATCATAATATAGGTGTGTGAGCATACTCTATCCCTAGGCATATACTATTTGTTGCTCCTCAATCTATTGTATAATATGGACAAGACCCCCATCAAGGTGTGCACTTCATCCATTGAGTGCTAGACCTAAGGCGATGGTGAAACACATAGTACGATGAACCAAGGGAACATCAGCATAGAGAAGCCACTTGATCTCAATGTGAGCTCTAGAGTTGATAGGAGATATATGGTGGTTAATGCAATACTGAATATCATGTCTCATCTGTCAAGGTGTGCAACACTCTTCGAAATGAATGGTCTCACCTTGAACATGTAATTTGAATATGTGTTGAATTTCCTCTAGTGTATCTTTCATATCCCCTATTAGGAGATGAAATGTAGATGTATCCATGTCCCACCACTCAACTAATGCCATAATCATAGCATCATGATACCTCATGGGTGGCATGAGGTATATCTAGTACAATTTGGTGGTACAAATAATCCACTCCTCCTCTCGAGTAAATCATGTGAACTACTCTCTAAGAATGGAGGTGCATGGAGGGACCTACGAGAAGCAAAGGGAATCATTAGTAACATGGAAAAATAAGTATTCAAATAGCTCAAAGTAAAGTAAGGTAGACTTAGGACATAGGTGTCATTTTGGGATAGGGTTGCCCAAAGAAAACACACGTAGTCACCCAATTTGGACATAGATGCCATGATTTTTGAAAAATGATCAAAAAAGGTGCATGAAATATTAAAGAAAATCACAAGGAGAAGGTACAAGAAACTCATCGCTAGTGTGATGGCGCCCTCCACAAGCTCTGCTCATAGACCATCCTCTATTCTCGGGGGCTCATACGGTCATCGACTCATAATCTTCACTCCTTTGTATGAAGGTATCTCTCTTAGAATATCCAAATAGTAAATGTGAAAATGATGGTAAAAAAGATGATTTTGCACTAACATATTGTAAAATTTCTTAATAACACATTCCATTCAAATCACCATAATGGGGGTTAGCGAACTCCAATTTCGATGCTATCTATTGTGTTGGATTTGTAGTTTTGTCCTCGATCATATTCAACGTTTACCAATAGATGGTTTTATGATCTCATAACCCTATTGTAAGAATTTCTATTACAAAGCCTAGCAATTCAATGTGGTTAGATTGCTACCCTGATTCCACCTCCATAAAGCAAGCGGAATCAGGGGGGAATACATCTAACCTCAAATTTGGCTCTCCCTAGAAGTTGACATGTTTATTTGAAAAGCATAAGATAATTTTGAATAGCTAAAAATTGGTTCTATAGGATGTTGTTCCTAATGTTTTGGTTTTGAAGATGGCTACACTGGGGGCTTCATTCTCCCATTCAAAAATGAATTATAATATCCATATGAGTATCCTTTTTACGTAGCATGATTTACTTTTAGTACTTTATCTTGCATATGCACGTAGTGTCATATGGCCACTAAAGTGGGGGATAAATGTAGCATAGAAAATTATACTGCCTTGTAGGTGATAGTACAATTTCATGCTTAGTTTGGACCTATTTTAGTGACCCTTGTATTTATGAATTTTTAATAGATAGTGAACTTTGATTTCGATGTTTTCTATTGCATTGGATTTATAGTTTTGTCCTCAATCATATTCAATGTTTACCAATAGATGGTTTTATGGTCTCATAACCCTATTGTAAGCATTTCTATTACAAATCCTAGCAATTCGATGTGGTTAGATTGATACCCTGATTCCACCTCCATAAAGTAAGAGGAATAAGGGGGGATACATATAACCTCGAATTTGGCTCTCCCTAGAAGTTGACATGTTTATTTGAAAAGAATAAGATGATTTTGAATAGTTAAGAAATTGGTTTTGAAGATGGCTACACTCTAGGGCCTTCATTCTCCCATTCAAAATTGCATTATAATATCCATATGAGTATCCATTTTATGTAGCATGATTTACTTTTAGTACTTTAGCTTGCATATGCACATAGTGTCATATGACCACTAAAGTGGGGGCTAAATGTAACATAGAAAATTGTATTCCCTTGTAGGTGATAGTATAATTTCATACTTAGTTTGGACCTATTTTAGTGACCCTTGCATTCATGAATTTTTAAAACATCCTAGATAGGTCCTAATTCCCTTTATTATGCATTTTGAGGCCCATTTTTATCTTTTTCTGATAAATTGCAATCATTGAATAAATGTAACCAATTCTTATTTTTCTCTCGACACTCACTGTCTAGAAATTTTAGCTAGGATCCATATGCCCATGGGTGTATGGGCCCCCCTTCTTAGCCAGGACCAACTTTTAATGTGTTGTTGGTGGCATTTTAACATTCAAAATTCAAAATTCAAATGTCAGCTTTTAGGATCTAATTTTTGGGAAATTACAAAAATGCCTATAAATACCTAGTCTTTTCACCATTTCAAACTAGAAAACAATAAGAGAAGAAAAGTGAATCAAGAGATCATTCCACCACACTTTAAATTTCAAGTTTTCAATCTCATTTGCATATGTTGATCAAGTCTTATGTCATGATTGAAGATTGATGCCAATGGAAGAGCATGATGGATTCTAGGTTTGGCATATCCATTTGGCCACTTTCTTCAACCTAATGACTTGTTTCCTAGTGTTCTCATCTTCAAGTTTCATTCCTCTTGCAACCTAAATCAAGGTATCATTGCTTTTCAGATTTACTTAGGGTGTTTGACTTCTCCCTAATTGGATCTTGTAATTTTCATATAGGAATATCTCTCTAACCCACTTGAGTAAGGTTTCTTTGCATTTTAGCTCATAAAAACCTTAGACACACATAAGGTTAGGGATCGCACATTATATATTATTAGATATTTGGATATTTGTGGAGGTTTAAATACTGAAACACAGGTTCTACTAGGAAAAATCCCCATATAGCTAGGTCCCCAAACCATCTATTTTAAAGATTTATTGCAAGTACCGATATGAAGATAGAAGGTTTGAAAGGAAAGAAGTAGAGAGTAGATAGAGAGCTACAAGATCAATTTTTGAAGTTTTGGCAAGGCTTACAAGGACCCATACACCCCTAGGAATCTATTTCCTCCTTTACATGCCGGATCCAACTTTTTATAATAGGTGCTAATCTCCAATACTTCTCAAATCTGCCTGGAGTTTACTATTTTAGTTTGTGTGCTTCTAGAATATTGCATTTATCATATTAGGTCTTATAGTTCAATTAGGTTAATCATTTCAAATCATTTCCAATCCACTTTAAAATCCCTAAGAAAGGAGTGTTACAAACCAAGATCACCTACATGCAATCAATCACCCGTCACATGCAAAAGACATGCATAACCAAATAAGATGTTCTGTAAACCTCAAAGTAAAAATGCATTATTGAGAATGAATTATTACAAAGAGATCAATCCTTATGAAGGAGATCAAGAAACCCTAAAATGGAAACCCTAAATGAAACCCTAGTGTGCACACTTAATAATTAATCAATTATTAATGTGCCTAAGTTTAGCTTAAGTAACTAAAGGAATAAGTGACTTAATTAATTAACCAATATAATATAATTAATTAAGTGGAATAACTTATTACTCTAACACCCCCCCTTAAGATAAACTTAGGAAGAAGCTAAAACACTAGAATAAGATGCATGAAAGCAAAGATGGGTCCCGACAACTAGGCCTAATCAGGTACCCATTTACAAATGTAAGAATAAGGTAGAGAAGGAAAAACCCAGTGGGACAAAACCCCCATACAATGAGATGACATGCTGCAAAGAAGCACTGGAAGAACACTGTGGAGTAACACTGGAACTGAAATCTGGCAAGCAAGGAAAGATACTTTTGTTTACTACTAAAACCGGATGAGAGTCACTGATTGACTCAAGGAATCATGAAAAAAGCAACAGCAAACCCGATGCCTCAGAACACTCGAAAACTCCAAACGGGAACAACCCTAGAATCTACGAAGCAACAAGCAATTATTAAATGATGTATTACTGAAAACGAAGTGCAAAAATGCAAGGTGCACTCTCCCAATTGCCAAAACATCCAAGTAATCTCCAAACAACCCATCAGGCCAAATCTGGACTAATCTATAAACCTGGGACATATACAAAAAAAGTAAATAGACAGCAACATAGAGCTCCTTAATACCTTTCCAACACCGCAAAGATAGCGAAAATTGGAGATTGTGGCAAAAAGTTATGAGCTCAGAAGTCCAAAATAAACATCTGACTTCAAACAGTAATAAATGCAGATAAACAAAAAAATACTGAAAAATAAATAGCACCACTGGAAAGTGCTCGGAACCAGCTTTCTGACAATATCTCGTTTGCCCAATTTTGATATCGTATGCCCAAGTTACGACCAAAAGAAAAAAACTACTCCTTTAGGAAAAATTAGGGCTAGGAGGGGCAAAGAGGGCCATACGTCCGGGTGATGTCATGCTGATGTCAGCAATTCAATGCAAAAAAATTGACGACCATTTGGCCGTCGGCGCAAAAAAACACCTCCCTCCGGCTGGAAAAAAATTTCAGTGCCAGAATCTGCTGATCGTCCATCAGAATATTCGTGTTGCCGGAATCTCCGAGAGGAATATTCCCCAGCCACAGAATTGACTTCCTACCAGAATGTGCACCTCATATCGTCGAAATATTCGATCGCTAGTCGGTCGGTTTGCACGGGGCTCCTCGTCTCCATAGGACCGCCAATGAACTGTAGAGGGGCCGACCGGGGGTTGGAGGGAGGTGGCAGATTGGTGGGAGCGCTTGTGGCGGCAGTGGTTGGGTGGCCGCCGGGTGGTAGATCTACATTATAACTGGAGCCGCTGGCACTGTTTATGAAAAAATGTGTTTTTTGATTTTTTTTCATTTTTCGTGCCTTGGGGAGTGTGCTGGGGAGGCCGTACGGCCCCCCAAACAATTTTTTTTGCCTTTCAAACCAACTTCACCAAAATCGACCAAACGATAGGTGTTCTTAGGGTTTTTTGCCGCTGCGAATGTGATGGCGGTGTCCGTTTGAGCCCAAAGTGTCCCAAAAAATTGGCTACCCCCAGATCTTGCAAAAAAGATGCCTGTGGAAACCCTTGCATTAGAAACTCAATGAAAGGCCATATCTTCAGATCACGAACATGCAGCTACAGGTCTGGAGCTCTAATACCATGTTAGAAACCAAGATCACCTGCATGCAATCAATCACCTGTCACATGCAAAAGACATGCAGAACCAAAGAAGATGTTATGTAAACCTCAAAGTAAAAATGCATTATTGAGAATCAATTATTACAAAGAGATCAATCCTTATGAAGGAGATCAAAAGACCCTAAAAGGGAAACCCTAAATGAAACCCTAGTGTGCACACTTAATAATTAATCAATTATTAATGTGCCTAAGTTTAGCTTAAGTAACTAAAGGAATAAGTGACTTAATTAATTAACTAATATGATATAATTAATTAAGTGGAATAACTTATTACTCTAACAAGGAGATCCAAGTTTCATTGGCTCAGCTTCATGGTTGATAGTCAATCTATTCATCTTGTTGATCTCCATTCTAATACACCTTTGAAAAAGGAAGCTAATTAACCATAGGTTTCACATATTAAACTCGGTTCCCTTTTTCATATGTTACAATTACTGGATAAGAATTAGAAAAGGAGATAAATGAAAGAAATAGTTTAAGCCAAAAGAGGGACTAAATTAGTGGTTGGTTATACCCATTGGGTTGACTAATGCAATGAGTTCATTTATCAAATTGATTCATGAGATATTTATTAGTGCACAAAGTTGTAGGTTTCCAAATCTCTAAATCTAGGTCATTATTTGAGTGTCATTAGTGTTAAACTTAGAGAAACAAACCTATAACTTATGATTAGGTAGTAAAAAAATGGACCAACTTTTTAGAGTTGGTAGTATCTCTTTCATTTTAGGCTTAGCTAGACCCAAAGGGGAATTCCCTAGAGATATCCTTAATAGGATTAATCATAACTCAAGATGAAGACATCGAAAGTGTTTCAATAGTTCCTAGTGTAATTTTGGTCCCAAAGGTTGTTACTACACAAAATAATAACCTATTATACATAAGACATCTTATTAACCTAATGTGGAAATCATTACATAATTATAAGGCATGGGCATGTAGAACATGATTCCTAAAGTTAAGAACAATTATGGATGATTGTAGATGCTTCTTGAGTTATATCATTAAATCATGAAATGAATACAACCTACTATCTTACTCCTAAAATACTAGTGAATGATTGTAATTTAAGAATATGGAAGATCATTACTTATAGGACCAATTCCTAATACATTGGTTTACAAAGACATAACATACTATGATAGATAAAATATATGAATTATAAATGAATATGGGCTATACATATATATACATGAAAAATAATGATATTAAATAATTGAGAAGGCTTAATTATCCATCCCCAAGCTACAAAATTATATATAATAGAGAAACAACCATTATTTTTTAAACAAATTATAATTTTTTACATTCATAAAATACCTATTAGATTTATACCAACACATTCATTAAGAGAGAACATAAGCATAAAATTCACTTGAAGATATATAAATGGGTATGCTTGGGTTCTCTCTTACTACACGTGTTGGTATGAATTTAATAGGGGTTTGATGAATTTTGTATCATTCTAATTCATTACTAGATTGATAATGGTCATTTTCCTATTACATATACTTTGGTAGCTTGGGGATAGATAACTAAGTATGCTTTTTTATTTAATATCGTTATAAGTGATGTATGCATATGTACAATTCATAGTATGTTATGATTTAAAAAATATGGTTCTCTAGTGGAAACTAGATTTTTAGAAGTTGAAACCCTAGATTCTTCTTGATACTTTAGTCACATGGAGAGAAAAAATAAAAAAAATATTTGAATGTTGAAAATTTGAAAATATATATCACTCAACACCACTTAGAATCCTTAGGAAAGGAATAGGTTTTCCTACAATTGTAAATGATTCCCATGGTTGCACACATTATCAATCTCATACAGGTTCATATATAAAATTCTATTCCAAATATGTTCATCTATACCTTGAGGTGTGTGGATGTCTTCTTCTCTCTAATTGTAGCCATTTTGACAATTAATGGAAAGCTTTGATTTAGGTGTGCAGAGTAAGGTAGATCCAATACAATATATGAGATGAATTCTCTATAATATGAGAAAGGACCATTAGTAGATGAATGCATTAAATTTGATTGTTAAGGAATCTTGGATCTTGTAGGGAGGTAGGTAGGAGTTAATGTGTAGGAATGCCAATTTTTTTGAGTCACATTGAGCCTCAAAATTTTTTGTAACTTTGGAGACCTAGTTTTGAAACTATGATTTATTTGAAACTTATTAGAGATTTTCGCCATTTTGGAACTTGGTGATGTTGATTCAATTTTTTAAACTTATTAACACCTTATCTTGGCATATTTTAGAGCTTGTTAGTGGTTTTGGCCAACCTAAAACTTATATGGGCATATCATCAATCACAAACTTGTAAACTCAGTTATATCTTTAACTTGTCAAAATTTTGGTGAGTTCATGAACTTGTGAAATTCCCGATGTTGAAGCTTGTTGGGTATTTGTTAGCATTTTGGGCTTGAGGCAGGCCTTATCAACATTTGTTTATATTTTGTGAACCTTAAAATTATTCAAAAATATTCTTATCAATAATTTGGAAAATTCACCAACCTTTAAAAAATGTGATAGATGAAAGAGATTGCACGTTAACATTTTTGGAACTATAGGGTAGTGGAAGAAGTGATGTGGAAGAAATGAAGTGATTTGAAGTGGAGAAGAATGAGAGGATGGCAGATGTAGGGTTCTGATTTGAGAATAAATATTGGAACTGGACAATTGAAGAAGGCCTAAAAGTTCCTCAAAACTCTATTGAACAATTGAAAGGAATGAATGAAATGCATGTGAGAAAGCATAGTAAAAGGTGAGGGAACCAATTATTTAGGACATTTAGATATGAACTAGAGTTCCATAATGAGGGGTGGAAGTGATATGGGAAAATTTTGTGGAAGTCGATATGGGAATGTTGATGCATGTAATGGTGTCTCGATGGAAGAAGAAACATAGTAGAGTGGCTATGATGTAATTGGTCCAAGTTTTAAATATAAATATAGTGTTGATCTAAATGAGTATGAGTTACCTACCCATAGTATTATTAGACATCCAAAGGATCTCATGCAACTAAAAACCTACAAGTCCAAGCCATCAAATGACAATAGATAAGCCCATATAGATTCAACAATAGTGTAAGTTTGGAAAGCATACATCAATTAAGAGATGGACAAGTGCTTGCACGAAGCAACACTACTATTGATAGACCAAACACAAAAATATTATGTACAATCATAAGGAGAAGAAAAAGGAAGAAATTTATATGCACATCTCATATTATTTTATAATTTCAATATATTATCTCTCATGGTATGCTATGACTTTGTAACCCTATGGATGAGGCACTAGTCAAGGAACTAATGATCTACCTTAAATGATTAAAATCAAAACAACATCCACTAGTATTTTAGAAGTAGGATAGTAATTTGTATGCACTTCATTATTCAATGATATAACTAGGGAAACATATTCAGTAAAAAAAAAAAATTGTTACCTTTAAGAATCATATTTTCCATACCCACATCTTTCAGTTATCTAATGATATTCATATCAAATTAGTAAGAGGTCTTATGTGTAGTGGATTTGTCTTTGGTACAATGACAAACTTTGAGACCAAGTGTACACAAGGTACTACTACAACACTCTTCTTTTGTTCATCTTGAGTTATGACTAATCCTATTAAGGACACCTCTAAGGAATCTTCCCTTGACTCTAGCCATCTCCAAACTAAAGGAGGGATTACCCACTCTCAACAATTAGTTTATTGTTTTAAGTCAAAGTTAGAGATTGATTACTTTGAGTTTGACATCCCTAGAACTCAAAGAACTACTTGGCTTTAGTGATTTGGGAACCCACAATTATGTGTACCAATAACTATTAAAGCCATATTTGGGTAATTTTTGACTAGTTTACTTTGATGACATTATGATTTTTAGTAAGATTAGGAAGGAACATCTAGGGCACATCAAATTAGTTTGTAGATATTGAGAGAAGGGAAGCTTTTGATCAATATGATGAAGTTTATTTTTATAAAGATAAAATTGGAATTCAAGATTTATAATCTTAGTTGATGATTTGAAGATAGGACCAAAAATATGAATCAATTGTTGAATGTCATACACTTAGTAATGTTGCAAAGGTAAGTTTTCAAGGATTAACTAGCTTCTATAAAAATAGTTGTATAACTTGGATCTTTCCATCCCTATTAGTAAAGTCATCTACTTAAAACCCCTAGTATCTAATAAATATATAATTATAAGTTTTGAGGCTTGTTTTGTACTTCCATCCATTCTTAAATTATATGTGAGAGACATGTCATTAAGGGGATTATGGACATATGTTTCTAATAAATTCTTTCATCTCAATTCTCATTTTGTTTAGTGTTAATATAAAAAATCATCAAACATTGTACATGATAATTAATCAGTATTTGGTTGTGGATATAAATAGATGCAAAACATTATTTATCCAAATCACTTGCAAAATCTATTATTTTGGATGATGGATCCCCTCACAATACACCTCAACATAAACTCAAAGATTGTACAAAGAATGTTTAACATGCAATTGACACCAATAATTAGCATTTATGTAGGAAATATCAATAGAAGTGTATTGAATGAATACCATATTTTGAAGATATCATCATAATTCCCCTCTATTCTTGTTGGGATAAATTAAACTTTTAATAATTTAGACTTGATCTCATATTTCCTTATGCTTCACATTGTATAAATCATTAATTTATATTATCTATTTTGATGACATCATTATATTTTCTCTCTTTTGTTTTTATTGGGATAAATTATACTTTAACAATTGAAATTTGAGCCCACATTTTCCTATATTTCATATTGCAAAAGTATTACTATATATTTTGACTTTAATGAACTATTTCACAAGATGCTTTATTCAATTATATAGTTCAATCAACTTATTATCATTGTCATTATTTTCATCATTCATCTATTTATATAGTAGTTCTGAATTGAACTCCACCAATAACATTTTGACTAAAAATATTACTTTCAAACTATTAATAAAAAATTATAATTAAAACATCTCATTTTATCTCATTTATATATAAAATTATAAATTAAATTATCTGATCATATAAAATATATTGCTTGATGGTTTTTGAATTCAATTGGATAAATATTTTTTGCATCAACAGATCACACTCCCTAATTGGTAATAAACAATTAGCCTAACATAACACATACAAAATAATTTATTATTTATAAACTCTTAAAACATATATTAGTCTAGAAACCTACATAGCTCAAATTGCAATGCTCACTAGGTCCTACCTTTACAAAAGTTTCAGGGCTTATAACGACCTACATACCTTTTTTTGCAGACTGGAAAGGAAATAGTGGAGATTGTAAATAGTAAGTGGATTGCAGTTTCTCATTTGCAGTTTGATACCACTTTTGTACACACCTGTTTCTCCTTACAACTACATAAATCTGTCCAGTAATGCTATGCAATGCTTTCTTTCATTCAAAAGATATCAATTATCTGCATGAAAATTGTGCAGAAATCCAGACTGAAAATATACATTTAATTTATGCTACGAGAATATAGAATGGATATAAAACAGTTCCATGTTTCCATTTAAAGAGAATATCAAATGGATATAACATAGTTCCATGTTTCCATCCAAGGGAATATCAAATGGATATAACAAGGTTTCATTTATTCATCCAAAACATTTAATGGCAAGTTCTGAATCGTCCTCAAGAAAGTTAACAGAGATACAATAAAAAATTCACACGACAAGACGTCAAGATAGTCTTATGGATTTCTATTCAATGTCTAACAGTCGGCTTAGTACGCCTGCTTTTAGATTGCCAGACTTGTATTCGAATTTCGAAAAACCAAAGAACATATCTTATACTTTATTACCAACAAGTCTGGTAGAATTTCTGTCATCTATGGCTGAATTTTAGTCTTTATCTCACAGATATTTGTCACGATATGCTGATGATACTGCAGTGCCTTCCATGACAGCACTAGAGATCAAAGACTAACTGTATAGATATAAATAGACCATTCAAACTGTGACATTCTTATCAGTAGAATCCTACTATTCTCTTTCAGGGATACATCATTTGATATGATGAATCATTAATCTTAAATAATCTAAGAAAGTCTGACTGTGGATTAAAAAATGTACCGTTCAAAACTTGATACCATCATCATCAACGGAATCCCACTATTGTATATTGGGATTACAAGATTTGATATGTTAGGAATATTATTGTCCATCAATTAAGCCAAAAGCAAAATTCAGTTTCCTTCAAGCAGTCACATCAACTTGAACAAGGCCAAGCATATACAGAAATCTCATGACATGGAGAAAAAAGTATAGATGCACTTGTTTTGCAGTAGCTAGCACAACTTGCCATTAAATTATAGCTCTGTACACTACCAAAGAAAGTATAATGGGAGATGACTACCAGTACCAGATCGATGGAGGATCTACTTCTTCTGTTAGACTCAGAATATTAAAATGAAAAGAAAACTTGTAGACATCAAAGAGCTAAAAGTGGACTTATTTCAAAGAAAATTGGTACACCATAAAGGCTGTCAATCTGCATCAGGTCGGACTTTAAAACATTAAAAACAATTCTAATCAAATCACTACACCATGAAAGCTTTCAATCCAAATCAATCTGGTGTTTAAAATCTGTAAAAAGTTCAAGGCAAATCACCGCACCATGAAGACAATCAATTTGAACCAGTCTGAGCTTTGATAACTACCTATAATTCACATCAAATCACCACACCATCAAAGCTTTCAATCTGAATCATTCTGATCTTTAATAACTAACTATAATTGACAGCAAATCAACACACCGTGAAAGCTTTCAATCTGGATTCTGAACCAGTCTGATATTTATATCCTATTAAAAATTAAAGCAAGTCGCCAGACCACAGAGGCTTTCAATTATTTGAATCAGTCTCAGATGTAAAAGCTAACTACAGGTAACAGAAAAACACTGTACCAATGAAAGCCTGTCAATCTGAGCTTTATAGACTTAACAATAACTCACAACAAATCACCACACCGTGAAAGTTTTCAAGAGAATAACACTGAGCTTTAAAAGCTAACCATAATTTACAGAAAATCACCACACCATCAAATATTTTCAATCTGAAAAGTTGAGCTTTGAAAGAGAACACCAATTCTTGTAAAACCACCACCCAATGAAAGCCTTCAATCTGCATCAAGCTGAGCTCTAAAAACTAACTACAATTTACAGCAAATCAACACAACTTTACAAGTTTTCAATCTGAATCAGTCTGAGCTTTAAACTTTAATAAGAAATGTATCGTTTCCGAGGGGTTTCCTGACCCCCACAATAGACATAATAAAAGTTGGGCAAGTATCTCTTGCTTTTTTTTTTCTTTCTATAAAACCCAGTACAGAATAATACAGATGCCTGACAGAGGATGATCAATAACCATCACCAGAGGCAGCAGAGCAGAATAATTATGTAAAGAGAGGTAATACTGTATTGTATTAATGTATATTATTTCTCTGTAAACAAAACACATCGTTAACAAAAGATATATGCCGTATCATAGCCGGTGCCGAAAGCAAGCTGCCATGACCAGACTTTTGATAAGCCTTAATAATATTTTACTATACCCAAGATCCCTAATATAGAACCCTTTATCCAAAACCAGCTAAAGTGAACATAAAAAGCTGCTGATGCTTCTGCCATTGATTTAAACAGATACCCATTTTCAATTCTGAATTCAAAATTGAAAAATGGATCATGATTGCCCCTTCAATCATCTTCATCCCCCTCCTGATCCTCATCATTAACATATTATCATAATCAATAGTATAAGTGTGATATTCTAATTAGATATTGGATTTGGACCACTGGGAACCTCATGAGCACTAGCATTATAACCTCTGAAAGGCTTATTAGAATGCTTGGGAACATTAAACTGATTGGAGGTTGACAACAGATACCTTGAAATAACATGTACCTGTTGCTGTTGTGCTAAAGCTGGTGTGTGTGATTTTCTCCTTCCACAGCGTGCAGGATCTGAGGGCTGCAGCATTAATAATCCCAACACCAACATAATTAGCAGCCAATTTTTCAACTTTCTGAGCCTTGTACTTATACCAGTAACGTCATCAGCAGCCATAAAAACCACCCCCCACATTCCAGCAGAGACCTAAATCCATCCAAAACTTGCAACAATTCAATGATGTTAGCTCTCCTTCTTCAAACTATCATGATGATTTTTGCACTTGCTTATAATTGGGTATGAATGATCTAGCAGACTTCTTTGCTTTCTTTTGTTTTCATCCAGTTTCATATATATCCTTCTTGGTAAGACTTATTGCTCCTTGGCTGCGTCTTGTTTGACATGGACTGGGAGACAAGAGGACATCACAGTAAATGATTTTGTGGACTAATTATAAGAGACAGCAGAGAATCTGTTTAAAAGCTAAAGTAGTGTTTCTCCTGCTTTTTTTTTTCCCTTGCTTGAGAGGGGGGCTGGCATAGAAATTTAATTTTCTTTTGACTTTCAGATGTGTTGTTGAGACATTTTTTTAACACTATTATGGACTTTTGCTTGAGGTCTAGAAAGGAGGCTGCTTGACTTAGGACAAAGGTCGAAATTCAAACAAAAGAGAGGAATTAAAGAAAGACATAAAAATGGTTCAACAATAAAATGTGATTTGAAAGCTCACAAAGCAAATTTAGGGAAGGAAAAGTGACTCGTACACATTATGAAATATCTTATCTTGTGAAGTGATAGGGTATTTGCAACTTTTTTATTTTTTTGTTACAACAACATTAGGGTCCCACTAAAAAGAATCCTTTGCGTCTCTAAAGTCCATAAGAGTGGCAGGAGCTAATCCCCACTCACGTTAATTTGACCCTTTTCTCATCATGGCCCTTCGTGTATAAGACTCTTTCTAGGCTTTCAAACAGGAGAGCATAATAATAATGTTTTCCATATAATGCACTGTGCTTAACTCAGATCATAAGTGGTGTCCTGAATGTTGGAGGAACATCATGATCGCCTACCCATGCATCTTATTTTACATTTAAGGGCGTGTTCACGATTGAAGGAACATTATGGTGGCATATCTATTCCTTTAACATATAAAATATTGTTTAGTGCTGGCATAAGTTTAAGATCATTTTTCCTTGATTGCTACCATTTTCCATATCATCAAAAGGATAGTTAATCATATATATGTTTGCAATTATAATCATCATTCATTTTTTAATCATTAGTTTTTACTTTGAAAATTTTGAATTATATAAGATTAATTGCATATGAATGTTAGTATAATGATGAAAAGTGCATATTCATTATTTCATTTTTTGTGTTTGTTTCAATGTTCACTTGTAATAAGTATGATTTCAATTACCTTGACTCTTTCAGAGTATGTGTTGTTATGAAAAATACCTCATTGCAAATGGACATAACCACTTACACCATAAAATTCCTATTTTATCCTTATTCTACATCGTTTTGTCACCCGAAACACTAATGAGTTGCACTCCTATCCAACTAGGATTGTGTGTACTTATGTCCTTCAAACTTTCTTTTATAGACAATTACCTTTTCTAGAAACCCTAAGCCTTTTTTTACCTCTAATTGTCAAATTGTTCCTAGAATAATGCTTATTTAAGTAGTTTTGGACTCAAATGGAAAGGAGTTAGCACTCAAGTCACCTCACTTAGTATCCCTAGATATTTTTGGTTACCTTCCTATCTTCCCTCATTGCTACACCTAGGTCCACAAGCTCAAAGCTTGTTTAACTACTTTTCTTGATCAAACCTAGGAGTTTGACAGAGTTAGGTCCCTAAATTTGCCATAAACACCAATTTTTTTGTTTTAAGAACATGTACTATAGTAAGAGCAAAGGATGTTGAAATGCATAGGGATTTATGAAAATAGGTAATAAGGACACAACCACACTAGTATGGGACACTACTGCACTACATGAGAAATGTGTTGTAGAGATCCCCTTGAAACACCAATATATAAATGGATATAGGCACACATGATTTTTTCTCCAACAAAATAGATCATTATGATCTCAATCCAAGGATAGTTTTCTTCTATCTTTGTCCTGATCATTTGACATAGAAAACAAATTATGCCTCTTATCCCCTCTTCTTTTCCTTGTAATTTCTATATTTAGCACTAATTCAATCTAGCTCTTTGCTTATTTGCCTAAAACAAATTTGTAATGTATTTTGTTATGTTCTAAATGTTTTAGAAATTGATTTTACATAAATAAGTATGCTTAGTAATTAGAAGTAAATAACTTAATTATAATTTTTATTTTATTTATTATATCTTGGTGAAGCTAATGCTATCTCACAACCTCCTTGCATACTTTACACACATGGAACACACAATAAATAATAAATCAAAAAATAGCAATACACAAAAACTAAACTTAAACACTAAACACAACCCCATGTGAGTGCAAGATCATGATGGACCAAACAACATTCCTAAGTGGTAATGAACATGATAAAAATATGTAGTAATAAAAGTTGTAGGAAATTAAATGTAGTTTATGGGTTATTACTTAAATAAAAAATAATTTGGTGAAAACTATACTTTTTTTCTAGACTGCCCCCTATTGGTAAACTTTTTTCATGTAATTGGTGACGTTGGCACCCACCCCTTATGTGGTAAAATTTTTTCGCATGCCAATCTAGCTAGGTCCACTACTCAAGAATCATACATTTTAATGGGGGACACTATTTTTTTGCTTTTTTTGAAAAAAGTAGGTGTAATTTTTGCCAACCTTAGTATGAGATTTTTTTTAATAAATTTTAGGTATAAGAAAATGACACATGAGTGGATGTGACACATTTAATTCTTTTTTAAGTGAATAATTAGAAATGTGAATATTTTAATAGGAATTTTTCATAAATAATATATATATATATATATATATATATATTCTTTGTCAACTTAACTAGGTGAAAAAATATAAAATTCAAAGTTTATTTTTAAACTTATAACATGACACATCTTGTAGATTTGAAAAATTATGATAAATGATTTGAAATTTGTTAGCCTATATTTTATTATTATTTTTTAATGATACATTATACTTTTTTGCTCATTTAATTTAGGGCGCTTAGTTATAATGAGTGGCTCATTATAAAAGTAGATGACATCTTCCATGAATGTAACTTCCACCTATTTTTGGGTAGTTAGAGTTACTTTTTTTATTGGTTGGTTTTGTCTGCCCTCTCATTTGTATATGTATCCACACTTGTAACTTGTTATTCATTTATGTGATTGTGAGCTTTCTATTTTTTTCTTCTTATCAATAAATATTTAGAATACTGTCACACTTTTATAAAGAAGATGACCAACACAAATATAATAATGCAATCTAAAAGTGACATTTATGTTTTGAATTTTAAAATGATGCAATCTAATATAATACAAAAATCCTTAATGTAGTTTATGTTTGTATATATTTTTAAATTACTTGGATATATTTTTTATAAATTTATAAAAAATTAATTGCTATTTTTTTTGAAAAGTGAGGTTGATGGGATGTTGCAAAAATAAATAAAAAAAATTCAATGATTTTTTCCTCAAACTTTAAAAATCTAGTACATTGGATTTTATTTTCTTGATGACTATTTACTTTAAATAATTTTTATATTCAAACATAATCAAAATGCCATAGTTTTCATGGGATGTTAGGTTTTGCTTAAATTTTTTATCATTGAAAATATATATACCCTCTTGTAGAAGGTTTTCTCCTCTCCTCTAGTGTATATATAATTTCTAATCAACCTCTTGTTTGCTTATAATAACCTATGTGAATTTTTTAAAATATAATAAAACTAATCAAAATATCAAAAAATACATATTTTTGGATTCTAGACTTTGAGTTCTAGAAAGGAAATTTTTAGTTTTTCATGAAAGTACCCTTGGTTGGATAAATATGGAGTTGAAGTTACTTTTTTATCGAATTTTTCCCAAATCAAGGGTTAATCTACCACATAGGTATTTTTAAGTGAAATTATTTTGACTATAACACTTTCACTCAAGAATTTATCTAACCTTAAAGAGGTTAGGGGCAAAGTCCATTCCTATACCCTGGGTCAATAGAGCAGGAACTGGCACACAATATAACTGACCCTTTCCTTTGCCCACTATGAAGTGGATTCAAACCTGTGACCTCGAGGAATGCAAACCCCAAACCCTAGCCAACTCTACTACAAGTGGCAGCCAAATTTATCTAACACCAAGGAGGTTAGGGGAAAAGTCCATTCCTATACCCTAGGTTAGCAGAGTAGGAACTAGCACACAATATAACTGACCCTTGCCTTTGCCCACTATGAAGCGAAGTTGAACCTGTGACCTTGAGGAATGCAAACCCCAAGCCCCAACCGACTCTGCTACAAGTGGTGGCTAAAATTTATCTAACCTCAAGGAGGTTAAGGGTAAAGCTCATTCCTATACCCTAGGTCAGTAGAGTAGGAACTAGCACACAATATAATTGACCCTTGCCTTTTCCCACTACGAAGCAGAGTCGAACCTGTGACCTTGAGGAATGCAAACCACAAGCCCCAACCAACTTTGCTACAAGTGGCGGCTATACCTGGAAAAATAGGAGGAAGAATTTCCTTCAAATTGCAGAGATATTAGATAGGATCTTAATCTCTTTGAATTGGGTATTAAGTGATCATCAATTGTAATCTCAAATATTGCCTTTTTTCGCATTTGATCATTTTGCTATTTCACTTGATTTGGATACAAAACAAGTTAAAACAAAGTTTCAATCCTCTTTTGAGTTTGAGGAAATGTGGTTTAGACATCCAAATCTTATTCTTTTGCTAAAACAATGGTGGTTGAGTACGCCCCTTATTCATAGTTCTAGAATGTTTCAATTGAACAAAAAAATGGATCATGTGAAGCAACAATTAAATTTTTTGAATCAACATGTTTTTAAAAATGTATATGTGTAGAAAGAATTGGTTTACAAAAGGTTAGAAGTAGTAAATGAAAACATCATTGCTAATGGTCTTGATAATGCATTATTTGAAGAACAGAGAAAATTGCAAGAGGAATGGATGGAGTTGTTATTGAGAGAGGAGGTCTATTGGAGACATAAATCTAGAGAATTATGGTTGAAAGATGGAGATAGGAATACAATTTTTTTTCATATATCAGCACAAATAAAAAAAGCAAAAAGTTCTATTTTCTCAATTAAAGATAGTGTGACAAGAGTCTTGCTTACTAAAGAGGAAGAGATTCAAAATGAAGGAGTCAAATTTTTTTTCTGCCTTATTATCTGCAAATAATAATGACAATGCTCTTTTAGCAAGAGAAAGAGAAGAGCTTCTTTAGGATAATCAAAATCTAGTATCTCATGAGGATAATGTTAGGCTGATGGCTCCTTTTTCACTCAAAGAAGTAAAAGAAGTGGTTTTCTCCATGTCTCCTGACAAAGCACCAGGACTTGATGGTTTCACTGCCATCTTTTATCAAAAATGATGGGAATTCATTGGAGTTGATATTCTCAATGCACTGGAGGAATCAAGAAAATCGAGAGGCATGTTGAAAAAGTTTAATGTAACTAATATTGCCATCATACCTAAAATAAAAACTCCTAATACTTTCTCTAATTTTCAGCCTATTTCTTTATGTAATGCAATTTATAAAATATTTATGAAGGCCATTTATCTTCGATTATATCCTCTTCTGCCTTCAATCATCTTTGAGGAACAGGGGGTTTTGTTCTTGGTAAAGAAACATTAGAAGGAGCAATTGTTGCCTATGAAACTTTGCACTCCATTGTTGTAAATAAATTGTCTACAATGATTATTAAAATTGATATGCAAAAGGCATATGATAGGGTTGATTGATATTTTTTGAATTAGGTGTTATTGAAGTTTGGTTTTTATCTTAAGTGGTGTAAGTGGATAATAACATGTTTGTCTAGTGCTAAGTTTTTCATTTTTATTAAATGGATCAACAGTTGGCTTTTTTGGATCTACCCAAGGGGTCCATCTAGGAGATCCATTGTCTCCATTCTTATTTATTATTTTAGTTGAAGCTATGAGTAGGTCTTTTCACAAAGCTCATATGCAAGGTCTTATTCAGGGTGTCTCTATTCCAAATACTAACACATCAGTGACTCATTCTCTTTTTGCTAATGATACTTTTCTTTTTGGTAAAGCCTCAATAGAAGAAGCCTTGTAGATAAAGTCATTATTGGATAAGTACACTAGAGCTTTAGGACAAAAAGTGAATGAAGGAAAGTAAAAAATTTATGTGTTTAATACAAAATCTGATATTGAAAATTGAATAGTGAGTCTTTTTGGTTTTCAACAAGCCCATTTTCCATGTAAATATCTTGGTATCCCATTCTTTACTGGTTAGAGCAAGATTACTTAGTGGAAAAAAAAAACATTCAATCCATTCAAGCTAAAATCTTGCCATGGAAAGGTAGATGGTTATCTTTAGTAGGGAGAATTTTACTAGTAAAATCTGTATTATCAACAATTCCAAATTACTATATGGTAGTTTTAAAAGCTCCAAAGTCCATCATTTTTCAAATTCAAAAGTTGATCAGGAAATTCTTATGGTCAGGTAATTTGGATAGAAAAAAGAAAATTCCCTTGATATCTCTGGAAACAATGTGTTTAGAGAAGTTAAAAGGTGGAGCAGGCCTTCACAATTTATTACATAGGAATTTTGCATTGGGAGCTAAAATGGTTTGGTGAATGTATGCAAAAACTACAATTAAGTGGTGTCATCTTATGCAGAGCAAATATCTAGATAATCATTTCCCATCAAGAATTTTTACTATTGTAAATCCACCTTTACGGTCTACAATGTGGAATTTGTTGGTCTCATGTAGGAAAGTTATCTTACCTCAATTAACATCGGAAGTGAATGATGGTAATGAATCCTCATTTTGGAAAGATTCTTGGAATGGATACCAAAATCTATCTGTAGATTTCAATTTTGAGAACATTGCAAATTTTTTATCGCAAGCTTGGGGCTCAAAAGTAAAATATTATGTTCAAAATGTCGATTCAATGACTAGAAAAGTAAAATGGAAGGACTTTTCAAAAGAGGCAATAGATGAGAATCATAAAGATCATATTTTATCTATCCTACAAGAAAGAGTAGTTTATTTTTCATCCAAACTTGATAGATTCAGTTGGTCTAAAGAAAAAATAGGTTGCTATATAGTTAAAGAGGGGTACAAATCAATTTCTCAAGCATCCCTCCAAGTATCACAACGAAGAACCTATCAGTTTTGTTGGAATTCAAAAGTTTTTCCTAAAGCAGGTTGTTTTGCATGGCTAGCAATTCAAAATAAAATTCTAATTTAAGTGTCAAACTGGAAAAACTATAGATAGTTGTTCCTTTTAAATGTGTGCTTTGTGAACAAGAGTTCAAAGACATAAATCACCTCTTTCTTTCGTGTGTTGTAGTGCAGATTTACTGGTTGTTTGTAGTGGCTAAAATGAATTGGTTAATAGTTATGCCAGACACTATTTGGAAACTATTTACTAGTTGGCCATAGTTGTATAAAACTTCATTTTTTGCAAGTATTTGGTGCATCATACCGTCCTTAGTATTATGGGCTATCTGGTGGGCAAGAAATAGAATTATTTTTAGGAAAGAGAAATTGAACATTGATCAAATGCTATTACTATTGGAAAGGTCAATATCTAAAACAGTAAATGCTTATGTGTACAAAGTAAAGCATGTTGGATCACTTTTCACTGCTTGGGACTCAAGATTGATGTCCTCATGGACTTTATTATCTCTGCCTTTCAAAGGTAATCTTCATCAGTATGTTCCAAAAGTAAACAAAGATTCCATAGTGTGGTCTCCTCCTCCTTTAGGTATCTTTAAGCTGAATATAGATGGAGCATCTAGGGGGAATCTAGGTTTATCTAGAGCAGGGGTGGTTATAAGAGATCATAAAGGTTTAGTGTTATGTACAAAATCTTATAAATTGATGTCTGGAACTAATAATGTTGCGGAGGCTCAAGCTCTTTTATTTGGTTTGAAGCTAGTCCTTAGTTTCAAACTACCTATGATTCAAGTAGAAGGTGATTCAATGATTTTAATTAATGCATGTCGAGATTGTAAGCTTCAAAATTGGAAGCTGGAATATATTGTTAAGTAGATATGGACATTTCTTGACAAAGTAGGTAATTATCAAATCTTGCACACATACAAAGAAGGAAATATGGTTGCAGATTTTTTGGAAAACTATGAGTGTGATCAAGTAGATAATGAAGTTACTCATGTGGCAGTACTAGGTAAGATGCATTCTATTTTAGAAGCTTTACTAACAAAAGAGGAAAGACTTTGTTAGATTTGGTGGTTTAACCAGTTAATTTTTTGGTGTGTTCAAATATCTGGTAAATTTGACATGGTACAATTTTTGAGAATTTGATTTCACTAGATAGTAATTCTAATTAAGGATGGAAACTCCTAAATTATATCAAATTCTTTCTAACATCTATGAAGGTTAGATAGGGTTTGTCATATTTAAGGAACAAGAATACATATATATATGTGATAAATTTTCATGGGGGGATGAAATGATCCGACCTCATATATGTAATTGGCAATTACAAATGTGCTATGTTTCTGGTTAGATCTATGTAAAAATATTAACTTGGTGATTTGGCTATGCATGTGTAATTGGAAATTACACATGTGTTACTTGCCAACACATGGGTAATTGGCAATCATAAGTGCCAAATGTTCTTTTCAAATCTATGAAGAAGAAAAAATAATTCAGCATAATTAAAGATCTAACAACACATGTGCAATTGACAATTAAATGTGTGGGAGTTTCTTGACTAGATATATAAAAGAGAAATGAAAGCATTACAGATGCATTTTTTTTAAGAATCATTTGATGATATCACAAGAAGGAATCAAAGTGATGCAAGCAAGGTTAAATTTTTTTGAAGCTGTTGAAAGCCTATATTTGAATCGTACTATTCATATACATGCAATTTTAGGTTCTTGACAAAAGTATGTGGTGCTAGTACAATTGAGATGGGTTGAATGCCATTTCAAATGAATAACACAAATCCTAGTGTTAATTATTTATGTAGATTTAGGGGTACGCCAAATATTTTGTAATCAAGTTCACATGACTTGAATTCAACTAAAGGCACGTTCCTATTTCATGATGATCTAATCATTTTGTGTTGCTGGTAGTTGGTATAATCATTCATCTATGTGGTTAAGCCTATTCATATTCCTTAGTACACTACAGTGAAATTTGGAGTTGCCAACTTTCAGCTGTGGTATGCATGGATATCTATATCCATCCTTTTGGAAAGCACTAATTCTTGCAACATGGTAATAGGTGTTTTCATCTCATTATTTCTTAAAATGGTTTACCAGTTTTTAGTACATTTAGCATCTTATGGTTAAATGATTCATTTATTCTAGAGGTGTAGGAGATCAATGAAGCATGTGTTAAATTTCATTTTTCTAATGTTCAAGTTTAGTTTTGTACATACTAAACTCTATGTCATCATGATAGTTAATGTATTATGGAAAAAGCTCCTCCATTTATTCAGCCAAATTAAGGTTTTGTTGACAACAGTAAGTGCATAACTATCCTCTGAAGGATTAATTTTAAAAAATGTTATAAGGGTTGTAACAGTGATGGATTATCCTCTGAATAATTATTGTGTGTGGTTTCCAGTGCAAAGGTGGGAGAGGCCATTCGCAGGAAGTTTGGAAGAGCTTCATTTGCAAACTATCTTTAAGCTATGGTGTCCCTGCGATTATAGGTGTCTCAAGTGTGTTATTGGGACAAAATTTCTCCATCCAAAGTTAAGGAGGTTGCTTTTCCCATCAAATATTTTGTCAATTTTCATCTCTAACCTTTTGGATATGCTACAATGTCTAGATTATTTGATTGTAATTGTAGAAAAAATGGTTAAAGACATATTCTTGTAGAATGATGCTCTTGTTGACTATGTACAAAAGTATGTTTTTGGGATGGGGGAGGGTTATGTGGGTGGAATCTTTCTGCCACACTTCTTACCTCATAATAGGGAATTTGTTAACATTTATGTGCATTCAAGCAGTCTCTGGAGTTTACTGACCCAAGTCATCTTAACAGGGCATTGACAAGATACAGTCATCATGTGGGGAGATAAATGTTTGAATGTTTCAGAGAAAAATATCATTATGTGTCTTTCTTTCTTTATCATAATTGTATCCATGTAGCTTCTTTAGTTATTCAACACTAGCCAGTTATTGCACATCTGAATACATAGAGGTTTGTCCAGAATTTAGTTCAAAATCAAGTTGCTACTGTGGTACCAAATATGAATATTGTGCTCAATTCTCAGAATATGGACATTGGTCATGGTGAGCAAGGTTAGAACTCTGTGGAGAATATGCAGATGGAAGAATAAGTGAAATTCAAAGTGAGTTTTTTTATTATGATTTCAACATGTCCAGGTATTCAAATGCAAAATTTTTTGAGCAATTTTTTGGCCAGGCTATAACAATGCAGATTATAGTTTCAAATACAAATTGTTAGCTACTTTTTTGGGTAAGGTTTCATTAAGGCACAATTCAAATTGTATACGATGCAATATTTTTCTTGAATTATGGACATGTAAGTTGACAAGATAGATGAATGCCAAATGGAAAAATTGGCTTCTATGTATGTAAATGGTCCCAAGATTGTAAAATGTTTTGTAACTTTTGAGCTACAATAAGAGATTTCTTTACCTGGTTCTTTCCTACCGGTATGCTCATCGAACCAGGGTTTGTATAATTATATATAAAATAATAAAATATAGTGGCTTGCCACTTTTGTTTTAAAAAAAAAACACTTTCACTCAAAAAGGTTTGAACTAAAATTTTGCATGAACATTCAACCTACTTTGAGTTTCAAAATTAAATTGTCTATTTAGTGGTTTTAGGAAAAATGTTTCATCCAAAACTCTTTGTGCCATGTAGGTTTCAAGTAGTTATGGGTGAAATAGTTTCACCTGAAACTATTTTATTGGCCAAAAGTGTAATATAGTTATTTCCTTTTATACTTATACATTTGCATCTCTTTTTGAAAAGTAACTCTATTTAGCTATATTGGTTTTAGTATCATAACATCAAATAGCTTCATTATTGATTCCTCCAACTTATCACACATGAGTTACATCATTGAGAGGATTTCTCACTATTAGGATGGATATTCAAGTTCCAATATTAACACATGTCATCCTTCTATATTCACATTAGATTCACTATAATTAATGATGGTTTTGATGACCCATATCCACCTGGGTAGATTCTTGATAATGATGATTCTTCTTCATTAAATTTGAATGTTGAGAGTAATGATAAGGATTCACCTCCTCTCTTTTCCATTATTCTGATGTTGAGTAATTTCATCTAGATTATCTAACTGTAGTTCCACTTTGGGCTCAATAAAGCCTACATTCTATCCATCATTCACTAGGTAGACACAATCATAGATTCAGGCACTTACACATATTTTTATTACTTCTACATTTGATCCATAGTATTTTTAGGAGGTATCTATCATTCCTTTAGGTGGGATGAATCCATTCAAAATGACTATTATTCCTTGGTTAGGAACCAAACTTGGGACCTTGTCCCCCTTCCTAAGGGAGGGAGTTTTTTCAATGTAAGTGGATATATTAGAAAATTTGTAGTAGATGTGTTATTAGATAACTTCAAAGCATGATTGGTAGCAAAGGATTTTTCCCAAGTTCCTAGCATTGATTACTTTGAGACCTTTAGACCATTGCAAATATGACCTCTATTTGACTTGTACTTTTCATTATAGTACATCATTGGGAGGTTGGAAAAATGGATACAAAGAATCAATTTCATTGCAAAATCCTTATGGAGGAGATATATATGGATCAACTACAAGTGTTTCTATAATATTTTTCTATGCTTTATTTTTTTATTAATTTATCTATGGACTACAATAGGTTCCTCAAGAACGATATACTAGGATGGGCTCTTTCCTTCTCATAGTTGGGTTTTCTCATTGCATATATTAATATAAACTTCTATATTTTTATAGTAGGATGATTATCTTATAATTCTAATTTTATATTTTTATGATCTATTAATCACTAGAGCTCTTCTTCACCCATTATGATAGTGAAAAATAATGTTAATGATAAATTTTTGATGATCAAATTGGGCCTATCGTATTATTTTCTTGGGATTGACATATCATAGTTTTATTCTAGTATTACTCACATAATTAAAGTATGTTTTTAATTTTGTGAGCCTTATTTATTTGAATCAAACAAGGAATGATATTTTCTATGTAGTGGGAATGATATCTCAATTTATTCTTTCAAGATCCCCATGAAGTACAATGAAAGGTAGCTAAGAATATTATTCTTCATTATATTTAAGGTGCTTATAGTTATGGGATTCCCTATGCAAAAAATATTGATCTTGATTTGGTGATGTATATAGATTTAAATTAGGAAATAAATTATTAGGATTCCAAGTCCACTTTAGGTTATAACTTGTCATGCTTAGTTTAGGCCTTATATATTTCTTAATAAAGTAGTATGCTATTGCCTTATATTCTATTATGACCATTTATTAAGGGTAAAAAAATGCTACCATTGAGGAGCTATCTTTATTCAACCAATTTTCACTAAGTTTGGTATCCAATTTAGATAACCATGTGCTATATTCTATGATCTAGCTAGAGTGTAATTTAGATTTCATAGAACCTATTTAGCCACTATAAGACTAAGCACATAGAGGCTAACATGCATTACATCTAAGATTTTATACATGGGTAGGTCATCAATCTTTGATATTTCCTAACTTCCCAGTATAATGTTGACATACTCAACCAATTAGTTAAAAAAGGTAAGGATCTTCATTAATGATATTTATTGGGGGTGAAAGAAGTTACTTCTTCAAGGGGATACTTATTCCTTCCCTTATCTCTTTTATTTAGGGGGTCTTTTATCTCTCTTTCTTAGGATGGAATTCTTCTATTTGGGGAGATATCTTTGTTCATGAGTACCTCATTAGGGTTCATTTTCCAAGACCCATATTTTCACCCACCTAAGTTATATTTAAGGGATCAGTGTTAGTGTAGGTTCTCTATTTTCCATCTAGTTGGATATAATTATTTTTCTATACACTTAGTTTAAATTTAGTAATTGTAGTGAATGCATCATTAAAAGGGTACATGCAAATTTCTATGTGTGTGAGTCCCACCTTTTTTAGGGTTTTTAGTATTTGTTGATACTAGAATATAAGCCTAAGATCTAGATTATTATTGTCAAATAAATCAAACCTAGGTTGATATATTAAGAAGGAAATTATAATAGTTTTGTTGATAATACATGCATGACACAAAGATTGAAATAGTTTAATACAAACATAAGTAGCATAATATTGGCATGCTCATATATGCATATCAAATAATATTTATATAGTGTATATTATTCCTCATGAGCATAGATATATGCATCACATATGAATAGGAATCATATATTAAATTATTGGTCTATTATTCTAGTTCTTCTCTCTTTGTCGAATATTTATTCTCTATAGTATCTCTAGTTACTATTCATGTAGGGATATGTCTTTCTATATGTCTTTATGGATTATCATTAAAGTTTAATTTATAAATTGTACATCATTAGATATTTTTAGATCCTTATCTAACAATATCCTCTTGGGACATAATTATTTATCTTGTCCTCAAGATAAATTATCCTTCTAAAAAGAGAGTTTATTGTCTCAAAAGAAAAATATATTTCTCAAAGTTTATGTTATGCTAATAAATTTTTGTATGATATTTTGATCTATGTGTATGCATTCTCATAGATTAACATCATATGTTTGATTAATTGTGTCTATATTAAGAGTTCAATATAGGATCTTTATGTGGTACTAATGTTAATTGGATCTACTAGTGTGTTTATTAGGTGTTTAATTCCATCCTTAATTCCTTTATTTGATCTATTTGTTTTCTCCTTCACTCACTCAATTAATTAAAAGGTATATTTTGGTGCTTCTCACATGTTGGCTTTGTGATGATCCATTAAATAAACCATAGTTTTATAACCCTAATATTTATTGGATATGAGACTCCAATTGATCTATTAGAGCTTTCAATTATAGTTATGTCTAATGATATAGTATGTAAATATTATTGCAAGTGACATGTGAATTCTTAACTTATTTGTCTAAATTCTTACAACAATTTCTCCATTCTTACTATGTGTAGCTTAATTTCTTATTTTAAGACTCTAATATTTTTCCCTCAAGGATTTTTTTATCCTATTCCCAACCACTCATTTGATTTATTATATTTTTATTAATCCTTCCAATTGAGTTGCAATGTTTGTGGTAGAATCTAACTAGAACTATGATTGTTCTTGTTTATCATTTAATCATTATATCTATAGCTTATAATAATGTGATATTTTTATTCATCAATCCTTTCTTTGCAAAACTAATAAATGTGTCTCCTAAATCCATTTTTGGGTAGTTGATATCTAAGTGAAATAAATTTGTAGCCCTATAAAAGTAGTTGTAAATATGTTGGGAGTTATTGTAACTATTGTAGCTACTTTTTTTTTTATTAAGGGTAAAATAAGTTTTGATGGGGCCCCAAAACCCAATACATACAATTTTTAAGGGATCTAAAATCCTATCCAAAGTAACCAATTCACAAATAGAAAAAAAACAATAAATCATTAGTAGCCAAACAACATTAGCCATTAGAGATTAGCAAGACAACAAAAGCTGCAAACAAATAACAAGAAGATAAGGGACCTTAAACCCTAACAACTAGGTTTTGATGAAAAAAACCACCTAAACCGATCAGGCAACAATGCAGCCAGGTTGCAACAAACCATCTGCTTAGTAATAGCAACACTAAGCCCAGTAAATCTAGACTTCCTACCTCAATAGGGAAGCTAGAGAGAACAAAAAAATATAGATAACCATCCACCTCCTTGTAGTTCCATACCACATGAAATCCAACCCATTCTTCTCCTCAATAGCAGAGGGCTCCCCTCTAAAGGTGAGGAAGAAATATAAAGCCTTACCACCAAATCCCACCCTCTCCTGCACACATGAGTTCCACCTCAGTAGAAACAAGTAGTAAAGAAGAGAACTTCTTGTAAATTCTACGACAACCAAATCCACCTCTAAAGGAGAGGGATCCACCTCAGAAGGAACAATCTTCACCTCCATAGAAGACACCATCTGTAGAACTTGGAAGAAAGATTTATAACTTTGATAGAAAGGACAATCACATCCTCCTTTGGACTAGTAAGATACTAGAGCTTGAAAGAAGAAACAACCATCAACATTAAACACAACCACAAACAATCCTTCAAAATAAACCATTGTAAAAGATCAACAACAACAACATCAACTTTCTTAAGAAGAAAAATCACAGCCACTAGTAAGCTAGTACTAATCAGAACATAGATCATTAATTGAAAAAAGTAGAAAGCCTCTTGCCAATAAACAATAAAATCTTCATAATCACAAAGGAGGTCACAAAAATTTCCATAAACCATAGAGAATACTTGGTTAACGGAGAACCCAACAACCAGTCATTGGAAAATCAGTCAAAATACAACAACTTGCAATCCATGAACTATTGCAAAGAGAGCCCAAGAGGGAAAGGGGAAATAGTGCAAAGATGAGTTAGAGAAAAATCCAAAACAAGAAGCATACCATCTACCCCAAAACACCGATTAGAGCTAAAAATAGACCATTCCAATGACAAAACCCTCGCAAGGGACCCAAAGCACACATCAACAAGGATTTCTCGTAGCACAAAAGTAGCCCAAGTAGCCAACAAGACATGAGGAAGAAAACCAACAACACCAATGCAACCAGCCACACCCCAACACCATAGAGAATCCAACAACTTGCTATGGAAAAAGCAACAGAAGCCCCAAAACCTACCATCTGTGACATGCAATAGAGAAAGCTCAGGGGGGAAAGGGGGAACAAAAAAAAGAAGAATAAGTGAAAAGGCCAACACAAGAAGCACCCCAAGCACCCCAACACATCGGTCAGAGCTAAAGATAAACCATTCCACCAAAAAAACCCTTGCAAAGGACCCAAAAAACCCACCAACAAGGCTAATCTACAACCCAAAATAAGCACAAGTAGCCAATAAAATGTGAGGAAGCAAAATAGCAACCCCACCTAAGAAACCAACCTCAACCTAGCAACACAAACAATCGAAACCCATAAGCCAACAAGCTCCAACGAGAAAAAGAAATAACCTAGGAGGGCAAGGGGAAATGCAAAAAAGACTCAAGGACCAAGAAAAAACAATAAGCACACCATTTTCCCCAACATGCCGGTTAGCACTAAAGATAGACCAAACCATTGACAAAACCCTTGTAAGGAGCCCAAATCACACACCGACAAGGCTTTCTCACAACCCAAAAACTATAGAAGCGACCAACAAAACATACAGAAGCAAACCAACAACACCATCCATGCAACTAGCTACAACCCAGAAACCCAACCACCTATGAATGACAAAGCAATCGAAAGCCAAAAGCCAACCATCTACATCATCATTTGGATCAAACTCTCCAACCCCCTCTCCCTCCGAAGCATTCAAAACCACACTCCCATCACTCGTCCTGTTCTCCTTGTCTATTAAAGAATTATTACTACTTTATTTTATTTGAATATATACTATTTAATATTACTTATGAGGTTGGTAACTATTTTAGTGGAGTGATTATCTATGTAGACAATTCCCATGTTTCTTTCTCTATTTATTAATCTTTTTCAGGTATATATTATTGTAGTTCTTTCTCTTCTTCCTTTTAGTTTTCTTCTAATTTTTACCTTCAATTTAATTTTGGAGACTATCCTCAATCTCTATTTCAATTGTGTATAGTATCTTATCAATTTATTCTTCTTATATTTCCTCTATTTATTTCAATGGTACTTAGGTTACCTTTATTTGTACCAAATTCAAAGGCAAAACTTGTTCCACTCTAGGTTTTTGTGTATGTGGTGGGGATGGTGATAAAGTAGTATACTTTGGCTCCTCATGTTATTTTTTATTGACTATTACATCAACAAATTTTTTTGATACCACAATTACTTGTTCATATAGCCTTTTTTTAGGTTTTTATTGTTGGGATTAGGACTAGAGTGTCTACCTAATACTTCCTTTTGATTTTTTGTTCTTGCATAGTTTATATCTAGCTTTATTCTTATGTGATAAGATCAATTCCTTAACAAACTCATATTTTTTAATGTTGTATCAAATATTATGGCTTCTTCCCTTTGTTGTGTTATCATTTCTATAAATCTATTCTTAAATACACTAGAAATCCTTCACTCATCTAATTTATTAATTATGGGCTTCTTGTGATAAAACCCATCATTTATTTGATTATTACCTTTTTAATTTTATTTTTTAATGATATTAATATAAAATTTTGATCATTTCTCATGGTTTTCCTAAACTAGATAGTGATTGAGAACATTTTCCTAATCCTAAAATGGTTCTTATTCTTGTCCTTTTTCCTCTTTTCAATTTTTTTTTTCTATTGATGAATGTTCCTCTTCCTCTCTTGAACTATCATCATATTGTACTAATTTTTAATATGCCTTTTTATTCTACCATTTGGTCTCTCTTTGTTACACTTGTAGCTTTCTCCTTTTCTAAACTCATCTATAGTAGTATTTATATGGGTTCTTCTATAAGAAATTAATTTGATGTAGAATATTCTTCAATAGTAATGAACATTTTTTTTTTCTCTCCTTACTCTTTATGTCCTTTTGCAATGCCTCTAGTATAACTAATTTTACTTATGAGAATGGAGTACATCCATTGCTAGAGCTTACATGCTCAAATATACTTTTGGTTTTTTCACTTGTTGATTTTGTTATGATTTGAGTAGCTTGCATATTCTATAATACCTCATATTTTTGGAAGAATAATGGCTTATTCTTATTAGGATTCCTCGTCACTCTTTTCTTTCATTTTTAGTGGATTTCTATTTGGCATCACCCTTACTCTTCCTTTCTATGTACCAAATAGTTTTTTTATATTTGGATCCTTATGGTGAGAGAGGATAAGTTTACTTGTACCTTATAATAGTTCACCAAAAACATCATATATTAAGGGAAACACAATATAAGTGTAAGGTTTAATAAATTCCAAATGGATATCATTTTTTTTACCATAAAAACTATACCATTCTTCAATTTCATTATTATATTATAGCTTAGTCACTCTCTTTTACATTATTTTATATAATTTACCAAAGAGTGACTCGAATCCATATTGAAAAATAATGGTGTAGGATAAACCATCTAGATTATCCTTTTTTTTGTGGCCAAAGTGTTGGATCTCAATAGACATGGGTTAATTCCTAAGGATAATTGCAAGCTAATGGGTCCACTTTTAGTCAAAATGTTAGGATTGAAAAAAATATTGATAGGAAGGGGTACTTATTTTATAAAAAATGGGTACTTGCTTAGGATCAAGCTTTTGAATCAAGCTCTCGAACCTACACTCCTACCTACATGAAATGGGTACCATTTTAAAATGAAATAGGTACACATTTCAAGATGAAATGGGTACCTGTTTCTATTTACATCATATACCTACTCCTTTTAGAATATATATGCATTTTGGAGTGGGTATGAGTTTCATAAAATTTAAATTTGAAAACCATTATTTTATTTTGTTTTAAGCTTGGAAATCCAACCCTTAGCCTTGGACCTACAAGTTCAATGCCATGTAAACAAGAGAAAAATTGACTTTAGCAATATAGTTGATGACTTTTATTTTACAAATTTTTCATAAAATTAAAATCCATTATAAATAACAATGTCTAGTTTATATATATATATATATATATATTTGTATTGGTTATTTTTTCTATTTATTAATTAATCTATGAGGAAATCAATTCATAAACTTTAAATGTCGGGTATCAATAATTTTTAAATAACTTTTAAGTTTTAAAGTTTTTTGAAAAGAATTATAAGTGATAAATCTAGAACTCATTCTTTACACAATTTTTGTTTCTTCTTATGATTATTTTAGATCAAGTTATGTTGGTTGCACATGATAGGATTTTAAAAATAATAATTAGGACCAATAAGAAGATAATAAAAAATATTTACAAAAAATAAATTTAAAAAGCATCCTAATCAAACTTCACCATAATACACATCTTTCACCAAAAGAAATTACAAAAATACTTTTATTTAGGTTAAGTTATGTTGGTCATACACAAACATATTTTGGCCCTAAAAAGTGACTTTAAAAATTTATTTTTGTACATCCTATAGAAAATTAACTTGTATCATTTGGGTATTAGAATATATTATATATTTGAAAACTAGTCTCAAAATCCTATATTTCATATTATTGGAATTTCTTAATATTTTATGTGTAAGAGCTTCAAATATTTACTCCAAGTATGAAAAAATGATTTTCAAGGAAAGAACTTCCACTTTTTAGCCAAAAACTGGACCCATTATCTTGTAGTTACCCCTAGTAAGTATCTCAAGAAATAGAGAGCTAAGAGTACCATTAATGATTCATACTTTGATTTTTGGTGTCTTTACTTTATTCTCTAGATTATCTACTAGTTTCTCTCATATAGTTTCATATAGGTTAGATTATTTAGCATTAGTAGCCATTTTGTATGTTGCATGAATGTAAGTTATTCACACCAAATCTTCTCTTTTACTCTGAAAACTTCGAATACGATGCATTGGGTAGCATATGTAAGGAAGCTAAGGTAGCAGAACAACTTCTTACACTAATGCCAAGAGGATAATAATGCAAAAAAATTATAGATCTAAATAATAGTTACATAAACTTAAACAAAAATAAACACAAATATTATGCATTCCACAACACAATGATTTATGTGTGGGGAAAACCCTTTCGGGAGAAAAACCCCACACTCCAAAAGCCGCCCAATATATTATTCAGTAAATCACAAAAATTATAATATAATTGTAGAGCAAGCTTCTCATAGGAATATCACCACTCAGAGATCAAGAGAAAACACAACTACTAACAGAATCTCAAAATACATCACCATCTCTCTACCGCAACCGTAATATAACACCCTCATAAAATAGAGTTACATTCTAGGGAAAGATAGGCCAACAAAATATTCACCAGTAGATCTAAAACATAATAATTAATGGTATAGATTTACAATATGTCATTTATCTAATGTATGTTGGCCAAAATAGGAATTTTGTAAAAAAATTAACAAAAAATTGTTTACATGCATCCCACTCTCCCCCCTTGTTGCCACTGTATATTACACCTATCAATGTAACTAGGAAATATATATATATTCGTACATATATCCTATCAATAATAACTATTATATAATTGCAAGGTTGAGACACAATTTCCGAACTCATCTCCCACTCGTCAAACACCTTGCAAGACCAACGAGAGGGAGTAAACACTGTATCTTAATTGATAGGGGCCAAAAGGCCCATAATCTTTGAACACCATCTGAAATTTTCTATGCTCATAGGCTTAGTTAAAGAATCAACAACATTCATAAAAGTCTCCACCTTAACCAACTTCACCTTGCCATCTTCGACCATATCTCAAACAAAATGATGTTGTACATCAATGTGCTTAGTCCTAGCATGAAATGTTGGGTTCTTGGCTAAACATATCGCACTCTGACTGTCATAATGAATTGTGACTACACCTTGTTTTATTTCAATATTTGAAATAGTCTCTTTAGCCAAATGGCTTCTTTACAAGCATGAGTAGCTATGAGTAGCTTCCATATACTCTGCTTCAATAGTAGACAAAGGAACCACAACTTGTTGCTTACTCATCCAACTAATTGCACCATCAAATAATGTAAACACATAAGCACTGGTGGATTGTTTGCTATCAATATCACCTACCCAGTCTGAATCCACATAACCATGAATATCAAAGGAAATCTCATCTTCAATCACATTACTATGATAACATAAGGAGTAATCTAAGGTACCACATAAATATTTGAAGAATCTTTTAATTGCATCCCAATGAACTCTACTAGGATTAGACATATATCTAGAAATAACTCCCATTGCTTGGGAAATGTCTGGTCTAGTACAAACCATAACATACATCAAACTTCCAACTACACTTTGGTAAGGAATTTTTCTCATGTCTTCCATCTCCAAAGGGGATGTTGGACAATCTAAAATAGATAAATTTGTTCCAAAAAAAAGGGGGAACACACAATAGTTTACAATCCTGCATGTTAAATTTATGTAAAATGGAATTGACATACTTACTTTGGCCAATTCATAGCTTTCTATTCACTCTATCTCTTCTAATTTCCATCCCAAGAATGTGTCTAGCTGCACCAAGGTATTTCATTTCAAATTTAGCAATAATTTGAGATTTCAATTCTGAAATCATACCTTTCCCTTTGCCAATAAATAAAATATCATCAACATATAGTGCAATAAACAAGAAATGATCACCATCAATTTTATACTAAACACAATGATCTGATTTAGAACACTCAAATCCCAAACTCAACACATATGTATCAAATTTCTAGTACCGCATCCTAGGAATCTGTTTTAAGCCATACAAAGATTTCTTCAATTTGCAAACCAATTTACTTTTAAATTTCACCACATAGTGCTCTAGTTGCATCATATAAATATCCTCCTTCAAGTCACCATGAAGGAAATTAGTTTTCATATCCATTTTCTCAACCTCTAAGTCATTTTCTCAACCTCTAAGTCATAAGTAGCAACAATAGAAAGCAAAAATATAATGGATGCCATTTTTGCAATAGGAGAAAATATCTCTCCGTAATCAACAACCTTAACTTGAGAGTAACCTCTTACAACCAACCTTGCCTTGTAATTTTCAATACCTCCTTATAAACCAATATTTTTCTTGAACACCCACTTGCAACCAATAGGTTTTCATCCTTCAGGAAATGGTACAAGATCCCATGTATCATTCTTTTTCAAAGATTCCATTTCTTCATCCATAGAAATCTTCCAGGATTTTGCATCATTCATACCTAATTCCTCTTATAAAAATTTGGGTTCATCCATGTTAGTATTCAAAGAAAAAATACATCTCCAACCATTAGCTGTATACCTTTCAGGTGGTTTTCTATTCCTTATAGACCTACAAAAAAGTTGAGTTGGAGGTTCTTCCTCCTCTTCTGAAGATTCAAATCTAGATGAGATTTCCTCAACTTCTTGTCTATCCATGGGCCTCAATTCAACTTTCTTGGGTGTAGAAGGAAATTGAATCACATCTTCTTGTTTACTTTGTTCTAGCTGCAATGTAACAAAAGAAGGCTTAGTTTCTCTAAAAATAACACTTCTACTATATATTACCTTTTGTGCAACAGGTTCCCAAAGTTTGTATCCTTTCACACCATAACTATATCCAATGAAGATACATTTCATAGCCTTGTTCTCAAACTTTATTCACTTCTCCTTTGGCACATGTGCATATGCCTCACAACCAAAAACTCTAAGATGCCTTAATGAAGGCTTGTGGACCGACCATAAATCTATAGGCATCTTATCAACAAGAGTTGATGTGGGAGACTTGTTAATCAAGTAATAGGAAGTGTCAATAGCTTCAACCCAAAACCTTTATTCTCAGCCAACACCACTCAACATACTCCTAGCCTTCTCCATCAGTGTCATGTTCATTCTTTCTGCAACTCCATTTTGTTGTGGAGAATACAGAGTTGTCTTCTATCTATGAATACCACAATCTTTACAGAGTCTATCAAAATAATTAGAGAAAAATTCACCATCATTATCAATCTTCAAACATTTTATTTTTCTTTCCATTTTGCAACTCAACCATTGCTTTAAATTCGTTAAATCGACTGAAAACTTCAAATTCACTCTTTAGAAAATATACCCATGTCCTTCTACTATAATCATCAATAAATGAAACATAATATGTGGATTTACCAATTTAAGGAACATCTACAGGACCAAACACTTGAGAATGAATAAGATCCAATACACCATAAGATTTATGAGAACTCGAGTAAAACTGAACATGGTTTTGTTTTCCAAAAATGCAATGCTCGCATAAATCAAATTCAAGATTACAATCAGAAAAACCTTCAACAAGGTTTTTATTTTTCAAGGTCCTTAGACCATTTTTTCCAATGTGGCCAAGTCTTTGGTGCCATAACATATTTTTCTTTGCATGTAACTTTTTTTAAGAAGAAAGAGCACCCTTGGGTACCCAAAAGCCATGACCATCTGTTGAAGGTGAAACCCTCACTTCTTCCACAAACATTCTTTTCATAGAAGTACTATTGCCCTCAATAGTGCATGCATCCAACTTAGACCCTCTAACCATATTTGACACCTCTATAAATAACCATAGCACCTCTAACCATCTTGCATCCCACATTAGAAAATACTACCTGCACACCTACATCTATTAGTTTGCTTACAAATAATAGATTTTGTGCTAAACTAGGGATATGCAACACACCTTTAGTCCTTTTATTCTACTATCAGGAAACATGATTTTGACCTTACCACAACCAACAAAGTCTAAATGAGAATCATCACCCAATACACCTTACCTCCATCAAATTCTTCATATTCAAAAAATCAATCTCTATTAAAGGTCATATGAAAGTTGCAACTGAGTCAATTAACCAAGCATCATTACATGCATGAGTTGCCAAAGCTGCAATGAATGTGTCACCATCTTCCTTCTCAGACTCAGGATTAGAATCAAATTTCTTCTTTTTCTTCTTCTTTTCTTCACTGCATTCCTTATGAACATGTCTAGGATTATTGCAGTTCTAGCAAATAAATTTGGAATTTCCAAGAGATTTAGATCTCCCCCTGGACTTGGATTTTTCATTCTTCTCATTCTTCTTACCTTTTTCCTTAGGTCTTCCATGAACATTTAGGGCCTCCTTGGAAGTGATGGATACCTTCTTGCTCATCTCTTCGAAAAGCAAAGAACCCACCACATCTTCAGTCTTCAAAATAACATAAGTACTCCCAATATCCATAACAAGAGAATCCCATGAATCAGGCAAAGAACAAAGCAATATTTGATATTTCTGATCCTCATCCATTTTGACACCAACTGATGCCAATTGAGTCACCAAAATATTGAATGCTTCCAAGTGATTTGTGATTCATCCACCCTCTTCGATTCTCAAGGAATACAACTTCTTCCTCAAGAAAATCTTGTTCACTAAAGATTTGGCCTGATACATCTCACCAAGCTTCTTCCATAGTTTTTGCGTAGAGGTATCCTCATGAACATTAATTAAAATAGATTCTTCCAAGCACAATTTGATTAGACCCTTGCATTTACGGTCCATAACACCATATTGAGTAGCTTGAGTAGGATCTATAGGCCTTGAAACATTCTCATCAACACCATCCCACATATCTTGATCTATCAAGAGATCCTCTATCTTCAGCTTCCACGTTTCAAAATTGTTTCCAAAAAAATTATCCACCTCTATTCTCCTTGATGAACTTTCCATCTAAAAATTCCTACAACAGGATCACAAAGTATCTTCTACACAAGCTCCCACTCAAATATGAATTAGTTAAAAAAACACAACCCACAACTGAAACCAAAGGTGATCAAGCTTTGACACCACTTGTAAGGAAGCTAAGGTAGTGAAACAAATTTGTACACTAATCTTGAGAGGATAATAATGATTTTTTTACAAATCTTTAACAATTACATAAACTTAAACATAAATAAACACAAATATCATGCATTCCAGGGGAAAACCCTTTCGGGAGAAAAACTCCACACTCCAAAATCTACCCAATATATTATTCAGTAAATCACAAACATTATAATATACTTGTAAAGAAAGCTTCTCATAGGATTATCACCACTCAGAGATTAAGAGACAACATGTCTATTAATCGACTATGAAAATAAATCACTGTCTCTCTACCACAACCACAATACAATGCCCTCATAAAATAGAGTTACATTCTAGGGAAATACAAGCCAAGAAAACATCCACCATTAGATCTAAAACCTAATAATTAATAGTTTAGAATTACAATGTATCATTTATCTGATGTATGTTAGCCAAATTAGGAGTTTCCTACAAAAGTTAACAATTTCTTTTTTACACGCATCCCACTCTCCCCCTTTGTTGCCATTGTATATTACACCTATCAATGTAACTAAGAGATATATATATATATATATATACATACATACATATATATATATCCTATCAACATTAACCATTATATAATTGCAAGGCATCCAAAGAGAAATTCCTCATTTACACATTTATTATATATCCTTAAGTAAGGTATGTTGTTGGGAAATTGTGTCTCAGCCTTGCAATTATATAATGGTTATTGTTGATAGGATATATACATATATATGTATATATATATATATATACATATATATGTATATATCCTATCAACAATAACCATTATATAATTGCAAGGCTGAGACACAATTTCCCAACAACATACCTTACTTAAGGATATATAATAAATGTGTAAATGAGGAATTTCTCTTTGGATCTAGTGCTCATGAGTATGGTGATGGATTTATTTTTGACATTTTTATATTTCTCTATTGAAATATTTTTTTTAAAAAGATATTTAATATATGGATTTTCCCCCTCTCAGTATATTGTGTGCCCTTTAATTGGTATAAGATCCAAGTTCCTTTGAAAAAGCTTAACATGAGATAGATTCAGGATGGCACACTCAGTGACTGAAGAAACATTTTCTTCAAATAAGGCACCACTCTTTGATGTATCCAATAATGCTTTTTGGAAAGTAGGGATGGAAGCATACTTGATGGCCCTAGGGTTTGATGTTTGGAAATCTGTTTTGGATTGCTATGAGATCCTCGAAATTCCCCCAAGATATTAAGCTAAAAAGAAGGCTTGTGAGAAAAATAGTAAAGCAAGGAATGCTATTTTATGTGGTTTAACTAACTATGAGTTTGTAAAGATCATGCATTGTAGGAAAATGAAGGAAGTGTGGAGTAAGTTACACAAAATCTATGAAGTTAATGACAAGGTCAAATAAGAAAATATTCAAACTCATCAAGGTCAGTTTGAAAGTATGAAAATGAAGGAAGAAAAAAATATTTCCACATTCCTACTTCGGGTTGATGAAGTTGTCAATTCCATCAGAGGTCTTGATGAAGAACTGAAAGAAGGTATGATTGTGAAAAAGGTACTCAAATCCCTTCCCCAAAAGTCTGATGCAATATTTTTTTGAATAAGCTAAAGATTTGAATACTCTAACTATGGATGAGTTACATGGAAATATGAACTCCTATGAAATGAGAATAATGAATGACAAATTTTTAAGAAAATAGGTTGCATTCAAGGCATCCAAGAAGAAAGATGCTCTAGATTTAGAAGAAAAATCAGATTTGGAGGAAGAAAGCTTTGTTAAAAAAATGTAGAGGTTCCATAAAGTATAAAGGTAAGTTTCCTTTCAAATATTTTAATTGTGGTGAAGTAGGACATTTCATGGCTAAGTTTCCATGTAAAGAATCTAGCAATGATGAAAATAAGTCATTCCCAAAAGGAAATGTTTTTTAGAGAAATTAGAAAAGTATTTTATCAATGAGGAAGGCAACTCATCTCATGATGATGACCAAGAAACTTTCAAGAATGAAGGAGAAAATTCTCTTTTCATGGCTATGGAAACCTTTGAAGAAGATACAAAAATGAAGTCTAGAATTGATGATGATGCTGAAGTAGATCTTGTGGAAGATTTGTTCTGGTTGGTAAGGAAATCAAAAGACTAAAGAAAAGAAATGTAGAAGAAGTGAAATATGAGGAAAAACTATCTTAGAATATTGAGCAAGTAGAGAAGATGGTAATTGATCTAAAGATTAAAGTGGAATAGGTACAAAATATTGAAGAAGTTCTGACTGAAAGATTGCTATCAAGAGACAAGGATTGTGAAAAACTTGAATTAGAGATTGTATCACTAAATAAAGATATTGAAGAAGTAAATCATCAATTGAAGTTAAATTTTGGGAAGAGCACAAAGATCTTGGATTTGATAATAGAAAGCTAGAGATCACCACATATCATAATTAGTCTTGGTTTTACTAAGATACAAAAGAATAAGGTGATTGAGCAACTAGTGAAGTCTGTTGTTGAGAATTTGGAAGAGAATGGATTAAAAAGTTCAAAATTATAAAAATTTGTAGTAATAAATGAAAGCAAGGCACTAAATGATGATTCCATCCAAGTGCACTGATAAAAGAGAAGATCCAAAAGAAAATCTTCAAGAGGACAGGGATACAATACTAGGTTCGATCATTCTTTTTTTGGCTATTGTTTTAATTGCAATCATTTTGATCATAAGGTTGTGAATTCACTAGTATAATTTGATAAATAAATGACTACATTACTAACACTAGTAGTATTTTGAAAATAAATGACTAATTTGGTCATTTATAAGTGACTAATTTGGTCATTGGGTAAAATCACAACTAAATGACTAAATAAATGACTAATATCAAACAAATAAAAATGACTAAATAAATGACCAATATTAGACAAATAAAAATGACTAAATAAATGACTAATATCAGAAAAATAAAAATGACTAAATAAATAACTAAATAAATGTGCTCATTATTAAAATCTTGGCCATAATTTTCATTTAGTGTGAGAATTATGTTAGGGTTAGGGGTGGAATTATGGTTAGGGTTAGGGTTTGGATTACAATTATAATAGGTTTCAGGTTAGGAATAAGGTTTTGGTTAGTGTTAAGGGTATGGTTGGAATTACTATTAAGCCCTAATCCAAATTGGACCTTAGTTATATCCTAACCCTAACCCTAACAAAAACCTAACCCTAATTGAAGAAACCCTAAATCTAACACTAATCAACGTAAACTTAAGTGAGCACTAACACTAATTGAATTGTAACCTTAACCCTAATTAATTAATCATAAACCTAATTCAACCCTAACTGGCCTAACCCTACCCCTAACCCAAATTGTACCCTAACTGTAATAGTAAACCTAATTGAACTATATACCTAAGCCTGATTAAACCCTAAGTATAATCCTATTTGAACCCTAACCCTAACTAAAGCCAAACCATAACCCAAACCCTAATTGATGCTTAACCCTAATACTAACTTTGAGATTTATTTTAGAACCCTAAACCTAATTAACTTTAACCCTAATGCTAACCCCAAGATCTATCCTAGAACCCTAATTAAACCCTAACCTAATTGAATTTTAATCTTAAGATTAAACGTAACCCTAATCATAACCCTAATTGAACTTTAACCCTAAGCTTTATCCTAATTTGAACCCTAATTGCATAATGCTAATGTAATATGCTAACCCTAAATCTAATCCTATCTCTAACCCTAATTGAATCCTAACATTTATCATAATAAAATCTAATTGAACATTAACCCTTTTCTAACCCTAATCATGATAAAAATAATTGAATCCTAGTCATAACCATAATTCAATCTTAATTAAACCCTAATTGTAACGTAACCCTAATATTAATTAACCCCTAATTGCACCCCAATCATAATAATATTAATCATAACCTTACATGAAATCCAATTGTAACCCAAAGCACAAGCTTAATTGTAGAACAGTAACCCAAAACCTAATTAACCCTAATTGTAACCTTAAGTGAATAGTAACCCTAATTAAATTATAACCTTAACCCTAATTTAATCCTAAACCTAATTCAACCCTAACCCTAACCATACCCCTAACCCAAATTGTACCCTAACCCTAACCCTAATAGTAACCCTAATTGAAATATATACCTAACCCTAATTAAACCCTAACTAAAGTCCTAATTGACCCCTAATCCTAATTGTATCGTAACCCTAATTGAGTTGAAACCATAGCTGGATCATAACCCTAATTGAGTTGTAATTTTGATTGTACTCCTATTTGAACCCCAACTATAACCTAACCCTAATTTAACCCTTAGTCAAACATAAAATGGAGAGGGAGATATAGATAAGATACAAAGAGGTGGATAGAGAAAAAATAAACTAAACTCCTATAATAAATTTACTATTACAAATATATAATTTTGTCTAATGAAAAATTATATTTAAAATATATATTTATTGAGTGAATGCTAATTGAGACCTTTGTTAGATAAAAATCATTTGCTAAATGACCTACCAATTGACCTCACGTACTACACATATGTTTGAAAAAATACACCAAAATTTTCTCTAATTGACCTTTCATACCTGTTCGGTGTACCTATTACACACCAAGGTGCAATTGCTAGTAATAATTATATATATATATATATATATTTAACATGTCAAAATGTGCTTATTATTAAAATGGCCATAATTTTAATTTTAATAAACATACTCTAAAACCTTCCTCAAGACCTTATTTTCAATGCCCGCCAAAATGGAGAAGTGAGTCGCATAGCCTGCTAAAATGGCCATAATTTTGATTTTAATAAACATACTCTAAAACCTTACCTTATTTTGAATGCCCACCAAAATGGAGAAGTGAAAACGCCTGATTTTGGATTGCAGAAGACACACAACACAGTAATCCTTGTCACATTCAAAATACCAATGAAGTTGTAAGCAATAGTAGAATATACTTACATCGTAGCAATAGCTTAACTATCATTACAAATTTGCATAAGTGGAAACTAAATGAAGACACCAATAATGTATACAACACCACAAGCAAGAAGCAGGTAGCTTGCAATGTCTTGAAAAAGAGCTAATATCTGTTTCTCCCCTTTAACATTAGATAAAATTTTTGTCATTACAAAAACATTGCATGTAGAAGACATAATCATTTAAAATCAATTCACTGCTATTTACAAATATTGTGGTGCATAATCATGCATCTAGATCATCATTATTTGGGATGAAATTGTATTTTGACATTTTGTTTAAAAATAAGCAAATATTAAACATCAAGTACAAAATGTTGATATAAAACAAAAAAAAACTATTGGGATATCAAAATGGGAAAGAAAATATATTATATAGCATACATTTTGAATGCAGGAAAGGTGTACTAAAAAATTTAATAGAAAGGGAATGTCTCTCCTAATCTTAATTGGGCCATATTTGATCAAAACTCTCTAGCCTTTGATGAATTAGATAATCAAAATGAGAGTCAATAGAAACTTCATGTAAGGAAGTATAACCATTCATAGAGAAACAAGATGAAGTAATCTCTTGTAGCTCTGAGGGCATTAAATGTTGAACCTTATAAGAATTTTAAACAATTCTCCAAGTATCACCAATGTAAGTTCTGTTGTGAGTGTTTTTCCTCTATTATTTTGCTTGTAGGTATGCTGAACAAGTGTTTTTTGTGTTACATAGGCCTTCAAATCCCAAGAAGCAAAGGGTGGTTGCATATGCTTCAAATCCATGCTCCAAGTTAGTAATAGAGGAAGGGTATTTTAATATTTTATGGGCTTTCCTATTTTAATAAAAATTTAATGGGTGAAAGGTATCTTCAGGATCATTTACACTAGACATGCTTTCCTTTTAAAGATTACTTAGTTCCCAATAAGAGGCATGCACCTATGCATTGTATTTTTGGCTTTTGAATTTTTTGCTTCCTTATTCTAACTTGGGCACTAAATTTAATTGATAAGTCAAACTTGGAAGAAAAAAAACTCCATCTTGTAGCAAACTTGAATCCCAAACTTGTACTCAAGCTCGAATAGGCAAGTTAGGTTACAATCTGTTAAGAGACATTTTTTGTCTAAATGACCTTGGTACTTTGGCCAATTTCAGTATATAAGGGCCTAGTTTGGTTAGTTAATGGTTGAGTGATTTGTAGTTATATGCCAAATCCTTATATTGGCATGGAAGTTAGGTTTTGATATATAGCTGCACTTTGTAGAGGCTCCAACTCTGGCTATATTGCACATTTTTCTTAGACTTAACATTCTCCATAAAATAATCATGTAGTATTCCTTATTAAAAGAAACAACTTATTGGAAAGCATTGCCTTCATTGAAGAAAATGGTATAAATTATATGTTTCTTGTCCCCTAATTCTTCTTCAAATAAATAACTCAATGATTTTATTATTGAATTTACCTTGCACACTTATATGTTGGAGTTCATTACTTCTCTACTTATGGGCTCTCCAACATTCCTCACTCATAGCACAAGTCTTAGAGCCAAGCTCACATTTACCAATTTTACTACCGAAAATTCCTTAGGCTTGAATGTGAGGAGAGCTTCAAGGGGGAATTGTCTACCTCCTAGGATTGTCCCCCTCTTCAATCAACTCTTTAATTGCTTTTGGAAATTATTTAAGAACCCCTTTTTTTATTAATATCTGTGGACCTAAATTTTGGGTTGAATCTAATCCAAATATATACAATTTACAATAAACAAAGGAAGTATAAAGTTGTACAAAGATATCCATACATAGAAAAATAGGGTAATTATTGATGTGAGACTATGTGTCACATATATTTATTGAGATGTGCATAATATAAGTACTAGCATAAGAAACATCAAATGGTGCTTATAAAGATTATATCTAGTAGACTAGATCATATCAATTGAGATCCGTTGGTCAACTTTGTTTATTATCTTCCTTCTAATTCTCAAGGTTATTGAAAGTTATAGTCTTAGTTTATGTATAGTCTCTTTTTGTCTCATTTTCTTTTTGGTTTGTATTTTTTGGATTTTTCAAGCATAGTTTGCATACTGGCATAAAAAAAAATCAAATGATGCTTCTAAAAACTCAACATTTGAACCAAAAACCATTTTTAGCCATTCCAAGCTCCCTTCAAATGCATCCAAACTGTCCAATGTTTCTCTGATCAATGTCTCATCTAGGGGTCAAATCTCACAAATTCAAATCGTACTGGGAGTTTCCCTTATAGATTTGATTTGATGCATTTGATAGTTTTTTCCTCTTCTTTAGCTCCTCTACAAGTTCAAAGAAAATAAATATTCTTATAAGTTATAACATGTCTTCTTTGGAAGTAGCTTGTTGCAAAAAAATTTAAGAATATTGTTACAACATATTTATTTTACAAAAGAGAACATCAAAGCTTCTACAATAAAGATTAGTTTAATGGTATCTTTTGATGTTGCCAATAGATGCACACATTTGAATTGCCAAATTAAGGTCATATGCTCTTTAATGGTTTATGGTTTTAAATTATACTAGAGTATGCTTATGCAATTTCTTTTAACTTGATAACATGTTTATTCCTAATATTTTTATTATTGGACTTCAAAAATGTGTCAAAAATTAGAATTCATTTGATGCTTATGTAAACATGTTTTGTTCTTACAAAGACCAACTTTGTTTCCTAGTGGTTTTATGGCTATTATCAGGTATATTTTACTTATCATCTTCATTGTAGAGTTAGTTGAACTCTCATTATATAGTTTGAATATGAGGCAATACAAAGACCATTTTGTTTTTGGTTTAAGCTTCATTTCAATAACTGGTGCAGGGGCACCATTAAAATGGATGATGATTTTAAGTAGGCTTTAGGAATTTGTTAGATTTTGAGTTTATTATTCTAAATAAGGTCATTAAGACCACTCTTTAATGTATTTAGGCTTAACTTAGACCTAATAGGTGTTTGGAAGAGTCATCTTGGGAAACAATGGTGAAATATGTCAAATTGCTCCATAATATAAAGAACATATGTAATCATGAGTTTTAGAGGATTTTGGTGAGTGAGGTATTAGTATGTTAAATAAGGTCATAAATACCATTATGTTGTGTATGTGATTATTTTGGAGGGGTAAAATATAAGGGGATGTCAAATTATGTAAGGTTACTTCCTAAATTGTAATGATGTTATTAGTGCAAAAATACTTGTTAAGGAAAAGACCAACAGTCACAATGGTTTGAAAGGTAGTTTGGTGGGTGTAGGAAGTTAAAGATAGTTGGTAAACCTTTAAAAAATATAGGATGCACCGATGTAAAGTATTTCTTGAAGAAATCAATCAACAATTCATTGTTCTCAGCATTGTAATCTTCAGATTTCTCTATTTTCTCTCCATTTGTTATTGTGATACAATTTTTACATAAGGACTTTGCTTGTAAATTATTTTGTTATTTGTAGGGTAATGTATTAACATCATTCTCCAAGTGGTTGAAGGCCTAATACTTAGTGGAGTGCTAGTTTTTCTCATTTTTGTGGTTGTAGGTCTATTTACCTTGCCATAGGGTTTTAACAGTCTAAATGTTGTTTTAGACCCCATCCACCTACTGTTTCTTCTATATCTCAGTGGGATGGGGATTTTTTAGTGGTTTCCAATGTTATGGTGATAATTTAGGGTAGAGGGGACTCCTGGTGGGTGTGTGGGCTTGATGTTTGGAGTAATTTCTTTGTAAAGTTGGAAGAAAATGAAGGCTAGAATGGTGAATATGACTACGGGCTGTTAGGAATGGTGGTTTTATGAAATTTTTAGCATGAGGGGGTGTATAATAATGTGTTTGATAATTTGGTAGGATCTAAAGAAGCCTTGGAATCAAATTTTTAATAAACCCTATGTTTTAGCCTAAAAATGAGGGTTTGAAGAATAAGGAACCTAGAAGCCGTACAAAAGAGAACCACTGGTAGAATTTGGGGTTTGGACATGTGAAAAGTTCTTCCCCATTGTTATATTGAGTTCCTCATTAGTTTCTTTCGTACCTCATTTGGAAAATAGGCTAATTTAGTAGCCTTTTGGGTAGGACAACCTATTGAATCTTTGTGTTGTTGTAAAGGAACCCTTGGTGATCTTTTAGGACAGTGATTTGGGAATTGAAAAAATTCTAGTTTGATGCTTGATTGGCTATTGGATGGCCTTCTTTAAAATATGTCTCAATTTGTTACAATTTGAAGAATAGTAGCCTCTATTGGTGTCTTGAGGGTAGATTGGGTGATTGTGATTTCAAGGGTTGATATCTTATTGAAGTCTAATCATTTTTGGTCTAATTGTGAGTTTCTCACCTTGTATGCATCAATAAATTTCATTGATTAGAAAGTATCCATTTGATTTTATATTACTCAATTATAAAGCATTTAGTTACCAGATGCTAAGCATCTTTTATAGAAAAATTCAAATAAGACTAGAGTAGGTATCTTTTTGATGTTGGCAGCCATTTTCAATAGGTGATGATGTTGGAATGTGGGTTTACCTATCTTCTATCTCATTTTTAAGTAATTAGATTTACAAAGTTTTATACCAACAAATATTTTGAGAGCATCCTTGTAAAATCCATTTTGTGCATATCTTGCAATTATTGCATTCCATGAAATGACATCTCTTTGAGGCATTCCATGAAAGAGTTCATGTGCCTTGTGTACATTTCCACATTTTGCATACATGTCTAATAGAGCACTTCCAACAATAATATCTGACAAAAATCCCCCATCTATTATGCTCTGATGGATGTTCATACCCTGCTCCAAAGCTCCCATTTTGGCACAAGTAGGGAGGATGTTGGCATAGGTTGTGGAATTTGGCTTCATGCCTACTAATTGTATTTGATTGAAAATTTCTAAAGCCTTTTCAACAAATCTATTTTGTGCATATCCTGCAATCATCATATTCCATGAGATGGCATCTTTGACACCCTTCAATGCTCCAACCAGTATAGTCTCATCCTTGTATGTTTATTTACACCATGCTAATGAAGATTATAAAGAAAATAGTTTTAGTGGCAATCTCTATGTTTTTTCTGCTTTTTTCTTTGTTTTTTTAGATCATACCTAGGGTGACAACTAAAAGGACATATAACATATTGAGAATTGTAAGTGTGTAAAATATGGTGTTTTGTGTAGTTAGGAATCAGGTGCAATCTCTTTCATTGTTCAAAGTTTAAAAGTTAAATGGGAGGTGAAAATTGAGTAAATGGTATACAAATTTAAAATGTTAAGGAAATTTGATTTTTGATTTTTTTTTACAGCCTACCATTATTATTTGTTTGATGTCTCTTTGTCTGGATGGTTATGATGATAAAACATGTTTAAAGAGTTGAACCATATTACAATGGTTTTATAATGTTCTATTTATTGTAAAGAATTTAATTAATGAGTGGATTGGTATTCACTAACCTTGTTATGGCCTAAACATGGTCTTACCATAAAGGAAATGGAAGAACTACATGATGACATAAAAATGCATTTGGAGTTGGATCGAGCAACTCCAACACATATTGAATATTAGGAGGTTTGTTTTTCCTCATCTATCCCTGCAATTTTGAAAGATGCCTTTTTTGGACCATATACATTTCATCTCTTTATGTAGAACTTTTTCATATGTATTCTATTGAAATTGATTTGGCTGAAGATGATTTGATCGTAATGGATTTGCTTAATTTTTAGAGTGGATGGTATGTAGATTTGTTTATTGTATTTTACCTTAGCATTAATGCAATCACATGTGCTTCTATTTCTCAAGTCACTGGTAGTTGGACATACAATTTCCTCAATTTGATATTTAGATTAGACTTATTTACTTTCAGTTCAAATTGATTATGCATTTTTCTTACATACTGATATTAGAGACTCTCTCTGATGCTTCCACTGCTTTACTCTTTTCATTCTTTTTGGGCTATCGATGGGACTAGATCCTTTGTTCAAGTGATAGGTGTTTCTTTAGCCAATGGATTTTTACCTTTCCATTGTGACTTATCCTTTTGCCCCATCAGAGGAACTTACCAATGACTCCCATCAACAAATCATAGTGTCCTTGATGGAGATTGATGCATATCGTTGTATAAGGGAGACATTGAGCCAACTCCTACTGATTTTAAATTCTCTTCATGACAAATTTTGTACCTAAGTACTATTGGAGCATGGGGGGGATAATGCATTGAGTCCTGCCGATGTTTATCACTCTCGTCGGTGATCTCATGTTCTGGAAAAGGTTGCAAAATTTGGCTTTACACATACCAATTGTATTTTCTTGAAATTTTCTAAATCCTTTTCAACAAATCCATTTTGTGTATATCCTACAATTATTGCATTCCATGAGATGACATCTCTTTGAGGCATTCCATCAAAGAGTTCGTGTGCCTTGTGTACATTTCCACATTTTGCATACATGTCTAACAAAGCATTTCCAACTATAATATTTGACAGAAATCCCCCAGCTGTTATGCTCTGATGGATGTTCAAACCTTACTCCAAATCTCCCATTTTGGCACAGGAAGGGAGGATGCTGGCATAGGCCATGTAATTTGGCTTCACACCTGCTAATTGCATTTCCTTGAAAGTTTCTAAAGCCTTTTCAACAAATCCATTTTGTGCATATCTTGCAATTATTGCATTCCATGAGATGACATCTCTTTGAGGCATTCCATCAAAGAGTTTGCATGCCTTATGTACGTTTCGACATTTTGCATACATGTTTAACATAGCATTTCCAACCATAATATCTGAGAAAAATCCCCCATCTATTATGCTTTGATGGATGTTCAAACCCAACTCCAAAGCTCCCATTTTGGCATAGGTAGGGAGGATGTTGGCATAGGTTGTGGAATTTGGCTTCACACCTACTCAGGGCTTACATTTGGTGGTCGACCTTGCCTAGTGTCAACAAATTTTTTAATGATGGTTATCTATTCAAAGGTGCCCTTAGAACATTATGATATACCTTAGTGTAAGTAAAATTATATATAAATCAAATATATATAAATATCATTATAATTCTATATAAATTTTGATAGTCTATCCAAAATCTATCCTTTCATCTAATACAATCTTCTTAAAATTTTGATTGTATTTTACAACAGAAAAATCTCTAAATACAGTTTTACGACCATCAAATTTAAGACCTGCACCTGCTAATTGTATTTGCTTGAAAGTTTCTAAATCCTTTTCAGAAAATCCATTTTGTGCATATCCCATAATCATCGTATTCCATAAGATTTCATCTCTTTCAGGAATTTTGTACTCAAAGTAGGTTGCAATTGATTAGGTTTTTATAATTTTTAAAATTGATTTAGGAAACATAGGAAAATATATACCTTGAAAAATCTCTATATATCATGATTTTTTCAAATTTTTGAGTTAGTATTGAGTTTCCATGTTGAGTTTGAGGTTGAGCCCAATGTCTATGTTAAGTTTGAGTTTGGTAACTATGATATAATAATTGGTGCCTCCCATGGATCTCATGGTATATATGACACTAAAAAAGTGCTCCTTGGTCTCCTCTCCTAGAGAGAACAAAGGTGGAGATCCATTTGATATTGTAAAATATGGTGGTTAGTCTCAATTTAAATGAGAGCATACTCTCAATTGGCCAAGAGGAATCCACAACTCCTCCTAGTCTCCAACAAAATGGTGTGGCCTTGAGAAAAAAATGGTCAATTACTAAAACACAAAATCCATGATTTATGGTAAGGATTCATCATGTATCTTTTGTAGTGATTTGCGGGAAATGCTTTGAGATTCTTTCATGAATGGCTGAGTTCAAAGCTTTTATGAGGAGAACCCCTTATCACATGTTGCTCTATTGTGAAAGTGGCACAACAATTCTGATTTCCAAGTGAAATGTTAATCGTAACAATTCTTTGCATCTCATTCACTTTGTGCTATTTAATTGTTTTCTTTAGTTCAGGTCAATCATCTATTTTCAATTTTATGATGCTAAGAATAAACCATTTGATGAGTTTTATTATAGGCTAGGAGTATGCTGGAAAAGGTTGTGGAATCTAGATTTACACCTGCCAATTGCATTTGCTTGAAAGTTTCTAAAGCATTTTCAACAAATCCATTTTGTGCATATCCTACAATATTGCAATCCACAGACCATAGTTTAACATGATATCAAAACACAACAATTGAGATCTTCCACATCGATGATTGGAATGTACCATTACCTGTGAGGGAGTTACCAAAATATTTTAGTACACTTACATCAATGATTTTAAGTATCTTGAACCTATCAATGGTTTTAGGTACCCTAATTACACTAGTTATTAGGGTGTTGTTGATCCACACCTGTGTTAGGTCGTTGTTCTATTCTTTTTTCAGTTGATTTATTTAATTTTGATGTGTTCCAACAACTGCAAAAATGACTAGTATTAGTCTCAAAGAGGGTGATTAACTTGAACATACTTCCATTTTTGCACCTTGAAAGTGTAGATTGGAGATGACATTAGAAGTTGATTTTTGGGTCTATGTTAACACCAAGGTTGCACATTCTACAAATATTCTCTAGTTGCTTGAATATGACAAGAAGATAGACAAATCATAGCGAATCATCTTAGGTTACAAATAGATCAAGTGCTCAAGAAGGGTGTTAACTGTTATCAGATACTTGTAGTAGTTGTACCATCCATTATAATTTTTATCTACTATATTTTCACGAAAATATTAATGAGTTACACCATGCTATTCTAGGTAACATTCTTATTTGCTTTTCATTCTATCTTTGTATAAATGGTTTTCTATTTTAGTTGATTTAGGACAACTACTGATAAATTGAAGTTCTTGATCTGATTCTATGACAGGGCTTTTGTTCTCAGTACTTGTAACTGTTGTTGTAACTAATGTTGTGAAAGATGCAATTGATTGACCTTGCCCTAACTTTTTTTGGTAGCGTTTTCCAGATGGAATATCGGTTGAGAACTTATCAACCTCTAGTACTAAACTTTAGTCTTCATTTTTTTTCTCTTCCTCATTAATGATCATTTTGGTGGCAAGCTCTTTATTTACTATTATAATTATTATTTTATCATTGATGATTCAAATTAGCCTTCTAACTGGTATGAGGTTGTTCCAAAATTTTTATAACATTACATGGAGGGTTGAGTGTCATGGCAATGAACATGTCATGAGGGAAGGTCACAAAATCTTTCAACCTAGTGGACATACTTCATGTAAGTGCAACATCCTATACCTTTTGTTAAAATCATTAGGGGAGGTTTTCCTTTATTTATAACCTGTGGAAAATTTACAAGGTGTGGAATATACAAGAATACTTGCATTCATACAAAAATTAGCTATTAGATCAATTATTTAATAACATGCTATCTTAATAAAACAACACCATGCAGAGAAATAATGACATATTTTCTCTTGTAATATTGAATTTTCTGAGTTTTTGATGTGCAAATTCTGAAACCTTATTTTCAGATTGTAGCTCCAAATTGGAGAAGTTAAAGGTGAATACCAGCAAGGAAGAGTTTGGAGGAGCCAAAACCAATAGTGGCGAGAAAGATATGGATTTGCAAGGGGATTAAATGGGTCAAGCCCCTGTAGGAGGTTGTTTCCCTTCCAAAAGGATTGTAGTTAAGGAAGGGGAAAATAGTATAAGTATATGAAAATAGGAGTATTCTATTTATATAGTGTCTGTAAGTTGTATAGTGTCACTAAGACATTAAATGTAACCAATGAGATTTTGATTTGCTAATGAGGCTTAATGAAGTAAATTTTTAGAGTGGTTTTTTCTCCACTCAGAAATACTATGTTGTGGCTCCTCTAGTCTTCATTTCATGGTGTTTTTTAACATTTGAATATCTATGATACTTGAAGTTTATATGTATAAATTTGTGAGGATTAATTAAGTTAGATTTGATTTGTAATGACTAAAGTAATGACTAAATATATGACCAATTAACAAAAATAAATGACTAAATATATGACTAAACAAATCACTACCATGACTAAATAAATGACTAAATTAATGACTAAATCAATGACCAAACCAATGACTAAATAAATGATTAAAATAGTTTAGTCATAAATTTAGCGGTGTTATAAATGACTACAAATAAACCACTAAAATAGTCATGTGAATAAAATTAATGACTAAATAAATGACTAAATAAATGACTAAATAAATGACTAAATCAATGACCAAATCAATGACCAAATCAATGACCAAATCAATGACCAAATTAATGACTAAAATCAATGACTAAATAAATGACTAAAATTGTTTAGTCATAAATTTAGTGGTGTTATTAATGACTACAAATAAACCACTAGTAGTCACGTGACTAAAGTTAGTCATTTATATGCAATTTTTAGTAGTTTATTTAGTCATATATTGTTGTTTGTGTACTATTGATTGTAGAAAGGATTTGGCAAGAAAAAATGATTTTGTTAGTAGAAATGCATTTTCACCTTTGTATAATTTCAACATTATTTGTCACAAATGCAACAATTTTGGACATATTGCTAGAAAATGTAGAAGTAATTTCATGATCTCTCCTATACTAGATATAAAAGGAAATAAGTTAGAATGTTAGAATAATGAAGTAGATAGAGTTTGGAAGAAGAAACCAAAGGAACAAAGATCAGATAAATCCATGGTGGCTTAGACTACATTACATGCCCAAAACGAGAAGAACCTATGGATCACTGAAAATGGATGCTCTAGTCACATGATTGGAGAGAAGAGAAAGTTCATGCACTTCAAGAAGTTTCATGGAGGATTTGTAACCCTTGGTAACAATTCTATTGCTAAGGTTATTGGTAAGGGTATTTTGAGTCTTGATATTAGAAAGACAAGAACTCATTATGTTCTATATGTAGAAGGATTGAAGCACAATATTTTAAGTGTAAGTCAAATGTGTGACAAAGGATACAAAATTTCATTCAGTGCTAAAGGTTGTGAAATCAGAAAGTTTGGTACTGGTGAGTTAGTTGTAGAAGGAAGTAGGATAGTGATGTATATCATCTTAGTGAGGTCAAAAAACATAATTTATTCGTAATACAAAGAGAAGAGAGTTGGATTTGACATAGAATATTTAGAAACATAAATCTTGATGATCTTGTGAGGATCATCTCAAAAATAATGGTAAGAGACATGTAAAAGATCAAGAAGCCTCGATCTGCTAGCTACAAACCATGTCATGAAGGAAAAACAATAAGGACTAGATTTATTACTAAGGAATATTCTATAACAAAGCCATTATATTTGATTCATATTGATCTATGTGAACCAATGAGGACAAAGGACATACAAGTTGATAGGTATTTTATGATGCTTATTGATATGATTATTCTAGAATGACTTGGATTACTTTTCTAAAATAAAAATTAGAAGATTTTGAGAAGTTTAAAGTATTTAAGGCTATGGTTGAGAATGAAACTAGAAGAACAATCAAGTGTATGAGATTAGATGAAGATGGATAATTCACTTATGATTGGTATGATGAATTCTATGACTTGGATGGGATTTGGAGATGATTTTTTGCTCCTAGAACTTCATAATAGAATAGAATAGTTGAGAGGAAGAACCGTATTGTACAAGAGATGGACAAAACAATGTTAAGTCAAGAAATTTTTTCAAACATGTATTAGAGAGAAGCATTTTAGATTGAAATATATATTTTGAATAGAGCTTAAATTATACCAAATAATACTAAAACACCATATTAATTGTGAAAATGAAGACTAGATTCAATAGATTCAGTGAAAAAGGATGAAAATTTGGGTAAGTTTGATTCTAGATTTGATGAAGGTATTTTCATGGTTATTTTGTGACAAACAAGGCTTATAGATTTTATAACAAAAGATTGAAAAGGATTTTGGGAAGTGTTAAAGTAAGTATTGATGAAACAATATAGTCCACTGATACTCAAGATGAAAAAGATAATGAATATTTAATCCACAGTAGGGATGAAGAATAAAAAAGTGATTTTGAGGATATAGTTACAAAGACTTCAGTTAGGTATGCTTAGAAGAATTATACTAAGATCAAATTGTAGGAGATAAGGATAGTGGGGTTCAAAACCAGAGAAGAATTGAGAAATCAAATGAACAGGTACACTTTTTGTTGAAAGAATGAAGAAGGTGCCCTCTGGATTTGTTGCCATTGACGCCAACATTGGTTGGTAATTGAATATGTAATTAGTTCGTCCATATTGATCTAGTATCTTGATTCAAAAAATTTTGCAATAAAAGGGAATTCAATGAGTCTTTGATATTTTGATCAGGAATGTCAGTTGTAGTTATAAACAAATTTTTATCATGTTTTTGTGATCTGGTTGAACTATCCTAATGACAAAACTTTGGTGTTCTTTTGGCCAATTTTTTTTATCTCTTCCATGGTCCTCTTTAGGTCCAAGCTGACCAAACACTTGGGTAACAAATTTTTGTTCTATGTGTCAAAAGGAATTTTATATTAAGCCAACAAGACTTTTGTATTTTTGAGTATTCTCTCAATTAGGCTGACCTCGTTGATAAAGGAAGTTGTGCTTGTGTATATATTTATGATGGTAAAAGCAATGAAAGAGAGTAGAGATGATATGCAAGTAATGCGGCAAGTGTAATAGTACGAAGTTACCAGGATAGTGTTTGTATACTGGAAGCCAGAGAATTTTTTTGATATTACCAGAGCATAACTGGAACTGCTTTCAACACTTTGAAGGTGAACTTCTTCAGTTCATTTTGGTAGTAAGCCACATCTTTTGTATCTTGTTAATAAGCCACATTTTGTATTCATGTTGTGAACCTTTTCAAGGATAGTGAGTCCTGGTAGTGAGCCTTATAATATCTTATAGCTGGTTATAATATATTGTGAGCTAATCCTCACTGTGGTTTTTCCCATTTTGGGTTTTCCACATAAAAATCTTGGTGTTAATGTGTTATGATATCTTTTAAGTTTGGTTCACTACTACTATTAGATATGGATTGATAATTGAATGATTAATAAATAATTTTTCTTGTGGAATACTGATTCACCCCCCCTCTCGGTATTCGATATATTCAATAATTAGTATCAGAGCTTAGTTCCTCCAAGAAAGTCTTATAGCTTGAGGAAGATCTCAAAATTGAATACATGGCTAGAAAATACCATTTTGTTCCTCAGGAAGAAGAATTTGTATCTGAAGAGATCAATGTTTCTCTTGAGGAATTGAATAAAAGTGAGGATGAGAAGGAAACTCTAGAAGGAAATCTAAAGGAAGCAAATGATTGTATTAGGAAGCTGAGAGAGCAAATAAAAAAAATTCAAGGATAGACATAGAGAAGTCAATAATCAGTTGAAGAAGGCTAATGAGGTTGTTATTGGACTGAAAGTGGAAATAGAAGAAAAGAAGTGAATTGAGGAATTTCAGAAAGTTGAAATCTAGAATAAAATTAATGACTATACAAATCTTGAACAAGAAGTGGTAACCTTAAGAGCTGATCTAGAAAAAGAAAAATCACATGAAGAAAGGTTCAAGACAAGTTCTACAATGCTTGACAAGCTGATTACATCCTAGAAACTTGCTAAAGAAAAAAGTGGTCTAGGACTTGAAGAAGGACAAAGCTCAAAGACTAAACCGATTCTCAACAAAATGGACAATCAAAGGAAACATCAAAGGAATGCTTATCAAAGCAAGGACCAAACAACCAATACTAGAAGGATTCCCATCCAACATAACCTAATGCACAAAGGTACCCATTTTTTATTGGTTTTTGTTTCTCATGAAATAAATTCAGTCATAGAGAAACATAATGTAGAAGTAGGATGAACCAGAATAGAATAAGCCATAATGTTGGATTCTTTGTTGTACAATGCTATGTTTGTAATGAGTTTGGACATAGAGTTACTAAATGTAGAAGTTAGATGATGATGTACAAGTTGAATTGATCCAAGTGGATCTTGAAGACCTCAAAAATTGAATAGCCTCAAAATCTCCTAGAACCAATATCAATGCATAAAGCTTGGTGAAACGTTCCTAACGCATCTTGAAGTGCGTCAAAAGGAGTCTGTTTTCTTGAGATATGCTCGGTTAAAGTTCAACAAGGGCTGAGGATGCCAGATGGTTGACCAAAAAGTTGACTGTTTCCAGATCAGGCAATAATAGTCTTAGATTGAAGAGCTTGCGAAGATGAACCCGATGCAACTTTTTTCACGTAAAGTGGAGTTCATATGTGCGAGTTATGCTTGGTCAAATATTGGTCAAAATAGGTGTAGGGGCTCATCATAGGAAAAATTCCTACTTTTCTCACCATAGGATAAATCTAAAAAAATGATGGTAGGTGAAAAATTTAAAAATAAATGATTAATACTTAAGTGAGTGGAATTCTCACGTATTATTCATTTAATTTATAAAAAAAGGAATTAGTTCCATCTCACACCTAATTTCCTATTTTCAAGGAGGAGTTGAGAGATTTTCTCTTGAGTTGTTGTAAAACTCTTTTCGTGGAGTTATCCTCTGCATATAAATAGCCTTTTAAATGGTTATTAGGAGGCTTAAAATCAAATAAAAACAAATAAACCCTATAACCTCTTAGCTTGAAAATCTAATAAGACATAGGGCTTTAAAACAAATTAAATTGGTTTTTAAGGGGAAATTATTTTGTTGTTTTTCTTTAAGGGGTTATTTTATTAATTATGGAGGTTTTTGGCATGTTTAGCCAAAATTATGTATAAAAAGTGGGATAGGCTTGTTGAAAGGCATTCAAAATTTCAGGAGAGTTTTGTGAGCTAAGTGGTCTCTTGTGAGGAAATGGAGAGATAAAAACTTAGCGAGTGTTTTGAGATAATTATGAGTAGTCTCTTAGAAGAATAGGAAGAGATAGAAAATCATTGTTTTCTTTGAGGGAATTTTCATGACTTTAAAAGTCGATTGTAAAGGCTTGATGCCTCATGTATTTTATTCATGTACTCTTATTGAGAGAGAGTGAGTTGTATTTTTATTGCTTGATAGCATTGTAAAGGTGATGAAGGAGTTAGGCACAAACATGTTGCTAGATAGATCCTGTTATTGTAGTGTGGAAGCGGGATGAGCCTAAAGTGTGAAAATCTTCCTTGGTAGCAGATTGCAACTCAGAGAAAGACCATGGTATGTAAAAGCAGTTGCATCATAATAATGGCAATTATCGCACATATTTGTGGATCCAGAGATGTAGCCAGAGTCTGGTGAACTCTGTTATCAAATATTTTCTCTTTTTTCTTGGTGCATTATATTGTCAACTTCTTTACTTTCCTGCATTTTATGTGTTTATTTGCACAATTCACAAGCAACGTTAGTTTTGATCTTAAATTAAATCTGTATCCTGGTGAATCTAATAGTTGTTAAGTGATTCATAGTAAGGATTTTACATATCAAGTTTTGTATCAGAGCTAGTCTGACAAGTTGCAGGTTGTGGAATACTTGGAGCAAATTCAAGCAGTGAGGTGAGATGTCATCACATAAGGAGAACTAGCTTCCTTATTTTGTTTTTGATGTAGAATTTTGTAAGACCTTCATGGTGATGAAAGCCAAGGTTGATGTAATGTATGAGGAATGGAAGTCTGAAAAAGAAGGTTTGTGAAGAAAGCCAAAGATGCAAACCAGTGAAAGCTCCTCATTCTTCTCATTCTCTTCCTTGTTCTCTTGGTGATACTCAGAAACAATATCAAAGTGTTTGATTGAGGTTGTTAACCAAGATGGGATATGAAGGAAAGCACCTTGGAAGTCATGGACAAGTCATGGTTGAACCTGTGAAGGTGGAAGCTATACCTCGCTATGCAGGATTGAGGTATGGTGAAGGAGAATTCTCCAAGGCAGTGGAAGAAAGGAATTCTTTGAAAGAAGAACCATTCCAAGAACAACCTGAGAGAGGCAATGACACATCACCTTCAGGAAATGGTGACACATGCAAGATTTCCAAGAGAAGAATGAACACATATTCTTCTTGGAATGCATGCACCAAGGGTGACCATCAAAGGTATAACAAACCTAATTGTTCCAATGTTTCTTTTGACTATAATAAGATTGGCAATGTAAAAAGTTTGTGGTTTAGAAAATCGTGCACATTTTGTGGGTTGAATAACCATAGTGTTGCCAAGTGTTGGAAAAATGGCTTTGTATAGGAAGGTAGGGTCAACTAGGAAATGGACACTGCATAAAGAACCATCTCCAAATTTGGAAGAAAGAGAAGGGAAAGAAAGGATGGATGTTGAAAACACCTTGCTCTTATTGTAACAAAGGTGGACATCAGGAAGCTAACTGTTGGAAGCTTCATCCAAAGCTTCGTCCAAAGAAGGAAAAGAATATTGTAGTTGATTCTCCATTGGTGAACATAGGGAAAATGAAGAGGCTCATGTATGTGAGAAAACCTTCTTTGTTCATGTTGCAAAGGTGGAAAAAGTAGGTGATTTGAAGCATGAAAATGAAGTAGTTGCTTGTAAGCCTATTTATCATGTGTTTCAGGGATCATTAGTGCCACAACATGAACATTTTCTGTGGAAACTTGTTAAGAGGATTAGGAGTATTGTTAGCTCATTGTCATTATCATCCTTGTATTTTTTAATGTTGCTAATGTGTTGCAGATGGATAGTAGTTGGGATAATGAATGTAGAAGGATGTGAGAAAATGCAAATGGGTAGCAATGTGATTGCACTTTTCATAATTTTTGTAAATTTTTTGATGAAGCAGGTGCACAATTAGGGTGGATAGATACTGGAAAAGTGGGAAGGTTTTTCTCTCATGTCGTGTCTGATTAAGAACCTTTTGGAGGTCCAAAAGTTCCTCAGTGGGGAGGAATGATCTAGGTGTATCTTGAAGACCTCAAAAATCCAATAGCCTCAGAATCTCCTAGAACCAACATCAATACATAAAGCTCGGTGAAACGATCCTGACGCAACTTGAAGCACATCAAAAGGAGTCTGTTTGCTTGAGATATGCTCAGTCAAAGTTCAACAAGGACCAAGGATGCTAGATGGTTGACCAAAAAATTGATTGTTTCCAAATAGGCAATAGCAGTCTCAGATTGAAGAGCTTACGAAGACGAACCCGACGCAACTTGTTTCACATAAAGAAGAGTTCATATGTGCGAGTTATGCTTGGTCAAATATTGGTCAAAATAGGTGCAGGGGCCCATCAAATAGTGAAAAAATTCCTACTTTTCTCACCATAGGATAAATCTAAAAAAATGATGGTAGGTGAAAAAATTTAAAAAATAAATGATTAATACTTAAGTGAGTGGAATTCTCACGTATTATTCATTTAATTTATAAAAAAAAGGAATTAGTTCCACCTCACACCTAATTTCCTATTTTCAAGGAGGAGTTGAGAGATTTTCTCTTGAGTTGTTGTAAACCCTCTTTTCGTGGAGTTATCCTCTCCATACAAATAACCTTTTAAATGGTTATTAGGAGGCTTAAAATCAAATAAAAAAAAAAAACCCCATAACCTCTTAGCCTGAAAATATAATAAGACATAGGGCTTTAAAACAAATTAAATTGGTTTTTAAGGGGAAATTATTTTGTTGTTTTCCTTTAAGGGGTTATTTTATTAATTATGGAGGTTTTTGGCATTTTTAGCCAAAATTATGTATAAAAAAGGGGATAGGCTTGTTGAAAGGAATTCAGAAGTTTAGGAGAGTTTTGTGAGCTAAGTGGTCTCTTGTGAGGAAATGGAGAGATAAAAACTTAGTGAGTCTTTTGAGAGAATTATGAGTAGTCTCTTAGAAGAATAGGAAGATATAAAAACTCATTGTTTTCTTTGAGAGAATTTTCACGACTTTAAAAGTCGATTGTAAAGGCTTGATGCCTCATGTATTTTATTCATGTACTCTTATTGAGAGAGAGTGAGTTGTAGTTTTATTGCTTGATAGCATTGTAAAGGTGATGAAGGAGTTAGGCACGAACATGTTGCCAGATAGATCCTGTCATTGCAGTGTGGAAGTAGGAAGACCCTAAAGTGTGAAAATATTCCTTGGTAGTAGATTGTAACTCAGAGAAATACCATGGTGATGTAAAAGTAGTTGCATCATAATAATGGAAATGATGCATATTTACGGATCCAGAGACGTAGCCAGAGTCTGGTGAACTCCGTTATCAAATCTTTTCTCTCTTTTCTTGGTGCATTATATTGTCAACTTCTTTACTTTCCTACATTTTATGTATTTATTTGTTCAATTCACAAGCAACGTCAGTTTCAATCTTAAATTAAATATGTATCCTGGTGAATCTAGTAGTTGTTAAGTGATTCATAGTAAGGAGTTTACAGATCATTAAAACCGGTAGAAATTTTTTGTCTTTTCAAGGCTACTGTTACACATGAAATATCTTTGGACACAAGGCTAATCAGTGTAGGTCAAGGATGAATACAAAATATCTTGATCAAAGTATGTTGTGTGCCACTCTTGTAATAAACTAGGACATATCTCAAAATTTTGGGAAGAAACCGAATCTGAAATAGAAGGACAAGCCTGTGGACAAGGTAGATATCAAAGAAGCGAGGAAATAAATGGCAAGAATTTGGAGAAAGAAGGAAGAACCTAAAAATAAGGATAAATCAAATGATCCTATATCTTCTTCCTATGTAAATACCTCTTCTAAGGACTGAATCTAGTAATGGCTTTAGGCGGAGCAGTCACAAAAATATCTAACACCCTTGATATATGAGGTGTCCTATGATGACACAAGGACAAGTAACATGAATCTATATTTTGATGGCTTTTAAGGAAATTTTGGTAGAAATCAAACAAACTAGAAGAATTGTGGAGCTCTTATTGGTTTACAGTGTATTTTACAAAGTGGTTGACAACTTTGAAGCAGAAAAGTAATAAATGCAAAATTAGGGAAAAATAGTAAATAATAAAGCAAGTGACTAAGTTAAAGAAAATCACATTTGTGTAAATTGGGAGAAGTAGTGCAAGTTGAAGTAAGAAATAAATAAAGTCAGAGTACCATACATCAAAACCCTAGAAAAAGGTATTCTCTATTATCTTAATTCCATGTTTTTCAAAATTGAAGGAACTCTTTGTTAAGCTCATTCAAGTTTGTTTGGGAAATATGGCCACTCCTACTATTGTGGAAATTTCTAAGAGGCCCCAACCAAAGTTTAGAAGATGTTCATGGAAATTATACGAAAATTATCCAATGGGTGCATTCTCACACATTCCAATTCATGTGCTACCCATCAAAGATCCAAGAATATACATTTGTGGGAAGCTCAAAGAATTTGATCATCAGGAGTTGAAGGACTTGTGGGAAAATGAGTTAAATGATGACTTACTACTCAAGGAAAAATATGAAAACCTAGTTTGAATGAAGCTAAATTTTTGGAACTGGTTTCCAAACTTTTCCAGCGAGAGTGACACAAAATTTGTCAGAATGTCCCTCAGTAGGGTTCATAGTAATTTGTGTGGGTAAATGAACAAGGGATTTTCAATAAGGAGGCAATTCATGCAGTTACTGGTCTTTGTGACACTGGTGCCAATCTAGTTCTAAAAGAAATGAAAAATGATGAGGTCACAAGGTTAATTGGTGCCAAGTTTGATAGAATATCCCTAACATGAAGTCTATCACAAACCTTGTCATCAAGTATGCTTCCATTATGATTGGGCAAAAAGTCTACTTCACAAACAAAAATTTAGTATCGGCCATGACAATTCACACAACTTATGAAATGGTGGTGAATGGAAAGGGTTTTGATCTTTATGAGTTGTTGAGGTTACAACTTATGGAAAATCTAAGTATGACAAAGGCAAAGAGACATCTCTTTAAATTTGGCACTCTTGTTGTTTGTTTGCTATTCTATTTTCTAAGGGAGTTACCTAGAAGAAATAACATAATATGGGATAACATTAGACCAGTTGCTCATCAGATTAGTGATTATCTACACAAAATAGGATATTTTAGGGCTCAAAACAATGCCCTAAGTGCATTCTTTGTAGTCTTTCAAAATGAAATGCATGAAAGAGAAATGATTCCAAGAAGTTTGGTGAAAAAGTATAAAAAGGAAATAACATATCTTGTATTTACTAATGAATGCATCGTTGAGGCTGTAGAACCCAAAATTCATTGGATTGAACCTTTGGGATATGATATTGAGGAGAAAATGGTAGAAAGGTACATTAAGATTCTATTGGCTAGTCCTAAGCACCCCTCTCTACCTAGATTAGGTACATATGAGGATAAGTCTGCTAAAATTCATTCAAAAGCTACAACACCTAAATGAAGAAAGAAAATTGAAGATTTCTTCCAATATGTAGCATACACTAAGGAAGACATTGTACAGTTGAAGGAGGTCCTTGATGAAAGGAAATCCAAAACTATTGAACAATCCTCTAGACCTAGAAAATTAGAAAGGCTATCTTTTGGTGCTACACCAGCACTCATTTCCAGCTCTGTTGCACCTAGTTTTGTTAATGTTTTGAAATGAATAAGGAAAGAACAAGTATTCTCACATCTATTGATGTTGCTACCCCTATTGGTCCCAATACTAGGGCATCTAAGAAGAAGGACACAATTGTTGCTGCATCATCTACTACATTAGGAGGAAGAAGAAGAGTGAAAGAAAAAGCTCACAGGAAAAGGAATTTGAGTGATACTGTTGAAGAAGAAATCAAGATTGGTCTAGAAGAGGATCATTAGCTAAAAAGAAATAAAAGAGGTAGTACCTCCGGTGAAGAAGCCAAAACTGGTATTGTTGTCTCTATAGATGAAGAGTCAGAGGAAGAAAAGGATACTGATTGAGTTCATGTACATGCAAAGAATAATGAAGAAGGCTCATTTGAGCCTGTAGAGAACATGCCCAATTCTCCTTCAGTAAGAAATCATCCACCCTTGGTTCTCAAAACATTAGTGAATAATATGATTGATAATGATCTTACATCAACTACTGAGTTATATGATGAAGTTGATGATGAAGGAAAATAAACTGTCATAAATTCTTTTGCTTAATACATAGTTATTTGTAACATAAACATGGACACAAAACAGTCAAAATTTATTGAAAATGTGTGGAAATAACTAGCACTTAGAAGGAAGGAAGCATTAAATGTCAAAAACAGTGTCATAAGAGAGGATGTAAAATTTGTTAGTTCAACTTAGTCAAAGATAGAAGCTACAAATCTGTTGAAAGAAAGTTCTACATTGTTTAGAGTCAAGCATAGAGTCAACATGTTAATGACTAAGGAAGAAGAATATGTTGAAAAAGTAAGGTAGGAAACTCATAATGTGATTAGGAAATTAGCAAGGAACCTTGGGACAAGAACTAGTTCTTCATCTCATACTGCTCAGACTTAGGAACATGCTACTATTGCAGAAGTTATGGATAACCCAATCTTGGAAACTATTGATGAGACACTTGGAGCTTTAGAGATCCTTGCCCCTTAGATGGACACAAAAGAAACTACCAGTAAGAGGTTTGATGATCATCATAAGGATTAATTCAGTGAAAAGAGAGAAGAACATCAAGAATCTGCCAAGAATAGAGAAGAGGAAAACAAATATGAAAATGAAGGAAGTAAAGAAAAAGAAAATGATAAATACAAGGATGATGAGGGTAGAAGGAAGGAAGAAAAAAAAATCCATCTTGTGATGAAAAAGAAGAAGAAAAATAAGAAAAAGAAAAAGATGAAGAAGGAAAAGAAGAGGAAGAATAAAAGAAGAAAGAGGAAGATAAGGAAGTCATTCTAGCTGAAGGTGAAATTCCCAAAGGCCCTGAACCATAAAAGAAATGCAAAGAGTTGTTCAAAAGTACTCTTAAAGGTCTTCTTTCAAGATGAGTTGTAATCCAACCTACACTTCCACCTCAACTAGTCAAGCTACCATCTCACTGAGGTTATGTGGATTTGAAAAAGATCACACTGAGTGACAACATGAAGCTATTAAAGCTCTACAAGAGACAACCCCCAGTGTTACTCTAGACAACTCTTTACCTTTAATTGAAAATTTGAGGCTTGTTGTTGATTTTATTAAACATGACACATCCAATCTTAAGATGTAGACCACAAGAGAAGTAGAGTTTAATTTTCTATAGAAAAGATTATTGTTTCTGCAAGATAAGTGTACTATTGCATGTGAAAAAGCTTTGGAAACTTTAAAAGAGGTAAGAGAATGTGATGAAGAAGCCTAGATGCTATTTGTTTATTGCATGAAATGGCTAGAAGCCACTCAAGGCATCAAGGATCTAATGGACTCAATCAAGTCTCAACTTGTTGATGCCTCCAAAGATTATAATAATGTAGGTGATAAAAAATATGTTAGGTGGATTTCTATTGTGGATCTTCAAAATAAGTTTTTCATCCTGTAGAGGAAAAAGGAAGAGGCTATGAGGCGGTACACCCAAATTAGAAATATGGTCATGTCCAGACATGTTACTATATCAAATGCATTGATGGAGGCTGAAAAACTTAAGAAAATGAACATTCCTCCATCCACTTTGAAAGGAGAAGAATGCCTGGTGGAAATAGAATCTTTGCATAAAAAATTTTCTAGGGAAAAAGGTGTATGGGATGATGGAAAGCCTACTTGGGATGTAATTCTCAAAGATTTACAAGGTTCCCCCAATTCCTGAATTTTAAGTGTTTCCCCATCCTTTTCCCTTGATGTCAAAGGGGGAGAGTTGAAGAGAAAGGAGAAGAGAAGAGGAGAAGATGAGATAAAATATGTTATGTTTGTTTCTATATATATGTTAAGGGGAGCTGAGCATAATTTTTTTTGGAGCAAGTCTCATTTTTGGCACATGTTTCCATCAATGGAAAAGGTGGAGATTGTTGGAAGAATGAAGAAGGTGCCCTTTGGATTTTTTGTCATTGATGTCAACATTGGTTGGTAACTGACTATGTAATCAATGCATCCATACTGATCCAATATCTTGATCCAAAAATCTTCACAATAAAAGGGAATTCAATGAGTCTTTGATATGTTGATCAAGAATGTCAGTTACAGGTATAAATGAATTTTTAGCAAGTTTTTATGATTCGGTTGAACTATCTTGATGATAGAACTTTGGTGTTATTTTGGCCGACAAGGTTTATCTCTTATGTGTTTCTCTTTAGGTTTGCATTGACCTAACACTTGGGTAACACATTTTTGTTGTGTGTGTCAAAAGGAATTTTGTATTAAGCCAACTAGACTTTTTTTATTTTTGAGTATTCCCTCAATTAGGTCGACCTAATTAATAAAGGAATTTATGCCTGTGTATATATTTATGATGGTCAAAGAGATGAAAGAGAGTAGAGATGATATGTGAGTAATGTAGCAAGTGTAATAGTGTGAAGTTACTAATAGTGTTTGTATACCGACAACCAGAGTAGAATTTTGATATTACCAGGGCATAATTAGAACTACTTTCAATGCTTTGAAGGTACACTTTAGTTCATTTTGGCAGTGAGCCATATCTTTTGTATCTTGGCAATAAGCCACATTTTTTTTAGGCTATGAGCCTTTTCAAGGATAGTGAGTCCTGGAAATGAGCCCTATAAAATCTTATAACTGGTTATAATATATTGTGAGCTAATCCTCACCATGGTTTTTCCCATTTTTAGTTTTCCACATAAAAATCCTAGTGTCAATGTGTCATGATATCTTTTATGTTTTGGTTCACTACTGCTATTAGATGTGGATTGATAATTGGATGGCTAATAATTAATTTGGCTTGTAGAATACTGATTCACACCCCTATTAGTATTTGGTATATTCAACACTTTTCATTATAATAAGAAAATAAACCAAGCTCCTTTGTGGAGGAAAGCAAAGAGAAAGGTTGGTTAGATGATATGGAGGAAGAATTGACCTAGATTAAGAAAAAAAAACTTGGGAACTAGTTCTAAGAATCAAAGACAAAAGTCATTAGTGCCAAATGTGTATTTAGAAACAATTTGCATGAAGATGGAAAAGTGATCCGAAACAAGGCTAAGCATGTATGTAAAGGATATGATTAGATTTAAGGAATTGATGTTAGTGTAATTAATATTTAATTACACTTGCATAACTTTACTTAGGTAATATTTTAATTCGTAGGTTAATTATTTCCATCCTTATCTTGTTGATTTATCTTAAGATTCAGGTTATGCATACTTGCTTTTATAAAGCAAATCATCTCATGTAATTATGAATTCCTGAATAATAATATTTTGCACATCTTTTTGCAATAGCTTTTCTTTTTTTGATTTTCTCTTCAGTGGAAGGTTTTTTGGTTTGCATGTTTGATCTTGGTTTCTAACATGGTATCAAAGCCTTGATATGTAGCCCCTTCTTAGATTTATGGAGAGATTCAGCGCAAAGTAGTTTGGGGTCCCTTGAGGGTTTCATGCCTTGAGCCTTTTTCTGGCTATGGCTGCAAGATCTTCTTGAGTTTGTCTCTTTATTGGGTTCTCTTGCATGGTCACTTTTAGAACACTTTGGAGGAAATATGAGCTCATTTTTGAGTCCAAGGCTATTGAAAAAGTCAAGATCCACTTTTGTTTCACCTAAATTTGACATTTTATGCCGAAGTTATGAGGGTTTGAAGATTTTCTAGATCTAGGAGATACAAAACTTCTAGTGCATTTTGAGGTAGATCGGACCTTGCCATCAGATCCAGAGCATCCAAGAGACAAAAATTGACATATAATATGCCTATATTTGACATTGCCTATTTGTGAGGCAATTTTTTTTTGCCCGTACAGCCTTTGTACTACCCCTATGCACGCGATCCAAAAAAATAAGGCTCGATTTTTTTGTTTTTAAAAAATTTCTTTTATAGAAATTTTATAAAAAATAATTTTTTTTATTAAAAAGTATTTTTTTCAAAAAGTTTTTTAAAGCTTTTAAAAGCTTGGGTGGCCAGGGTACCCCTGTACCTTGCTGCAATAGGCCTATATGCCATTGCTGGCATGGCGGGGCCCCACCCACCGATGCCATCTTCAAAACTTCAGTGCCCACTCCAACCCCTTGGGCGCCCACTCCAACCCCTTGCCGGTGACCTGAACCCCCGACGACAATCCAGAAAATATGACAACCCCCACATGCAAATCAGTGACGACTGAGATTTCCTAACCGAGGGCATCTTTGAAGATTTCATCAAAATCTCCTTCATTTGGAGGCACTAGTACTGAGGGAATATTCCCTCTGCAGATCCTATACCCTCAACATATTCCAGCCAAAATATTTCGGCTATGGTACAGTTTTAGACTCCCACCAAATTTTTTCGAGTAGGGGGCATTTTTTTTCCAGTGATAGCTAGATGGCCGTCAAATTTAACATCATGAAGTGGTGACATTAGCATGACATCATTCGGTTGTACGACCCTCTTTGCCCCCTCCTAGCCCTGATTTGTCTTCAAGGAGAAGTTTTTTCCTTTTTGGCATAACTTGGGCATACAGTATTGAAATCGAGAAAATGAGATATTGCCGAAAAGTTGGTTCTGAGCACTATCCTGTGGTGTAGTTTATATTTTAGTATTTTTCTTTTTAGCTGCATTTATTTCTGTTTGAATTCAGATGTTCATTTATGGCTTTCTAGCTCATAACTTTTTGCCACGATCTCCGATTTTCGCCCTCTTTGCGGCATTGGAAAGGTATTGAGGAGCTCTATGTTGTTGCCTATGCACTTTTTTCTGTATCTCTCCTAGGTTTATTTTTATTCCAGATATTTTCCAATGGGTGTTTTGGAGATTACTTGGATGTTTTGGCAGTTGGAAGGGTGAAACTTGAATATTTACACTTCATTTCAGTAGCACATCATTTTATTTTATGTTTATGCATGTTTTCATTCTCGCCTTTTACAATCATTGGGTTATTGTAATAAATTAACTAAGATAAAGTTCCATTAGGGGGGTTTCTTGCATAATAATTTGATTAGAGTGTAGTTTGCACTTTTATCTCCATCTTGTTTTGATGGCAACTTGCATGGGTTATATCTGGTTTCTTAGTTTCTTTTGGCCACATCTTACTCTAGCTTGACACATATCAGATTCACATCAGTTCACACTTTAGATTGGGAGCCTATGGTTATTGATCCGAATTGGTTCAGATCCATCTTAGTTTGAGGGCCATGTTTTTATGGTTAATGTTCCAGAGTCTTTATGGTACTTTTTCCCATGGGAGAGTTTTAGTCTCAGTTTGGCATCAACATCAATATACATGGTTTCTGGATTCTATCATCATTTCATCTACTATTGCTTCATAGATTCCAGGGTTGTTCCAGTTTGTGAGTTTCTAGTGTTCCGTGGCATCAAGTCTGTTGTTGCATTATTATGATCCTGCTTTGGTTTCTTGTAGACAAAAGTATCTTTCCTTGCTTGTCGGATTGTGGTTCCAATGTTACTCCACAGTGTTCTTCCAGTGCTTCTTTGCAGCAATCATCTCCTTGTAGGGGGGTTTTGTCCCACTGGGTTTTCCTTCTCTACCTCATTATTGCATTTGTAAATGGTACTTGATCAGGACTTGTTGTGGGGACCCATTCATGCTTTCTTGCATTCATCTTATAATTTAGATGCATGCTTTGTATAGTCTCCATAAGTTTCACTTAGGGGGGTGTTAGTGTAATTAATATTTAATTACATTTGCATAACTTTACTTAGGTAATATTTTAATTCCTAGGTTAATTATTGTCATCCTTATCTTGTTGAGTTATCTTGTTGCTCAAGACAATATTAGGGTTATGAATACTTGCTTTTATAAATCAAATTATCTCATGCAATTATGAATTCTTGAATAATAATATTTTGCACATCTTTTTGCAATAGATTTTCTTTTTCTAATTTTCACTTCCGTGGAAGGTTTTTGGTTTGCATGTTTGATCTTGGTTTCTAACAATTGATTTTGAAGAGACATTTTCCCCAATAGCAAGGTTGGAAGCAATCAAAATATTTTTGGCCTTATCAACTTTCAAGTATTTCAAGTTATATCAGATGGATGTTAAGTCTACATTTGTGAATGGACAATTAGAAGAATAAGTCTACATTTAAGCAACCAGAAGGATTCTAATGTCCAAATAATCCAATTTTTTTGAAAAAATTAAAAAATGAACTTTATGGAATCAAATAGGCTCCTAGAGCATGGTAACCCATATTGGATAGATATCTATAACAACAAATTTTTAGGAGATGTAGTGCATATAGTAACTTATATATAAAAATTGAAAGTGATTAGTTACTGATTGTGTAATGTCATAAAATTACACCCTAAGGGAAATTTCACATTTATGAATTTAGCCTTGCAATTATTACACCTAAGTGCATTTATGATAAGAACCTAATTGGTCAAAATTTTGCAATTCCAACTCCATGAGGGCCAATGATGAAGCGACAATAGTTTTCCACCTCCTTTCCCAAAAATTGATGAGTTGGACACCTACACAACATGTGGATGTCTAGCATTATGCTAGTGTCTTGGCGGTTTTATGATTTTGAAATGATGAATCTTGGCTCATGACACATGTCCCTACAGTTAGATTTCTAAGTGTAATGACTCCTCCCACCCTTGTAGCAAAAAAATCCATTTCTTGCTCCCATTTGGGGGTTCTCTTAGATTCTTGGCATTAATACTTCAATATCACTCTATTTTATGCTTCTCCTTCTTGCAATATCTCTTTTATGAGTGAAGCTCTATCAGAATGAGGTCCCTCCAACAACCAAATCTCTCTTGCAAGCATTCAAAGGTGTGTTCGTGCATTCAAGAGGGGGCCATATACTATTGGTAATGCTATCTTGTTCTCTATCTATTTGTGAATAGATTAATTTGTTCACTTGCTATTCTATAGTGAAGGTTCTCCTTGAGTGGGGATTATTTTTACCACTCTTTATTTGTTTACTTTGTCTACTTTTTATATCCATCTAGCTATCCATGGAGGTGGGAAGACCAAAATGAGGGTTTGACTGTGACAAGCCCCAAAACAACCCCGACATTTTTCCTCATCCATCTTGTGTGTAGGTTTTTGAAGTGAGGCTTGAAGAAAGGTTTCAAGTGCTCAATCAGTTGTAAGTGCATCCTTGGACCTCCTTTGTATTTCATATCATTTCCTTCTTTCTATTTATCTATTCTATTTTATAGACCTCAGATCTAAGCATGTTAGTATGACTTTAGCATTTTTGTTCAAGTTTTTGGTTCTCTATTTTACATGGATGCTAGCACATCCTTTTGACTCTAGCACACCGTCCTGGCATCCTAATACCACATTGTAGTCCTTTAGCTGAGAGCTCTTCCTTTTGAGGTAGAAATATTCAAACCATGATCTCTTGGATTTTGAAGCAATCTTCTTGAATAATTATCTTTAGTATGACCTTCTTTGAAATTTCTTCATTTAGTAACATTTGAGGTAGTTAAGGGTAGTTCGCTCCCTAAGATTCTCTTGAGAATGAAGAGAATCGTGAGCAATGAATCCCCCTTCTCTTACATTTTGGTGAACCCGATGTGAATCATGTAAAATATTTTTTTGCAATGTTTCAATGTTTATGATAATGCTTTCTCTAAGGAATATTTTGATATGTTGGACGATGCTCTAGATGATTTTTTAGAAGGATCTTTGTCTACCTATAGGTCTTCCAAGAAAACCTCTTCTTCACAAGTTGAAGAGTCGGTGAATGTTATTGTAGATTTATATACAAGGTTTGTGAGAGCCATCTACTCTACTTCTTATAATGCCATAGTGCACACATATAATACTAGAAGAAATCAATAGAACTTGAATCAACAACCTTCTATTCCTACACCTCAACCTATTCAAGTTCCTACTTCTTTACCACCTTCTCAACTGAGTCTTCCTTCAACACCTAAACCTATGACTAAAGCATCTAGAGACTATGATCTTGTCGAGCAACTTTGTGTTACTCTAGCTAAGATCTCACTTTGGGATTTACTACAAATTGCTCTGGTTTATCAAGGTATGCTTTAGGAAGCCTTGCAAAAGATTCTCTTACCTACCTCTACTAGGCCAATGGATGTTAATGCATTGATGGCTCATATTCGTGCAAATTCACCGAATATCACATTCTATCCATAAGAACTTCCACTCCTGGATATGTAGAAGCAAGTGGAGCCTCTAATTATTATAGTTAATGTTAATAGTATTGGTATTATATGTGTCCTCGTTGACACTGGTTCAACCCTCAAAGTTTGTGGTATATGTAATTAGGGCTAAAATATTAAGGTTAATTCAATAAAGCATATAAATCAAACCCTAATAATCAATGAAGGACAAATGAGCATAAAGACATAAAGCATAAAACAATATTACCAAATCTTCATGCCACCATTGATTGACCTTAATTACACCTTCTCCATTTTCTGCAATATTATGTTTTCCCTCAGATTTGTGATGAGCAACTATGACTGAAAAGACCTAAGCCAATATTGAAGGATTTGATCTAAAATGCAAGTATACTTAGATTTCTACAAGCAAGAAGTATGGAAGCCTAAATTCTGAAGCATGAAGTATGAAGAAGTGATGAAGTCAGGAGATGATCAAAGTCCCCAAATGAGGTTGACATTGCCTTTTTAGAAAAAAGTCAATTTTAGATGAATGAACAGGATTGAAAGTTTGACAAAGCCATAAGATCAAAGGCTGAAATTGCATGTGACAACTAGCAATTAGGGTTAGGGAAAAATTAGGTTAAAATTTGAAATGAATGGTTGTGATTTGATTTTGGAAAAATCAAATCAAAGGTCAAGAATGCATGTGACAAGAAGATAGTGGGAATGAAAAATGAAGCTACTAGAGAATAAAATAAGAATTTAAAATTATTTGATTCAAGAGGTGATGTTGACCTTTGGAATTAAAAATGAATTTAATTCAAAAGTGGTGGGGTCACATGACAGTAAATAATTATTTCAAACTATTTACTTGGTGGGAAAATAGAAAGTGGACAATTTTAAATAAATTATTTATTTAAAATTAGAAGAAAAGTCTATATGACAATTAAATAATTAATACTAATTATTTAATTATGGATGAAATAGATAAGGTGGACAATAATTAAATAAAATCATAGGAATTTATTTAATTATAAAAAGACATAAGGAATTAATGACATATTTAATTAAATAATTCAAGTTTATTTATTTAAATAATCAAGAGGAAATAGTAGACAAATAATAATTAAATAAATTTAGGGATTTATTTAATTATGGAAAGACATAAGAAATTAGCGACGTATTTAAATAAAATAAATATAATTTATTTATTTAAATAGTCAGGAGGAATAAGGAGTATGAATGTAATTAAATAATTGAGAATTATTTAATTAATAGTTGAATTTGGACTATAGGATATAATTTAAATATTTTAATTATGTTGAGAAGAAATATGGAGAAAAATAAAGTCTGTAGGTCTAGGTCAATTTTATGTGTCTACATTTTACCCCTCTTTGTCATAATGCAATTTATCACATTGTGACAAAGAAAAAATCAGTTCAAGATATGCCCCAACAAAAATAAGGATGAGGAAGAATGATAAGGAGGTAGCAGTATGCCCCCTTGAGAGGACAGTTGGGTTCAGATAACACAAGTGGGCTCTCGAAATGGATGAAAGGACTAGAAGATGAGGAACAAAAGGATAGGGGAAAATAGACAAGGATGATGAGGATGTGGACTAGAAGAAATGTTAGAGTGGAAAAGAGGAATGGTATCACAGAGAAAGAAACCTTTAATGTTTTTCCAAAGTACAAATAGGTATTGCATTAATCATCATTGGGTGGTAAAATGTGATGAATGGACAACAAACACCATGATATGACATAGACCAAGGTGTGCAAGGTCATCCACTTGTGAAAAATAGACAATTGTAGACAAGGAATGTCCCAACTCATACTAAGGGATATGTTGCCCCAACCTTTTTGCTAAGACAATCCATAGACAATAGTCAAAGAAAAGAGTCAAGAGACATAATCACTCCTCTAAATCCTTCATGGGACATCCTCAAGGAAATAGTAACCCGAGTCATAGACAAATGCCAAGAGAAAGATAAGACAAGACAAGCCACAATGTCAACAACCAATTAGAATTTTTTCCAAAATTTGATTTATTTGATGATTAATTGACTAGGGGATTGATAGGTTGAGCATTTGAAAAAGCCTAGTTTCAGGAAAGAGACATGTTGTATAATATTTGAGTCTGGTTTTGACCATGTGACCACCCATATAAGGAAAATGATGAGGTTTGACTAAATGACATTGTCTAGTTTCAGGAAGGACACATCCTGTATAAGACATAAGTTGACTGGTTGATGGTTTGATTGTTTTGATAGTTTGTTTGGTTTGACTGAGTGACGTTGTTGGCTTTCTGTCTTGTTGATGCATGACTTTTTCTTGATGTTTTGATGACTATTTGTCTCTTTGTGGATGATGTCTGATTTATTGTGACCAATGTGACAAAACCTAAAGGACTGACCTAGGTGACATGGACTAACTGACATGACTGACTTTGACTTTGTTTTTAGGATTTTTGAGTGTTATTTGGATGTTTTGGTGTTTTTTAGATTTTTTTTTTTTGGATTTTTGAAATTTTATGATTTTTGGATTTTGACATGTTTTGACTTTTTGGATTTTTGACATGTTATGATTTTTGTGTTTTTTTAATGTTGTAGTTTTTGGATTTTGAGAATTTTTTTGTCTTTTTGAAATGTTTTGATTTTTTGGATTTTTGAGATTTTTTTTTTTTTAAGATTTTTGAAATGTTTTGAGGTGTCAATGGATAAAAAATTGGGTAGCCTTTATGCTAGATACCAATGACAAGGGGGGGACCAAGTCTAGGTGGATGTAGGATAGCTAGGCGATAATGGATGGAATGGATGTATGTGTAAGAGAGCAAGGATGTGATCTCCAAAGACTATGTCGCATAGGAATAACATGCACCATTCTAGGTACAAGACTTAAGATTTTTCTGGACAAAGCATATGACAATAGGATAATTATATGATTGGTTGGAAAGATGAGGTATGTCAAGAGATACCCAAAACATGTTTCAAGACTTTACTCCTATATCTTCATCTAGATCAGAAGGAGAATGAACGAACTCAAATATTATAGGTAGTTGTGATGGCTAAAGATGGTAGGATGGATGGAAATGATATGACATGAAAATGATAGGTTAGATACATAATACATTGCCCCCAAGTGTAAGTGACATAGAAGATCAACCTACACATGACACTTGTTTGTTAGGTTTTCATCATGGTACTTATCTAGGGCACCTGTTTACCAAGTTTTCACTATTGGATGAAGGGATTTCTCTTTAATTTTTTTTGTTTGATTTTTTTTTTGACTTTTTGAATTTTTAACTTTTTGGATAGGAGAAGGGGAATATGGATATGAGGGACTCAAGTTTCTAGTTCAATGAAAGGTGATATTCCCACTAGAGATGGATGTCATCGCATGGACCATGTCAAATCTACTCATAAATGTTGGTAAGGGATGACATGAAAGGGAGATGGAGTAGGTAGATGATGGATTATGTAAGACTTATACAAAAGATGAATGGGGAGGCTTAGCCAAAAGCATGGACCATAGGAAGGTGGTGGGGGAGATATGTAGGATAATGAGTGAAGGATGAGGAGATGGAGGTATGTGGAATTGGTGTGAAATGGAATGGAACCATCACCAATGGTTGCACACATTGTGATAAACATTGAAGATTTTGATGTGGATGGGGTATAGGAAGCAATGTAGATGTTTGCTTAGAAGATGGGTGATGAAGTGCTTTAGGTACCCACATAGACTTACTATTTTTATGGTTTTTGTTTGGCTTGTGTGCTTTTTGTAAATTTTGAATAGAATGTGCATTCTGGATGGAAGGGGATGGTTGGGATTTTTGTGATGTAGATGCCTCATTTGAATTGTTTTCCTTTTTCTTAGGGATCCAAACCAATTTATTTTTGGGCTTTACTTTTGGAGGTATGGGACTTTATAAATTTTTTAATGTATTTTTCTTTGACTTTTTGTATTGATGTCCTAAGGCATGTGGGTCCTTAGGGTTTTTTACTTTATAGGTAGAGGCATTGAATTTTTTTCTTTTGAATCCCATGGGTATGGTGGAATGAGTGGAAACTTCATGTTAATTCAATGTGTGCATTTGTTGGTCATGATTAGGAATGGTAGGGTTTTTATGGATATATGGATAAGAGGATTGAATGGTAGTGATATTAGGTGTTAGGAGTAATGGAGGTAGATTAGATGGAGGGATATTAGGAGTTGGAAGCAATGGTGGAAAAGTGGATGGTGGAAGGTGTATGGTCACATGCTTTTGACATTTGTAGGATGATGGAAGAAGGATGGAAACATATGTTTTAGGAATATGATAGGATTCATGATGGAAAGTGAACTTAGGATGCATGGAGAAAATACCAACATCTTGAGATTTGTGTCCTTGGGGTGCATATCCAAGGCCATAAGAGCATGGATGGAATTTTAAATGGATGGGCTCCAAAATAACTTGTTCATGAAGGTCTAAACCTTTACCTTGGTGGTTCATGTTTTGGAGTATGCAATGGACAATGGGACCAGGTGTAGGTGGAACACTAGACATGAGTTCCTTATTGGATGGAGAAAATGAAGCAAGGGAAGATAATGGTTGTTGTTGTTCTAAGTAGGAACATTCATGAATGAGGGTGGAAATAACAATAGGATATGATGGAGGACTTGTAATGGGGTCGATAGTGGGTGATGGAGGATCATTATGATCTTGATTAGAATTATGTTCACTTAGATCCAAGGTATTTGTTTGATCTTCTATGTGTGCTTCAGAGGCACTTGTCTCATCATGGGAAGTGGATGTTTGTGTATCATGGATGGGTGAGGTGGCAAGCTCTTGACCATGGAATGCATAAAGTTGGCTAAGGGGATCATCATGTTCTTCTTTATCATAAAAGGGGTCTTTCTCAAAGATGAAAGATTGATCATGAATAGTATTAGGTGTGTTATGAACAAAATCATTGGGAGGGTGTCGATCTTTATGTAGATGAGGGGGTAATGTTTCCTCATGTTTAGGATTGTGTTCTTGACATGCCTCTTGGGTTGCTCTAATGGAAGTGGAAGGGGATGAATCTTGAATGGGGTCAACAACATGGAGACATGATGGAAGTTGAATTGGACTTAATGGGGAAGACTCTTGAATAGGCTTCAAGGGGGAGACTACATGATGAGGTTGGAGAAATAGGCATGGTGTTGGAAGAATCTTTGGTAGGTTCAAAAATATGAGTTGGATGACATGGTGATGCTTTATTCCTTGCTATTAGCCCTTGGGTCACATCCTTTGTAGGTGGATGGGTTGATTTGGGTAATGCCATAGGTTTACTTTTGAAAATTTTGAATTTAGGGCATAGATTTGATGGAGGATTTGATAATGGTGGGGGTAATGAAGAGTTTGATGGATTAGAATGTGGGGAGGCCAATGGATTAGGACTATGACATGGTGGCTTAGGGATAAGAATTTGATTAGATGGTGGTATGATAGAGTTATAGGGTGCATGAACTAGATTGGTGTTCCCCTTGTCAAATGGAACATGAGAATTGAAAGGCTCTTGATTTTGTTGCTAAGGTGGACTTGGGATCCTATGTTCTTGTTGTGATATGGGTAGATATGTTGATGTGGAGTTGACATAATAGGTAGATTGGTTAGGTTGGCTGAAGGCACTTGACATCATCCCAAATCTGTAGAAGTTTTTTTATGAAAAGATCTGCAACTGTTTTTGAGATATAAGCAAATCTTTGTAACACCCTAATTTTAAAAGATATATTTTTTGTCTAATTAGTTTTCATCCAAGTAAAAAACATAAGAGCATACATCATCTATATCATTAAACCATATAAATTGCATCACATATTGCATTTTCCACACATATATAATCCTGCATCAACATACATAATCATAAACACAACATCCATTACAATAAAAAAATTATGCATATCATTATCATCCTCATGTAAAAATCATCCATAGCATCCTTAAGACATATAATCATAAATAAACATCACATCATCATGACATCTTATCATAAATAACCTTCATAAATGCATACATGGCATGGCATATAAACGACATCATCATAGGAATCATAAATTCATAAATTACATCACATAGTTATCGCATAGTCATCATAACTACATCATCATAATCATCATCAGATAAGCATACATCATAAAACACATAATGCATCATCACATAACATAAATAATATAGGCTGCATGAAAAACTGCATCATATATATATAATCCCAAAAAAATATAATGTCATAGGATAAAGTCATGAAATATCCCAAAAATGGAGCCTGCATGCTTGATAGTCAATACATATCGTGTCATAACATAAATTTTTGAAACATGATGTCAATAAAGTAAGCATTTCAAATGCCCCTAGGATGTGCTCTCCTCGTCTCCTTATGGAGAAGAGTGTGATGACTGATGACCTGAACTTGACACTGGCATAACCTATGATGAGTGGGACCTTGTGTCTGTGAGACCACTGGAATTGACACTGATGGCATTAGCTCCACTATAACATGCATTTGTGACGACACTACTACTTGTGTTAGAGAAGCCGAAGGGTCTATCATTAGAGGATGGATATGAGCTGATCTGTGTCTTGACCCAGATGAACCATGGCTGTGACCTGACCTGTGACTAGAGGTATGTCTCTGAGAGTGGCTAGACCTATGACCTAATGAATGTCCTAAGGAGGTAGATCCCCCTGCACTACTCTGGATCCTACTATTGTTGCCACTCCCTATCTTGCTCCCACTACCTGTCCTCGTCTGGGATCATGTCAGGGTAGGATCTCATCTCTCAGGTGGCACCACCTACTCATATAATAACATGTAATGTCCCAAATAAGTGCTAACCCTATGCAACTCTCTCACTAAGTCTCCTGATGGTCCTGAGCATAACTTGCAAACTCTGTGCACCACTGAGCTAACTCCTACTGATGGATCCCTTCCTAATCCTACTCTACTTTGGCCACCTCTAGCTCTACCTATAAGGCCCTCACCTATGTCATGTTCTCATCCAACCTCCTCTGCATGTCTACAACTCACTGATTTATACTCACATCATGTGGTAGTGGTGGGCCTATGGGTGCATCATCCTCCCCCTCTACCACCTGCCACCTTAGCAGCCGCTCTACCTCATCTATAGCCTCATCATCATCACCTATCTCATCCTTTTCCCCCACATTCTCCTCTCCCTTGACAACCCCCTCCTCTCTTAGCACCTCTACCTCCATCTCCCCTTCCTACCCAACCTCCATCTCTAGTAATCCCTCCTCCGCTACATGCTCCTCTTGTCTGGCCTTCTCCTCCACTACATGCTCCTCCTATCCAACCTCCTCCTCTTGCCTCCCCTCCTAATTCCTTGACCCCTCATCTCTCTCCTCCTCCTCTAGCACCTCAGGGATGGCATCTAGTGTTGCTTTATCCACACGCTACCTCATTTTTATATGATCAAGATGAGTATGCTATTAGAGAGAGAAGCTATGAAAGACTTCCTATTACATTGATGATTGAGTTTGAAGTAAAAGAGGACATTCTTGATACATTATCTGATGATGGTGTGTTTTTGGATCCCGTCTATGAGGCAAAAAAATTAGTACCAAGAACTTGGACCCCATCAAATGGGATGAGGAAAAATTTATTGATATTAGGCAGATTTCTAGGGTAGTAATGGATAGAAGTATCCAATGGGTAGTGATAAGGATAAAGGAGCCAGAGGCTCAAAATTCAAAGAAAAGGAAAGCATAAGGCACCCAAGGATACAAGAGAACAAAGAGGAGAACAAATCCTAAAGAGCAATTAGAATATCTCCCTCCTAGCTCTGGAGGAGAGGCTGATCCAAAAATACTTGCCCTAGATACTCATGAGCCACAAAGAGAAGAAACTATAACAACTGAAGAAGGACCTCCATCTCAACCCCTCCTTCTAGAATAATCCGCAAGGGAAATACCTTAAGGAATTCTTCATGATCAGAGGGTGATCCCACAAAGTTGGTTTACAATTTTAGGGAGATTTTGATTTTTTCTGAAATTACATATTTTAAAAAATATAATGATTTAAGCCTTAAAAAGTTCCATTTAAAGCATTCCAATTGAATATGGTTTGATCAAAATAGCTTAGATCAAACCCCCTTGGATAGAACCCTGCAAGTTTTAAACCATACCTATAACGGGATCTCCTTTACACCTATCAAAATGCTGATAAAAAACCACTTTCGATTTACCTTTTGGGGGATCAAATGAATTAATTTAAAATTTATTTTTTGCAAGTATGTATTCCTTATTATAAACTTCCCAAAAAGTATAATTTTAAATAAATTTAAGTTTCATATTATATTTATTTTTATTTCTTGTGAATGTAGGTTTTTCACAGAAAATCAAGCTCTCTGTTTTGCACATGTGGAAAAATAGTAGATTATCAATTTTTTTTTTGAAAAATATGAGTGCACCTAGATATTGAATTCCTTGATCCAACAAAAAAATAAAATTGAATTATGATACATACAAAAAAAGTTACACGTTATACGTTTGCACTATGTCTGAATTGTAATTGGTTTGACTTCAAAACTTGATTAAACAAAAAATATTCAATAAAAAACTATCTAACCAATTGGAAGCACTAGATATTGGAGTTAAAAATCTAAATTTGAAAGAATTAGAATTTTATCCTTGATGGAAAAAAAGTTATACATTATACGGTGAGCGTCACTTTTTAAAAATATTATTTTTTGAAAAAAATAGTTTTAGAGGGAGATGGAAAAAGAAGTGCAATCTGATTCCATTTTTTTTGAAAAAAATAGATTTAGAATCTTTAGAAAAAATGTCATGAAACTCTAGTTTGCATCATCTTCAAATTCCTCACAGTTTTAGCTGCTATAGGTGCTCGAAAGTGAAGATTTAGTTAAAAAAATTTATTTCAGTGTCCAATTTGGCCAAAAATTGTAAACCACTATTGTGGGATCACCCAGGACAAAAAGGACAAATAGAAAGAGGTTGAGATTCATGAAATTGATACTGATTCTGAGGCTACACAATCAGATCATGAGCCTCTTTGACCATAATTACTGAAGATGTTCAGGATATTGGAACAAGCATGTTTTAAGTGAAGAAGATCAGTGGAAACTCTTTGAGGATCCAAAGAGAGAAGTAGATGCCAAAGCACAAGATGATGCAATGGCCAAACAACAAGAATTAGAAGCTAATGCCAAAGCTAAAGAGCTTGCTAGGCAGCATAAGGAGAAGGAAGATCTCTTGCAGCAACAAAAGGAAGCAAAGCTGAAACTCAAGGAGGAAAGAGATAAGTTAGCTCTATTGCAGAAAATTCATGAATTGGAAGAAGAAAAGGCTCAACAAAGAAGAGAGAGAGAAGCCATTGAATCCAAGTTCAAGGATACAGAGGAAGCTCAAAGGAAAAAGGATGAAAAGGAGCTCTTGCTAAAGAAGAAGGAAGTAGAAGAAAAATCCAAGTAGGAGCAAGAAGTAAAGGGAATGTGGGAAAAGGTTAAGAAATCAGAGAAACAGAGAGATGAAATGTATGAGTAGAGGAGATTGGAAGAGGAAAGAAAAAAGGTTGAAGCTAATAGTCTTGCCAAGGAGATGGCAGAAAAATAGCAACATAAAGAGGTTGACTCTCAACCTAAGGTAACAATTTTGAAACCTCTCTCCTCTACCACTGCTTCTTCACAACAAGTGGTTACTACTCCTGCTACCCCAACATGGTTAAAGCTTAACGTAGAGAAAAAGAAAATATTCCAGCCCTAGCCTTTGAATTGGGATGAGATGGTGAAAGAGATTGAGAAGGAGAGGCCTAAGAAAAAGGCTAGGGTCCTTCACTCCACCAGGTTGATAGATGCTGGAGAGATTGTGGCTGAATGTGCCATTCCCATGATGGACAAGGATAGATCAAATATGCAGTTGAGTGATTATCAAGTGGGTACTATGAACTTGGGAAGGCCTACAAGAAACCAATAGATGGATTTGATTGATATTGTGGCATATTATACCAAGTCAAGAATGGTGAAGGAAAGCCAAAGGAAAGATGATCTCAAGGCTCAATTAGATCAATTGCATAGGTTCTTAAAGGACCTATCCTCTCCTATTCCTGCACAATCTACTACTCCTACAACACCCATTTTGTTAAGCAAGAAAGAGGTTGATGACCTTGTTGAAATGAGAAGCAAGGTAGGGATGTTGGATAGATGGATTGATAGGTTAAAGCAGGAAGTAGAGGAGTTGCTTGTTCAAATTTATAAATCTCATGATGATGCATTGGAGCTGGTTAGTGACATGAATTCACATGCTGAGGATCTTGGGAAATAAGAGGAAAATAGAGAACATACAAAGAAGTTGAAGGACATCAATAATTTGTCACAAAAAAAATTGTTGGAGCAGTCCATCCTTGAGGAGGATAATGCAAAATTTATTGAAAGGACCATCAACATTATTAGGTTCTAGTCCGCAATCATTTTTTATCATAGGAATGGGGTACAATAGGCTGGGAAAGATTTAAATGAAAAAAATTGAGGAGTTGGGAGCAGTCATTGCTATGCTTGTAAATGAAGAAATTCCTTTGAAAGATGGCCTCTCTCTTGATAAAATTAAGGAAAAATGGAATAGTAGGCTTGAGGAGGCAATGCACAAGGGGGATGTTGGTGATGACCTGTTGATTGATAGACTTATGGATATCAAGGAGGAGATAAAGGCTGCTAGAAGAGAACTTATTAAACTTGGGGATATGTAAGAGTTTTCTTTTGCAAAATTGAAAATAATAAAGTTTGAAGAAAGTTGGGTGGACGGGCCAGATGAAGATGTTCTCCAACAAGTGTTTACTAATTATGATGAGTACATGCTTGAGCATAAAACACAAGAATAAAGTGGCAGTGGAATGTTTTGTTCTTGATGGACACCTAATGACATGGTTAGCCAGACAACTCTCTCTCTTTCTCTCCTATTTTGTAGGATCATGACATAACTTCAATTGGAGATTCCCAGTAGTTCTACCTTCCCTCTTTGTGCATCAGATTTTGATAACAGAGTCATCAACAAGTGAACTAAAGATTAATAGGGTAGTCATCTCATGCAACTCCAGTGGTTCCCTAAATTTGTGGATCTAATTTTTTGATTGGAGGAATTAGTGTTAGGACTAGTCTATATGTAATTTTCTCTCCATATTGTAAGGTTGGCTAATTGAAGAAAGATTAGCAGCCTAAGGAGAAAGTTAGGAGAATTTTTACAGTTTCAAAAACTTTTTACAGCTTTATGTAAAGACACTTAGATATTTTTATAGTTTTTCAATATAGTTTTATGTTGTTTTTAGAACTAGTTTTAATGGTGATGTCAATGAACAAATGGCCATACATATGCTAGTTAATGTTGGGCATAAATTTCTCTTATTTTATGAAAATCAATAGAAGATTATGAATCTGAGGCCATTTTTATTGAATTATCTATGAATGAGATTTCTTGGTGTTTATTGATCTATAAGTTTTAATGATGAGCTGGTGATGTGTTCTTATTTTGATCTTTGAAGTTTAGGAATGATGAATGTCTTGAATTTTCACTATGAATGAATGCAATGTTATGGATTCTTCTATAGATTGTATCATTTTATGGTTTAGTTGTTTGGAAATAATGCTCATTGTGAAGTTTGTATGTCTGAATTGAAGGAAATTTACATTTACGTTTTGCTTTCTTGAGCTTTGTCCTATCTTTTTGATATTTATTTAAACCCCCCAAATGTAGATTAATTTGCATGATGTAGTTTGTATCCCTTTTACCAGTAGGCCCCTTGAACATTACAATTGTAACTAAGGGAATTTTCCTAGGGTTAGCAGATTAAATGAAAAACATAAGAACCCAAAGCAATAATGAATTGCAAAGGAAATAACATGAAAACATATGAAAAGATCTCACCAAATGTCTTCATTCTCCATGGCTGACCTCCACTATACCTTCTCAACTTGTTGAAGATATGATGTTTCCCTCAAATTTGATGTGAGCAACCTATTGACTATGACAAGCCCTAAGCAAATGTTGAAGGATTTGAGCTAATAATGACCTCACAAATGCAACTAGCAACTATGAAGTATGCAGAAAATAGCCTAAAATGACGAGATGGCAAGAGCATAAGATGACAAAACATGAGCATGAGGTCACAAAATGAGACCAAAATTGCCATTTTATAGAAAATGCAATTTTCAGTGAATGGCCAAGATTAAAAGTTGACAAGTTCCCTAGAATCAATAGACAAGATTCAATTTGACAACCCACAATTAGGGTTAGGGAAACATTAGGGAAAATTTGAAATGAATGGACAAAATTGATTTTTAGAAAATCAAATCAAGGGTTGACAATGCATGTGACAAGAGATAAGATTGGCACATAAAAAGAGGTGGCTGGAAAATCAAATAATAATAGAAATTACTTGGATTTTAGAGGAAAAAGACTATTTTGAATTAAAAATTAATTTTAATTAAAAAGGTGGGGTCACATGATAGTAAATAATTAATTTGAATTATTTACTTAAAGAGGGAAATTAGAAAATATGACCATTTAAAATAAATAATTTTATTTAAAATGAGGGAAATGTCAAGGTGGCAATAATTAAATAAATTAAAGAATTTATTTAATTATAAGAAGAATTTTAAGAATTAGTAATGTATTAAATAAATAAATAAAATTTATTTATTTAAATAATTAGAAAGAATCGCCAGTATTGGCATGGTGTGATGGTTTAAAGGTGGCATTGTTGTTCTTGCCACCAAGGTTCAAACCCTGTTGGGGTGGTATTGTTGAATGGTTGTATTCCGATTCATAGCTCCAGTCAAAATAATTTACCCCTTGATTAATAATTAGGAAGAATAAAAAGAACAAAGATAATTAAATAAATTGAGAAATTTATTTAATTATAGGAAGAATTTAGACAATTAGTGATGTATTAAATAAATAAATAAAATTTATTTATTTAACAATCAAGAAGAATAAAAAGGAAATGAATTAATTAAATAATTATGAATTATTTAATTAATAGTCGAAAGTGAATCAAAGACATAATTAAAATGTCTTAATTATGCTAGGAAGAACATGAAAAATAGAGCTTGCAAGACTAGATCATTTTTATGTGTCTACATTTTTCCCCTCTTTGTCATAATGCAGCCTATCACATTGTCACAAAGAAAATAAGTCAAAGTCATGCCCTAGCAAGGGTATGGAGTATCTATGCCACCTTGGGAAAACTTTCAAATTTTGGCCTGGTGATAGAAAAATTTGGAAAGTGTCCTGATAATTTAATTTGATGACAAGAAAAGTGATGGCATAGGTGGTTTCAAATTTCAAGGAGTTTAAGCTAGCTAAAAAGGTGGTCAAAGTTGGTCAAAAGAGCCTCCGGTAATAAAAGGTTTGACAAATCCCATTTTGACCCTATAAATAGGTTGAAAAAGGGGGTAAAAGTCAATTCATTTGCACATTGTCAATAGTAAACTTGAGAGGTCAGCGCAAAGAGGAATTTGATGAAGATGGTGATTATAGTGACTGAGCACCATGAGGAGATCATGTGAATGTACAAATGGCCAAAGGGCTTAGAGCCAATAGTACGTACATCTAACTCACTTTGTCATTTCATCATTTTTTGTGTCATTTTTAGGGTTTTAGGTCAAAGAATGAATGTGTCGCGACACAAATGCATGCGTGTAAGCCGCATTCAAAAAAATTGATGCATCGTGACACAAATGCAAGGGGTCTTTAGGATAGGTCAATGAATCTTGACACATTTGTGGAAACCTAAGACACATTTTCCAAATCGAGCCACAAACGAGGGGTGTATTACTGCATTCAAAAGGTTGTGACACATTCGTGAACTCAAGTGGAGAATTTGAATAGAGTGACATATGTGACAAAAATCGTAATACAAGTGCTCTGTCGAGACACAAACACGAGATGGAATGGCATAATCACAAAGTTGCAATGTAGTTGAAGTACAAAACAATGCAAACACCTAACTGTGACACAAATGAAGTCAATGTGATGCATTTGACTTATCCTTAGACCAAGGCTAACTTTTTTTAAGTTCAAATTTTGAAATGATTTTGAATTAGATAAAGGGTAATGATGTTTTTCAACAAGGTGCTATTGTGTGTTTTGACATGTGCAAAGACAGTTAGCACTAATTTATACATGAGAGAGCAGGCCATCTACCTATGGATTCTGAGACCAGTTGTGGGACATGGAGTGATGATGATTGATGCAATTGGGACTCTACTATGTTACCTATATGCCCATTATTCGGGAAAATAGGGGACTTTTGACTGCACTTTGTGAGAGGTGGCATTATGAGACATGCTCCTTCCATTTGCTGATGGGGGAGGCTACAATCACACTTGAGGATGTGTACCAGATCTTGCACTTGCTGATATGAGGAGAGTGGATCGTGTACTATCCACATCATGGGTATCAGACATTTACAACATATTATCATGATGAGACTGGTGTAGGACTGGGGATTGAGTGTATGAGATCCGATGGGAGTTCATGGTAGAGAACTACTCTCAGTTTGATGCCCTATTGGCAACATTGATTGGAGGAGTATTGATTCTTGACCATCGAGGACATAGATTTCCCATTGGTTGGGGCGATGTGTTAGTGGGGATGAGACAAGAAAGGACCATGTATGTCTGGGGACCTTGCCTTCTAGGGATGTTAAACCATCAACTTCATGAGGTTGCCTACAAGAGAACATAGAGTATTGGTTGTGGGACAATGCTCCTTATGATCTGGGCATGGGAGCATGTCGCTATCTTCCATTTGTCGATCCAGAGACCGCAACTAGCGGATGTCACGCCCTATGTATATTATTATGCCAACCTGGTTCAATAGACTAGGGTTGGAGAGACTATGAAGTATGCAAAAAATAGCCTAAAATAACTAGATGGCAAGAGCATAAGATGACAAAAAATGAGCATGAGGTCACAAAATGAGACCGAAATTGCCATTTTATAGAAAATGCAATTTTTAGTGAATGGCCAAGATTAAAAGTTGACAAGTGCCCTAGAATCAATAGACAAGATTCAATTTGACAATCCATAATTAGGGTTAGGGAAACATTAGGGAAAATTTGAAATGAATGGACAAGATTGATTTTTAGAAAATCAAATCAAGGGTTGATAATGCATGTGACAAGATATCAATAAGATTTGCACAGAAAAAGAGGTGGCTAGAAAATCAAATAATAATAGAAATTACTTGATTTTTGGAGGAAAAAGACTATTTTGAGGCCATAGATGAGGTAGAGTGGCTGCTGAGGTGGTAGATGGTAGAGGGGGAGGATGATGCACCCACAGGCCCACCACTACCACATGATGCGACTGTAGATCAATGAGTGGCAGACATGTAGAGGAGGTCGGATGAGAGAATGACACAAGTGAGGACCTTGCAAGTAGATTTGGAGGTGGCTAGAGTAGAGCGAGATCAGGTAGTGATCCATTAGCAGGAGTCAACTTAGTGGTGCACAGAGTTTGCACAATTATTCTTAGGACTATCAGGGGACTTAGCGAGAGAGCTGGCCAGGGTTAACACTTGTTGGAGATGTTACATGTTATTATATGAGCAGGCAGTGCCACCTAAGAGATGAGATCCTACCTTGACACAATCCTAGATGAGGACAGGTAGTGGGAGCAGGATAGGGAGTGGCAGCAACAACAAGAGCCAAAGCAGAAATGTTCTTCCTCATCCTATTTTTCACTGGGGGATATCCTGAACTAAATTTTTCTTTGTCATAATGTGATCAATTGCATTATGACAAAGAAGGGAAAAATGTAGACACATAAAATTGACCTAGACCTGTAACTTTATTTTTCTCCATATTTCTTCTCAACATAATTAAAATATTTAAATTATGTCCTATAGTCCAAATTCAACTATTAATTAAATATTTCTCAATTATTTAATTAATTCATATTTCTTATTCCTCTTGAATATTTAAATAAATAAATTAGATTTATTTTATTTAAATACATTGCTAATTTCTTATGTCTTTCCATAATTAAATAAATCCCTAAATTTATTTAATTATTATTTGTCTACTATTTCCTCCTAATTATTTTTTATTTATTCAAGGGGTAAACGCTTTTGACCGGAGTTATGAACCGGAATACAACAATTCAACAATACCACCCTGATGGGGTTTGAACCTTGGTGGCAAGAACAACAATGCCACCTTTAAACCAACACACCATGCCAATACCAGCAATTTCCTCCTGATTATTTAAATAAATAAACTTTACTTATTTATTTAAATACATCATTAATTCCTTGTCTTTTTATAATTAAATAAATTCCTATGATTTTATTTAATTATTGTCCACCTTATCCATTTCATTCATATTTAAATAATTAGTATTAATTATTTAATTGTTAGATAGACTTTTCTTCTAATTTTAATAAAGTATTTATTTAAAATTTTCCACTTTCTATTTTCCCACCAAGTAAATAATTTGAAATAATTATTTACTGTCATGTGACCCCACCACTTTTGAATTAAATTAATTTTTAATTCCAAAGGTCAACATCACCTTTTGAATCAAATAATTTTAAATTCTTATTTGATTCTCCAGTAGCTTCATCTTATGTGCCCACCATCTTCTTGTCACATGCATTCTTGACCTTTGATTTGACTTTTCTAAAACCAAATCATAGCCATTCATTTCAAATTTTAATCCCTAACCCTATTTGCTAGTTGTTACATGCAATTTCAGCCTTTGATCTTAGGGTTTTGTCAAACTTTCAATCCTGGCCATTCATCTAAAATTGAATTTTTTTATAAAAAGGCAATGTCAACCTCATTTGGGGACTTTGATCATCTCCTGACTTCATCACTTCTTCATACTTCATGCATCAAAATTTAGGCTTCCATACTTCTTGCTTGTAGAAATCTAAGTATACTTGCATTTTAGATCAAATCCATCAATATTGGCTTAGGTCTTGTCATAGTCATAGTTGCTCATGAAAAATCTGAGGGAAAACATAATATTGCAGTAAATGGAGAAGGTGCAATGAAGGTCAATCAATGGTGGCATGAAGATTTGGTAATATTGTTTTATGCTTTATGTCTTTATGCTCATTTGTGCTTCATTGTTTATTAGGGATTGATTTATATGCTTTATTGCATTAACCTTAATATTTTAGCCCTAATTACAATATGGATCTACTAGCTAAAATTAAAGTTGATTCTTCTTCTATAGCTACCTTTTCTCTGTATATTCATGGACTTGATAATGTTGGTCAACAAGCCCTAGGTATGATAATCTTTCCTTTGTGACTAGGAATTGTTACCTTACCCACCTTATTTTATGTGATGCTTGGACCCTTACCTTACAATATTCTCTTGGGGAGACCTTGGATTCATGTTATGGGTGTTGTGACTTCTACTCTACATTGTTCTCTAAAGTTTATAGCAAACAATCAAGTGGTCATGATCAATGCTGACCTTGAAGCTATTCACCTTTGTGAGTTAGAAGTTGTTGGATGAGCTTTGATTATCTCCACTCTTAATAATTGCATTCCATCTCTAACCTTTGATGCAATGAAATGATCCTTGGTGGTACTATCTGTGGAAATTTTCCTTGAAGCAAATGTCACTAAAGAGGAACAATGTAAAATAGAAAGTCCTAAGTCTTCCCCATCTACTTCTTCATGCATTTCTTGGTGATGATTGGGGATCCTTAAAATTATTTGAATTATTAATTAGAGAATAAAAAGTGAATCTCATCCATCTCAACCTTCCAATAACTTCAAATACCTATGCTAAGAAAGTTGATCAACCTCTTACCGAGGAGGAAAGTTGTGATCCTATCTAGGAACCCAACTACTCCCCCAATAATAAGGATTATGGAAATTCTACTAGGGAGATTAACATTTGTGATGGGAAGGACGGTTACAATCTCCTAGACACATTTAAAACTCATTTGTGGAATGACACTCTTTATGTGGAACCACCTCCTTTCGAGGCTTTGCAAATGCATTATGGCCCTAGATATAGGTTCGTTTCCAAGTAGCCTTTTAGCTTGTTGACTAGCCTATCTTTCATGTTGTCGAGCTTTCATTTATTTTCTATGTTGTTCTCTATGTTTCTTTAACTCTTGTGTCCTATCCCAACCCTTTCATTCATCTTCTATCTTGAATTCCTTTTTGATGTTTTTAACTTCTCCTAGATTAGTCGTTGATTCAAGCTTTTGTAATCTTGCTTGTTTAATCTTTTGCCTTTCTTTCTTTCACTTCTTTTTTTCCTCTTTAAGCTTTTGGATTGCTACGAGCTTACTTTTCCTTTTTTTTCTTTCTCCTTGAGAATTTGCATCACAAAAGCATCAACATCAAAGTCTTTGTCTATTTCAATTTCTATAAACTCCCACATTTTTATAATTTGTTTTCTTATTGTATCCAGAGGAAAAAGGTGGTTATAGGCATATTGAACAAGGAATTTAGGTCCCTATCATATTTAAGCCTCACAATTTTCATTTGAGTTTCGGATGCTCTATTGAGCAATCTAGGAAAAAACCATGGTGGAGTGTTAACATGATTTTGATTGAATCTCTCAACTTAGTTCATCCTAAATTAATAAAGGATAAAATATAACCTGACAAAATTCATCTAGATGTCTTTTCCTCAAAAGAAGTGCTAGAAGAATTTCTAGGTTTGTATTCCCACTTGCCTTCCTTTCACCATAAGCGACGATTCTTGTATCACTTGAATAAACAAGCATATTTTGGAGATTTTTTTTTGAATACATGTGAGGAGGCTCCTTTATCTAACATTGATGATGGTGTCCTAATACCTCATCTTGAAGACCATAGTCAAGGGAGAAACTACTCAAGTTTTCATGGATCGTAAATCCTCTAAAAAGGTGATTAAGATCATAAAATTCCTTTCTTTTGAAGAAGCTAAGGAGCACTCTGACCTTTTACATTCTCATCCTGATATCTTTGCTTAGCCTATGAGGACATGCATAGTATTGATGAGTCTATAGTGGTTCACAATATTGTCTTATGTATTTATTCCAAGCCTATTTAGCAAAAAATCTGAAAGATCAATCCCAAGGTTTCCTTGTTGGTTAAGACTAAGATAGAGAAGCTATTAAAAGTAGGCTTTATCCATCCAATTGACTATTCACCTTGGATTTTGAATATTGTTTCCATTAGTAAACCTAATGGCCATATTCATATATGCATTGAATTTTGTGACCTCAATAATGCTTCTCTTGAAGATGATTTTTTGTTGTCTAATATTGATATGATTGTAGACTCGACTATAGGCCATGCCTTGTTATCCTTCATGGATGGCTTCTTAGGCTATAATCAGATTCATATTACATTGGAAGATTAGTATAAAGTGAAGTTCAATACCCCTTGGGGTACTTTTTGCTATGTGGTGATGCTATTTGGGTTAAAGAATGCAGGAACAACTTACCAACTAGCTATGACCTTAATCTTTCATGATTTCATTCACAAAATCCTAGAAGACTACGTTGATGAAATCTTGGGAAAATCCATAACTTGTCAAGATCACATGGGAAATATTCATCTCATTTTTGAAGGGATTCAACTCTACAAGATGAGGCATCTAATCTCTTGGTCACATCCTAAACTATATAAAACAAATCACTCACAAAAATTATATAAACAAAAATGTGTCACCACGACCACAATATCATGTATTTGTTGACATATATAATACTCACAACAAAAAGCAACCTAAACAAAAAAAAAAATCCTACTTCCATTATTTTTCCTCAAACTTATCTCCCCCATATACCTCATCTTCCCCAAAATTTGGAATTTGTATGGATGCTAGACACAACACCAAAACTATGACCAGTTATCCCTTGTTACATATCTTTAGATTGTTCATATCTTTCAGGATTTGGAAAGTGCCCATGCTTGTCCCTCAAATACTGATCAATGCTAACAAACCTTCCACATTTGTATTAGCACTAATTTTGAATACCTTCATAGACTCCATTTGTGAAGGTACCCAAACATGCAACTCTCTCAACCTCAAGAATAGTTGCATGATTAGATGAGCAAGCCTCCCACACCACTTCTTACCTATTCAAAAAATCCAAATTAGCCAGGATTTGTAACTTCACCATTTCTCCTCCACTATAATATGCATATTCACCATGGTAATTATTGAATAGTATAACCAACCACTAATTCCATCATCTTTCCATATTGATCCTATGATCAATCCTCTCGGTATCGAGGATTTTATTGTTAAGAAGTGCTAATGACTAATAAGTTGTTGGGTACTGAGGATTTCCACTACTGTTTTCTTACCTTATAGTCAAGCAACAATGGTGATTGAAAAGGTGTTGGATACTAAGGATTACCACCACCATTTCCTTGTAATGACTATAGATTATCCAACACCTCATGTATCTACTACCCTAATGTTTCTCTCCTCACACACCTACCAATTTCTAGTTTATTGATAACTTCATGCTTTTAACTTCAAAAACACATACATGATTTTAAATGTACAAAACACATGCATTCTTTTAACTTAACAAAAAACATATGTGTTTTATTTATTTTTGAGTTTTAACAAAGCATTTACCTTTATTAAAAATGTACATGCTTTTAATTTTTTTATATTGATAATCATTTACAATTATTTTTTGCTCATTCAAGCATCAACATGAGATCAACACAAGATCATTGTGAGAATAACCATGAAACTAATACTATCTCCTTTCAAGAAACTACAATAGAAATAACCAATGGAAGACCAAGAGTCACAACTTAGAAATCTACTTATTTAGAAACCACTTCCACATTTGAAGCCAACTATGGAAGACCAAGAGTCAAAACTTATAATTCCATCTTAGATGTCCCATATGGATTTTAACTTGGGTCTCCACATTGAGAATTCAATGCTTTAAGAAATTAGGCTCAACTCCTTGGACAATGTGCTTTTAATATAACAAAATATGTACACATTTTTCTTAGTTTTGGCTTAGAATGGTGAATCCACCTTTACAAAACATGTGCATGCTTTTAACTTAACTGTTGAAACACATACATTTTTTATTTAGTTTTGAGCTTTAACAAAGAATTTACCTTTACAAAACATGTACATGATTTTAACTTAATAAAAAAACATGTGTTTTTCTTAGTTTTGGCTTAGAATGATGGATCTATCTTTACAAGACACATACATTTTTTTAACTTAACAAAACACATATTTGTTTTTCTTAGTTTTGGGCTTATGATATATTTAACTTACCAAAACCTTATGTGTTTAACCCTAACAAATATACAATTAACTCTAAACTCTATACCCATAACCCTAAAGCCTAGATACCTTATATCATCAATCCTAAACCTTATCCCTCAACCCTAAACCCTACATTTAGCCCTTAGTCATAAAGCCTATACACTCTACCCTAGACGTCATACCTTCAACCCTTAATGTTCCTATACCCTTAAACCTAAACCTTATCACTCAATATTATACTCTCAACCCTAAACCATAGAGAGAGGAGAGATCTACATAGGGAGGGAGGGAGATGTAGATGAGGGATGAGGGGAGAGGTAGGAAGGGGATATAGATAGAAATATGAGATAGAGAGAGAGGTAGATAGTGTAGAGAGAGAGGTTAGATAAAGAGAGGTAGATCTAGGGAAGTAAATCCAATAAGTTAAACCCTTAACCATATACTCAACCATATTATACCCTATATCATAAACCTTATCCCTCAACCCTAGGAACTAAATCCAATAGGTTAAACCTTTAATCATTTACTCAACTATAAACCTTATACCCTCAACCCTAACCCCTATCCCTCAACCCTAGGCCCTAAAGCCTATAGGCTAAACCCTCAAACCTATACCATATACCATCTTGACCCTAAACCCCATCCCTCAACCTTGGGCCCTAAGGACCATATAATAAACCCTCAACCATATACACTCAACCTTAAACCCTATATCATATACCATCAACCCTAAACCATATCCCTCAAACCTAGCCCCTAAAGCCTATAGGATGAACCCTTGATCCCCCATATACTTAATCCTAAATGCTATACCCTCAACCCTAAACCCTACACTCAACCCTAGGTGTTAAATCTTGTACACTCTACCCTATACTAAGTACCTTGAACCATCAAGGTTCATATACCTTGTATATTTTGGCTCTCATATTTGTGTTGGTGTATCACTAAGCTGGTCCCTACAACAAAATTTATCCCCTTGAAATTCCAATTATCTTAACTTTCCCTTGTCATAGGAGTCTTAGGAGTCTTAGGATCTATCCCATATATCTTTGGTCTTCATAGGATATATCATTCCCTATATCATACCACATCAACCCACCTTTCATCCTTATGGAAAATGATATTTTATATATCTCTTAATATTTTTGGGGTGCTTTCAATTTTTTTTGTTTTTGATCTTCCTAATCTACATACTTTAGGTCTCCATGATCTATCATATCATGGTGTGCTTTGACTGGTAGAAATAGGATCATGTATTTGATTTTGGTGATCATGTTTTCTTGGTTGTCTAGTGTTGTACCCACCAAGATTCATTATGATCTTGTATTACAATAGGGAATCCTCTTGTGATTTTTAGTTTTCCAAAATAAGCCCCTCCAAAGTCCTTCATGACTTTATAGAATGTTGGAACAACCTATGTGTTTTTTATGTCATCCCTATGCATGTGATACATAGTCACTTTGGTTCCTCATATCTTGGTGCATAGTATCACATGCATTATCATTTTAAGTTATTTATACATTGTAGTTCAATTATTGCATTCCAAATACACCTAATCCCATCCCATCCCTTATTTCTTCTCACCATCATTTTACTCTTTCATGGATTGTACGTGCCCAATCATTCTCTATTTCTTCTATATGTCTCTACACTCAAGGTATTAAGATGGTCACCTAGTCTTCATCTCCATCCAAATCATCTCATCATTGAATTTTTGTTTTAAGTATTTAGATTTTTTATTCCAAGAATCTTCTCATTATGGAATTTTTATCTTAAGTTTTTATATTTAGTATTATAAGAGAGGTAAAGAAAGAGAGATATGGGAGATAGAGATAAGAGAGACAAAAAAAAGAGAGATACATGTGAGATATAGAGAAGAGAGATCTACATAGGGAGGGAGGGAGAGGTATATAAGAAGGGATGATGAGAGAGTTAGGAAGGGGAGATGGAAATTTGACATAGAGATATATAGGTAGATAGTGGAGACAGAGAGGTTAGATAGAGAGAGGTAGATCTATGGGAGAGAGAGAATTGAGATAGAGAATAATAGAGATGGGGAGGAGAGTAGAGAGGGGATATGTGAGATTAAACCCTAAAATCTATACACATTGTTGTAAGTACGAGTATTTAGTATTTTAATTGATGTCAACCAGTGATTGTTGAAAATTTGTGATGATGCTTTGACCAATTTCATTATGTTGTCATTAGTAAGTGTTACTAGTGTTAACCTCTAGTGTTTCTTTGATAAGAATATGTATGGTTTGGTTTTGTTGAGGAAGTTTTGAAGATGATGAGAATGTGTTTGTAGTGCTTGGTTTCCAAGTGCTTTTGAGAAAAGTTGAATAAAAGAGAAAACAATGTGTTGTAGAGGTATTCTGTCATATAGAGTGATGTTTTGGTTTTGCTCCACATTTCTTCTATATTGAAGGATTTCTTGTGTTGTTTAGATATGTTGATTAGAGTTATTTATAGGTGTTATATCTAGAGTTTCTTGGTCTGGATCATTGTCCAGAGAAAGTTGTGTTCACTAGTGTGTGAATTGTGTATTATAGTGGTGTCTAGGAGAAATGGTTTTGCTCCATATTTCTTCCTATTTTGGTTTTTGGTCTTGTGATTCTAGAAGCATGATGATAAGGTTCATATCTACCTTCAAATGATTTTTTTCATGGTTTAGTGCTCCATAAGTTGATTTCTTGAGTTACAGTATGTGGAAGGTTAACTGGGTGTACAAGATGAGTATGTTCTTTAGGTGAAAGTTGTTGTGAAGTAATTTATTGAATTTTAGGGTGTTTGTGGAATATTATAGATTTTTTTCAAGATTTGTGTGTGGTTCAAAAGTCATATTTGATCAAAGGAATCATGTACTTAACTATTTAATGGTGTTTACATAGGTTCAACCAACCTTGGGTGTTTACACTAATTGCAGATTTTCTTTGGTGATCGTGGAAGTGTGGTGTGAAATGTATGAGTAGATTTAGGTCTAAGTTAAGGTTTGATGTTGTATTCCTTCATTCCTTTCCACCACAGGAATATTTTTGTCTTGACCCAATTTAAATTTGTATGGTTGAGGTGAATAGCCAACCTTGGAGAATGTTTTCAAGGTTGAAGAAGGTATAAATAAGCATTGTGTTGATGGAAGATTTATGTGTAGTGAGTGTGATGCAAATTTTAGAGGTGTGAAGTGATAATTTGTGAAGTATAGTGTGATATTTAATGAGTTATACTACTAGAATTAGTGAGTAGAAGGTGTCTACAATCTTTAAAAAGGCTATGAATGTGTTAGTGATCTTGTGGTGGAATTTTCTATTGCATTGAGATGGATTTATCATTGTAACATTATTCTTTCTTCTTTTCTATAATGTGGTAGTGGGCCCTCCAACAATGATCCTATTGTATTCAGTGTTGTAATTACTTTATATTGTGAGCTAACCCTCACCCTAGTTTTTCCCTTATTGGTTTTTCCACATATATCTGATGTTCTATTGTGCATGGTGTTGATTTGTTTCAATTTCTATTATTTTATTTCATGCTAAATCATTCTAACATATTAAGGTTTAATAAAGTTGATGTGGATTTGTATATTAATGAGGGTTTTGATGTTTTAATGAAAAAATAACTCACCCCCCTCTTAGTTGTCTTATGCATTGAAAAATTGGTATAAGAGAAACTTTCCTTGGAAGAAATATTAACTGATTGACATAGATTTGGGATTTAGTACAAGAGAGATGCTCCTCTATTTGATGGATCAGATTATTTATTTTGGAAGATGAGGATGGAAGGTTTTTTGGTATTCCTTGGACATGGAGTTTGGAATTCTATTGTGACTACATACACTATGCTTACAAAAGGTCCAAGTACTGATTATGAGATCAAGGCCTATGAAAACAATGGTAAAACAAGGTATGCTATTTTAAGTATTCTTTCTAATACTAAACTTTTGAAAGTTATGAATATTAAAACAACTAAAGAGATCTGGAAAAAGTTAGAAAGTATTTATGAAGGAGATGATAAGTTCAAGCAAGATAAGATGTAGAATCTAAAGATCATATTTGAGAACATGGAAATGTTAGAAGATGAAAATATTACAAGATACATGCATAAGGTGGGTGATAATATCAAATTCATCAAAGGTTTGGGTGGAAAGCTTGAAGAAGAAAAAGTGGTAAAGAAGGTACTAAGAACTCTTCCTAAAGCTTATAGTCATAAAGTTTCTACTATTAAGGAAGCCCATGATTTAAGAAAATATACTAGAGATCAATTATATGGTTCTTTATCTACTTTTCAAATGAGAGAATTCGGTCCAAGTAATGCAAAAGTTGAGACTACTTTTAAGGCTAGAAAATCAAAGAAGACTGAGGAATCAGATGAGGAGGTTCTTTATGATGTAGAAGAAAATTTTGTGAGGAGAATGAAAAAGGGTACTAGAAAGTATAGAGTAAGTTACCTTTTAAATGTTTCAGTTGTGGAAAGATAGGTCATTATGCTTCAAGATGTCCAAACAAAGCTTTGAATGACAAAAACAAGGAGAACAAAGGTAAAAAAATTAAGATAAATTATTATGTTAGAGAAGATGCTTGTATATCTGATGATGAATCTGACTATGTGAATGATGAGGGTAGTGATTTCTTGTTTATGGATATAAATGTTGAATCTAATTTTGCTAACTTTGAGAGATGTGTGAAGGAAACTTCTCCAGAAGTAGGTCATAATATTGAAGGAACTATGGTGACTACTTTCATGATAGAGAGGAAAATAACTGTTGGATCATTGATAGTGGATGCTCAAATCATATGATTGGTAATAAAAGTAAGTTTGTTAAACTTGAGAAACATGAAGGAGGTCTTGTTCAGTTTGGTGATGATACATCTGCTAAGATATGTGGAAAAGGTTCGATCAATTTTGATGGAAAGAAAAATATAGATGGCGTCCTTTATGTTGAGGATTTAAGGCATAACCTCTTGAGTGTTGGAAAAATGTGTAGCAAATGATATAATCTCATGTTTCAAGATGATGGATGTGAGATTAGAAAAATCTCTAGAATTGTGGTTGTTGTTGGAAGAAGGATAGATGGAAATGTGTATCAACTTAAGGGTGTTGATGGTCATTGCTTTATGACTCAAATTAATGAAATTTGGCTATGGAGTAGAAGAATGTGTCACGCCAATTTTGATAACATAGTAAGGATGAGTTCAATTCAAGTTAGATATTTTCCAAAGATTAAAAATCCCATCAATGTTGTCTACAAGGAATATCAGATTGGGAAGTTCAAGCAAGAAGTTTCAAAGTAAAAGAACAATTTACTACTGAATTTTTGGAGTTGGTGCATACAAATATTTGTTGTCCTACTAGAGTAATAAATTTTTAAAGTGAAAGGTATTTCATGCTATTAATTGATGATTACTCTAGAATGACATGGGTTACTTTTCTCAAATAAAAATCAAAATCTTTGGATAATTTCAAACCATTTAAAGTTATGGTTGATATGAAAATGAAATGTTTGAGATCTGATAGAGGTGTAGAATTAACCTCCAATGAGTTTAATAGTTTTTGTGAGAATCATGGAATAAAGAGGAATTTATCTTCCCTAAGACTCCTTAGCAGAATGGAGTGTTTGAAAGAAAGAATAGGATTGTTTAGGAAAATGCAAGAACAATGATGAAAGAGGCAAACCTACTAGAAGTATACTAGAGAGAATCAATTCATATTGTTGTATACATACTTAACAGAGTTCAAGCAAGAGTGAGTAGTGCAAAGACTCCCTATGAGTTGTGGTATGGAAGGATTCCTACTATCAAATATTTTAGAGTGTTTAGAAGAAAATGTTATATTAGAAGAGATGAAGAGAACTTAGGAAAGTTTGATAAAGATCCAATGAAGGTACATTTCTTGGATATTCTACAAGAAGCAAAGCTTACTAGTGTTACAATAAGAGGTTGAAGAGACTGTTGAGAGTGCAAGTGTCAAAGTGGATGAAGACTTACATAAGAATTTAGTTGTGGTAGATAGATATGAATTAGATAATTCCTCTTGCAGGGAAAATGATAAAGATGAAGGTAAGAATAAAAAAGTTCAAATTGAAGAGGAAGAAGCTCCGAAAATGATCCCAGGTAAGTGCATGGATTTGTGACACAATTTTGGCTCTTAAGATGCCACTTTTTTTTTGAAATCAGCAAAATTTAATTTGTACGAGAAAATGAAGATAGTTACACTCAAAATTTCAAGATGTAGCAAGAACAAAAGTTGAAGTGCTCCAAGTCTAGTTTCTAATCTACTATTTTTTTTGAAATTAATGAAGATTAAGGGTCTCAAAAAGGGGGGGCCAAAACAAGTCTTGTTTTTATAAAAAAATAGCATAGCACTTGAGGGCTTCCCCCTGTTTTGATTAAATTTTTTTTAGAATTTCAAAAATCCCAATAGTGAGAAATTAGCTAACACCATGTAGTTTATCCTTGTTCTTTCAGATTTTTTTTTTAATGAATATATAATATTTTATGAATTTTCAAAGTGGACACATCCTGAAAAGATAAAATTTGAGTGTACTCCCCCCTAAATTTTTTGACCAAAAACGAAGGCATTTACAATAGAAGCCATGGATCAAAACCTTAACTAAATCAAAATGATTTTTTTAATATATATTTAGATAGCTAAGAGAGAGGTTAACACTATCATAGTTTTTTTTATAAACTTGCATTGAAAGATGTGAAAATGAGACAGGGAGCACAAACAAAGATATGTAGAAATTTTGAAAATCCTATCAATTAACATGTGCAAAGTAGGCCATTTGGTGAGCACCAAATTTGGCACTCACCAAATGGCACATCACATTTGGTGAGCACCATCATTTGGCAAGTGCCAAATTTGGCGCTCGCCAAATGACTTGCTTTGAACAAAACCTGAATTTCCCCTCTTTGGTTGACAACTTTGATAATGCTTAGAGTGCACATTTTATGATTGTAGATGGATAGTTGAGGTTTTACTTTTCATACACTCTGACTCGTTACCCTAACTTGATAACTCTTTATCCCTCTGAAGTCTCTCTCTCAAGTCTCACTCCCTCCCATGTGACCTAGACTACTCTCTCTTAGTCCAATCCCCTTTCTCAGGTCTCTTTCCATCCCACCTAGGTACCTAAATAAATCTCTCTTACCCAATTTCTCACTCTCCCTCTTCCTCTCCCCCTTTGGTCTTTTTGTCTCTCTCACTTCATCTCCCTCTCTTAGATCATTATATTTCTCTCTTTTTCTCTCTCTCAAGTCTCTCCTTCCTACCCCCTCTCACTCTCTTAGGTCTCTCAATCACTCCCTCTATCTCTCTCCCATTCCCTCTCTATCTCTCACTCTATATCTCTCCCTCTCTCTCTCATTCTCTCTCAGGTATCTCCATCCCCCATCTCTCTCTCTCTCTCACAGAATCCCTCTCTCTCTCCCACTCCCTATCTTTCATTCCCTCTATCTCTCTCCCACTCCCTCTCCTTCCCACCCCCTTTCCCCATCTCTCTCTTAATAATATCCCTCCTACCCTCTCTCTCTCTCTTAAGTTCCTCTCCCTCCCAACCTCTCTCTCTCTCTCCCACTCCTCTCTCTCTCAATCCCTCTATCTTTCTCCCACTTTGTCTCTCTCCCTCTCTCTCAAGCCTATCCCTCCCACCCCCTCTCCTTCTATCTCTCTCTCTCACACACAAGTATCTCTATCCTACCCCCTCTCCTCTCTCTCTTTTTCAAGTCTCCCCCTCCTATCCCATCTCCCTCTCATAATCACTCCCTCTATCTCTCTTCCACTCCCTCCCTCTCTCACTCCCTCTATCTCTCTCCTCTCCCTCTCCCTCCCACCACCTCTCCCTCTCTCTCTCTCATTCCCTTTATCTCTTTCCCACTCTCTCTCCATCTCCCTCTCTCTCAAGTCTTTCCATCCCACCCCCTCTCCCTCCCTCCCTCTCTCTCAAGTATCTTCCTTCTACCCCCTCTCCCTCTTTTAGGTCTCTCTTTGTCTCTCTCACTCACTCCATCTATCTCTCTCCCACACCCTCTCTCTCTCTCTCTTAGGTATCTCCCTC
>VDFB02000008.1:241902181-242200437 GCA_007258455.2 Sequoia sempervirens | reverse complement strand
AAGGTTGAGGGATTAAGGGTTGAGGGTTGAGGGATTAGGGTTAAAGGTAGAGGGTTTAGGGTTTAGTGATTACGGTTTATGATTTAAGGGGAGATGGTGTAGGGTTGAGAGAGAGAGAGGGGGGTTTGAGGGTAGAGGGTTTAGGGGTTTAGGTTTTTAGGGTTTAAGGGTTTAAGAGTTTAGGGAACTCAAGGTTTACAATTTAAGGGTAGAGGGTCGAGGGTTAAGGGTAGAGGTTAGAGGGTTTAGGGGTTTAGGGTTTAGGGTTTAAGGGTTTAGGGTTGAGGGATTAAGGGTTGAGGGTTGAGGGATTAGGGTAGAGAGTTTAGATGGGTTTAAAAGGCCTTAAGGGTTGAGGGTAGAGGGTTGAGGGATTAGGGTAGAGAGTTTAGTTGGGTTTAAAAGGGTTTGAGGGTTGAGGGTAGATGGGTATTAGGTTTAAAGGTAGAGGTTAGAGGGTTTAAGGGTTTGGTTTTAAGGGTTTAGGGTTGACTATTTAGGTCTCCCATCTCTCTATCTCCCACTCCCTCTCTCTCCCACTCCCTCTCTTATATCTTCCCCCCACCATAACTCAATAAATCTCTCCTGAGTCTTACTCCCTCCCATGCTACCTAGACTAATCTATCACTCCAATGCTCTCTCTCACACTACCTCTCTGTTAGGTCTCACTTACCTCCCACCCTACCTAGACAAATATATTTCATTCCAACCCCATCTCCCACATTCCCTCTCTCTCTCTCTCTCTCTCTCTCCCCCTTTGGTCTTTTTGTATCTCTCAGGTCTCATCCCTCCTTACCCCTCTCTCGTTGTCAGGTATTTCCCCCCATTGTAACTAGATAACTCTCTATTCCTCTCAAGCCTCTATCGCTCTCAGGTCTTAGTCACTACCACATTACCTACACTAATCTCTCTCACTCTTATCACCTCTCTCTCTATCTCAAGTCTCACTCCCTTTATCACAAAATTTGGTGAGTGCCAAATGTACTTTACCTTGAAATGGTAAAATAAGGGTTGACCTCGTGATTTAGGCCCACATGCTTCTGTATTTTTTTGGTTTAGTGCTTTATCCGATTCATAAACATCTTTTTTTATGCAGTTGACTCCATGTTGTACCAATCTATGTTTGATCCATCACCTTTTTACCACCAATCTACATGCTAGAGAACGTAGAAGAAGACATTTTGAAGTTTGTACATCATTTTACATTATCTTAGGTAATATATTGATTTTGGTAATATTGAAATGTTTATCTTTAGTATATTTGTTTGTTTTTGACAATATAAACTAAATTCCTTTAATGATTTTATTAATCATAACAATTACACATAGAATTCAACATTGAATTAGATTAGAGTTGCATAAAAAAATTTAATTTTTATGAGTTTGAAGAACAAAAAAATAAAAAACATGACATTTACTTAACACAAATTTACTTAAGAGAAATTTACTTAATACAAATTTACTTATGAATTCTATTTTCTTTGCTTATAGTAGTCCACTTCCAGCATGGCTAATGGAATTCACTCTATTCATTTTAGGTAGATGTTTATATTGAGTTTTTTTTTTTTCACAATTTTTAGACCATTCATTTGATGATTTTATTAGTCTTCATTGTTACACATAGAATTGAACATTAAATTCATTATTACTAATGGTTATGGGAAAACTTTTATTTTCAACTAATTTGGAAAACCTAAGAGCTTTCATCAATGTTAATGTGCATGTTTCCATTAATTTTTTTGTGCCATAAAAAAATCACCTTCATCATGTGCTTAGATAATTTCAAGTGACTTAAGACATAATTGGTTTAATGCAAGTTTTCATTCATTCATACCATTTACCATTCTAAGAAAAAAAGGGAAAATAAACACAAGATTCTCTAGTTTCCAAAGGTGGCAACAACTTATACCCTGGGTTTGACACAAGTATTTGCTCCTAAGAACTTTTCCACACACCAAATACTCCCCTCAAAACCTTCTTAACATTGATCAACACTTACATGAAGCAATTTTGTACAAATCTGATGTCAAACAAGGAAGTAACTTGTCTCCAACCTCAAATTAAACAAATTCAAACCCTCTTTCGGATTTTACAACCTTGCCTTTCCTATCTTCCACAAACTAACCTATTCTTCCTTGTAGGTTTTCAATAGAGTTTCTTGACCTCAAAACACCATTAGGTTTCTTTGGAACAATGTTGACAAAACAAAGCACCTACACTGTCCTAGACCACATATTAGGTCACTTTTACAAAGGGTCCCTATTGGAAACTCCCCATCAAGCCAAAAACTTAATGGGGCAGCAACAACCAGTCAACAAAACCTCCAATTTCACCATTTATTTGTAGTGACACACTTTCCAAGACATGTAAACAAGAAACCCTCATTTTAGGCAATTTACATGGGGGTTTATTAAAAAACTATATTTCAGACCTTCTCTATCCCATCCATTGCTTCAAACACCCTTGATTATTTTTGCATATGCTTATAAGTTCATTCACAACCTCTATCATCAATATTTCACCAAACCCTAGTTAAAAACCTTCATTTTCAAGCAAAATTTGCACAAAAACCTTTAGGACAGCAACACAAAAAGCCTTCAAACATCTTCCCTACTCCAAAAAACCATGTACACACTTAAATCATGTGCTAGTGAGCCATCCCACTAAGTTACAAAAAAAAATAGTGGGTGGAATGGCTTAAAATGTCATTTTCATACACTCAAAACCCTTAAAATAGGGTATATAGACTGATACTCTATAATTTGTCTCTAAAATACACAAAAACCATTGAAATCAATCCAAACCAAGTCTAAAATGGTTTGAGGACTACTCCCCACAATATTCACTCAAAATTTCTTGTACATAACCGTACAGACAGGGGGTGTTTCAATTACTTCTTTTCTCAAAATGACTTTTGTCTAAATTGACAACTTTTTGACATGATTTGCAGCTTTTACATTTGTTGCCCAAAATGTCTCAAATAACCACAAAATGCAATGTAATCAATGGTATGGATATATTTTAAAAAATTAATTACAAGTACTTTTCTTGTGGTATGGAGGTAGATGTATGTATGAAAAATGTTGTAGCATAAAGACATGTTTGATAATTCCAAACAACTCATTGCCTTCTTTCATAAAATTCTTTGGTGTGTTCAATAAAATGCAATGTAATCAGCATTATCAATATGTTTCATAAAATGCATTATTTACTTTTGTTCTATGTGTGATTGTGAACATGCAACATTCAATTTCATGCCGAGGAAATGACCAAAGTCTCTAAAACTGGAAGAACATCTAGTAAAAAATGCAAGGAGAAGAGAATAAAAAATTGCAGCTTGTGAAGCAAATGAATTATAGCCCATACAACTAGAAATTCCTATGCAATATAAGAGAGATGTACAATAGGAAAAAAAAAGGGCACGAATGAACAAAGTTTATGGAAGGACACAAATGGATCCACAAGTTGGAGGCACATCATCAACCATAGGTGAAGTTCAATGCACATCTCCAGTTGAAGACACACCAACAATAACATGTGATCTTCCAAGTACATTGAAAATCACATTTATAGTTGAGGAAACACCATCAACAACATTGAGTTTCGAAATTACATTAGCAAACACGCCTCTATTTGAGGTCACTCCACAAACGACATCTCAAGTTGGAGTCACAACATTGTTTACATGTCAATCTCAAGGTATGCCATCAATTGCACCTCCAATTGAAGGTACGCGATTTATCCCCATTGTTGTTGACATTCCTAATATTGACACAAATTTACATTTGAGAAATCCTCCTAGAGTTTTGCATAGAAAACCTAGATTTTTTTATTGATATTGATTCCAATGTTTTGAAATGGATTCATGATAAGATGTGAAAGAGAATCATGAATATAATATGTGAAAACTTAGAATGTAATATACGGCCTCCACCTAAATCCTCAAGGGAATTCTTATCTTCCATTTTATGTCAAAGAGAGGATGGTCAAATTTTTTACAAGTCATGTTTGGATGGCACATGTGATCATTGTGGTGGCATGCAACATTTTCCAATTTTCCAACACATGGCTAGTACACACACAATTGGAGAAAAAGTTATCTAATTTGGAAAATACAAGACACTAGCTCTACAAATCATAGAGATGCAATCATCCATTGACTTTTATCATGTATCGAACCTTGTAGAACTAGGTAATATATCTTACTTATAGGTTTTATTTTGATGTTCATTAAATACATCTAACAAGATGAGCATATCAATGCAGGGCATGTATATGCAGTGATTACATATGAAGAAAATGAAGAGGATACAAATTATTACCTGTGTTGTTATATTGAGGCCAAAAAGAAATTGGAGGCCCCAGTTATAGATGGGGAAAACATAAAATATCCTACAAGTTCTGTGGTTGTTACTGGAACATGGCTTAGAAGGTACCTAATTAAGAATGTTGCAATTTGGTTGTTTGAGGACTTTGAAATGCATTGAAAGAATATTCGCTACTCAAACCTTGTCATCACCACCACCATTCATTTGATCAAATATAAGGGTAGACCTATGAACAAGAACTTGTGGAAGGTGCATGAGTCTAACCATGAGGAAATACTTGACACAATAAAGAGTAGAGTAGACTTAGATGGTTCCCTGCATTGATTGGTAAGTATGCACATTGAATTCGTAAAGGCATGTTATTGATCATTTTTTTATTTCAAGAATTTAAGTTTGATTGTATAAGGGTTTGCAAAATTGCATTAAAGTAGATATGTAAAATGATGGTTATATGTTGCTCTCTATTTGGTGCAGGGGCACCAAGCTTTGGTGGTTGTCATTAGGGTGATGAAGTATTGTTTTGGCTTGGATAAGGTCATATAGACCATTTATTGATGTAATAAGTCTATTTTAGTGGTTATTAGTGAGTTAGAAGGCTTTAGTTGTAAATTTGTAAATTAGTGCAATGTGTCATTTTTCAAAATTTGAAGTGGAAGAAATGCAAAGTGTCATTTGGGAAGGTGTCTCTTTGGAAAAGAGGCCTAACCTACGGTACAATGGGATTTTGGAGAATACATTGAAAAACCCATCTCTAGTCATCTTGTGACCTTCTCACCACTTCAAACACCCTTGTTTAAGCCTGAACATGCTTAATAATCCTTAAGATTATGCTGCCCCCAAACTTACCCACTTTTGGTCTCTAAAACCTCAAATTTTCATTAAAAAATGCACTTATCTTAACTAGGGCTTCATGCCCAAACATATGAATGACCTCCCCAGTCCTTGCAAACCTTCAAACACATCAAACCCCACTAGATCTCACTAAAACCAATTGGTTCTATCCTTCTTAAAAAAAAAATCTTCAATCTGCTACTTCAACCCATGTCTTTTATGTCTGAATTCTTGCATTATATACTTGCTTGTCATTTGAATTGTCATTAATGAAATTATATATTAACTTATATGTTTATCCTATTTTCCTCTATTAGGAGTAGGTTTTGTAACACTTGAAGGAGTAGGGTTGAAACACCTCAGGGAGGAGGTGTCGAAAAACTTGAAGGAGATAAAGAAAAAGAGATGCCTAAAGAGTTATGTGTTTATTTTATTTTATGTTTGGTAAATATGTTCCTATTATTGACAATTGTATGCTAACTTGTATCAATTTGATGTTTTTGTTCACATATATAGATTGGCATTGCAAAAATTGGTATGATTGGTTCTTTGAGAGGGGCATATTCTAGGACTCATGACAGTTTGAAGAGATGTATATAAGAGGTAATTAAGATTTCAATTTTAGAGTTCAATTATAATTCAATGTATATTGATTTTGATGTTAATTATTCAATTTTAAATTATATAATATAACTAATCTCAATTGTGGTTTGAATTTTTTTTATGCAGTTACCTTCAAACCCAAAGAGTGCTTCAAAGAGGTTCCATTTTGATGATCCACCAGTAGTTTAGGATGAGATAGACATTTTGGCATGTATATTTTGAATAGATATCGAGATGGCCTATGCCACATTTTGTAAAAAAATGTTTGATTTGGCTTTGATGTCATTTTTGTATATGAACATACACTTTATTATTGGATAATTTGATATATAGAAGTTGAGAATCAAAATAATTTGTTCATCATGTGCATGTTTAAACTATTCAAAAATTTAATCTTGAGCAATGGTTAAATATCAATGTACAATAGCATAAAAAATAATGAATAATGGTTAAGTTAAATCATATATTGCTTAGTTATATTATGGTTAAATTATATAGTTTAAACAACTTTGAAGACAAGAACAATGGTAAAGTTTAACATTTTAAATTTAAAGTTTAAATACACAAATTTCATTGTCTCACACTACATATTTCATATTGCATTATCATTACATATTGAAATTCATAAAATATCATAGTTCTATGTTGATAAACATGCCAAAGTGATGCAGAGTAGGGTGGAAAACTCTCAACAAACCAACTACCCTTTAATCTTCCTTCCAGATAGAAAAAACCATTGGAAAGTCATGACCAGTGTATATAAGCACTAAATCAACAATGATCTTCCAATGAAACACTCACCAACACTCCAAAACTCAAAACACTCACTTTTGACAAGTTTCAGGGGGGGTTTATTGAAAACCTCACCTCCAGACCTTTCCTCACTATTTGAGTGCCTCCAACACCTTCAAATATGTCTTCTCTTACTTAATTAAATCTTACAAAGTGTTCCCCCAAGTGTTTTCCATCACCACCTACTCTTAACCTCCAAATTTCACTCAAAACACACATTCTTGACAACTAGGCATCATGACCAAACCCCAAAATGGCCACCCCTACTCCTAAAATTATGCACACATGCCCCCTAAAATTAATTATTCCATTCCACTTAGTTATAGTAGAATGCAATGGGTGGAAAAATGTGGAAAAAGCATGAATTTAGGCCTAGGAGGCATAGCTTGAAGTAGCAGATTAAAGCAATAGTCTAGAATAAGGTTAGAACCTAGTTGTTTCAATGTTATCAAGTGGATTTTGATGTGATAAAAGGTCTACAAAGGCAGGGTAGGTCATTTGGATGTTTGGGCTTGAAGCCCTAGTTGAACAAAGAGTGAAAATGGGTGAAATTGAGAAGTTTTAAGAAGGAAATGTGTGAGAACTTTGGGGGAAACATAATTTGAAGGTGAATTAAGTTTGTGTAGGGTGAAATAAGAGTGTTTGAAATCACTTGCACAAACTCAAAAGACAATCACCTAACCTCTACATGCAATATTTTATCAAACCTTAGGGTGAATCCTCATTTTTCATGCCCTTTTCCATCAAAATCTATAGGAGTAGCAACACACCCCATATAAATTATTCCATTTCACCAAATAAGCCCCATAACATCAAAATGGGTTTCTAATTATGTATTCAATCTGTGGAAACAAGAAGAGATTGAAAGTAGAATCACTCCAAGCTACATTTAATCGCATCAATCCCTTAAGGATCCAAAGTGGAAAAGGGCAACAATCTTTGACTGGGTATTACTCAAAAACTGTGGCACTTACGAAATCTCCATCTAAGCCTACAAGATCATGTTGGGCCCCTCTATAATAACCTCTCTTAGTTTTTTTTTATCTTAGAGTGGTTTTCTAGTGGTGTCAAGTTTTCACTTGATGGAAAAAGTGTCAAATGCAAGTAGTTGAAAGTTGCAAAGTGGTACAACTTTTGTTTTGCAACTCGTGTGACCAAATGGATTGTTCCAACATGTATGAATAGGTATGTTTACACTAGGCATGGTCCTCTTTTACACCCAAACATGTGGAATCACTCTGAGCTATGTTCAACCAGATCAATCCCTTAAGGGTCTAAAGTGTAAAATGGATGTAAACTTCAACATGTTGTTACTCAGATACCATGACACTTAGAAACTTCTCATCTAATCCTATAGAATTGCGTTACGTCCTTCTACAAAAACCTCTCTTAGTTTTCACTATCTCAGAGTGGTTTTCTTGTGGTGGCATATTTTTACTTGGAGAAAAAGTTGTCAAATGCAAGTAGTTGAAAGTTGCAAAGTGGTGCAAATTTCATTCTGCAACTCACGTGACCAAATAGACTATTCCAATGCATTCGAATAGGCATGTTTATGCTAGGCATGGTTCTCTTTCACACCCAAACATGCATAATCACTCCAAGCTACCTTCAACCAGATCAATCCCTAAAGAGTCCAAAGTGAAAAATGACTACAAACTTCAACATGTTGTTACTTGGATACCATGATGCTTAGAACCTTCTCATCTAATCCTATGGGATCATGTTGGGCTGCTCTATAAAAACCTCTCATTTTTTGTTAAAATTTGAAAAGTGGTACAAATTTTGTTCTACAATTTGTGTGACCAAACGGAATATTCCAACGCATATGAATAGGCATTTTTATGCTAGGCATGGTCCTCTTTCACACCCAAACACACGAAATTGCTTCGAGCTACCTTCAACCAGATCGATCCCTTAAGATTCTAAAGTGAAAAATGGCTTGAAACTTCAACATGTTGTTACTCGGATACTATGATGCTTAGAAACTTCTCCTCTAATCCTATGGGATCACATTGGGTCTCTCTACAAAAGCCTCTCTTAGTTTTTTCTATCTCGAAGTGGTTTTCCTGTGGTGGCATATTTTCACTTGGGGAAAAAGTTGTCAAATGCAAGTAGTTGAAGTTACAAAGTGGTGCAACTTTTGTTTTACAACTCGTGTGACAAAATAGACTATTCCAACTCATTTGAATAGGCATTTTTATGCTAGGAATGGTCCTCTTTCACACCAAAACATGCAGAATCACTTTGAGCTACGTTCAATCGTATCGATCCCTTAAGAGTCCAAAGTGCAAAATGGCTTCAAAATTCAACATGTTGTTACTTGGATACCATGACGCTTAGAAAATTCTAGTCTGATCCTATGGGATTGCATTAGACTCTTCTACAAAAAAATCTCTCAATTTTTGCTATCTCAGATTGCTTTTCCCGTGGTGGCAGATTTTCACTTGAGGAAAAAGTTGTCAAATGCAAGTAGTTGAAAGTTGTAAAGTGGTGCAACTTTCATTTTGCAACTCGTGTGACCAAATAAAATATTCCAACAGTCCGAATAGGCATGTTTAGGCTAGGCATGGTCCTTTTTCACACCAAAACACACATAATCGCTTTGAGCTATGTTCAATCAGATTGATTTCTTAAGAGTCCAAAGTGAAAAATGACTGCAAACTTCAACATGTTGTTACTCGGATACCATGATGCTTAGAAACTTATCGTCTAATCCTATGGGATCATGTTGGACCCCTCTACAAAAATATCTCTTGGTTTTCACTATCTTGGAGTGGTTTTCCCATGGTGGCGAATTTTCACTTGGGGAAAAAGTTGTCAAATGCAAGTAGTTGAAAGTTGCAAAGTGGTGCAACTTTCATTCTACAACTTGTGTGACCAAACATACTATTCCAACACATCTGAATAGGCATGGTCATCTTTCACACCCAAACACGCGGAATTGCTCTGAGCTACATTCAATCAAATCGATCTCTTAAGAGTCCAAAGTGCAAAATGACATCAAACTTTAGCATGCTCATATTCAGACACCGTGATGCTTAGAAACTTCTCATATGAGCCTATGGGATTGAATTGGGCCCCTCTACAATAACCTCTCTCAAATTTTTCTTTTTCAGAGGCCTTTTCTCATGGTGGCAAATTCTCGCTTGGAGAAAAAGTGGTCAAATGCAAGTAGTTGTGTAAAAATAACTTTTTAGCCATTCCACCCATTGTATCCTACTGTAACTCAATGGAATGGAATAATTAGGGGTAGGGAACATATGTGCATGGTTTTTAGAGTAGGGGAGGCTAGTTGAGTGGTTTGGTGTGATGCCCTAGTGGCAATTTGATGGGTTTTGGTGAAATTGAGTGGTTTAAGAGTGGAAATGGTTGAAATCCTTTGGGGAAGAAATTTGTGAGGGAATTTTAAGCATGTGAAGGTTCTTTTAAGCATGTTTGATGCTTTGGAAAGGTGTTATGAGTTGTGGGAATAGGATTTTTAATAAACCCACCCTAAACTTGCTAAAAATGAGGGTTTTGTAAAAGTGGGCTTAAAGGAGTGGTTCTTAGGTTAAAGATTGTGGATTTGGAGGTTTTTTGGTCTGGTAAATGACGTTCTATAGTTATTTGGGATGAGAATATAGTTTAAAGTATAGTTGTTTTGAAAATTTGGCCTAATTGGCCAATCAGGTATATCTCCCTGGTGTTGTCCTTTCAAATCAGGACCATTAGGGTTTCAAACACCCGTCAAGGTACTCAACAACATACCACAACCACTCAATAGGTTACTTTGATACAACTCTCTCAAATTAGGATTTTCACACCAACTAGGCCTCAAATTAGGTCATTTTTAGAAAGGTACTCTACCTTAAACTTTCCCTTTTACTCAAAATTCAATTGGGAAGCTCTCTATAGGTTACCAAACCAAAGATTCTTCAATTTGTTATCAAACATCCACCCTCCAATATACCTAAACTCAAAACCCTCTTTTATAGCCAAAAATCAAGGGTTTGAATGGAAATAACGTTTTCAAACCTCAATCAAACTTTCCACCACCTCAAAATAATCTAAAAACCTCTACACATACTTAATTCAACAAGAAACAATGTTGACCCAGCCTATTTCACTCATTATCATATCAAAACCTCTCTTTTCCACTTGGAAGACTTAATTTTCTACTCTAGGGCTTCATTCCCAACACATTTTCAGGCCTCCCCTACACTCTCTCAACATTGCCTCACTTGTTTATTAATGTTTCAGTCCCATTCCATAGTTACAAGAGCCAAAAAAGGTGGAATGGGTTGATTTTACATTTTAAAGGCTACAAACCCTTAAAATAGGGTATAAAACCAGTCACAAAGAATTTGCTCAAACTTACATTGAATCCACTGTTATATGCTCAAATCAAATGCAATAATTGGCCAACTCACACCTTAAAATGATTTCAAAATAGATTTAGAACATTATGCAATTGTACAGGTTGTATAGTCACTAGAAACTCAAAAAATACAGAAAAAGTGGAGAAAAATAGAGTATTATTAATGTTCCAATCTTCCAAATCTTCAAAAATCTAACTTACATCAATGGTTTCCACCTTATTTATGATTTTTCCCTCCAAAATAACTATCCTAATGCCTAAAAATTCCTTTTGAAATGCTATGACCATTTGCCTTCCCTAAAAATGCAATTTTGCAACTTTTTAGCAACTTTGCATCTTTTTTCAGTATTTTGCACTTTTTGCAAACTTGACCTTCTAAACATCTAGCTATCAACTAAAATGATGCATTACAATAGAAAATTGTCTCATTGACCTTATTTTAGACATAATACCTCAAAACCTAGAGCCTACTCCTCAAAACCTTGAATTGACAACTTTTATTCAATGGTGCTCCTGCACCAAAAAATGTGGTAGCATAGAAAAGGCAGTGAACTCTTTGAAAAAATGCCTAAAAAAAATGAAGTCTCATGGTGATGGAATGCCATGAAAATCAAAATAAATTTGATTGTCATGGCATTCCATCACCTTGAGACCACATTTATTTGAGGCATCTTTTCAAATAGTTCATTGCCTTGTCTATGGATTGTCATGGTATTCCATCACCACATTTATTTAATGCATTTTTTCAAATAGTTCACTACCTTGTCTATGCTATTGCTTACTATTATGCTTTTGATAGATTTTTTCCAACCATCCATAGCTTGTTTGAAAGCACTTGTTTTAGGTTTTTAGCAATAGCAACAAGGTAGTGAACTATTTGACAAGATGCTTTGGTAGACATGTATGAAAAATGTGGTAACATAGACAAGGCAGTGAACTATTTGAAAAAATACCTCAAAGAAATATTGTCTCATAGAATACCATGATAAGAAAATGCAATTGGCAGTTGCTCCTAGTTATTAGTTATGCAATGTGAAGTAATTGCATAACTGCTTAGGTTGACTTTGTAGAAACTATATTATAATTGAAATTTTGTCATCTATCAACATCTAGTTATTATATATGAAATGTGAAGTAATGCTTTGACTTTGAAAGATGTGCAATGCAATGTAATCAACAACTTGAATATAAACTACAAAAATCTATTTTTTACAATTCATTAGTTAAAATCTTTATTTTATTTGCTCTTTATATCTCTATATGCTATGGAAATACCTTTAAATTTCAAAAAAATAGTTTTTATCTCTTGTTCTACAATTTCTTACATTTTTTTAAATATGTTTTTTTCCCGATTTTTTAAAAAACTCTTATACTTTTGGTTTCTCAAAATTTTCCCCAAATTATTTTTGCTGCTATGCATTGGAAGCACGAAGCATACACATGAATACACACAATATACATGAAGTATACATGTGAATAAGTGAAGCATACATGTGAATAAGTGAGGCACAAGTAATTGAAGCATTCCAGAGGATACAAACCACCAGGAATGGAACTTATTTACATAATACGCTTTAGATGGGGCTTATTGAGAAGTTGATAGTAATTAATTAAGCATTAGATGCAAACAAAATCCATGTGTACAACATTCAAGCATACAATTTACACGATACACATGATAACATCATTGAAGAATGGTAGTAGCAAAATAATATTTTCTTTAATCAAAAAGTCGTAAGGCTATACAATGCTATATATTGATAAAAGTATATATAATATATCCAAAAAAGTCATACAAGATTAGTACAAAGGAACCATATGGACATAAAATTTCATGTATCTATCAATGGTACAGAACATATGTTCCAAAATGCCACATAGGCATACAACAAACAACCCTAATACATAGTCATTTCCCTCTAGGGGAAGGAAACATATCCCGTGCTGCCTTCAAAAATTTGGCTAGATGGAGTGACTGTTGGTTCTCTTGTCTTTCAAACATGCTCACAAGTTCTCCTCTCTTCACTCTGAACCTTCAACTGATACAATAAAAAGTAAAGATGTTAATACATAGAAATTGAATTGTGGAATGACATAGCAAAATATAATCACTTACCGCATACATATAGTCATCATGCACATTTACAACATTACCACATCCATGATCTGGAGTGACAACCACCTATAGCAACCATCCAAGTAGAAATTAAACTACATAAAATTATCATGAAATTTTTCTATAATAGACCATTAAAGAGTAAATATAATGTGAAATCAACTAATTTGTTTTATACCTCTCTCAATGGATCATAACTGGCTATTGTTGTAGCAACTCCATGGTCCATCGTGCCACCAACATCACCAGGTTTGTCTAATGTCATCAACTACAAATGAAACAACATATCTAACATCAATATAAACAATTTCAGGTAGTCCCTATATAACTGTCATAAATGAAAGAGTAAATGGTTGACCTCAATTTAGACTACAATATAGTGCTTATAGATCACATAATGGTGAAAGTACTAAGTCCACTAGGATAGACCAAACTCTTGCAAATGCCAAAGTTCAGTGCTCATTGAGATTTGTATTGCATATGCTAATAAACTAATGTTAATGAGGGTATGCTATGAACATAGTGATAATGCCACAATGAAGTTCACATGAATGAAGTGAGGATTACTATATTACTAGTATCTTTCAAAGGGATAATGGAACATACGATGAATTACGATGTGTCTAGGGTTTTACTATAGCACATGAAGTTGGTTGTTGAGGTGTGCAACAATAATGGAGAATACAACTTTGGTCAATACTGAGTGGAAGAAAATTTATTTCTTCTAGCAGTGTATAGGATAAACTTTGGATGGATGTGCTATAGCATAGACATAATAAAGAGACAAGACCAACAAGAGATAATGGAACATATGCTAAAATAATAGAGGGTATAATGGGATGGGAGTCAAATGTGATAATGGAATATGGGATGGACTAGAATAGATTACTGGGATGGACTAGGATGAGATAACAAAATATAGCATGAACTATTAGAGGTTAATGGGATGGGATTAGGAGGGAATAAAGGAACATAGTGTGAATTAGGGAAAGATAATGGGACAAGACCAAGAGGGGATAATGGAACATAAGGTGAAATAAGAGAGGATAATGGGATGGGAATAGAAGGGATTAATGGAACATAGGATGGAATAGTATAAATTGATGGGATGGGCTAGGATAGGATAATAAATTATAAGGTGGACAATTAGAGTTAAATGGCATGCAATTAGTATGGAATAATGCAACATAGGGTGAATTAGGAGGTGTCTAGGGTTTCACTATAATCCATGTAGTGCGAACTTGACATGCGTGTAGCAATAATAAAGAAGAGTTATCTAGGATGAAACATGGATAAATATGGTATAACATAGAATGGATAAAGGAACATATGGTGGAACATAGGGGATCATGGAACATCTAGGGTGAAATAATAATGGGTACAATAAGATGGGAGTAGAAGGGCAGAATGACACATAGCATGTACTAGAAGATATTAGTGGGATGGGCTAGGAGGGGATCATGGAAAATAGGGTGAACTATTAAATGTTAATGGGATGGGATTATGAAGGACTAAAGGAACAAAAAGTGAATTAGGAGAAGATAATATAACACAATCAAGGAATAAAAATTCAATGTCTGTGTTTCTCATTTATTTTTTAGACTTGTATATGAAAAATTACGAAAACTAGCTAACATTGTTTTAAAACACCATTAATGAATAAAGTCTACTTGAGTGAAAGTTGTTTGAGGAAATGAATTGCGATGTGTAGAGGTCAAAGGTCCACTAGGAAACTATTTGGAATCCAAAGCATGTTATGAGACAAACATTCAAATATAACATTCAACTATTCAAATGCAATAATAATATCTTTAATACTAGTTGCATACTTGTGGACTCATCATCAAGAATGAATAAGGGTATGTAGGAATGGAGCATGTCTCATGAACAATCGAACCCTGAAATTTCATCATATCAAAATTCTAGTAATTTAGTTATTCTTAAATTTCAAAAAATAATTTAATAAACAACATTAAATGAACTTGCTGAATTTTACCTGAGTGTCAATGTTGAATGTATCATTCAAAAAATCATTTGTGAAAGCCATTGCCTCTGTAGCTAATGTAGGTTGTGTAGCTACATCACGAGCACTTTGATAATTGTACCTACAAACAACACCACAAGCACCACAATGGTGGGGTGGAGCTCGAGGTCTACACGTCTCCTCCACAATAGGCTCTACTAGAGGCCTCACACATTGTAAAATGGTCTCGATGAGTGAGTCAATTGACTCCACTTTGTCCACCTCTACACTGTCCTTAACAATGGAAGGAACAATGACATGCTCCACCATGGGTCTGGCCAAGGGTCTTGGTGCCAACTACAGATTATGTCATGCAGTAGCTCTATCATGTGTGGAGCCACCACCTCTACCCTGAAAGTCTAAGATGTCAAAATAGTTTGGCATTTTATTGAGGACAAACTCATAATAGAGTTTCCTCAAAAAGTATTGTGGTACCTCATGGTTATTGCATGAAGGTTGGTCAAATAGCATCAACCACCACTCCCAAAATTTATTTTTAATTAACTCATGGTGGCATCAATGGATGGGGAACCTCCTACATGCATGAGACAAATGTGCATTGGTTCTCTAGTCTGTAAATAGGGAACATAAGTAGGCTTTGCTAATTTTTTGTTTTTTGACGTCTGCATATGACAAACCACTAGCATAAAATTGTCTCATCTCATGCTTCTTATTTGACCAAAAATTTGTTTTTTGGTTCATTTCTCCTACATGAGTTACAATTGACTTCAATGATTCAACAATCCCTCTCCTATAAGGGTGGGTTTTGGCATGCTTGGTTAAGCTTGTAATTAATTGTTCAATGTCTCTTTTATTGTTTTCAATTTGATTTAGAATATTTTCTTGTGTTCCTTAAGGATTTCTATGAATTGATGGAGGGGTTTTAGGTTGTTCTTGTATAGGAGGCTCTTCGTGAGGGGGTGATTGTGAATTCTCAATGTTTCAAGGTGGAGATTCATTCCCTAAGAATTAGAACAAAGTTTTATTATAAAAACCTATTTCAATCTACATTCTAAACCAAATTCAAAATAAATAGAATAAAAATACATACCTCTTCGCAATCTTTGACCTCTCTGATAGGTTGGCAGCATCCTCATGAAAAATCGCAAGCTAAGGATGCAAATAATGGATGATATTTCATGAATGCGAAGACCTCAAATCCTCCAAGCCAAGTCATGGGTTGAAGAGAAATGAGGGTTTGAAACACATTTTTTCTTTTATTTTACTTTTCACATTTGATGCATGCTAAATTTGGCACACGCCAAATGACCAGTTTTAGCCCTTTTTTGCAAATTTTTCCAATTTGGTACCTAAATTGTGTCACAGATTGGTGCACTTACCCTCCATAAGACTCCTAAGTATGTGCAAAAGAATCATTCTAAAGATTGGATCATTGGAAACAAAATAATTTTTTTTTTGATAAGGAGAAAAGCTAATATGATAAAAGAACAGGTAAATCTATGTTTACTTTCTAAAGTTGAACCTAAATAAGTGATTGAAGCATGAAAGGATGAGTATTGGATCAAGGCTATGGAGGAAGAATCAATGTAGATTGAGAAAAATCAGACTTGGGAACTTATCCCAAGATCAATAAACAAGAATGTAATTGAAACTAAGTGTGTATTCTAGAACAAATTGAATGAAAATGGAGAAGGGGTAAGAAACAAGGCAAGGATTGTGTGTAAAGGTTACTCACAAGTAGAAGGAATATATTTTGAGGAGACATTTGATTCAGTGGTAATAATAGAAGATATTAGATTTTTTTAGCTTTCACAGTACATAAAGATTTCAAGGTTTATCAAATGGATCTGAAATTTGCTTTCTTGAATGGTGAGTTGGAAGAAGTATACATTGAACAATTGGAAGGATTTCAGTTATCAGACAAATTGGATATGGTCTTCAAATTAAAGAAAGCATTATATGGAATGAAGCAAGCTCCCAGAGCTTGGTATGCAAGGTTGGATAGATACTTGATACAACAAGGATTCAATAGAGGCACCACATATAGTAATCTCTTTTTCAAAGTTGAAAAAGATTAAATCTTGATTGTTGTTGTGTATGTTGATGATATAATATTTGGAGGAAATGAAGCAATGTGAAAGATATTTGTAGAAGAGATGCATATATAGTTTGAGATGTCTATGTTTGGGGAGATAATTTCTTCCTTAGACTACATATCAAATAGAAAGAAAAATGTATATTCATTTCATAATCAAAGTATGTCAAGGAAATTCTAAAGAAGTTTGTAATGGAGGATTTTAAATTGGTATGCACCCCTATGATCACTAGTTGCTAGCTGAGTAAGAATGATGAATACACTAAGGCTAATTAGAGCAAGTACATATCAATGATTGGAGGAGTGCTATACCTAACTTCTACTAGATTGGATATCATGCATGCAATTTTTTTTTGTGGCTAGAATTCAAGAAGATCCTAGAGAGTCACATGTTGTAGTAGTGAAGAGGATATTTAGATACTTGAAAGGCACTCTGGAACATGGTTTATGGTATCCAAAGGATACAAATTTTTCTCTAAGTGCTTATATAGATTTAGACTAGGAAGGATGTGTTGATGACAATAAAAGTAAAAGTGGTGGTGCATTCTTTCTTGGATACATATTGGTGTCTTGGCTAAGAAAGAAATAAGATTAAATATCTTTATCTACTACAAAGGTAGAATACATTGTAATAGCATCTTGTTGCACATAGGTGTTGTGGATGAGGCATGCCTTGAAGGATACCAAAGTGTTATATGATGGACCAATTTATATCTTCTATGACAATACAAGTGCTATTAATATTTCAAAGAATCTGGTATTGCACTCAAGGACAAAATATATCTCAATCTGGTATCAATTTTTAAGAGAGAAGATTGTAGAGAATGAGGGGAAGCTAGAGTATATTCCTACAAAGGATCAGGTTGTTGATATATTTACTAAGGCTCATCCTAAGGATACTTTTGAGTATCTCTAGGAGAAGCTAGGGGTTATTACCCCTCCTTCCTTGAACTAGATGCATATGGATATGCATCATTCCAATGGATCTCAAGATTCATTCCTTGTTCTAGATTGATGTTGGATGCTACCTCTCAAGGGAGTAGGTAATGGAATTATTGGTTGTTGTAGTCAGGGGGAGTAAGTGCTAGTGAAAGTTGGTGTTGTACTTTATCAGCTATGTAAAAGGATATGAGCAGTTGTTGTTGGTTGGTATAGTTTGTTGTGTGCTCATAAGGGGGAGTATGCAAAACAATAAAAGGAAAATATTTTACAGAGCAGTAGTGAGAGTTTCCCTTTTCCATTGATGTCAAAGGGGGAGAGAGAATAATGTGAAAAAGGAAAGAGTTAGTTGAGAAAGGGAGAGAGAATAATGTGGAAAAGGAAAGAGTCAATTGAGAAAGGGAGAAAGAGAAAAAGTGAACAAGGAGAGTATGATTTAAGGGGGAAAAAGAAAAAGAAATGGTATGGAGCAGTATGTTGATGATCAGAGCTATAATGTTTATTGTTGAAGTTATTATGTTTGTTGTTGGTGGTTTTTCACATCATGTGTTTCCATCAATAACAAAGGGGGAAATCTTTGCAAGTATGAGTAGTTGGTGTTGTCATTGATGTCAACAAGATTATTTATGTGTTGTCATTAATGTCAATTGGTGATGGTTGAAAAGTTGTGATGATTCTTTTGTTGGAAAATGGTCAACACTCCCCTCAGGATTCATGACATGGAATAACTTCCTCCCATGGATTTTTTAACTCTAGCGGTTGTATCGAGCATTAATAGGTCAATCTTTTGGTGTAACGACAACTATGGGGCCAACAATTAGTATCATAGCCAAAGGTGTCAGGTTTGAATCCCCTCAGGAAACACTGAGGGGGAGTTTGTTAGTAGATGGTCAGTGCTCCCCTTTGGATTCATGACATGGACTAACTGCCTCCTGTGGATCTGTTAATTCTAGCAAGTGTATCATGCATTAACAGGTTGATCTTTTCATGTAACAACAACTGTGACTATTTTCATTATGTTGTCATTAGTAAGTGTTACCAGTGTTAACCTCTAGTGTTTCTTTGATAAGCATGTGTATGGTTGAGTTTCTATGTTGTAGTTGGTTTGGTAGTTTTGAGAAAGTGTTGAAGATGATGAGAATGTGTTTGTGGTGCTTGGTTTCCAAGTGCTTTTGAGAAAAGTTGAATAAAAGAGAAAATAGTGTGTTGTAGAGGTGTTTTGACATATAGAGTGATGTTTTGGTTTTTCTCCACATTTATTTTTTGTTGAATATCTTCTAGTGTGGTTAATATTTGTTGATTAGAGGTGTTTATAGGTGTTATATCTAGAGTTTCTTGGTTTGGATTATTGTGCAAAGAAAGTTGTGTTCACTAGTGTGTGAACTGTGTATTGAAGTGGTGTCTAGGAGAAATGGTTTTGCTTCGCATTTCTCCATAGTTTAGTTTTTGGTATTGTGGTTCTAGAAGCATGTTGATAAGGTTCATATATACCTTCAGTTGAAGTTTTTCATTGCTTGGTGCTTCACAAGTTGATTTCTTGAGTTACAATGTGGAAGGTTAAATGGGTATACAAGATGAATTTTTTCTTTAGGTGAAAGTTGTTGTGAAGAAATTTGGTGTATTTAAAGGTGTTTGTGGAATATTCCAAATTGTGTTCAAGTGTTTTGTGTGGTTCACATGTTGTCTTTGATTAAAGGAAGTTTTTTTACTTAATTGTTTAATGGTGTTTACATAGGTTCAATTTGTAATGCCCTGCCATGAAACCCCAAAGGACAACACAACTAACTAACAATTATGGCACAATTTTTTTTAAAGGTAAAACTAATAAGAAATTTAAACTAACATGCAACACTAATAATGAAACTATATATACACATCATCTAACTAGTCATCTAGGGTAACATGACTGCATTACTTGCAAAAATTCCTAACATAATCTGAATCCCACAACGATGATTAACTAATCATAAGTATACATATTAAACCATAATATAGAATGAATAAACAATGTACATACATCAATAATGCTACATAAACATCCATATATATGGTAACACTAAAGAATACATCCATTACATTTATTGTATGAGTTTACATCATTTCAAGATTACAATAGTACATCTATGCTTCCCAAAATGAATGGGAATGATACATCAATTACATAGAGTGATACAATTGTAATGAACATAATACATAGCAACAACACTATCTCCAAATCAAGTGAAGCTCTGGAATCATTGCAATGGTACAAATCCTCACATCACAAACTCTATCTGGGAACCAAATGAAGTGCATAGCATGTTCCACCCAACCATGTGGACCCTAAGGCCCACCCCCCATGCTAGGAGATGACAAGAAGGACCCATAACATAAAAATAGTCAAACAGACAAGGCTAACAAGAATCCATAAATGCAACAATAATCATAAAGGAAAATCGCTTCTAGAGGTACATGGACAACAAGGGGAAAAAAAACAAGGCATACAAGGTTGCTATAGCGAGGATTTTCATTGCAAGGTCTTGACATGGGTTACCCTGATAGTCTAGATGCTGGCCCCCATCCCTGAGTTACCTTGATAGTCTAGATGTTGACCCCCATCTATGGTTACCCTGATTGCCTCTCACTAGGCATTGAACCCATAGGGTGACACATGTGAAATCACTTACCTTTCGTAAGGGCAAGGTAGTGATCTTTCCAAATAGGCCTTCTCAGCCCATCCTTAGCCTATGAAAGGACTACAGGCATGGGCAAGGCACCTACTTATCTTGTTTAGTGTGAACTCTACTCCACCCCCTAACTTATTTATTAGGTTATCTCTAAGTTAAGAAACTCTCTAATGGGTTACCCTGATGCCCCTTTGTGCACCATCCCCCATTGGGAGCCACTCCCCCTACTAACAACAAGACAATCCACATAACATCTAGGGTGTACCCACTTGCATAAAGCACCAAAATCACCAAAACCATATAAATATGCAAGGCATAAACCTTCTCATACAAAAGCCACATCATTAAGCAAAGAAATGGTGCAAAGTTACAACCCACATGAGCTCAAAACAAGAATCAAGATCAAAGTTTCTCAAAGAGACAAACATGAACAATCCACAAGGAACAAATTTCCCCTTAGCCTCTAGAAGCCTAATAATCCAACTACCCATAAACTCCCAATTGAGGGTAACTCAAAGCGTTACGGGTTCCAACATAATATCAAAACATAAATCTAACACATAAATCTCCTCAATTCAAAACTAATTCAAGAGGATGACACAACTTTATGGAACTATTAAAAAATCTATGTTTAATTGCACTACACATTCAATGTAATAATTTAGAAACATTTTAAATTATCATTTACATATTATTATATACCCATAAGGAAAATATTTAAATAATTAAGGAAACTATATAAACATATTCAATAAACATCTAAATACACATTTTTGCATAGAAAAACCAAGATATATATTTACACATATATATTTATCATCAATGATGTATATATATATATATTCATAAAAACTAAATAGGGTTGAATGTTCTAACAAAGCATTGGGTATTATACAAAGTTTTCATATTAGCTGAATTCTAAACGAAGGTCCTTAGCATACATTTTCATCAATCAAAATAAGGAAACTACTAATAAAAGTCTTTCCCTACTATATATATTATGCGACTATACAAGGTAGAATAGATTTCAACGGGAGTAGTAATTAAAACCCATGAATCTACTGTCAATATCACAAATTACGGACTCTATAGGAAAGAAACCAATTGAAGATGCATAAACATTAAAAGGAATGGGATAGAATCGAATATGAAAGCTTCTATTTGGTTCGCTTTAAGAAGACAATAGGGAGATTTCAAATGAAATCAAACTCTCAACAATAAAATGAAAGACATACAAAGTAGAAAGCATAACATAAATTGACTACCATAAAGAAAATGAAGCGACCCAACATAAGATCTATGCACTGAAAATACATAATCTAGATTACATTACACAACCAAGGATAATCGGCTACTTCAAGCTTGAAAAACATATAATATAGAGCATCAGTTGCCAACTAGTAAATTCATTGATTTATAAATAAAGGTCGATACCCTATTCTTGCAAATTTCACCAAATATGTGTAGACAAGGAAAGCAAAACTCAATATTAAAAGGCCATGAATATATATATGTAAAATTGAACTGGTTGGAGATAGATTCAATGACATGGGGTGACGCAGCCAAAAGGCAATCTAAAAGAAGAAATTGAACTCTCAATCTAAATGGATGAAGGACAAGTAAAAGGATGACGCCATAATAGAAATCAAATGGATATAACATTTTTTTTTATGACAAGAAGGAGAGAATTCATTTACATAAAACAAAGAAGGAAAAATCAAGATCAAAGTGCAACACCAACCTGAATTCCTACATGCGAAGATGGAGAAGATGTACTAAAGAACACTCTTTTGCAACCACAAATCCTTTCTCCAAAACTTGATCACTTTTAGAAATTAATTCCCTTCGAAAACAAATTTCCATCCCAAAACTGTATTCTTTCCAAAATATTTTGTAGAGAAAAATTCTTGTTAAAACCAAAAATAGCATTCCCCCCATTCCCAACTCTCCAAAAAAGACCAATATAAAAATACAAGAAAAAGATAAGTTTTCAAATCCAAAAATCAACAGAAATGACAAGTTTCCAATTCAAAATTTAGTTTGGAGTCATGCATGTTCACACACTCCAGTTTTTCCATCTTTTATTTGCTTTTATAATCATTTCAAAAATATCATCTTATTTACTTAATTTAAAATTATATTACTTTCCACATTTAATTAATTAAAATCTAATGATAATAATATTTATCTTTATTTATATTTAATTATTAAAATATTAATCACATTATTTAATTTAATAATTAATAATAAAAATCCACATAATACCTTTTCACAAACATAATATATTTAATTATTATTTTAATTCTTAATCAGTTTAAATTACTTTATAATCAATTTAATTTAATTAAATTGAATAAACGAGGCCATTCATAATATTTAATTTGCCACATAATTTCAAAATCAAATTAAACAATACAATAACGAACACCAATGTCGTATCACAATTTAAATAAATAATGATAGACACCAAACAAGACAACTGACAAAGCGTACAAACTAGATGGATGGGGTAACAATATGGGTACTCATCCTCATCGAGGATGATGGCAAGGGTTGAGGACCTTTTGTCAACTCCTTTTTCCACATCATTTCCATTGGGTTTTTTTTAAGGCACACTCAGACCTGATAGTGTAGGTGGAGTTTATGCTTGGTTCCTATAACCTACATCAAACAAGATGTCAAGCAACATGTATATATATATCAAACAACAAACACACTGTGAGAGGAAATCACAACGTAGTAGGGTGCTTGTGAGTGAGTAATGCTACACCATCCCTCTCACCAATACCTCAAACAATAATTACATCATAAATAACATCATATAGCAATCACCAACCAGATGCACAACAAGCATAGTCATATTTCCACATGATACACATAGCCAAATTAATCCAAACACACGATAACTCCATTTATCATCATAACATAAACATCAATCAATAGTGTCATAATCATCCAAGTCAGATAAATTGTCATCCAAACCAAACTAGAATGGTGAAACAAGCACCAACAAGGTCACAAAGTACATAACATATCATAATAAGTATCAGTGAAGTGAAAGCAACATGAGCGGCACTACATGATCAACCTTGGGTGTTTACACTAATCGTAGATTTTCTTCGGTGATTGTAGAATCATGGTGTGGCATGTATGAGTGGATTCAGGTCCAAGTTAAGGTGTGATGTGGTCCTCCTCCATTCCTTTCCACCACAAGAATTTTTTTGTGTCGAACTAATTTGAATTTGCACGGTTGAGGTGCATAGCTGACCATGTAGAATGTTTTCAAGGTTGAGGAAGGTATAAATAAGTGTTGCATTGATGTAATATTTGTGTGTAGTGAGTGTGATGTGAATTGCATAGGTGTGAAGTGTAGTGTGAGATTTAATGAGTTAGAATACTAGAAGCAGTGAGAAGGTTTCTACATTATTTAAAAAGGTTGTGAATGTGTTGGTGATGTTGTGGTGGGATTTTTTGTTGTATTGAGATGGATTTCTCACTATAACATTCTTCTTTCTTCTTTTTTTTGTTATTTGGCAGTGAGCCCTTCTTTATTTTTGATATTGAGCCCTTTGGTAGTGAGCCTATTGTATTTGGTGTTGCAATTACTTTATATTGTGAGCTAATCCTCACTGTGGGTTTTCCCTAAACCCTATACCCTCAACCCTAAACTTGATATCCTATACCCTCAATCCTAAACTCTATACACTTAATCCTAAACCTTATACCCTATACCCTCAAACTTAAACCTTATAAATCAATATTACACTATCAACCCTAAACCCTAAACCCTCACCCCTAAACCTTATCCCTCAACCCTATGCCATATACCCTCTTGACCCTAAACCTTATCCCTTAACCTTGAACTCTAATGCCTATATAATAAACCCTCAACCATATATAATCAACCCTAAACCCTATATCATATACCCTCAACCCTCAACCCTAGGCCCTAAAGCCTATTGGATGAACCCTCAACCCTATACACTACTAAATGATATACCCTAAACCCTATACACTATATCATATACCCTATACTCTAAACCATACAATCTACCCTAAACCTTATACCTTCAACCCTCAAGGTTCCTATACCCCCAAACCTAAACCTTATAACTCAACCTTATACTCTCAACCCTGTACCCTTAACTCTATACCTTCAACCCTAAACCTTATACCCTATACCTGCAATCCTAGGCCTTAAATCCTATAGGCCAAACCCTCAACCCTCAACCCTATACTATATACCCTCTTAACCCTAAACACTATCCCTCAACCTTGGACCCTAAGGCTTATATAATAAACCCTTAGCCATATATAGTCAACCCTAAACCCTATATCATATACCCTCAACCCTAGGCCCTATATCGCCAATCGTAAACCCTACATCCTACAACCTAAACCATAATACATAAACTTTATACCCTATATGTTAAACTCTAAAACCCAACATCAATAATTTAACATGTTGAAACCTACATAATTAATATTAATCCCTAAACCATCAACCCTAAACCCATAAACCATAGGCTCTACACCCTAAATAATGAATAATTTAGATATATTAAAGGGAGAGAGGAGAGAGATAGATAGGTGTGAGATAGAGAGAAGAGAGGAAAAAAGAGCGAGATGTGAGATAGAGAGAAAAGATATATACATATGGAGGGAGGGAGAGGTAGATAAGAAAGAGAGATATATGAGATAGAGAGAAGAGAGATCTATATAAGGAGAGAGGGAGAGGTAGATAAGGAGGAATGAGGGGAGAGGTAGGAGAAGGAGATATATAGAAAGTTGAGATAGAGAGGTAGATTATATAGTGGAGAAAGAGCTTGGCTAGATAGAGAGGTAGATCCAGGGGAGAGATAGAGAGAGAGAAGTGAGATATAGAACAATATAGATGGGGAGGATAGTAGAGAGTTGGGATATGTGAGATGATATAAAAATAGGTAGGTATATCCTCAACCCTCTATCATCAACCATAAAGCCTCCACCCTAAAACCTAAATAAGTTAGGAGATGCACCTTAAACCCTTAACACTAAAATATGTACCCTCAACTCTAAATTCTTCATATAAATGAGAGCACATTAGAGAGAGACAAAGAGAGGAAGGGACAAAAATATGGAGAGAGATATAAAGAGGATTTTTATCTTCACAAGAACATGAGAAAATTATAACACACTTTCTCCTCTTAAGATGACTTTTTGAGCATGGGGGAGACATTTTCTTTCTAGAAAAATGAGTGAATTATAACCTAGATAGAGATGTATTGAGAGAGATAGAGAGGTAGTGAGAGTTAGGGAGAGAAGGAGAGAGATATGAAGATAGGGAGAAAGAATAATTAGGGATAGGGAGAGTTAGGTACAAAGAGACAAAGAGATACATGGGAGAAGGGTGCTGCCACAATAATGGGTTACACTTTCTAGGCATCCTGATTTTTGTTGAAATCACATATTTTTAGAAAATATAATGATTTAATCCTTGAAAGGTTCCATTTAAAGATTTTAATTGAAGAGAGTTTGATCAAACCCCCTTGGATAAAATCCCACTATTTTTAAACCACACCTATAATGGAGTCTCCTCTACACTTATCAAAATGCTAATACAAAACCACTTTTAATTTACCTTTTGGGGGATCAGATGAATTCATTTAAAATTTATATTTTGTAAGAATGTATTCCTTATTATAAGCTTCCCAAAAAGTATAATTTTAAATATATTTAATTTTATTAATATATATATATATATTTGTGAATGTAGGTTTTTCAATGATCAAGGTCTTTGTTTCACACATATGAAAAAATAGGAAAATAGAGAAAAAAATTCAAAAAAATACATGTCCTCTAGGTATTGATGTCCTTATTCCAATAAAAAAATGAATTTCAAATCATATACATACAAAAAAGTTATGCTCTTTATAGTATACCTATTCCTAAATTTTAATTGGTTTGACTTCAAAACTTAATTAAAAAAATACAAAAAATATTATAAAACCAAATGCATCCTCTAGATATTTTAGTTACAAATCTGAATTGGAAAAAAATAAAATTTTATCCTTTATAGAAAAAAAGTTATGCGGTTTATAATACACATAATTTTTTAAAAATTACATTTACTATTAAAAACTAGTTATCGAAGGAGATGAAAAAATAAATGCAATTTGATTCCAATTTTTTTTTTTTTAAAAATTAGAATTTACAAACAAAATGTCACAAATCACTAGTTTGCATCATCTTAAAATTCCTCATGGTTTAGCTATAGGTGTTTAAAAGTGAATATGTATTTCAAAATGTTTGTTTCAATGTCAATTTTTGTCAAAAAGTGTAACCCACTATTGTGGGATCATCCAAAAAATAAGTAGAAAAGGAAGGAGGCAAATAGGGAGAGAGAGAAGGAGATAGAGAGAGATATGAGAAAAAAAGTACAAAGGGGAGGAGGGAGGGATGGGGAGGTAGGGAGATATATAGAGATTTGGTGGGAGAGAGAGGGATATAGAGATCTTGGGGGAAGGGTTGGAGGCACAAAGAGAGGAATATTGACAGAGAGATGTAGAGAGAGTTAGACACTAAGGTGGAGGGAGAGAGAGATGGATAGTTAGGTTCAAGAACATGATGCTTTTAGTGTAGGAAAAAATATGAGCATGTTTTGGCTTTTATAAAACACATACACATTTTGGCTTGCAATAAACATGTACATGTTTTGTCTTTTATAAAATATGTACGTGTTTTATCTTTTACAAAACACGTAAGCATTTTATCTCTTACAAAACACAAGCATTTTGTCTTTTACAAAACATGTACGCTTTTTATCTTTTACAAATCACGTACATGTTGTCTTTTACAAAACAGGTACGTGTTTTGTCTTTTACAAAACACGTATGTGTTTTGGCTTGCAAAAAACACATATGTGTTTTGGCTTGCACAAAAATGTATGCATTTTGGCTTTCACAAAACACATACATGTTTTGGCTTGTACTTAGGCTTGGATGACAACCCTGAGGCTTGGATGGTTCATTTTCCTCATTTTCACGTGATTTTTTCCTCCATTCTCATTTTTCAACTTGCTCGTCGTTAGGCTTACACATTACAAATCAAATCCTAGTAAAAATACCACCATAATTTCACATGTCTTCTAAGTTTTGCGACCATATATTTTTTTAGATTTGAACTATATTAACATGTTTATTTTTAATTTCTTTCACTAATGTTTCCATAGTTATCAAAAACATGTGTATTGAATTTTTTTAATAACTTTTGACCTACTTGTATAAATTTGAAAAATAATATATAATATTTTTCTACACTTCATTCTTTACACATAAAAAAATTATTGCATTTTTTATTATTTTTTGTGCAAGTTATGTAACACATGCTTAGTGATGTGATTTTTAGGATGCATCCACTTTAAAAAATTAAAAAAAATTAACTCAATAAAAAAATACAAAAAAACACACTTCTAGTACTCACCCTTAACTATATTTCTACCAATCAATTTTTAAAAATACTAAATACAATTAAAAAAATTGAAGGGCATGTGCCAAACATTATATTATGTTTTGCTGAAAAAATAGAAACACTTTTGTGTGCATGAAACATTTGTTCCTCTTAATTTTATCTATTTTTGAAAAACTTTAGGAGTTAAAAAATAGATTTAGAGTACTACAATTTTTGTTCTTTTGGGATCTTCAAATTTTGAGTGCATGAATCTCAAATTACTCCTCTAAGTTCAGGTTTAGCTGAAAAAAAAATGTGACCACTTTTGACCTCTTTTTGTGCACCATTTTGATGCACTTACCCATAGAAAAATTCACATTTCTAATTTCTATTAATTCCATTGAAACAATAATAAATAAATAAAATTAATAAAATTATGTAATATACACTTAAATTATAATATAATTCCAAGAATCTACAAAAATATTTTATATGTAATAAAATTATATCTATGAAAAATACCATTTAACATAAAAGAATTAAAAAAATATTAAAAACTATTGAAAAAATATATAAATATTTTCTTAAATTTCTTAAACTAACTATAATTTAAAGCCACATGAAAAATTTCACAAATCATTAGATAACAACCTTCTTAAATTCTTATCCTTTTATTTGATATAACTAACAAAATTTAAAATGATTAAAAAATATTAATTTTAATAATCCAATACTACAAATTTTGAGTATTATTATATTACCACCCTAGATAGAGAACTAAAAGTTGTACATTTTAAACTTTTAAACTTTTCAATAGTCAAACTTGAGTACAACATCCCATGCAAATAATGATGGGAAGTGTTACTCTATACCATAAATATTGTACATCTAATTAGCTAAAGATAAATGCTTAAATTTTATCATAAAATGACATTTTCTTTATATATTATCTCCTTGTCAAATCCTCATTAGTATCTAAATATTTAATAAAGTCTAACAATCCTCTTTAGATATATACATTGCACCTTAAATATAATATTATAAATTTCCTAATGTCATAATCAATTAGAAAATAATTTGAGTATGAATAAAAATAAAGTTAAACATTCATGACCTCTTTATGAGAAACTCTTCCTCTTAATAGATTTTCATCCCCCTCATTTCTTATTGCTCTTAATCATGATAGTGATGTTTTCCCATAATAAGATTCTAATGTAACTTTTATCCACACTTATAAGTTTTGATTATGAAATATTATTTTCTATAATTTAAAGAATTGTTGAAAGAAATATAAATATATTATTTTCACCTTTCTCACAAATGAAATGAAATAATATATTTTATTCCATTTTGAGCGTTTTATCTTTATATTTAATTCTCACCACCCTTTATAATCATTAAAGAATTAATTGGATATCATTCTCTTGTAGTACAAGTGTATCTATATTATTATGAAGCATATATCTAGATTATTCTAAATTTAGTAATTATATTTAAAATTTTCTATATATAATGTTTATTCAAAAATACATAAAATAAATATTTATAAGGGTGAGTGCATATAAATCATAATATTGTGTGAAATATGATGAAGCATGAAAAATAAGAGGTGAATTTAAATTATTTTTGTGACTATAACAAAAAAATAGTAGTTCTTAAAAAAAATTAAATTATAGAATTATGTAAAACAACATTGATATATTAAATTCTCTACTAATAAAATATTGTGACCCTAAAAAATCATATTTAATATCTATATTTAAAAAACACACCACATGAATTTATGGATAATAATATTTTTAGAATGTATATCTTGAAACTCTAAATTATTAAAATTAGTTTTAAGAAAGTATAAACCTATGTCTTAATTCTCTATTTTATTTTGTATAGGTGATCAACTTTATGTTATTTATATGCAAAGGTTACTTTCATAGATGATAAAAATGGATCACACTTCTTAGAGTAGGTAGATACTTTTCCATAAAGACCAATCTATTATTCTCTACAAAAGACAATGAATTATAGTTCTTTTCTTATTTTTATTCTTAAATAATAATAATAAATATACTCAAAATTCTATTAAAATATCTACCAACATTGTTTTAGTTAAAAATTCTAAATAAGAATATTCTATTAATAATCTATACTAAATTTTTTATTTTTTCAAATACCTCTTCATCCACAAGTTTTTTAAAATGTTAATACCAATTTTTTAAAACTAAATTACCCTTAATATAATTCCCCAACATCCGAATATAAATCACACTGCTACTTCTTAAATCCCCTAATAAAATTAATTTAATTTTTATATATAAAAACTAAAAGTAACCTAATTAAGAAATCCAATTCCCTTAAATTATTAATATATAAATACTTATAATTTCAAAAGAAGAATCAATATGTGTAGTGTAATATAATGTATTTATTTCTCTAAACTATTTGTATACCTTTTGTAAAGGTGAGTGTCTCTCCTATATACTAGACATAAAAATGGATACTCTTTCACTTATAAATTGTAGTGTAAATCCTTGAGAGTCTTAATATCCAAGAGGCCAAGACATCACATTATAGAATGAATCATGTGAAGCATAATATAAATAAAACAAAAAATATATTAATCAATATTTAGGTTCCTAGTGATAATTTTTTTACTAATTTTAATGGAAAACCATTTGATTCTTATAAAATTTGCAAAGTGGTGATAAATTTAAAATAAAATCTACTTTAATAAAGTATTCAAATTAAATACATTATTAGAAATTAAACTAGATTAAATTATATGAAATAGAAAAGATAATTTACATGAAAAATAAAAAATATTAGAAAAAATATATTTATAAATTTTCTAGTTAAATGTATGTAGGTATGTTAAATAAGTATATAATAATAAATAATAATATACTATTATACAGATGAAATAAACTATGTAAATAAATAATGAAATACAATCTTCTAAACACAAAATACTATAGAATTTTCTCCTTTAGGTGACTAGGCCCTACCCATATCTTGGATCAATCCTTTAATCCTTGGGTGATATCAATTTTGTTAATTATTTTTCATAAATGATCATAGATTATCATGTACTAATTTTTTTAGAAAATAAAATTTCTTTCTACTCCTACTTTGAAACTATACTTATTCTATGAATAATGATTTCTTGGATGTCCCTTTTCTTATTATTATTATTTTTTTTAAAAAAAGAGGTGCAATGCACCCATATTATTAGGAATAAAATTCTTTTGATTGAAGATATGAACCAGGTACAAGAAACCACAAGAAACTACAAAACTTGCAAGAACATTGGCCCAACAAAAGCCCAAGGTCTGTGAGCACTTTGGCCTAGCAAGGGTTTGAACCCTGGTGGCCATCATACAACCAAGCAACTTGACCACCGAACCATGCCCTTATCGACATAAATTATCCGTTTTCTTATTATTTATTAGTATAGATAGGGATATTATTTGACTAGTTCACCTCCTAGGTCCTATTCACACTTGTTAGTTAAGTTTACTTAGGGTACACATAGGATAATTATCTCTTTGTGTTTCATATCATAATATTAAGACACTTGTTATAATCTTATATAGTCCCATGTCTCATCTAGGCTTATCTAACCAAAGGTTTCTTATCACAATCTTAATCAATCCATCATATTCATTATATTTGCATTATTTGATAGGAATAAATTCTATTCTAGTCATATTGACCTTCTCACTTCTTTATGATTTTCATTAGATCTCAAGTGACTATCTCCATAGCATTTCTTATATGGTATAAAGTTTTTTATCACATTTGGTTAGTCTTTTGGGAGATATATGTTATAATGGTATCTCAATAGTAATTATGATCAAGAATAGTTTTATATTTTTGGCAAGTGGAACCTATAATTGCTCTAAGAATAAAGTGCCAAGATGATAAATTATTTGGGATAACATTGTTTGATTGAACTGATGGGGGATATTCTTATGGTTTTAGCTATATTCATCTTGATTTGTGTTATTGATTTAAAGTAAGCAACATTTATAAGGAATTGCACCCAAATACAAAAAGGCCCCAAGGGAAGAGAGTTTAAAATAAAAGGAAATCAAGGTCATAAGCCATAAAAAAACTAGTGACAACAAACTTACAGTAATGTCTTACTAGATAAATTTTTTTAAATTAAAAACTAACAACAAGAAGAATGCCCTACTTTGGGATATTTTTCCAATCCTCCATGAGGAACTTATAGACATCATGCTTTTGGTGGTTAGAATTGGGATCATTTTTTTTCTTGTTCTTTTTTATCTCCTCTTGTAGGATGAAACCAAGACTTACAATAAAGTGATGCATAACTTTTAGAGTGAAACAAGAGAGGCTATTAAGTTTCCTCTCCAAATTTTCAACCCTAGTCAATAGTACCATGAAATCCTAATAAATATTCTCACGATTGGGGAAGTTATCTTCATTGTGTTCTTCAGTAGTGATGGATTCTTTTGAATTTTACAACATGGCATTGAATTCAAGAAACAAGCTTATGCAATCAACATTCTCCTTAGAATCCTTTGCAACATTATCATTCTTTCTATCGTGTTACTCCTTAACATGTTTAGATTCATCACTAGAAATCTCATCCATATTTTTGTTAGGGGCCTATTTGTCAACCAATATATGGGATCTCTACACACTAGGGTTATTGTAATCTACATCAGTAGTTGGGTTAGGTTTTTTCTTACTCTCTTCTTTTTTCATGTTTTTATTGTTGTCTTCAATATCCTCCTCACTAGAAGTGGCTTCTTCTACATGTAAATTTGTAGTGGTTTTATTTTTCTTTTTGTTGGGTGAATCTCTCACAATTGTATTAGGTCTTTTTCCAAGCTTTTTTTGGGTGGGTGTTTAAGCTCACATAAACCAACAACAATGGTTTTTTGGATTAGGGATTTTTGGGTTTTAGAGGATTTAAGTTGCATAATTGGAGACTTTGAATTTGGTCTAAGAGTATCTTGTTTAGGAGGAAGAGTTGACACTCCTTTTGAATTAGGTTTGGAAAATTCATCATTACGAGGGTTTGGGGGATTTTAGGAGGAGAATGAACAATAGAGGGTTCTTCAACCATACATGCCCTAATGGGCTTGGGGAAAAATATAGAAATATGAATATGATAAAATCTAAGAATGAGTCCTTGGTGGATAGAATGGGATGTATTTTTAGGTTTTTATATTCATACCAATGGGTTCTTTCATAGATTGTTCAAGTGAGGATAGTAGATAAAAGGGAAATCTAATTAGCACCTTGTTTATAAAATAATTTAGAAGAGGGATGTGATAGAATTAGTAGCATTTAAAATGACCCTCAAGAGTGATGTATTTTATTAGAAAAAATCATACCTTATCCCATGTATTAAGGAGTTTGTCATGGTCATAGCCCACATGCAACTTAATAGGGGTTTCACCTTCTTTGAAGAATAAATGCATATTCTCCACGACTTGCACCTTCCTATGCTTTTTAATTTTCTCTCCATTGCATGAAAAACTAATTTCTTGTTCTATAACCTCTTCATTAACTTCAAAGGATAACCCTCCCATATTTTCATGTCTTTAGTTCCATGCATTAACAAACTAGATTGAAGGATTTTTGTCTTGTCCACTCAAACACTCCATAGCAGTGCCAACCCACCCTCCTCATAAATATTCCAAAGAAGAGAATCATTCTAGAATTCTTCATAGGAGCTAGGCTTCATTCTCACTCATTCTTCACCCATGTTCTAGTGAAACTAAAGTTGGAAACATTGAATAAGGTGTCCACTATAGTGGTTTAGGAAATAGTAGAAAAATGGTCTTCTAGAAGTGAGGTGTAGTTTTCCAAAAAATAACTTCAAGGTAGTCAAAAAAGGTGAAGGATGGAGCATTAAGTGGAAAATCATGCTTGGGATAGGAGGAATCCTTGGTTATAGTTTATCTATCAATTTTTTTATTAGATTTGTCCTTTTGGCATCATTTTTAGGCTAGATCATAAAAACCCTTGTGCCAAAGGTCCTAATCATTTTCTTGAAATGGTTGAGGAACTTTTAGAATTAGTGTAGGCCATCTTGGGTAGTAAGATTTTAATCATGGTACAATATTCAATTTTTTACTTTCTAACCATGATTAACTACTTCGCGACTTTGGATTTCACTTTTTATCATGAAAATTTAATCCCATTATCATCATAACATATAGATTAATAATTATAACCCAAAGCAAACTATGCTCAAGGGGATTAGCAATTGTCTTCCAGAACCACTTTTTCATACTCTCATCCTTATTCTAAACCATCAAAAACCAACCCCTTATGATTATACCAAGAGAAGAAACTTTGGGAAGGGGGGTTTTATGAAAGAATATATAAGAATATATATTCAAACATTATGATTTTATTTTGAGACCTCCACATTTTGAATGTTACTATATTATTCTTCAAGGAGTATACCTCTAACATTCATCAAGAGACATAATTTTTCCTTCCAACATCTAATGGATTCTTGAGAAATTCTATGTTTACCATGACATGAACCATTCAATTTCCTTCTCTGTAGGTATGGGATAAATTGAATCTATCCAATCCCTTCATGAGGTTATGAATATCATTTATAATATCAGAGATAGCCCATCCTAACTTCCTTTTACTTTTCATTGCATCATTAATAATTTTTGAATCACCTTCAACCTATAGTCTCTTTATCCCTAGAGAGAAAGTAATCTTGATTCCTCATAGCATTTCCATTTCTTTTACCACATTAGAAGAATGTTCCCCTAGACCTCCAAAAAATCCAACACTAAATTTACCATAAAAAGTATTGATAGTACTACCACCAATAGAAAAACCTAGGTCTCCCTTGGTAGCCCCATCAAAGTTGAGTTTAACCAATCCAAAGGGGGTGGTTTCCATTTGGTATTCTGTCTAGCTATAATATGTATTATTGAAAGAGTCAGGGTCTAACTATAAACCCAATATAAAATAAACATTAGAGTCAAAGGTAGTAGGAATCCTATTTGGGATTTTCTAATTTTATAGGGAGACATTCTCAACTAATAGTCTAAAGCAATAATCAAAGATCTCCTTGGCACTTTTTTCTTCATTACGAAATATCTTATTGTTCATTTCCTTCTAGATGCAATAGTAGATGTTTGGGGGTAAATCACTCTAGAGTTCCATAATAATAGGATGAGTTTAAGGAAAAATATAATTTTCTACAAGGTTTTGATACTATCATTAATAGACCACTATACTCCAAGATTTTACAGGGTATATCCTCAAACTTCTTCTGAGAATGGGTAGTGAAATAATAAGTGGGGAACTAATTCCTCTTCCTTTTTACATAAAGCACATCTATTAGGGATCTAGAAACCTCTCTTAAGATATCCTGGGTTAGGACTATGTTGTGAGTAGTAGTCCAACAAAATAAATTGATCTTGGGAATGAGGTGACAATTTTACATGAGTTTCCATAACCCTCCACAATGTTTGTGGGATAACAATAGACTTAAGACTTGATAGTGAAATTTAATTTTCTCTCTTTAGTCCAAAAGATCCTATCCTCATTTTAAAACATAGAGATTCTTGTTAAATAGAGGGCCTTTTGGATATTTTTTGGTTTTGTCTTAGCTCTTCATTATTATAGCAAAAAATCTCAATATCTTTTCATTTATGTGATCCAAAATTGTCCATTAAGGTAGTCAACAACCCTCCTTCCAAAGAAATTTATTGCAAGTCCCTAAAGTTCCTTGAACATCATTTGATTTAGGGGTTGATTCATGATCCAAGACTCTTCCCAAAATTTAGTCCTAGATCCATTCCCCAGTTTTCATCTTAGACATCCCTGTAATTACTACTTTAATTTGAGAAATTTTTTCTAGATCAAAGACCCACAAGGGTGTTTAGTATTGGATATGCTTCTGATAAATTTAATGTTATTTAAATATTTTTCTTTCATGATATCATATCAATTTGTTTGATTCTACAAGTCCCAATCAGTATTAGCTAATAGATTTTTATTGGTAGATTGAATTTTCTTGATTCCTAGAACCCCATAGGATTTAGGAAGGAAGAATATGTCCCAATTGAGTAGATCCATTTTTTTTTTTCTCCATACTAAATCACACAATTTTCCTTTGGATTCTCTCAATTTTTTCAAAAATGTATTTTGAATAAAGAAAGGAAATAAACATGTATACCTTAAAGTGAAACAACAAGAAGTTGTAATTTCCTTGCATGAGTTAGTAGTGTACCCTTCCATTCAATTTTTTTTTTATGTATCCTTTCCAACGCAAAATTCTAGAAATAGAGGGGAACCTCTTTGATAGTTAAAGGAAGTCCTAGATAGACAACAAGAAGGGGAGTTTTTTCACAGCCTAGTATAGCAATCACTTTTTCCTATAATACCTAACTGGTACTAAAGAAGTGCATCTTTCTTTTCCAATAGTTAATGGATTGGCCATAAATGGTGGAATAGTTATTGAGGCATATCTTCTATTTGTGAGCTTTAATAATTAAATATTTTTTGAACAAAACTCTATCATCCACAATTTTTTGAATTGTTGAGGGGTTAAGGGAGGTGGTAGTATTGATTCCCTTAATAGCATATTCATGAATTTGTTTAAAAATATTCCTGCTCATAACATCCACAACTATTACAAAAAGATATGGGGATAGGGGTCACCTTTTCTAATCCCCTTTTTAGCATTGAAGAAACCATGAGGCACTCCATTAACAAGGATAGAATATTTGACCATGGATATACATTCTTTGATGAGATTTATAAATTTATTGTTGAAGCCAAACTTTTTTAGAACTTTAAGGAGAAACTTCCAAGAAACCTTATCATAGGCTTTGGAAATGTCAAGTTTGAAGTTTAAATACTCTTGATTTGTGTTATGTCCATCTTACTTCGTCATAAAGCGATTATCAATTTCAGTTAAACAACTTAAAACTATTCTAAATGGAAATATGAAATGAAAATATTATGAGATAAGATGTTGTATATGATATTTCATTGGATTGATGGTGAACCAACTAATTTTTCAAGTTAAAAATAATAAGTGGTTGAATAATTGTGAAGGATTCATTATGTATTTGTGCTTTTATGTCTCTCCTAAGTTGTTGAGCTTCACATTGAGAACTTGGCTACACCTATGGATATGTGGACAAAATTGTCAAAGATTATTTGGAAAAAAAATAAAAAATCCAAGAACAATTGTTGGAATAAACTAATAATTTTCAATCCATGTAGTTAAGTGATAACATATATGAAATAATGACCAAATTCAAGTCACTAAGAGCACAATTGAAGGATTAACATTTTGAAAAATTAGATATACAATTGATCTCTCAAAGAAAGAACCTAAATATTCAATCTTTATGTCTACTTTCTATGCTAAAAAGAGTGTTTTGGGGAGTGAATTTAAGATTCTTTATTTTGATAATTTTCTATGAAACTTAGTAGGGATCAAGATAAGCTTATTCAAATGGGTATCTTAAAGTCTTAAAATCATAAACCTTGATTACAAAGGATGAGAAGGATTCTAGTGGCAATGAGGATAAATATACAAGTCTAATAAGAACACATGATTCACATCTAATTCCATAAAAGAAAATAAAAATTCCTCTTCCAAAGGGGAATCATATGTGCGCATATTGTAAGAAATTAGGGCATGATGAGCATAAATTTTATTCGAAATAGATTAATAATTTGAAGCATATTCTTAAGAATAATAAAATTAATTTATTGTCAACTATGTCAAGGGGTTCATCTTCTTATTCTTTGTGAAATTCAAAGAGACACAAGGGGCAATATTTTGTTGCAATTATAGATTATGAGTCAGAAAGAGGGATACTTAATTTTGGGGACTCACATAACATGGATTCATCACATAGTATGTTCTCTTTATTTTAATCATGTTTAATTACACATCCTAATAGATAATAAAATATATATGTGTGGATTAACAAAACATAGTAGGTGCAGATTCTTTGGGTGGTCAGTTCTACTTTGAGGTGGAAAATTTAATTTTTTTTTAGGTGAGAAAGGTTTTGTTAGATCTGTTGGTGGGTTTGTTGGGGATAAGGTATTGGGTTGTAGTGGTGTTGCTAAAGTCTATTGTGGTGGGTCCTATCTTATGGATTTCAATGTCTATGTTCTTGGAAGTCAAGAATATTTTCATGTTGGGAATCCCTCTTTGTGTGAGGGGGCCACAAAGGCTCAACCTTTTTTAGGGAGTACACCTTCTATTCCCCCTTTTAAGGCTTTGGTTGCTAATGATGGTAAAAAATTTTAGCATGGTTTTGGGGGTTCTTTTTGTTCTTGCAAGTGTTCATCTCTTTTTGGTGGTAAACCTAAAGGTGAAACTAGATCAAGACCTTATTTCAACAAACTAGCTTGTCTCATATTCTTTCTCTATCTTACCTCTTACTAGATTGGGATTTGATAATTTCCCCATTGTTCTTCCTGTTGATATTTTAGGAAGGAAAAAAACACTTTCCTTTTAGATTTAAAAAATATGGTTGACATCTGGACCTAAAAATAGGATCAGGGAATGGTGGAATGTGAAAGTCAAAGGTTCTACTATGTACAAATTGGCTAATAAATTAGCTTATGTTAAGATTAATGTTAAAAAATGGAACAAATATTCTTTTTTTCTAATTTTTGAGCAAAAAGCTTCCTTAAAAGCATAATTAGATTACCTTCAAAAGGATATACAAACTAATGGCTTTAATTATATCTCTCAAGCTAAAGAGAATGATTTGCTTGCTTGTCTAAAAAATATTATTGCTATATAAGAGAAATTATTGAAATAAAGGTTTAGGGCTATTTGGTTGCAAAGTGGAGAAATACCAAGTTTTTCATTTGTCAACCTTAAAACACTATGTTTCTAATTGTATCAAATTTATTCAATGTAATGGTATCTTCATTGAAAATGATCAAGATATTATGATGGTGGCCAATGACTTCTTCTCATCTTCTTTCTATGGATGTGGAGCTTGATTTTGTTTTTGAAGAGAAATTCCTTGATGTTATTCCTAATATTCTTTCAGAGGAATCTAATAAATTAATTGAGGGTATTCCTTCTAAAGAGGAAGTCAAGAGGGTTTTTTTTTCTTTTGAAGGTAACAAGGCTATAGGCCTTGATTTTTACCCCATTTTTTTATTTCAAACATTCTAGGATTATGTGGGGAAGGATGTTTTTGCTACTATGAAGGAGTTTTTTGGTAGTCAATATTTGTTACAAGAGATTAACTCCATTTTTTTTATCTTGATTCCTAAGATCCATGGAGCTAGCTCTTTTGTGGATTTTATGCCAATCAGTCTATGTAAATCCATTTATAAAATCCATTTGAAAGTCCTAGATTTAAGATTATAAAAGGTTATTCCAAATTTAATCTCTCAGTAAGGTGGCTTTATCCCTAGTAGGAAAATTTTGGATTCTATCATTACAATGCATGGAAATATCCATTCACTGTCTATCAATAAGAAAGATGGTTTTTTTCTAAAACTTGATATTATGAAAGCTTATGATTGAGTTAAGGAGTAGTTCATTATTAAAATTTTAAAGGTTTTTGGTTTTGGCAAGAAGGCTATTAAGATTATTTGGAAACTGATTAGGACTCCTATGTTTTTAGTGATTGTTAATGGTTCTCTTTCAAGTTTTTTTAGTAGCTCTAGAGGGATTAGAAAAGATCTTATTTCTCCTATTCTCTTTGTGCTCATGGTATAATCTTTGGTAATATCTCTTCAAAAAGCTATTAATGATGATTATGTGAAGGTTCTTTCTCCTTCTTTCAATCAGGTTTGTTCTCATCAACAATTTGTTGATGATACTCTTATTATGGGGGAAGCCTCTATAATTGAAGTGAGACACCTTAAGTCTATTTTGGTTAATTATGAAGTAGCTTCTAGTCAAAAAGTCAGTCATCTTAAAAGTTCCATTTTCTTCATGAATAATCCTAAATCAAGACAAAATTCTATTTCTCGCATCCTTGGGTGTAAGATTAGTTGTCTCCTTGATTCGTATTTAGGTCTTTCTCTTTCCTCTAATTATATCCCTGATTCCTTTTGGTCAAGGATTTTTGATATGTTTTATTCTAAACTCTCATTTTTGAAAGGTTCTATTCTTAGTCAAGTTGTTGATGCAAAAAAGCTACACATAGTAAAATCTATAAAAAATGCACTCAAGGTACAAATCATTAAATTGACTTTTCAAAATCTACCTATCTATTTTATGAGCCTTTTTCAATGTGCCAAGAAAGCTTTTGGATTGTATTGAGAAGAATATGGGAAGTCTTGGTACAAGAATAATCAAGGATTTTAATAGTTCATTATTGACCAAACAAATCTAGAGACTCCTTTCTAAAAATAATGAATGGACTAGGATTATTATGAACAAACACCTAGGAAATCTTACTAACTTTGAGTATATTTTATACTCTGAAGCCCTGCCTTCAAGATCAACTATTTGGAATAATATTTTAAAAGCCAATTTTTTAATTTCTAAAGGTCTCATGTGGGTTATTGGAGATGATCAACATATCAAATTTTGGGAAGATTGGTGGTTTGGTAATGACCCTCTTATTAATGATCCTTGGGCTATTCCTTTCAAATATTTATGTTCTAGGCTTGTTGGAAACCACTTGGAAGACTTTATTTATCATAGATAGTGGATGGATTTTTTTTTTGTTGATCTATCTCTCATAGTTATTCCAAATGCTCTTTATATGGTTCATATTACATGATCCCCTAAGTCTAATAGAATGGTCTAGAATTTCATGACTAGTGGTAAGTTTATGTTTCATCTGCTTTCATCTTGTTGTTGGATCATGCTTCTCCACCTCCATTTTGGTCCTTCTTATTTATCCCTACATTGACTCCAAAATTAACATATTTTCTGGCTACTTTCTCAAAATAAAGTGCTCACTTTGGATAACCTATGTAAAAGGGGCTTTGCTTTTCCAAATATATGTTCTCTATGTGAAACGGATTCAGAGTCTCATCTCCATCGTTTTCTTCGTTGTAGTTTTTCAAATATATTTGGGAATGTATCCTTTCCATTTGAAATCTCTCTTTTCATTTTTCCTAATTATATTAAAACCTTTGGTCTCAATGGATTTCCTTGACTTCTAATCTTTCTCTCACTTGTTTCTAGACCTTAATTATTCCCCATGTGGCTTGTTGGGTTTGGAGAGAAAGGAATAACCATATTTTTAGAGAGTCTTTGAATTATAAAAGAGTTACAATTAAAATCTATAGAGCTATCGAGGTGAAATTTATGTCTGGGATCATGAATGAGGAAGCGAATGGGCCTAAAGTAGTTCTTGTTTCTAACGATGATATTCAGGTGGTGAATAATTGGATACTATCCTTGGATATCTCCATCCCTATTAACAAAGTTGGGAATGCTAGAGATAATGTTGTTTGGATTCCTCATCCAAGAGGTTGGATTAAAATTAAATTTGATGGTGTAGCCAAGGGTAATCTAGGCCTACTATAGTGGGGGAGTGTTAAGAGATGAACATGGTAGGTTTCTTTTGAATCAATTTGGTGAATCTCCATCAAAGTTTATACCAATAGGAGGTGGAAGTGGCAAATGCTCTTAAAGAGTTGTATTAATTTTTCTATTGTTTCTATATTTTTAGTTGTGTGTTCTTGGTTAGTTAGTTGTGGGTTGGGTATTAGTTTCCTTTTTTTTTTAAAGACTTCTTTGGCTATTTGGGTTTCAGGTCCCTACAAAACTAGTCTACTCATTGATGTTTATCTATGGATACTTTTAAGACAAAATTTTGTTTAAGGGATTCGGGTCCCTTAAAAACCTTTTTTACCTTAATAAAAACAAATGCATGTGTGTTTATGGTAAGGGATATATTGACATGTGTGATAGATCATTTATTGAATTTCTCTATGTAAATTCATTAGAAACCATTATCTTTTATATCTATTATATCACACATGGTGAAGTAGAAAAATGTGTTGATTTCACACCAAATTTTTTCATCATTCAATATTTGTATAATAGAGATAGTGTTGCAATTGGGCAGGTTGATCATTAATCTCAAGTATATACTATTATACACAATTTTTGAACAATTAAATTGTGTTTTAATTACTTATTTTTTGATATTAAATAATCTAATTAAAGTTATGATTTTCTTATTAATTTTTGGAATGGATATAGTTTCCATATGATTATTTTGATATGTCTCCATGTGTATGTGGAATATAAATATCAATTTTAAATGGTGAATTAAGTTAATGTGATCTTATCATGTAATGAGTATTGACTAATTGATTATCATTATACTTATGTTAAATTAAGTATAAATGTGAGTATGATTTTTATGGAATAACCACCTTGTCAATAAATAAGGTGGTTGCAGGAGAGGTTTAGTTCTCCCTCCTAGTTGAGAAAGGAGAGAATCATTATGGATATGGCTACAGTTCAAGTTGGGTCAAAAAATCATACAATATGTCTAATAAGTTTACACACACAAATTACTAGTTTACATGTACCTTTGATGATGCCATTTTATGTAAGTAATTTCTTAAATTTTCATGTTTAAATTTACTTGGTTATCTAAAAATTCATCAATATCTTAATATATCATGTGATAAGTCTTTTTTGTCATATGTGTTTTGACTTTCATATGGTCTACTATTGGTATACTATTGTTCTAAGTGTATCTCTCAATGTTAAGTACATTATTTTTTTTATTGGTAGTCTAATATTTGGAGTCTAAATTTTTTAAATGAATTATATCAAGTGCTAGTATAAAATTAAAAATATTTATTTATTTATTTGTGTTTATTTTAATTTGACATAGTGGAAGGATGCAAAATTAATAAAAAAATTAGTAAAAAGTGAGAATGCGAATAAACTCACCACCATTTAATTCATTTATGGGTTGTAATAATTGATGGGGAGTTAAGTTACAGTAATGAAAAATTATGCTAGAGAGGATTGGAAGAAAATAAATTAGTTTGCATGAGAAAATATGGTGTAGAAGGAGATAAAAATTAGGGGAGAAAGCATGAAATTCATTTCAAAAATAATGCAGAGGAAGATAAGGGAATTTTTTATTTATTATGTTTTGTAGGGGGAATAAGAGAACTACAAAGTGAAGGAGAAAAGAAGAGAAATAGAATGAAGGAAACTTGAGGTAATTTTGGTTAGAATTCCTCTCTATCTTCCTTTTTTTTATGGAAACTATTTTTGAAGGAGGGGATTTGCTACTCCCAAGTCCTAAGAAAAATAAGGTCTAAAGGGAGTGAATGACCCTTGGTCACCATAATGATGAAGCTCAAAAGTGTTGAACAAGACAACTAAGAGGGGGGTGAATTGGTTGCCACAAATTTCACTTTTATAATATTCATTGGAACATAGATCAATCATAATTCTTAACTATGCTAAAATGATTAAACATTAAGTGCAAGTACAGAAACTAAAAACCATCACAGAAACATAGTAACACCAGATTTACATGGAAGACCCAATGAGGGAAAAAATGTGGTGAGGATTAACTCACATTATAGAGAATATCAAAACCGATTAGAAAAGGCTTGTTGCTTGAGAAAAAGGCTCACTAACTCATTGTCCAGATCAGGACTCACTTTCCAACAAGGCTTACCACCTAGAGGGATCACTACCATAGAGATACAAAGAATATTGAAGAGATATGTTATAGAGAGAAGACAATCTCAATACAATAGAGAAATGCACCAAAATTTTCTCAGCCACTTGCAAACATGCATGAATGATAGAGTCCACCTTCAACTCACTACATCCAGAAACTCAACATTTAGACTTTACACTAATTTGCCACACCCACATTGCATTCATCCACTTGATTCACACCTACTTCACATCTATCTTATCTATTTATTTGCACTTATCTCTTTTTTCTTATTTTCACCACTAACTCATCTTGTATTTATACCATCTTCAACTTTGAAACATATCCAAAGTCGTCCATCCATCATTAAATTCAAATTAGGTCAGCGCCAAAACATCCTAGGGTGTAATTAGAATGAGGGAAACACAAACACACGCTTGATGAGGACCCAAATAGGCCCCAACATGCTTCATTAATTTTGAAGGTAGTGTTTAACACAAGGTCGACCAAACTAGTGTAAAACACAAAAAAATTAAGCATGATCCTTCTAGATGCCAAAATTATCTTCAACATGTTCATAAAAACTTAACTCTAGAACAAAAATTCATAACACTTAACCAAAGAGAAATTTGGACCAACAAAATTTCTCTCGGACCTCAGCTAGATATACACAAAACCATAGTTTACAACTAGTGAACATATCTCACATTGTACAATGAATCAGAAACCAAAAATCTAGACATAACAGATTCCAACAACCATGATCAATATATCTAAACCACACACACATAGAAGAATATCCTAGACCAAAACCCAGAGCAACCACTGAACACCTGTAATCTTCCTCCAATACAATTTTCTTAACATCCTCAACATATACAACCAATAACTTGTATCCATGACATTAATGACAACAATAACTAGTTGATAACCAATTGACCACTTGACATCAATGACAACACCTTTCAACAACTTCTTCATACTTGCAAAAATCTACCCCTTTGTCATTGATGGCAACACATGATGTGAAAAACCATCAAAGACAACATACTAGCTCTGAACACTTTTTTCATGATTTTGCTTTTTTGTTTCTCTTCTATTTCTCCCCCTTATAAGATAATATTTTTCTTTTTTCATCTCTATATTTTCACATCTCTCTCATCTCCCCCTTTGAAATAAATGGAAAAGGCAAAAGATGTTTAACATAGATTTCTCCTTTGACATTAAAAAATATAATACTCATACAATGACAAATCATGACACTACCTACTCCCCCTGAGAGGTAGCCACCAAAACATCAGTCCAAAAGAAAGATAGATCCATAGATCCACTGGACTAATGCATCTCCATATGAATCTAGTTCAAGAAAGGAGGGATAATGACCCCTAACTTCTCCCATAGATACTAAAAAGTATCTTTAGGAAGATCCTTTGTATGGACATACTCAAGCTTTAATTCATTCTCCAAAACCTTCTCTCTCAAGAGATGATACCTAATAGAGATATGGTTTGTCCTTGATTGCATCACTGGATTCTTTGAAATGTTAATTGCAGTTTTGTTATCATAGAAGATAGAAATAGGATCATCATACACAATTGTGATATATTTCAATGTTTGTTTCATCCATAGAACTTGTTTACAACAAGATGCAACAAAAATATACTCAACTTTAGTAGTAGATAGAGAAACTAAATCTTTCTTTTTTCTCAACCATGCCACCAATTTGCAACCAAGAAAGAATGCACCACTAGTAATTTTCCTATCATCTACACATCCATCCCAATCTGCATCTCTATAAGAACTTAATGTAAATTTAGTATCTCTAGGATATCACAAGCCATAATCCATAGTGCCATTCAAATATTGGAATATCATTTTAACATCAAGAACATGTGTTCCTTTAGGATCTTCTTGAAATTTAGCCACAAGACATACAACATGCATAATATCTTGATGCAGGAGCATCTAGGGAGTAAGACAATCTTTCATCACCAAAAATATTGCTCTTTGATTTTTTTTTTAATTTTTAATAAGGGATTAGGGGTTAGGAGAATAATATTTTAATTTTTAACAATGTAAATTCCCTTGGTGTGAAATTGTAAATGTAAATCAGATGGGAAATAATTCTTGGTAAAAAAGTGAAAGCATCTTGGAGGGGAATATGCACTTTGGGTGTCCACTTTTGGAGAAGGCAAAAAAGTCTTGTTTGCATATACATGTGTCATAAAATGTCATGAAAATGGCTTCAAAATAATCTTGCATGTATTTTCATGTTGGCCACAAGCTTTGCATGTTGTTGCATGTTTGGGGTCGTATCTGTGAGACCTAGTCTCAGTAAAATGGTCATAACTTTCTCATATGGTAACAAAATTAAGAATTTCAAAATTTTCTAGAAATTTGAGAATGAGGAACACAAAAAATAGATAATAGTTTTGGAAAATTCAAATGAATGATGGAGTAGTAATGGGTAGAAAGTGACAGGTTTTTTTGGTAGTTTTGAAAATCATAGTGGTTTTCCTTAATCACAATTTTATATATTCAAGCCTTATCATTTGGGAATTTGGATTTGGGAGTTTTGTAGGTGATATAGGGAGATGTTGTCGAATTTAAGAGAGGATTCACAGACTCCATTGTTGCAGATTTCTATTTCCATAGAAGCCCATGGTTTAAGGAGCTAGTGAGCTCCATATTTGGAGAGATAGTGAGATAGTGAAGTCCATGTGAAGGGAGCTTGAGATATTTAGCTGAAAGAAGGTTGTAAGAGACTAAGAAGATATTTTTGTTGTGGGTTTGAAGGTGTGTGACAACAAAAATAAGGTTCATGGTTTCATTGTTTATTTGTAGTTGTGATTTCTAATGATTAATGTAGGTTGAAGGAGCTATAATCTTGTTGAAAGAAGATAAATTGAAGGAGATAATTTGTTTATTTTCATTTTCTGTTGTAAATCAGATTTGCATAATTTTTTTGATGGTTTTCATCAGCCCCATATGGCTTCAAAATATTGTACTTCAGTTATGCTTTGTTGTTGTAACAATTCATGAGTATTTGAATGAGAAACATGAGACCTAACTTGTAGATTTTTGGTGTTGATTCAAACAAATTTTGAGTTGAATTTTTAGATTGTTGTGAGTATTTGAATAAGGGTTGGTCTCTTACTTCATCATATCTATTTTAATAGCAGTCAAATACAATAGTCCACAAATCATAGATCTATACTTGCTCTAATCAACCTTGGGTGAACCATCATCTTTACCTAATTTGCAACCAGTCACCATAGGAGTGCATACCAGTTTGGAACCATCCATCCCAAACTTCTTCAACATATCTCTCACATACTTAGACTATGAAATAAAGATTCCTTTCCCTGTTTGATTAATTTTTAGCTCCCAAGAAAGAAATTCATCTCTCCAAACATAGACATTTCAAACTCTTTTTGTATCTATTCCATAAACATTTTACACATAATTTCACTACCTCCAAATATAATGTCATCAATTTATACAACCATTATCAAGATTTTGTCATTTTCAACTTTAAAGTATAGGTTACTATCCACTGTACCTTTGTTGAAACGTTACTGAATCAAGTACCTATCTAATCTTGCATACCAAGCTCTAGGAGCTTACTTCAAACCATATAAATCTTTCTTCAATCTGTAGACCATATCTAGTTGATCTGACAACTAAAATACTTATGGTTGTTCCATGTAGACTTCTTCTAGCTCACCATTCAAAAATGAAAACTTGACATCCATCTGATAGACTTTTAAATTTCTATGAACATCAAATGCTAAGAACATTTTGATAGCTTCCATTCTTTCAACATGAGAAAAAGTCTCCTAAAAATCTATGCCTTCTACTTGTGAGTAACCCTTACACACAAGCCTTGCTTTGTTTCTGACCGCTTCTCCATTCTCATTCAAATTATTTCTGAATACCCACTTTGATCCAAAAATATTTGTCTACCGGTCTTGGGACCAATTCCCAAGTTTGATTATTCTCAATCTACATAAGTTCTTCCTTCATAGATTCCATCCAATGCTCATCTTTACATGCTTCACTTACAGTCTTCGATTCAATCTCAGAAAGTAAACACAAATTTACTTCACCAACAGTAGCTCTACTTTTTGTCAATACTCCTTTTGTCTTGTCTCCACTGATCTGATTTTCTGAATGATTCTTTCACACATATCTAGGTGTCTTAGGTGACACTTTTAGACCTTCTTTTTCTTCTTCTTCATTTTGCTTCTCTTGCTCAATCTTTTCGTATTCTTCCACAATTTCTTCAATTCTTATGCAATCAAGTTCATCAAATACATATCCTTCAATATCAATCAAATTTTTCATTGTTTCATCAATTTTGACATTTGAGATTTCTACAATTTTCCTTAGTCTTTTGTTGAAACATCTATAATCTTTGCTTCTAGTAAAATACCCAAGAAAAATGCCTTCATCACTCTCCTAAATTTTCTTCATCCCTTTTGATATAACATTTTCTTCCAAATACCTTGAAATATTTAATAGTAGGAATTATTCCATACCATAGTTCATATGAGATCTGTGTAATGTTTTCTCTTGATTGAACTCGATTGAATACATAAATAGTAGTGAGAATAGCTTCTCTCCAGTAAAATTCTAGGAAACCTGCCTCAGTAATCATTGATCTAGTAGCCTCTTGAACTATTCTATCCTTCCTTTCAACAACTCCATTTTGCTGAGGAGTTCTTAGAGTAGATAACTGTCTTTTTATTCCATATATTTCACAAAATATATTAAAATTATGGGATTTAATTCACCACCTCTATCATACCTTAAGCATTTTATCCTCAAATTTACTTCATTTTCAACCATAGATTTGAATTTCTTGAATATATCTAATGCATCTTATTTCTCTCTAAGAAATGTAACCCATGTATACCTAGAATAATCATCAATCAAAATCATAAAGTACCTTTCACCTTGTAGGCTTCTTTCTCTTGTAGGACCACATAGATCTATATGAATTAAATCTAGTAGTCCAATAGTAGATTGTTCATTTGATTTGTAATGATTTCTTGTTTGCTTCCCAAATTCGCAATTCTTATAAATAGCATTAACAAGATTTGTAATATTTGATAAATATCTCATGGCCTGAACTGCTCTAATCCCTTCCAAGTTATCAAAATTCATATGATACATTCTTTGATGAAAAAACCAACTATCATTAGTCTGTTATAAAACATTGTCCATCAACACCCTTAAGTTGATAGATATTTCTTTCAGATTTCTTTCCTGTAGCAATCATTGTTTAGGATGCTTTCCTGATCACACATCTTTCATCCTTAAATATAGGATTATATCCTTTACTGCACATCTGTCCAAAACTCAAAATATTATACCTTAAAACCTTAACATAATAGACATTATTAGTATTGTGCTTGCCATCAAAACTTACTAAACCTATCTGTTGATGTGCTAAATTGACCCACAACATGCAGATAAGATAAAAGTAAAAATATCTCACCTCTCCTAAAAGAGACAATCAATAATCAAACTAATCACCTCCCAAGGTCTTTGATGTTGGTTCACAATGTTGCTATTTCACAAAGTGGTCAATATGGCTGTAATGTTCAAGGGGCCTACTGGTTTTGAGCTTCTGGATTGTTACAAGATCAAACATTTATATAAACCTACTTTAACCGGCGGTTTTAAAGAAACATAAAAAAAGATAGATTAAAGCTTTTAAACTGAAAAGAATGTTGATTCATTCAACTAATCAGACTTGTTTCCTTCCAAGGAATTCCTAAAGTAGAACTACAGAATAAAATTAACTTGCAATTGATACAAAGTTTCATTCATTCACAGTGCAAACTTTAACAGTAGATCACAAATCATCATTCCAACAAAATGTAAGATAAAATTTCATTCCTTGAAATATTTTCAAATCAAATGATTAACCCAAAATGAATACCATTCTAGAGCCTAATGTAAAGAATTTTTAAATCTGGCTACTCCTATTGATAATGAAACAGATAAGTAGCATTTACAAATCTAGCAAGATCACTAGTATACATAAACCCATGGCTTTAAACTATCTCCATCTATGCTAAGAAAACCAAGAAGATACATCACCATCCTCTTCCTGCTGAACTGTAAAAATGTCTAACTTACTTCAAAAAAGGGAAAACCCTAACTTGGATCTTCGATATCCCATCCTCTACCTTCTGAATCTTTGAGCTTGCTAACTAATCTGCTGGCTTTCTTTCTAACCTTTCTAACTCTTCTAACCTATCTCTAAAACTTACTCTCTAACTCGTCTAACAACCTCTCAAACTTTCTAACCCCTCTAACCTTTACAAAAGATCTCTAGTTCTCACAAAAAAGATCCATACAAAAGAGGAAAAAATGCCATATTAACAAAAATGCATTAAATGTGTCAACACAGTTTAGGGTTTACAAAATAAGTCAGTTCTAGAACATGTCATCCCTAGAAGAATTCACAACAAAGTCAAACATGCATCAAATGCAAGGGCATCGACCAAACGACCCAGGATCTACCACATAACTTGGACCAAAATGCATGAAGAAGAGGCAAACCAAAACAATGAGGAAGCACGACCTTTGATGCAACTTTGCATTAATTGCTTCCCCCACATCACCCATTCCTTGCTCTATTTGAGTCCTCATCATCAAGAATGTCCTCTACAAGCTATCCACAAGTGGCATAGGTGAAACCCTAGTTTTCCATTCAATAGCATTAATATCATTCTTTAGATCCATCCCATTGTATCGTTCCAGTCTCTCTCATTGTAGTGTGTTTGTATTCGGATTTGAAATCTTGAACCAGACTGACGTCATCCTGACCTCAAGAATCCTACTCTTTTTTTCTAGCTTCATTCCTTCTTTTCTACCTCAGAGATGGAGGATCCCTCTATGTCTCTCTTAGCCCTTCCAACCACTGCCTTGCTAGACTCAACCTGCATTCATCAAACACCAATGTGAGAATCCAAATGTTGACAACATTTTCATCCAAGTGTTAGCTCAAAATCATGATAAAAACCATTAAATTAGCCATTAAGTATCAACACTAGATCATCAAAATGAACACAAGCAACATACAACAGTGAAATTTACCAAATTAAAGCAAGGAAACATAAGAATTGATCACTAGAATCATCCATTTCACCAAATTTTCTCGTTCCAGAGCGCTTCCTCGAAAATCCAGAAAAATCCAACTGGAGCGAATTTCCACGAAAATGACAACACAACATGAATTATGGGAAAATGAAGGGGAGAAGGAGAAATTGGGAAAATATGACCGGACCGGAATTTCACGAAAAGCACAAAACTCTAGGCACCAACTCATTTCTAGGAAACTTAAGGGATCTGGGAAAATTTGACCAGGTAGAAAATCCCAAACCTGACTGAAAACCCAAACACCATCCACGACTTCACTCAAATTGACTGACGGTCACAAATTTGAGGACCCTGGGCATGGAAATCAGTTAACGTGAGCCTCCTATAGATCTTCTTTGAATCCTAGGCTCAATCGAAAGCAGATCAAGATGAAATGGCAATGCCCTAGGCATGAAAGCCTAGATTTTAACCATGAACACATAGGGCAAGCCATGAAATGCCCAAACACATAGGAATTCAAACCCTAAGCAAGACCATAACATCTTAAAGCACAACAAGATGAACATCTCAACTTAGGAGAATGCAAATGATAAAGCAAAACGGCAAAAAGTTCCAAAAAATTGACCAAACTTGGAAACCCGACGGCCAGATGGAAATCTAGAAAAATCCAACCCAAGTGGAATTCCACGAAGGCTAGAAATCTCCAAACTCAGCACAAAATAGGCCAAGCCAGACTTCGGGTGCAATGCGGGAAAATCCAACTGGGGTGGACTATCCTGAACTAGCTCAAAAACCTGAACAGTCAACGAAAAACTAGAGTTTGAAAGAAAACCGAGAAAATCCAGACAAATCAGAAAATCCTGAACTACGCCCAAAACATAAGATTTTCAATATTTAACTTGGGAAAAAAACTTGGGCAAGTATGATAAACATACGAAGCACATGCCAAGGTAAAGCAAAACCTCAAAATCTAAGGGGGAAAAACACAAAGAGAAAAAGCAAAAGAGGGTCCCATTTTAATCAGATTTAAAATGGGGGGGTTACGCAAGGCATAACAATTGGTGACTCTGCTAGGAAAATGGTTTAACCATTTTTAGGAAATTGAGGGATTCAGTTACCCAAAACTCTTGGTTTATAGACATCACAATTCCAATTAGGTTAGTCTCAGCAAACAAGGTTGAGCTAGAATCTCAAATGTAAATTGACAATAGCTACCCTTGACTCTATGTGTGTGCTTGATGGTGCATCACCCTTTTACAAAGCTTTCCTCATATTTTGAACAATTGTGCACAAGATTTGAACTACATGAGTTGATTCCCTTTGACTGTTGTGCAATTATATCTAAGGAATTTCTCCACTGCCAGTCAAGCGTCCATAGCTCTGATGAAGATACCTCTAGTTTTCTTACAACATTGCTCTATTTCCAGTCAGACATCCATAGCCCTGGAAGAGATACTAAAATCACCCTTTCAGTATTGAGTTTTCTTTTCTTAGATAGTTCTCTTTTCTCCTTTTTTTTGTTTTTTTTTTTTCTGAAGTTCCTTCATTCAATTCCTTCTTAATATGTTAGATGTCCAACATTTGTATTGGGTTGAAAACTACCATGGACCTCATAACAACATCTGGGGAATCAAAATTTTCACTCAAATCTTGCAACACCATCATCCTAAGACAAATATACCATTGCAAAAGGAGATGTTTTTGATGATTTGTGATAGATTCAATCGTAGTTAGTGAATATTGCTTACTTTATACCTTTTTCTTAATGAATTTCCACAACTCTTATTGACAATGGACATAAAACAATGAATTCAAAACAAAATCATCCAATCAGAAAACCTAAAAATATCTAAACCAACTTCTCTCCTAGTAACCAAAGTATGCTTCAGATAACAACCCCCCCTTTTGCAACTGGATAAAATGAAGGGCCCCGCAAAAAGGAAAAAAAATGAAGGGAACAAAAAATTATTTACATATATACAACCCAAATAAATACTAGACCTTTTATGACCCAAAATAATGTTTAAGAAACTATCCATTTATAGGCAATGGAATGGGTTCTCTTGTTAAACTACTCAACTGGAAAGCATTTTCTCCTAGGATTTCAGCAATTTGATAGGGACCCAACTAGAGCTTATCAAACTTCTAGTGGTCACCCTTCTTTTCATTGGCTTTATCCCACAGTAAGACAAGGTCTGATATCCTGAAAGCCTTGACCTTGGCTCTTTTTTCAAACCAATGTTTGACAACAGCCTGGTGCCTAAAGAATTGTTGCAAAGCAACATCTCTCTGCTCTTCTAATTTTAGCAAACCAGCTAACCTTACTTCAATCCTATCATCACTAGAGTAAAATTCTTGCATAAATTTTAGGACAGGTATTTGCAAGTGAATAGGGAACACAAGCTCTTGGCCATACACTAACTTAAATGGTGAAGTCTTCAACACACCCTTGATCTTAGTCCTATCTTCCCATAATGCAAATCTTAACTGGGTATGCCAGTCTCTAGGATTGTTCTTTAACAATTTTTTGATTACTCCTAGGAGATTCTTATTAGTTGATTCTGCAACTCCATTTCCTTGCAGATAATAATTTGAAGAATAATTTAAAACTATCCTATGATCATAAGCCTAGGAAATGAACTCAGAAGAAGAAAAGGCAGGGCCATTGTCACATACCAATGCAAAGGGTACTCCAAACCTGGTTGTGATGCATTTAGTGAGGAACTTGATTACTACCTCTGTTGTGCTATTCTTGCAAGGTATAGCTTATGTCCATCTTGTGCAATAATCCATGGTAGTCAAAATGAATTTATGTCATGCAAAAGAATTTGGGTTAATTACCCCAATAAAATCAAGTGCCCATTGGGAAAATGGCCTTACCTCATAAATAGGTTGCAATGACATGGCTGGATGATGCTCCCTTGATGCAGAAGTTTGACATTTATGACATGTCCTTCATGTTGGTGGGAATCCTTAAACACACATGGAAAATAATAACCAGACCTGAGGATCTGATGTGCTAAAAAATCTGTAGAACCATGACCCGTGCCATGTTTCCCCTGAAATTTAGCAATTGTGTGCTTAGCTTCTTGTTGATCAAGGCATCGTAGATAAACCCCCTCAAAATTATTTTTGTATATCAATCCTCCTTTGAGCATATAATGGGAGCTTTTCGTTCTCAGTGATCTCCTCTGAGTTGTATTCATTCCCTCTGGGCACCAATTATTGAGCATGAAATAAATAATATCGACATACCAAGGGTCATTAGAAAAGGACTGTGTTGTGTACTGTTGACAAGTAATGTTCTTACCAACATCCACCATTTCTTTAGATAGGCCTTGACCTCAGAAAAGTTTCATAGGGTGAATCTCTAGATCAAACTCCTACAAAGTAGCCATCCATTTCCCCCTTCATTCTCCCAACTTGCTCTGCATAAGTAGAGACTTCACAACAGCATTAGGAACCACAACAATGATCTGACTTCAAAGGATATAATGACTAAACTTCTTGATAGCTCTAACCAATGCAAAAGCTTGTTTCTCAAGAGGTGGGTACTTGACTTCAACATTCTTAAACGAAGAGCTCATGAAGGAAATTGGCCTTTCATCCCCCTCCTCTCTTTGTTGTGTCAGGATAGCTGCACACGAGTGTTCAGAAGCAAAAAAATAAATATAAAATGGTTTCAAGTAGTCAAGACTAGTGAGGACTGGTGCCTCTGAAATGGATTGCTTAACCTAAGAAAAAGAAGCCTTTGCCTGATTACTCCATTCTATTCTAGCATCTTTCTTCATCATTTCGTTCAAAGGTTTAACAATTTTTGCAAAACCTATGATAAAATTCCTCACAAAGTTGATCTTTCCAAAGAAATATCTCATCTCCTTCTTACTTATTGGCATGGTTAACTTCAGAATAGACTCAACTAGGTGTGGATCTATTGATATCCCTCTTTTTGAGATTATGTGTCCCAAAAGTTTCCCTTTAGAAACCTCGAACACACACTTCTTAGGATTCAGAGAAACACCATATTGGATACATCTTTCAAGAACTTTACCCAAGTCTACAACATGGTTTAGTCTATGTTTAGAGAATACCGTTAGTCATCCATATAAATGATGATGTACTTACCAATCAAATTTTTGAACGCTACGTCCATTGCATGCTAAAAGGTTGCTTTAGTGTTTATCAAACCAAATGGCATCCTCCTGGAAACAAATGTTCCCTACTTAGTAGTGAAGGTTGTATTCATTTTTTCTTCATAATTAATGATCACTTGATTGTACCCAGAATAACCATCTAGGAACAACACCATTTGAGACCCATTGACAGTCTGCAAAACTTCATCTAGAGAAGGGAGTGGGTAGTTGTCTTTTTCTGAAGCTCTATTCAGATTCCTGAAATCTATAGACAGCCTGATCTCCCCATTCTTTTTATGAACTGGGACCAAGTTAGCCACCCATGTTGAATGTTGCATAGGGAATATTATTCTTGTAGAAATAAATTTCTAAACTTCCTTAAAGATCAGTGGTTCAATCAGGGCATTGACAGGACGTTGTTTCTACCGAAATGGTTTAGCTTCAAGCTTCAAAGGAATAGTATGAGTTATCATAGAAGTATCAAATGTTTTTAGATCTTCATACCCACAAGGTATTGCAACAATATATTTCTTCATTGTCCTCAAGATATCCTCTCTAATTTCTTTAGGGCAGGCCTTCCTTATGTAAACATTCTTTCAGCTCCAGAGTCAGCTAAGTTAACAGTTTCATATTCACCTCCCTTATCTTTGGTTGATATCTTTTCCCAAGCCCTTGGATTTGAATCAAAAATTATTTCTAAGGCCACCATTCCCTTGGGAATGCTATTACTTTTTAAACTTAGGACACCTTCTGTATTGCAGTCTTCAAGGTTCCAGTCTCCTTGATCCCCATCAGACTCATCATGATCTGTCCTTTGAAAACATCTGAGCTTGCTAGAAAAGCAAGGATATGTCGATCATTGTTGAAGACTTGAAAGTTCATAACATTATTCGGGACAACCAGGGTGGATATCAATTCTACTAAAAATCTCTTGAGCTTTGAGCCTTGCATGAGCTTCAGGGTACTTGCGGCAACAACTAATGAATCAACTATTTGATTCTCCTCTCTAGGGATTAAACTAATCCCAAAAGCATCAAATTCTTCCATCAGGTTCCACACATGATTTATATAAGCTTCCAACCTTTTATTGTGACATGTGTACTAGCTATGTACTTGCTTGATAATCACTTCTGAATCTCCTTTAACCATCAAGGAAGTGACCTTCTGATGTGCGAACATCAGTCCCTGAATTAATACTTCATATTCTGCTATATTGTTAGTGCATCCAAACTATAACCTATAAGAAGAAAAAAATATTTTCCCTTTCATGTTGGTTAACTCAATTCTAGCACCACACCTTGTTTTAGATTTGGATCCATCAAATGTGAGGGTCCATAGCTCATTATGAGTTGGGGTTGATCTCTTTGGGCTTGTTGTGGGTGCTTGGATAAGATGAACCATAGGTGGGGCCACTTGATATTTTGCATCAAATATTGGGAATGGGTGTTCAATAGGTTCATTAGGTGCAATATTCAATTCCCGCTCAGATATATCATGTAATCCTAGGATATCTTTTTGACAGTTATCTGTATATTTTATTAACCCCTTGGGTTTTTGTATACTTGTGAGTGTAGGGGTATCAAACAAACCCTGGGGTTGTTCAACACAACTATGTTGGTCTGGTATTATGATGAGGGTAAGTTCAGTTTGAGGAAGGACTTCCTCCAAAGGTATATCATCCCTGGTTAACATTATTGCATTTTTGGCTTCAAATGAGAAGTGATATGAAATGGTCTCAAAGTAGCTTGGGCTAGTTTCTTCAGTTTGGAAAACATGATTTAGAACACTGATGCAGGGTTCGCAGGTCAATTCTAAATGATTTTGGTAGTGCTCCCTGCACCAATTTGGGAGTAGAAGACTCCAAAAATCGACATCTTCCCCTAAGACCAGCTAATCCTATTGTAGCTTCCTGATCAATACCTACTGGTTTACACTAATCATGGGATCAGGAAATTCTTTCATTGACGAATCATTAGAATCGAGAACTGAAAGAGTTAGAATTTCCTCTCTTTTATAAACCCCTATCTCAGTTTCAAAATAATCTACCTTGTTAGGACAGTCATACTCAGTGATGATATGTTTGAGGTGAGTTCACTCTCAATCCTAATCTACATAGAAATTCCCCCCCATGGTAGCCACATATGTGAAAAGTCGAGGGAGAGATATCCCCCTATACTCTTCATTAGATCTCTGCTCAAAAGCATACCGTAAGTCTCAGGAATGTCTGCCACCTAAATATCCATATTGGTTTGAATCCTAGGGTCAGACCCTACTTGCACATGTATATTTTTCAATTCTCCAACTACATTAACCTCTGTTTTATCAAGTTGGATGACCTTCTTGTTTGTTTGGACAATGTTCATTCCCAATTTCTTGCATACAGAAAATGGCATAACATTGCCAAAAGCCCCTAAATCTAGCAGAAAATTGTGTAGATTCTTCCCATAGATTCTCAAACTTAAAAGAAATGGTGGGGTCCCTACCTTGTTTCTAAACAAAGTTGCGTTCATGTCCGTAGTGGGTGCCACCTTGGTTTTCCCTTTTGATTTATCAGCTTCTTCTAAATCTCTCAACACTATATCTCATTGGGAAGGGCACCATTTTAGAATGTCAGAGTATGATAAGGAGGTTTTCTATTTCTGCATCTCAGAAACAATATCAAATTATGTGTTATAACTTGCATTATATTTGAAGACACTAGATGAATTACCTTTGCTAGGGAAGTCAAGTGGACCCTTCGGTGGAGGAGGGTTGTTATCAACACTTTGATTCAGAGGCACCATGTGGTTAGGTGGTGTTGATGTAGTGAACAGACCCTTATTCTGGTTTCTTAGGAAGTGTCCTCCCTTTGTTTGAAAGGCTTGGGTATCATACACATCCTCTTCTAGTTCATTCTCATTCTACCTTGGGAATAAAGGTTCTTCTTCAAAGAGGTCATAAGCCATTGCTATATCCACTGAGCCACCTCCTTTATTTGAATTCCCTTGGAACGTTTGGGCATCTTCCTGTGCCATCTTCACAACCTTCTCCATTTCAAGACAGTTGACCTCAGAATGAGTTGCAATATCATGCAACCTGCACCAGTTAGTCATAAAATTGAGGTCAACCACATTTGCAGTATGTGGCCTGTCCTCATTAGCTTGGTAATTGTGAGAAACTCCACCATTATTTGGCCTTGTGTTCCATTATCTGTTGTTATTAGGCCTCTAGTTATATCCTCTATTCTGATTTTGATATCCTTGGTTAGGGAAGTTTTTGCCTTGATAATTCCTCTGGTTGTGATTGTTGTTGTTTTGATAATTACCCTGATTATTATTATTTTGATTAGGGTAATTACCTTGATTAGCATAACTTCCTTGATTCTGAGAGGGTTCAGTTTAAGCTGAGCCATATCATTTGTGACTTGAGACAGAGTTTTCTTTAGGGTCTCCACCTTGTTTGTGAGTTGAACTGTCCTTTCACTCTTAGTATTCTTAGCAATAGGTGGCTGATTGACAGGATTTGGTATTCCAACTTGATTATGATGACCATGTGGACTGTGATGAGCCTGTGATTGCTAAGAGAAGTTAGGAGCTCCATTGGAAAAGAATGGAATAGGAGATTGAGTCTGCAATTTAGACATAGGTCCATAATGGGAAGGAGACATCCCTAGGACAATATTGAATAAAGGGGTTGGATTAAGCATTTGATACCCCATAGAAGGGAAACCTCCTTCCAAGTTCCCTTGTTGAGAGCTAGTTTGTTGTTGTAGCTTGATGGCTAGATGATAAAGTTTAGATAGAGAATCAATATCTGCTGGCTAATAAGTCCTTTGTAGGAACAAGCCCAACAAAGGGTCTATAACTCTAAAATACCCCTGAATGGCACTATTCTCAACAACTAAATAGGGGTCCTACAATCTCCTATACATTCATTGAAACCTTGTATTAAACAAGGGTAGTGATTCACATGGCTCCTTCCTAATGGTAGCAAATTGATGGAACAAAATGGCTGGATCCACATAAAATTTGAACTAATTGATGAAAGCATTCTCCAGATCCATCCAATTCAGAATAGAACCTTGTGGAAGATTTAGGTACCAGTTGTACACCATATCCCCTAAGGAATAAGGGAACAACCTACAAACCACATCATGGTGAGCTATCTGGGCTTTGGTACAAGCATCCATAAAATCTTATATGTGCTCCTCAACACTCCTTGATTCACCATGAATTTATTTGGGACATAATCTCTTAGGATTCTTAGGCATATCATGAAAGCCTCCAGGAATAGTCCCTAATGGAGAGGGATTGTTCACAAAAAATGCCATTGGTGGTGGTGGTGGAGGTTGAGCTAGCTGTAATGGTAGTTGAGGTGGAATTGGTGGTGGCTTCATGGGTATCCACTAGGGTATTGGTGAAAATCCTAGTGGAGTGAGTGGAGCTGACAAGGGTGGTAGAATGGTTGCGTTGTGAATCTTGTGTCTTGTTGGGGTCTTGAGTTCTACCAAAGGTGGTGGGTTTTCAGTTGATCGAAGAACTCTATGGGACCTCTTTGGTGAGAAAAACCCAATGTTATCTAGTTTGCTCTTCGGCCCTCCTTCTAGCTCCAGTCTCATGTTGATGTGCCAAATTGACCCACAACATCCAGGTAAGATAAAATTAAAAATATCTCACCTCTCCTGAAAGAGACAATCAGTAATCAAACTAATCACCTCCCAAGGGCTTTGATGTTGGTTCACAATGTGGTCAATATGGTTATAATGTTTAAGGGGCCTACTGGTTTTAAGCTTCTAGATTGTTACAAGATCAAACATCTATATAAACCTACTTTAATCAGTGGTTTTAAAGAAATAAAAAAAAGATAGATTAAAGCTTTTAAACTAAAAAGAATGTTGATTCATTCAACTAATCAGACTTATTGCCTTCCAAGGAATTCCTAAACTAGAACTACAGAATAAAATTAACTTGCAATTGATACAAAGTTTCATTCATTCATAGTGCAAACTTTAATAGTCGATTGCAAATCATCATTCCAACAAAACATAAGATAAAATTTCATTCCTTGAAATCTTTTCAAATCAAATGATTAACCCAAAATGAATACAATTCTAGAGCATAATGTAAACAAGGTTTAAATCTAGCTACTCCTATTGTTAATGAAATAGATAAGCAACATTTACAAATCTAGTAAGATCACCAGTGTACAAAAATCCATGTCTTTAAACTATCTCCATCTATGCTAAGAAAAACAAGAAGATACATCACCATCCTTTCTTGTTGAACTATAAAAATGTCTAACTTACTTCAAAAAAGGGAAAACCCTAACTTGGTTCTTCGATATCCCATCCTCTACCTTATGAATCTTCAAGCTCGCTAACTAATCTGCTGGCTTTCTTTCTAACCTTTCTAGCTCTTCTAATCTATCTCTAAAACTTACTCTCTAACTCGTCTAACAACCTCTCAAAATTTCTAACCCCTCTAACCTTTACAAAAGATCTCCAATTCTCACAAAAAAGATCCATACAAAAGAGGAAAAAATTCCATATTTAACACAATGCGTCAGATGCATCGATGTTGTTTAGGGTTTACAAAATAAGTCAGTTCCAGAAAATGTCGACCCTAGAAGAATTTGGAACAAAGTCAAACATGCATTAAATACAAGGGGACCGACTAGACAACCCAGGATTTTCCACGTAACTCAGACCAAAATGCGTGAAGAAGAGGCTAGGTGAAACAATGAGGAAGCACGACCTTCGATGCAGCTTTGCATTAACTGCTTCCCCCACGTCACCCATTCCTTGCTCTATTCGAGTCCTCATCATCAAGAACTTCCTCTGCAAGCTATCCACAAGTGGCATAGGTGAAACCCTAGTTTTCCATTCAATAGCATTAATATCATTCTTCAGATCTATCCCATTGTATTGTTCTAGTCTCTCTCATTGCAGGGTGTTTGTATTCGGATTTGAAACCTTGAACCAGACTGACGTCATCCTGACCTCAAGAATCCTACTCTTTTGTATAGCTTCATTCCTTCTTTTCTACCTCAGAGATGGAGGATCCCTCTGTGTCTCTCTTAGCCCTTCCAATCGCTGCCTTTCCAGACTCAACCTACATTCATCAAACACCAATGTGAGAATCCAAATGTTGACAACATTTTCATCCAAGTGTTAGCTCAAAATCATGATAAAAACCATTAAATTATCCATTAAGCATCAACATTGGATCATCAAAATGAACACAAGCAACATACAATAGTGAAATTTACCAAATTAAAGCAAGGAAACATAAGAATTGATCACTAGAATCATCCATTTCACCAAATTTCCTCGTTCCAGAGTGCCTCCCAGAAAATCCATAAAAATCCAGCTGGAGCAGATTTTCGTGAAAATGAGAACACAACATGAATTCTGAGAAAAAAAAGGGGAGAAGGAGAAATCAAGAAAATCCAATCAGACCAAAATTCTATGTAAAGCGCAAAACTCTGGACACCAGCGCATGTTTGGGAAAATTAAGGGATCTAGGAAGATCTGACCAGGCAGGAAAATCTTGAACCTGATTGAAAACCTGAACACCAGCCATGACTTCACTCAAATTGACTAAAGGTCACAAAATTGAGGACCCTGGGCATGAAATTCAGTTAACGTGAGCCTCCTACAGATCTACTTTGAATCCTAGGCTTAATCAAAAGCAGATCAAGATGAAATGGTGACACCCTAGGCATGAAACCCTAGATTTTAACCATGAGTGCATAGGGAAAGCCATGAAATGCCCAAACACACAAAAATTCAAACCCTAAGCAAGACCATAACATTTTAAAGCACAACAAGATGAACATCTCAACTTAGGAGAATGCAAACAATAAAGAAAAATGGAAAAAAGTTCCAAAAAATTGACCAAACTTGGAAACTAGACGGCGAGAAAGAAATCTGAAAAAATCTGACCCAGGCAGAATTCCACAAAGGCTAGAAATCTCTGAACTTAGCGCAAAATAGGTCGAGCTAGACTTCGGGTGCAATCTGGGAAAATCCAATTGGGGTGGAAAATCCCAAACTGGCTCAAAAACCTAAACAGTCAGTGAAAATCTGGAGTTTGAAAGAAAATCGGGAAAATCCAGATAGACCAGAAAATCTTGAACTAGGGTAAAAACCCGAACTACACCCAAAACATAAGATTTTCAATATTTAACTTGTGAAAAACACTTGGGAAAGCAAGATAAACATACGAAGCACATGCCAAGGTAAAGCATAACCTCAAAATCGAAGGGGGAAAAACACAAAGAGTGAAAGGAAAAGAGGCTCCCATTTTAATCAGATTTAAAATGGGGGGGTTATGCAAGGCATAACACTATCCTACAAATTTTAGCACTAGTATCATCTCCAAACATAACTAAGCCGCCATCATAATTTTCAATTTTAACAAATTAACTCTTATTACTAGTCATGTGATGTGAGTTCAACCAATGTCAACAACCCAATAGTTCTTTTATTGTTTAGCATGTAGGATGGAGATTACAACAACTTCATTTTTCTCCTTCTCCAGAGGGCATTCCTTCACCTATTGTTCAGAATTAGCAGAAGTAGGTTCATCTTTTATAGCCAACAATAAGAATTCATTTTCATTTAGATCTCCATAATTAGATTCTTCATCAAATATACTAGCATCCTCATTCACATAATATGCTTTATTGATCTTCTTACCTTTCCTTTCTTTCTCATATCTTTATTTATTCCTCTTAGCTCTTTCCAGAAACCTTGTGGCATAATGACCTATTCCTTCACAACTAAAACATTTAAAGGGTAACTTACCTTCATACTTGTCAAAGCCTTTCTTCATCTTTCTCACAAAGTTAGCATCTTCTTCATCAAAATTTTCTTCATCCAGATCTTTAGCTTTTGTAGCCTTAAAAGCAATCTCTAATCTTGATCTATTTCTGAAATTCAGGTTTCTCATCTCATAAGATGTTAGAGTTCCCAACAATTGATCTTTAGTGTAAGTCTTGTAATCTATATGTTATTCAATAGCACATACCTTTTCACTATAAGCATTAGGGAGAGTTCTAAGAATATTCTTTACAATTTTAGATTCATCTATTGTAGCACCAAGTCCTCGCATTCCAACTACTACCTCATCCAATCTTTGTACATAAGCTTTAACATTATCATCTTCAGACATATGTAGGAGCTCAAACTATGTCTCCAAATTCTACAATTTTTCCTATTTGACCCTTTCATCAACTTCATGTGCCTTTTCCAGAGCATCCTAGACTTCCTTAGTAGTCTTCAGATTTTGAATTTTAATCAACTTAGAATGTACAAGACTAAATGTACTTCACCTTATTGTTCACTTCATGTGCTTAGATCTCATTAGATGTACTACGACCATTACTAGGAGAAGTGTAAGGATTCTTTAAGCTTTCTCCACATCATATCCACAATACTATATGATGCAACCATGAACAGAGGGTCCTCAAAGAGAATAGTTTGGACCATGCAGCAAGAGTCACACAATGAAAGCAACACAAAAAATGGAGGAAAATACAAATTCTAACATTCTTATTATTAGAAACTTCAATTACAAACAACCAACAACATTTGGGCTTACAGATTCGGCTCACAAGTCTGATTACAACATGCTCAAAATACCATCTTCCTACATGCTCCTAAATGCAAGCAAAAATCCTATAGATCAAATTTTATCTTTCTCCAATTTACTTTCCTAATGATCTATTACAATGTTTTATATCACATTCACAAATCTAGAATCATCCGTGTCGACCCAATATTATTACAATTTCTGATTAAAGAAAAATTAACCTGTGCCTGCATATGTTGGCCTCAAATTTGAATTACTCCTTGGTGAATGCATAAGATGAAGTGTGGACCTAAATTAAGGTCGGGGACACTCCATAGAACAATTCAAATCACACCATCAAGATCTGCAAGATACAAGAATGATCCACAAGTGATCAAACTAGCTGTCATATAAGAAAATTATTCTAGTGTTGGTTCAATAAATTGCCACATAATCTAGAAGTGATAACTTGTCAAAAAAGGAACCAATCATGCTCAAATCTTGGAATAAGGAAAATGAACATGTCCATGATATAAACATAGATCTACCAGGTCAGGTGAGTTAACATGAAGAATTACCGAATCTACCAACTTGCACAAAACAAGAACTAAAACAAAGACAAACTAGAATGAAAATAATTTTGTTTGATGCAAGATTTCCACAACCCAAGGATTCTCTTGCATTAGACACCCCTAGTGAGAAAATATGTTCCATGAGAGGAACTAATGAAAATCTGACAGGGTTCGGAACATAGATCCCATGCTCATTCTTGATCAAAATGTCCTCTCTATCTATACTTCTCTTCCTCCTAACCTCTTTTCTTTCCTCTGCCAGATCCTTCAACTTCCACTTCTCTTCACCTTCTTTTCATCGCCTCATATCTACACATGGTAGTAAGGGATGCTTATCACCACTCACTTTCTTCCTCCCATTTGATCTACCTCTTCTACAGGACTCCATTTTATCTACAATTTTATATGCAACCACAATCTTTTGCTGCCTAATTCTACCCTTACACCCTTTTGGTACCATCTCACTCTCAGATTTAGCCACAAGGTTCCTCTTCAGATCCATTCCATCCTCCAATATAGCCTTTGCATCGTGCTTCTTAGCACTGCAACTCTTCACAAGACTCAAGTTCCTCTCTTCCTCCTTATTCTTCAAGGAGGCCAAAATAAACTTTTATCCATCCTTCTCTACAATGATCTAATTCCTTCTGCAATCATATATAGCTCCTTTATCAAACTTCTATGGTCTACCCAACAAAACATGAAAAGAACTCATAGATAAAAACATCACACAAAACTTCATCTCTAAAGGGTCCAATATTAAAGTTCACCCAACACTCTTTCACCTCCTTTACATGATCATCTTGTAACCATCTTATCCTATAAGGACAAGGATGCAAAAACTTCTTCAAACCAAGTTTCTCCACCATCTCCTTAGATACCAAGTTATTAGTACTTCCACTATCCACAATAACCTTATAGAACTTACCTCCTAATTTGTACACAGTCTAGAAAAGATTATTCCTTTGTGAAGTCTCAACCTCTTCCCTGCTCTACCTCATCAAGACTTTCCTAAGCATAAGAGATTCTCCCTACTCTGGTTCTATCCCATCTACTACTTTAGTTTCCTGCTCTTCATGTGCCATACAATTCTTTTTACTAGTTCATTTACTTGATCCCTTAGGACACTCAAAATATTGATGTCCAAATTCTCCACACTTGAAACATTTACCCAAGAATTCCTTGCTTCCATTTCCTCTCCTTTGTACCCTTTGATCCGGTTCTTTACTCCACTTAAATCTTGATTCTTCTTCACTTGTCTGCTTCTCCTTGCTACTGCTCATCTACTTTTCTTTCCCCCTAGGGTTATTCTTCTATCTTTTCTTTACTTTATCTTCTTCCTTAATAGCATATTGGTAGGCATCCTCAATGGTGGAAATCCTCAACATGCTCATCTCATCCTGAATGTTAAATCTAAGGCCATTTATGTACCTTTCCACTTTCTCCCTATTCATCTCTCGGTGCCTAGATTTGATTGTCATCTTATAAAATTTCTTGGTGTACTCTTTCACACTCATATCCTCCTGCTTCAGGTTTTGCAACTTCTTAAACAATTCCAACTCATATTCTTCTAGAATGAACTTAGCCTTTAGCTTTGCAACCATTTGTCTCCACTGAGTGATTCTTGTTTCACCATTTTCCACTTTGTCCTTTTGCAACTCTTTCCACCATAAAGTTGCATGTCCTTTCAATTTAGTTTGTTCCAACCTAACCCTTAGTGGGTCTCTAATTTCCTCAAGCTCAAAATAGTCTTCCAACTTTCCTATCCAGTCTATCAAGTCTTTCAGATTCAATGTACCAGAGAAGTTAGAAACTTCCACCCTATGACTTCTAATTACTTGTGCTAGTGCTCTCAATAATATTTCTTCTCTCTCATTTGTCAGTCCTTTAGCTTCTTAAGTCTCAAGTTCTTCTACAATCTCTTCATATTCATCCTTCAGTTCAGGATTCCTCCTCAAGCCAACCTAGGCATTATGGATCTCATTCCTCATCTCATTTCTAAATTCCTCCATCATCTTCTCTATTCTTCTATGCTTCATCCTTCTCGATGAAATCTCTTCCTTTGCTCAGTGAAACTACCTCAACTTGGTGATCTAACCACAAGGTTTCAATTACTTCTCTCTCAATGATCTATTGAACAAAATTATAGCCTGCCTCAAATCAATGATCTGTTCACCCAAAGAATGCCACAAGGATTGCAACCCACTCAAGGTTTGCAACCAGCTCTCATATCAAGATTCACAGGTTCACAACCAACTCTAATACCATTTGATGTAGCCACACTCAGAGGGTCCTCAAAGAGAACAGTTTGGACCATGAAACAAGAGTCACACAATGGAAGCAACATAGAAAATGGAGGAAAATACAAATTCAAACATTCTTATTATCAAAAACTTCAATTACAAATAGCTAGCAACATCTAGGTTTACAGATTTAGCTCACAGGCCTGATTACAACATGCTCAAAATACCATCTTCCTACATGCTCCTCAATGCAAGCAAAAATCCTACAGATCAAATCTTATATTTCTCCAATCTACCTTCCTAATGATCTATTACAATGTGTAGACATGTAAAATGTACCGACTGACATTGTGCATCTGATCCTGACCACTAACATTGTTTCATCCTGAATCATCCTTCGGTCTAACCATTTAATCAAATACCTGTATCTGATTAAATTCGTCAATATTCCTCTCTTAATTAAATAAATCAATCATCTAATTAAGTCACCTCTTCTCAATAATTAAATTAATCATTTTGATCTAATTATCCTATTTAATTAAATATTTTATTTTATTTGATTAAATCTCTAAAGTCTATCTATTAAATTAAATAAATTAAAACCTTAATTAGTTTAATCTAACATCATCTCTTTTAATTAAATAAATCAAAATCTTTATTTAATCAATCTCTTATCACATTCCTCTCATGTTTGATTTAAATAAATCCACAAATTTAAGTCAAAAAGGTTAGATCATTTAACCCCCTTCATTAAATTAATTAACTTTGATTAATTTAATCTCCTCTCATGTCCCATCCTCCAACTTTTACCACTTGCACATGAAAATAGATTTAATTGATTTATTAAATCTCTATTTTCCTCAATAAGGCATCTTTTGGGAATATTCTCCAAGTTTGAATTCAAAATCCAAGTTGACATGTACATCCAACAAGGCATTTACTCTCTCTTACATGTCCTTTTCCTTGAGCCAAGTGGCATTCAATGCATTCTTTCTTCCCTCTTGCATGTCATTTCAACAAATTCAAAATTCAAAAATAGGCATTTATTGGCACAATCATCAAAACTTGCACATCCTCCATCCACTCATAGGTTGACAAGTGGCATCTTTCCATTGGATGAATGTTAGTCCCACATTGCTCTATTTTGGACATTCATCCATCTTGGCATTCTATAAATAAGAGGTTAATCTCTTCATTTCATCATCCACAATTTGAGTAAACTTACTATGCTCAAATATTTAGAAAATTCCATCCACTATCATTGAATCTTAGCTAGGTTATGCAGGTTTTTCCATTGGATCACTCACCATCCTTCATCAAGCTTTCATCATAGGAATTGGGAAAGGGTCAATTTTCACATCAAATTGGCACCAATTCCCCCATGGGATCATGAGTTTGCTAGTTTAATTAGGATTCAATCTCTATTTTATTGTTTTCTTATTGTGTTCATCTCTTTTCCTAATTTAAGCTTTGTAAATGGATTTCATGGGGAATCCTTGTTCTTGCTTTCATTCTATATTCTAATGTGTTTCTTCTTATTAGTTTTCAAGTATTCGGATTGGGGTTCGCATATTTGGCGCTAGGAGGGAAATCTCACCTTTCAATCACATTTTTTTATGAAATTCACGCATTTTTCTTTGTTTACAGGTTTAGTATCACTGTTTAGCACCACTGGTTCTCCAATGTCACTATACAAGATTGTTGGAAATTCAAACTGTGACGTTGAAGTCTTCCCGCCCAAGATTTTGAATTTGAAACCGTGCCGCTTGACCAATCTGATCCGTGGGAATTTTCAAAAAAATCAAACTGCACCGCTGATGAAAAGGGTGACACATTTGAACTCACTGGTTCAGGTACAAAGCACCGCTGACTAGTAAGCGACACTATACAACATTGCTAGAGAAATGAAACTACGATGCAGTCATAGGTTGCGCCATTGGCAGGGAGTAAAAAATTGGATTTTCATTTTAGCAGGTGCCTTTTGTAAAATGATAAGTTTATCTTCTGTTTTATGCTTTTGAACCTCTGTGTTTTGCAAAGTTTGAATGATTTTCTTTCTTGTAGGTTGGATCAATTAAAAACAAAAGAAAGAGAAGCATGATGATGGTATTTCACAAAATCAAAGTGTTTTTGAACACTTTAGTGTTTGTTTAACACTCTTAAGAAACTTTTCTCTTATTGCTTAGGATACTAATTTCATTTGGGATTTTAAAAAGAACCTTTTCAATATTTTGAAAAGGCTTAAAATGAACATTAGGAATACAACTTACTAGAGTTTTTTTTTTGGGTTAACAATTGAACAAAGCAACTCTTATTTTTCCTTTGGTTCTTTAAAAAGAACTTACAATTGCTTTGGGGCTCTAAAATGAACAAGTGCAACTTTGTCTTCATGATGGCTTACTGATACTAACTTCATTGAAAAAGGATGAATGAACTTCTCTCATGCTTTATAGCGATCTTGAGAATCAAAAGGCCTTTTGTGATTTTAGGTTGAGATAAAGCAATCACCTCCACACTTCATTTTGGGTTTAAAATTGAACAAAAAATTGTGCGAGTGTGAGTAGAGTATTATTGCGTACATTCTCTCTCTTTGTGTTACAAACAAAGATTGATTGAGTTACAGATATTGTCTTTACTCACTTTTGTTTATCTTAGAGGGCCTGCCTTGGGAAAAAAGTACTCACCCAAGGGAATGACTCAACCGGTAACACTCTAAAGCCAAGAGTATTTCCAACTAAGATATAAATGTGGGTATTGGAATAAACACTAATATCACGTAGTTGGCTCTGATGAGATGGATATAAAAAGGGACTCTCACAGTATGGGTCAATCTCCATGAATGGAAAGTCCTAATTAAAACCCATGTTTTAGAATTGCCAAAATCCTTGATCTATTTGTTGGTGCAAGAACGGTCATTCTAAAGCTGCCCCACACTTTTACGGTCTTTTAGTAGAAATGAAAAGCATGCCATGGGAATTTCATGGGTGTTGATGCTTGGATGCCATGTATAAGTGAGTGTCATGGAGGGGAGCCAGTGGGGTCAAGCATCTAACCATTCGCTAAAGATAAGCATAGCTAGACTTGTCCAAGTGGGAACTCAACAAATATTATCTTCCATATCCATAGGGTTGTACTTATTCTTGGTTACAAAATACTTTTCTTGTTCGAAAACAACTTGGAAATAAACACTTAACATCATCATCAAAATTTCAAACCCTTTAGGAGACAAATACAATTGAGCCAATCCATGTGTTATTGCTTGCCCTTAGGATTCTATCCTTAGAGGTTTCTAAACACTTGGATTACATCTCAATTTGTCTAATAAAGTTAAACAATAGGTAACCCTTGCCTTGAATTCATCAAATTTCCACATAACATATTTTTTGGGATTCGAAGAAATTAAGACATTAGATATCTAGTTTGGAAACCTAATCAAATAAGTGTTTGTGGTAAAATAAAGCCACTAAGCAAAGATAAACAAAATGAACTCTCACATGTGTTGAAATCTCATGATTTTCAAGAAGTCAAATCCCAAAATGAATATCCTTGATTCAAAATCTGGAAATGTATGCTCAAATTGAACCACTTCTTGGTTATAAAGGTCTATAAAAGCATTGCATGTTCTTCAATACTGAGGTTTAGGTAAACAAAGTGTCTTTTTTAGGTTCATCTTAGGATCAAAAGAAATCAAAATCTTTTTTCATCCATCCTTCAAACATCAAACCAAAAAAATCATCTCACCATCATCTTTTGGGAAATCTTGAAATTATCCTTCATGCTAGGATTTTTGGAAAAAAATCAAAATCATCAAATCCTTGAGACAAAATCCTTGAAACATTTATCAAAATCATCTTTGGCTAGGTATGTGTAGATACATCCTTTTGCATATGCTTAGTCAAAGTTATCAAACCATCTTGTTTATCTAGGTATATGTAGATGCATCCTTCTTCATATGCTTGGTTAAATTATCATCTTGTTTGAATAGGTGTGGGTAGATGCATCGTTCTCCCTACACACATTCAAATTATCATCCTTTGAGTAAATCCACCCCTTAGATAATCATCCAACATCTTAGGGTCTATTTTTTCAATCAAATCAAGGGAAATCCAAAGAATCAAAATCAAAATCCAAAACATATCCAAAAGTCCTAAAAAGTCTAGCATCCTCCTCAAGATTTATCAAAAGATCAAAACACCACATCATCCATCTCTTGCATCATTGTCATATCACCTTTTGATCCTCAAGATATCCTAAAATTTTCTCTTTTGTGCATAAAGTAAAGATCAATCTGAAGAATTAAGAGATTTATCTCCCATATTCTTGAAAATTGATCCTTGTTTTATGGTTCAAACTAGATCTCAATACAAGAAGAACATGGAAGCCGACAAAGAAACACCCACTTCAAGTGACCTAAGCCAAACGAACGTCAAAATGAATCTTGTCAAATCAAGCAATCCTTTGACTATCTCATCGTCACAAAAGCCACAAGAGGAAGTCCAAGTAGAATATCTTACCTTTGGGATGTCGCATGAAGAAATAACCGAAATGCTCCAAAATCCAGAAAACCATAAGATCATCAACATCATGATGAGGCTTAACCCTTCACTATACATTCTTGATCTAGCAAAACAAGGGGCCAAATTACCTTCTGATTTCAACATGAGCTCTATAGTGGAACCATCTTTGGAGGTTATGCCTCTAATTTCATCCACACTCCCTATCTCATCTACACCCCCATCCCAAAGCATCACTCAAAAAATTCCACAAATCATGACATCTTTTTCTCCAACCCAACCCAATGTTAATAAGGGAAATGCATTTCTCAATGCTATCCAAACACATCCCCTTGTCAACAATCAAGACTTGGAGAAAAATACTATTTTGGAACAAAAAATACCCCAAAATCCATTACATAAGTATGTCCCTCTCACTTTCCATAATCCTAATGATCCATCATCATCATCCTTCCATGCAACACCTCAAACTTCTCTTCTCACAAATTCACAAGAAGAAGGTGACATGTTCAGACCTGGGGGAATTTTCAACACCACATCATTTTCTCAAGAACTCACACCCCTCACATTTTCACCTCTTCCACTATTACCACCATTATCCACACATCTACTTGGCTTGGGGCTTCCACCTTTACCAAATATCAATCAAACCAACATTCTAAACACCAATCAAAGCATCATGCCAAACTCTTAAAACTTATCATTGATATCGCAACAACAGATGACAACTACACAAGCAATCATGACATCATCAACCACCCCCTAACATCTCAAAACATGGTCTCTCAAGGGCCAATCACATTAACAACACCATTCAACACTCAAACCACCAACATGACATCACCATTCCAAATCCACCACCACCCCCACCACCACCAAACTTCAATTTATCAAACCAATACAACATGGCATTGCAAACCGCTCACCAAGCTGCTTATCAAAAGGCATTCCTACAAATTCAAAAGAAAAAATCTGCACAAATAACTGCTCAACAAGTTGCACAAGTAATACAAAATGCTCAAACTTCCTAAATTGCACAACAAGCGCAACAGGCTGCACAAGCCCAAGCTCTATTGCAAGCTGCACAAGCTTTTCAAGCATCCCAAATCGCATTACAAGCACAAAAGGCTGCTCAAGCCCAAATTCTATTGCAACAACAAGCGAAACAAGCACAAGCCCAAGCACAAGCTCAAGCCCAGGCGCACTCCTAATATCAAGCACAACAAGCACAAGCACAACTTCTTGCACAAAAATGAGTAGTGCAACTACAAGCATATCAACAAGCAATAAAACAATATCAAGAGCAGCAAGAAGTAGCCTAATTGGCAGCCCAACAAGAAGCACAACAAGAAGCTCAACAACAAGAAATCTTAGCGCAATAGGAACAACAACAAGCATTGTTTATACAACAAGTGCAAGCATATCTGGCTTGACAAAATGTGCAAATACCATCAAATAACACACCAACCAACCCACCCATCCAACCTACAATTGAAACACCCCAAAAAATCTTCATCCCACTCCCTGATCTGCAAAATGACATAATGACACAAATTAGGTTGCTCTTGTAACAAGTGCTCAATCTTCAATCAGGGCAAACCACAAAAACACCAAGCAACTTGTGTCCCTATACATTTGATAGGAGACTTGTGGTCAAACCATTCCCCAAGGGATTTGAGATCCCCAAGTTTGACAAATATCATGGGATGAGAAACCCTGAAGATCACATCAGGGAATTCCAAGTTCATTGCATGGAAGTTGCATATGACGATACTTATTTGATGCAGCTATTTCCTAGGAGTTTGGCTAGCCATGCTATGGAATGGTTCTCTCACCTACCTACAGGCATCATAACATTCCAAGAAATTATAGATGTATTCATTAAAAATTATGCATGCAACATTGCCATGGATGTTAGTCTAGAAGAACTCTTAGCTCTGAAACAAGGAAAGAAAGAATCATTCGCTTCATTCCTACAATGATGGAAATCCAAGGCCAATCAAAGTAAATGGACCATGCCTGAGGAACAACAAGTCTGCACCATCATATCCAACCTTGATGGCCTCTTGGCATTTCATCTCAAGGTACAAGGGATCAACACATATGACCAGTTGATCTCCAAGGTGCTCAATGTCAAACAAGCCCTTATGACACAACTTGCAGGATCAACTTCATACCCTTAACAACAAAACAACTACCCACCTACCAATTACAATGATAAACCTTGCACGTGGGCAAGGAACAAAAATGTTACTAATGATTGTGTTGTTGATGCCAAATTAGTCATTAGTGCCCTGCACCAAAATACAGCCACACCACAAATCCAAATCCAATACCAAAACAATCATCAGACAACATAACAACTAAACAACAATCAAGAAATTAACAATCTCAATGATCAAAGGGGACCACCCCAAGGGAAAAATAATTATCCCAAGCGAAAGTACACCACTCTTGGGGAACCACTAGAAGTCATAATGAAGAAGTTGATAAAAAAAAAACTCATCAAAGCACCCACCTATGAGAATTACCAAGAACTGGATGTGAAACCTCCTTGGTATAATGAGAATCAACTTTTTGACTTCCATAAAAACAAAGGGCATACCATGAACAATTGTATGAGGCTAAAAAACATAATTCAAGATCTCATCAATCAAAGAATTATAAACATGGAACAACCAATAGGAAACCAAGGCCTTAAGATATACACGAATCCGATGCCTAATCATGGCAATAAAGGGAATAATAATAGCACTAATAAGGGGAAAGGCACCCACACAAATGTGAATCATGTGTATGAAACTATCATCACTTCCCTATATGAATGTTGCACAGTCATCACCATCAAAGGTGCCCATGCTGATTGTGGAGTCACCACAAGAGGCGACAAAGTTACCATCGCAGGATCATCCCAGCCAAAAAGAGTCCCTACATCTTGATCTGCCCCTAATGTATATAACATCCTTGATCAGCTCAAAAGAATGCTAGCGCAAATATCCATCATGCAGTTACTAAAAATCTCATTGGCCCATAGGAAACTCCTTGAGGAAGCACTAGCTTCATCCACTGTCGACGTAGATCTTGATGCAAAACAATTCCAAGCTATGGTCGGAAATATCATTACGCCAAATCTCCTCACATTCTCTGACCAGGATTTCCCCGCTCAACCATCTCACAACCGTGCACTCCACTTAGAAGTCATAGTACATAAAAGAAAATTTAAAAGGCTCTTGGTGGATGGAGGTGCGGGCTTGAATATTTGTTCTCTCAAGCTCATCAAACAATTAAAAATATTAGAAGATTCTATTGACAAAGGAAAGGGTATCCCAATAAGGGCATATGATGATTAGGAAAGAGTGTCCCAGGGCACAATCAAAATCCATATTCACATAGGGCCATCTATCATGGAAACCACTTGTCAGGTCTTGGACCTTGACTTGCGGTATAACATCCTCCTAGGATGCCCATGGATTCATGCGATGAAAGAAGTAGCTTCAACTTTCCATCAATGTGTTAAATTTACACATGAAGGAAAAGAAGTTACCATCCATGGAGATCTCGAACCCTTCTCCTATTGCAAAATCCTTGAAGCAAAGTACTATAAAATCCCCCAAGTACCAAAAAATGATGAGGGTCCATCTACACCATACATTGATCTTGCCACTCTCACATCCACTTCTGTGATAGAGACACCCACCACTCCTGCCATTCCCACCATCTCTAACATTAAGGCCATCATCCAAGAAAATGGTTGTGGAAAATACAAGATCACTAAAAATGCTTTTGTGGTAGGAGAGTTACCACAATCTCTTAGATCACAGGGATGTCTACAAATAAATGAAGCCTCCACATCCCAAACATCTCCTGAAGACTATCCAAACTTTACAATTTGGGGAGATCTTGGCCAAGAAGTTATTGAGGCAGATCCCATATGCTATATCAAGATGAAAGACTAGTAGTTGATTTACCAATGGATGACATAAGCAAGGGTTTGCAAATGATGCTCGCAATGGGCTATGAAAAAAACCAAAGACTTAGGGAAAACGACAATGGACTTATAATACCTATCATTCTAGAGAAGTGAGTGATAAAAAATCTTGGCCTTGGATGTACACCTCCAAGTATAACCATACGTAGCCGAAGTCCTCCAATTAGAAAGGTTAATAATCCTCCTCAGCCAACCACAGCAGAACTACACTTACTAGTATCTACAGGTCATGTCATAGATAACTTAACATTTCACATAATCAACGTCTGTAGTAGTAGTGATGATGAGGATCCCATGACCAACTTACCTAGGCTATTTGAGGATACCACTCTTTGCATGATTAGCACCCTATCCTTTGAATTAGACCACCAAAATCATGAAATATGCCTAGTATATCCCCAACTCATCGACTACAACCAATGAGGAGCACCAATTCTTGATACATTGAAAAATGATGAGGCACTCTTAGAATTCATGAGACTACAGGATAACGTTCTATGTGGGGATCAAAAAGCAAGGTTCATAATTGAGCTAGATATACATGCCTATTATGGGAAAATGATTGAATCCCTCAGTCACAAAAGTGAAAAATTAAGAATAATATCTAAGTCCTTGAGTGAAAACCACATTGTGGCACTCTCTGACCAGAAAAAAGTAAAAAGAAAGGATGCATCCAATAGTGAAAACCTCTCTGAGGTGCTCGAGGATGGGGGATTCAATCTTCCTTTTAGATCTCTTCATCAAGAAAAATCAGCAGTCATGGTAGAAAGGTGCAATCCAATCAATCTAGGAATAGAGGAAACCCCACACATCACATTCATTACTATCAAAGGAACAAGAGCTCCTAGCAGCCTTCTTAAGAGAGAGATAGATAAACTTCACATGGAGCTATGCTGACATGCTAGGACTTGATCTAGAAATCATGGTTCACCACTTAGAAGTATATCCAAAAGCAAAGCCTGTTAAACAAAAGCTTCAAAAAATGCACCCTCAGATTGCCTTATTAAACAAAATGGAGCTAAAAAAGCTATTAGATGCGAGATTCATCCGACCAATAGATTATCTAGAATGGGTGTCAAACTTGGTACTTGTCTCAAAACCCGATGGGGGTATAAAAATCTACACAGACTTTAGAGACTTGAATAAAACATGTCTGAAAGATGACTTCCCACTTCCAAACATCGACATGATATTAGACATGACATCCAGACATGAAATGTTGTCACTAATGGACGGATTCTTAGGGTACAATCAAATCATGATAGCTAAAGAGGACTGACATAAGACAACTTTCACTTGTCCATGGGGGACTTACTGCTGGAATATGATACCATTCAACTTAAAGAATGTAGGAGCAACATACCAAAGGGCCATGACATTGATATTCCATGACATGATCCATAAGACAATCGAAGATTATGTTGATGAAATTCTAGCCAAATCTAGAAAGAGAAAAGATCACATAGCAACCTTAAGTGCCATTTTTGACAGGCTGGAAGAGTACAAGGTTGGATTAAACCCAAAGAAGTGCGTCTTTGGCATACAATTAGGAAAATTTCTAGGATATATAGTGTCAATGAGAGGTATTGAGTTGGATCCAACAAAGGTAAAAGCAATCCTTGAGATGGAGACACCAAAAAAATTAAAGCAATTGAGAGGTTTCCAAGGCAGTCTTCAATCCATTCACAGGTTCATAGCATAGTTAGCAGACAAACAAAACCCATACTCTCACTACTTCACAAGGGAGTAGCGTATAAATGGGATACCAAGTGTGAAGAGGCATTAAAAAAAAATCAAAGAATATTTACTTACACCACCAGTCTTAATGCCACCAATCCCAAGAAAACCATTAATTCTCTACGTATTAGCAACAACAACAGCCCTTGGAGCTCTCCTAGCTCAGCATGATGAAAATGGAATAGAAAGGGCTATCTATTACATCAGCAAAAAAATGGTTGGGTATGAGCTAAACTACTCATTCATAGAGAAAGCATGCCTAGTAGTAGTGTTTGCATCACAAAAAATTAGACATTACATGTTGACACACAAAATAAAACTCATAGCGAAAATCGACCCTCTCAAGTACTATCAGAATATGACATTGAATATGTGGAGCGAAAAGCAATCAAAGGCCAAGTCATCGCAGATCAACTTGTAGAAGCACCAATCTATTTAGAGAATCCTCTCATTTCAGAGTTTCCAGACGAATCTATTTTCAACCTCAACATAGTTGACCACTGGAAACTCTACTTTGATGGCTCATACATGTAGCATGGATCAGGATCCGGTGCCTTCTTTATCACCCCACAAGGGGACTACATACCAAGGTCCTACAAACTAACACTTCCCTACACCAATAACATTGCAGAATACGAGGCTTTAACCATATGCCTCAGAATAGTAGTGCAGTGGAACATTATAGCTCTCAAAGTATACAAACATGCTCAATTGATAATAAACCAAGTGAATGATGAATACCAAACTAAAGATGACAATCTCACTCTATACAAGAAATTGGTGGAGACTCTCAAAGAATCCTTCATTGAAATTACATTTGAGCAAGTTCCTAGAGCCAACAATAGAGTAGTAGATGTCATGGAAACAATTGGATCCTTACTTGACATCCCCCATAACGTTCCAAAATATGAATTCCTGATAGAGTAGCTTCTCATGCCTACATTTGAGGTACCATAATCAAAATTCGTGTGTGAAATTGTTGGTCTCAATGATCCTTGGTATCACGATATTTACACATACCTTCAAATAGGATTCATACCCAATGAATTACCCTCAAACCTAAAATGAACCTTTGTCAAAAATGCATCTTGATTTGTCATCCTAGGAGATACCCTATTACGTTGCTTAAACGCTGAGGAGGCATTGACTACTCTAACTAAAGTACATAACGGTATATGTGGTTCACACTCAAGTGGAATGACCATAGCCAAGAAAATGCTAAGGATGGGGTATTATTGGCCTACAATGGAAAGAGAGGCACATGACTATGTCAGAAGGTGTCCAATGTCAACAACATGGGGACCTCATCCATGCTCTAACTCAAGAGCTTCATCCCATCGTCACACCATGGCCCTTTTCATAGTGGGGACTTGATCTCATTGGAAAAATCATGCCCACTTCATCTAACGGCCACAAATTCATCATAACCACAACATAGTACTTTACTAAGTGGGTGGAAGCCATACCCATGACATATATAACTGGGAAGCAAATATCAAAGTTCATCCTGAACTATCTCATTTGCCGCTATGGTGTTCCATAGGCTATTATTTCATATAATGGGACACCATTTAAGAATCAGGAGGTTCATGACTTATGTGAAAAATTCAAAATCCAACATTGCTTCTCTACTCCATACTATCCCCATGGCAATGGCCAAGTAGAAGCTACAAACAAGACCATTCTAAAAATCCTCAAGAAAACAGTCAATGATGCAGGTCGTGACTAGAATTTGTAGCTTAATCCCACCCTTTAGGCTTACCAAACTAGTATCTGCACACCCACCAGCACCACCCCTTTCTCCCTGGTCTATGGATTAGAAGTAGTACTCCCCATTGAGATTGAGCTCCCTTCACTCAGGATATCACTGCAAAACCTCATCATAGATGAAGAGTACCGAGTATCAAGATTGAATGAGTTGGAGCTACTGGATGAGTGACATATAGATGCTTTGAATTATTTACAAGTCTATTAGAATAGACTCAAAAGGAGCTATAATAAGAAAATCAGAAGCAGGACTTTCCAAATCGGAGAACTGGTATTAAAGGAGAATCAGAAGAATGTCCCAAACCCAAGTAGCAAAGGAAAATTTAAACCCAATTAGTTGGGACCATTTGTTATCGCAACAAGTTATAAGTTAGGGGCATATTAGCTATCAACACCCGAAGGGGAAACTCTGCAAGAGCCCATGAATAGCTCTCATCTCAAAAAATTTTATGCTTAAATATTTCAAGGTATAGAACCAAAAAAAAAAATGTCCTAAAAAAATGGTTACTTTGGTGAAAACCTAGCAAACATGCATCTTGGTGACAACAAAAAAATCAAAAAAACAAAATCAGAAAAAGGATATAAAAAAAATCATCCTCTAGTGAAAACCACTTAGGTGGCACTTTGGGCAAGTGCCTTGGTGAAAACCTGGCAAATAGGCGCCTTATGTAAATAAACACTTTCCATCCACCAAGATCTTTATGACTTGTTTTGCATCATCCATCCATTACGCTTTCATCATCCATCACTCATCCACCCGCATCCGCACCATAGCTTGGTCCTATTTTCATATCATGATCCCTCCTAGTACTACTCGGCCCATTCTCAAGGTCAATTTGTCCTGCCTTTATCGGAGTAGTCTATTGCATCATGTTGGGGGCATGTTCTCATTGGATGAAATTCATGTATATTCTTAAAGTCCAAAACATCAGAAAATCCAAAAACATCAAAACATCAAAAAATCCAAAAAAAAACATCAAAACATATCAAAATCCCAAAACAGGTCAAAAGTCAATCAAAAAGTCAAAAACAATGTCATCTTGTCGAACTACAGATCTCTAAGCCTTGAACATAGGCAAGGTTGATCTTTGATCATCCCCCAAGATACTTAGGTTAGTCCTTTAGGAGTGTGTCATAATAAACTGACATCTAATCATGTATGTCATCATCTGTAAATCAGTCAAGTCATCAGTCAAACTATGTGGTCTCTGTGTGTATAATGTAGGCAAGGCTAATCTATTGATCAACACCTGAGGCCCCTAGGATAGGTCTTTAGGTTAGTCTCTTGGTCAAAATATCAGAAAACCCCAAAAACATTGGAAAATCAAAAATCAAAACATTTGAAAATCTCCAAAAATACCAAAAAATAGCATCAAAACATCTCAAAAACTCCAAAAAGTCCAAATATTTGAAAAAATCCATTAGTCTCATCCCATTTGCACCCGCAATAACATCACTCATAATAAAGGATTGTCATCCTCAATCTTTGGTAAGATAATTAGACACAAGTCTAGCAAGTGAAAAGTGAAAACTCAAAATGACAAGTCTTAGGTCTAAGTCAGTATGTAAACAAGATGGTCAACTCTTCATGTCGGTACCCTATCATCCAATTGGTCCCATATCAATCATTTGAAATAGCACTTAGGATAAACAAAATGACATGCTGCCATCCACTAACATGTCCTATGATGTATCCTTCCTACAATGGGCATTATTTTTTGGCAATAGTTTCGGTTCTTATCCTTAAAAAAAACACATCCCCTTTTGGTTAGTGGTATTGGAGAACATCAACTTGTTTGTTTACTTTTTCTTTTTCTTTTGACTTATCTTATTGTGCTCATTCCAAGGACCTCTCGATGATATCCTAGCAGAGGATTTAGAGAAATAGGAATGGGGCAATGATCATTATCTTTTGGCTATTGTGTTTGTTGGACGTTCTTGTAATATAACTTGGTGAATACTTGCTTTGTTAGATATGTATGGAGGAGGTTTTGGAAAGCTTGTTGACTATTGCATTGATAGGTTATACCTTTCCGTGTTTTGGTCTGAGATGTTTGAAACTTCTAAAGTACATCCTAGCAAGGATTATGTATGTTAGGTGTGAACAAAAATGCTCCTATTTGTTTGTCAAGTCAAATTCCATCACACTAGGTACAATGCCATCCTGGTTCTCTATACCTTGATGCATCGTATCATGTGTGTCATCAAACATAAGGAAATTGGCCCTTTGAAAATCCTAATTCCTTGGCAAGAAATCATCATCATTTTTCATATTCATCATCTCATGACTTGTTGAAATGTCTTTCTTTTTCATCCCTTCTTGCTCATTGCGCTAACAAGGTACTATGATAGTTGATCATCATCATCATCGATCTTGCATCCACAAAACATTAGCATATTGCATAAACATATCATATAGGAAACATATGCATTACATTTCCATCATCATATAAACACGTTATTATAGGCATTCTTCATAGATAAGCACATCCATTTTATTACATTGCATTCACTTCTTTTCCATCACATTGCATTCATCACATAAATCGTCACATAACATTCATGTGCATAGACATTTCATAGTCACTTTATATTTTCATTTACTGCATAATCATAAATAATAGGTACATAAGCATTATAGATAATCCATTGCATACATACTCGCATAACATCATAAAGTCATCTCACACATTACATTCATTTTGCATAAAACATCATTGTATCATTGCATATAGAACATCACAGTAAATGCATCACATACATTACATTATCATTTAACATGTTTAGGATAAAAATATTTGTTATTCTAAGCATCTTAGAAAACCATCTTTTTTGCATCATCAATACATATAATATAAAACATGACCATTGCATCTACATTGCATTATATCATCTACTAATCATCCATATCATCTCATAAAAAGCATCACAATCATTTTTTTCATTTCATTGCATAAAACATTCCACATAGTTATAAAGCATAAATAGAAACATAAAAAAAATCCATTACATGCAAAATGTACATCCATCCATAATCATTTCATATATAAGCATGATTCACATCATTTTGCGTATACACCATAGATCATTTTCATATCATTTTGCATATTGCATATTACATATCATATCATTTCAAATCATCATACAACATCATTATGCATCACATAAATCCATATACATATCATGAATGAAACAACATAATATAGATCTGTTAGTCATAATCATGACATAATGAATATATCATTGAAAATAAATGCATCCATAAAGACATCATATAACACCATAGCATCATTGCAATAACATATAGAAATAGAATCATCCATATAAGCATAAATAAATAATACACATCACATCACATCAAAATCATCATCTCATATATATATCATCATCGAGTAATTTTTATAGTATAAAATAATTGGATCGCTGTACATGTATGTCAATCAGTACAAAATGGCCCATCAGGCTATCAAAAAGGAGCCCATAAGGCACAAAAAGTACCATCTCGATCAAGGTCTACCCATTCTATTTGTTGCCCTCGCCCCTGTCACCATGACCCTCTATTGGTCTGTGGCTGGTCTGCTACGAGTAGTTTGGGGCCCACTTTGCTCTAGGCACAGTCTGGTGATAGTGCATGCGATAATAATCTGCCTCTTGCACGACCTCCCTATAAGACCTAATGGACATTGTGCTCTGAGAGGAGGAGGCTTCCATGCTCTCCAACTGCTATTGCTAGCCCATCTTTGCAACCACCTGTACTCTGCGACTTGTCTCTGTAGTATGGTCTAGTCCCTCTCAGCCCTAATCTGATCCTTCTCGGTCTGCACCTGGGCCTACAACTATGCAATCAATGTATCTCGGTGATCCACCTACCCTACTGGCTGCCCTACTGGCTATGCTCGTGGAGGCTATACCTGAGGCTGATCCTCACCCCTAGCCTGTGGTGGTGCACCTGTTGGCACCTCCTACTGATCCTGCATTTGCACATTGGCCTGACCTTGCTGAACTGGAGGCTCGATCGGCTAGTCCTGTTGTGCACCATCCCTTCATCCTCATCCTCCCCCTCTACCGATCAGGGACTACTCCTGGAACTGTCAAACATAGGGGAGGCCAAAACCAATCCTTGTATACCTATGTGATGCTTGGATCTGCAGGCCCTTGATTGTAAGCCCATGGCTAAGCCACCAACTATCTAAAGTTGTCCACAGCCTCGAAAGTAGGAATTTATCACCCCCATAAACCTGTGACATGGTGTAGGAAAATACGGCCACATAATCATCATCTGGCCGATCCTGAGGCTCACCAAACTAACACTGAACATGCTTGGGCAAATATCTCTCTATCATCGTGTGCTCTTGTCCCTGCATGAAGTGATCTTGGCGGGCATAAAAAATATGATGTGCATCGTCAGCCCATCTGGGCCAACCAAGGTATAGATGCCATATAAACACCTGCATATCATCTAGGACCCTCCTCCAATAGCGAATCTCATGCTTTCCTATTTGTGTGAAGGACACACCACCTTTGTAGTGCCATATAAGGGGATCATTAGGCCCCATTGGAACTGCAATAACTCATGGCCAAAGGACAACAATGTGCTCACATGCTTATATGTGGAGGAGTGTGATGCCTACTCTGAGTGCTTTGCCATCGAGATAGACGTATTCGTGAAGATCTCTATACAGTGATGCAAGAAGAACCAGCCCCAAGCAAAACAAGTAGGTCTATCACACATCACCATGCACTCCTAGCAGAGTCCCTAACCGGGACTAAAGTATCGACCTCGTTGATCTAGGGCAATGAGACCTGAAATAATCACCACAACAACCAAGTGGAAGGGAGGGGCCAGATCCCTATGATGCTCAAGCTCGATCTTCCCTACACAAATGACAATGTCCTCTGTGGCAAGGACTATGTGACAAGCATTCCACCCCTCATCTATATAAAAAATTACACACTGACCATGAATCGACAATCTCAAGATGTGCCAAACGTCCTCCAAGGTGATGGTGGCCTCACCGGTGGGAAGGTGGAAAGAAGAGGTCTTGCTGTGCCATCTCTCGGCAAGCACTGACATCATCCCAAGGTGGGTGCAAATGGGAATTGTGTAGGCGATGTACCACAACCTCATGTCTCATAGTTGATATTGATCTCTATCACTCAAGTCCTGCAAGTAACTGAAGAGATCTCGCAACCTGTGCTCTCAGGAGTAGAGCTCCCTTACCATGTCCTGCATATGGAAGGGTCATGATGTTAAAAATTTTGAATTTTTTTTTGCCGGGCATCCAAGAAACCACTCTAGTGTTGCTATCCATAAAGGCGTCATAGTTTTATTTTTATCAAACTATGATGTTGGGGCACAAAATACTGAAAGTGCATCATCGTGGTGCACTTTCCTTTCGAGTGGCATAGTTTGAAAAGATTCCTATCATTAGGCCATCGCCATGTCGCACTTTGGAAATAACCCCACTGGCCATGACCTCAGCATCAGATTTTGGAATTTATTTTCAAACTCCAAACTCCACCGTCGCAGTGCAATCTGACACCAAGAGGTGTAGTTTGATTTTTGAGTGGCGTTATATAGCACCATTGCAAAATGACTAAATTTGAAAGCATTAAATGAATGCTAAAAACAAAAAATAAAGCTCAAGTAAGGATCACTTACCGGTGCCCCAATGTCGGGTGGCTGCTGGTATGTCTGGACTCAATTAGAAATGTGCATCGGGAGCTATCATTGTGCCATATCATTGAGAGATTAGAGCTCAAATCTCAAGGTTGCTAGGTGGTTGTGTGTGAAAATGAATTGAAAGTGACCCCTCAAAGCCTTTTTAAGCTTAAAAATTAGGGTTTTTTCACCCTAATTGGCTATCTTGTTAGGGTTTTGGACCCTTAAAGCTATTTTTGTCCAGTTGAGGTCTGTTTTACATATTTTTATGGCATTTATACATGTTTTTGGCCTCCTGGAGCCTTTTTGGACCTGTCGGGCACCTTGTCCTCTTTTTTCGCAAGATCATCCAAAAATTAAAATTTTCGTCCAATCTCTTGAGGGGGCAATATATTGGCATGTTTTCTCTCACCGGGCAGCAGTCGGGTAAGATTTTAAAAACAAATTTTTTTGGCTTTGATCGAGATCATTTATTCTTTGAACCAACACAATGAGTGCATTGCTTCAAAGAGGGGCAAAATGTATACACGTAAAATATACCAATTGACATTGTGCATCCTGATTCTGACCACTAACATTATTTCATCCTGAATCATCCTTCAGTCTAACCATTTAATCAAATACCCTTATCTGATTAAATTCATCAATATTCCTCTCTTAATTAAATAAACCAGTTATCTAATTAAGTCACCTTTCTCGATAATTAAATTAATCATTTTGATCTAATTATCCTATTTAATTAAATATTTTATTTTATTTGATTAAATCTCTAAAGTCTATCTATTAAATTAAATAAATTAAAACCTTATTTAGTTTAATCTAACGTCATCTCTTTTAATTAAATAAATCAAAATCTTTATTTAATCAATCTCTTATCACATTCCTCTCATGTTTGATTTAAATAAATCCACAAATTTAAGTCAAATAGATCACATCATTTAACCCCTTCATTAAATTAATTAACTTGATTAATTTAATCTCCTCTCATGTCCCATCCTCTAACTTTTACCACTTGCACATGAAAATAGATTTAATAGATTTATTAAATCTCTATTTTCCTCAACAAGACATCTTTTGGGAATATTCTCCAAGTTTGAATTCAAAATCCAAGTTGACATGTACATCCAACAAGGCATTTACTCTCTCTTACATGTCCTTTTCCTTGAGCCAAGTGGCATTCAATGCATTCTTTCTTCCCTCTTGCATGTCATTTCAACAAATTCAAAATTCAAAAATAGGCATTTATTAGCACAATCATCAAAACTTGCACATCCTCCATCCACTCATAGGTTGACAAGTGGCATCTTTCCATTGGATGAATGTTAGTCCCACATTGCTCTATTTTGGACATTCATCCATCTTGGAATTCTATAAATAAGAGGCTAATCTCCTCATTTCATCATCCACAATTTGAGTAAACTTACTATGCTCAAATATTTAGCAAATTTTGTCCACTATCATTGAATCTTAGCTAGGTTATATAAGTTTTTCCATTGGAGCACTCACCATCCTTCATCAAAGTGGATCATTCATCAAAATTTGTCAAGCTTGCATCATAGGAATTGGGAAAGGGTCAATTTTCACATCAAATTGGCACCAATTCCTCCATGGTATCATGAGTTTGCTAGTTTAATTAGGATTCAATCTCTATTTTATTGTTTTCTTATTGTGTTCTTCATCTCTTTTCCTAATTTAAGCTTTGAAAATGGATTTCATAGGGAATCCTTGTTCTTTCTTGCATTCTATATTCTAATGTGTTTCTTCTTATTGTTTTGTAGGTATTCAGATTGGGGTTCACACACAATGTTTTATATCACATTCACAAATCTAGAATCATCCACGTCAGCCCAAGATTATTACAAATTCTAATTAAAGAAAAGGTAACGTGTGCGTACATATGTCAGCCTCAAATTTGAATTACTCCTCGGTGAATGCATAAGATGAAGTTTTGACCTACATTAAGGTTGGGGACACTCCATACAACAATTCGAATCACACCATCAAGATCTACAAGATACAAGTATGACCCACAAACGATCAAACTAGTCATCAAATAAGAAAATATTCTGGAGCTGGTTCAAGAAACTACCACATAATCTAGAAGTGATAACTTTCTGGAAAAGGAACCGATTTCTCTCAAATCTTGGAATAAGTAAAATGAACATGTCCATGATATAAACATAGATCCGCCAGGTTAGGTGAGTTGACATGAAGAATTACCAAATTTTCCAACTTGCACAAAAAAAGAACTGAAACAAAGATAAACTAGAATGAAAATATTTTTGGTTGATGCAAGATTTCCATGACCCAAGGATTCTCCTGCATCACTATAGATACTCTTCCATTATTGTTTTCTAGATAGTATAACTAGTTCTATCAAACCTTAGATAATCATGAGTGATTTTGTCAGCTATCCTGAACCTTATGTGGTTAAGCTCTTCTTCAAGGAATCAAGCATTGATACCATTTTTTGAACAATACAACTAAGAGGGGGGAGAATCAGTTGTCACAAATTTAGCTTTTATAATATTCATTGGAACATAGATCAATCACAATTCTTAACTCTACTAAATTGATTAAACATTAAGTACAAGTGTAGAAATTGAAAACCATCACACAAACACAATAACACTATATTTACGTGGAAAAACCAATGAGGGGGAAACCTTGGTGAGGATTAACTCACACTATAGAGAATATCAAAAGTAATTATAAAAATCTCACTACCTAAGAAAAAGGCTCACTACCAAAACAAGGACTCACTGTCTGGATCAAGACTCATTATCCAATAGGGCTAACCACCTAGAGGGCTCACTACCACAAATATACAAAGAAGATAGAAGAGATATGTTATAGAGAGAATTAAATATCAATGCAATAGAGAAATCCACTACAATTTACTTAGCCACTTACAAACATGCATGAATGATAAAGTCTACCTTCAACTCACTGCATCCAAAAACTCAACATTTAGACTTCACACTTGTATGCCACACTCACATTACATTCATACACTTTATTTTCACCTACTTCACATCTATATACTCTATTTCTTTGCACTTATCTATTTTTTCTCATTTTCACCACTAACTCATCCTATATTTATACCATCTTCAACTTTGAAACATATCCAAAGTTGGCCATCCATCATTAAATTCAAATTAGGTCAATGCCAAAACATCCTAGGGTGGAATTAAAATGAGGATGACCTAAAAACATGCTTGATGAGGACCCAAATAGGTCCCAACATGCTTCATTAATTTTGAAGGTAGTGTTTAACACAAGGTCACCCAAACCAGTGTAAAACACATAGAACAATTAAGAACGATCCTTCCAGATACCAAAATTATCTTCAACATTATCATAAAAAATTAACTCTAGAACCACAAGTCATAACACTTAACCAAAGAGAAATCCAGACCAACAACATTTCTCTCAGACCTCAGCTAGATACACACAAAACCATAGTTCACAACTAGTGAACATATCTCACACTGTACAATGAATCAGAAACCAAAAATCTAGATATAAAAGCTTCCAAAAACCATGATCAACATATCTAAACCACACACACATAGAAGTAAATCCAAAACCAACACCCGGAGCAACCAATAAACACATGTAATCTTCCTCCAATACAATTTTCTTAACATCCTCGACATATACGACCAATAACTTGCATCCATGACATTAATGAAAACAATAACCAGTTGATAACCAATTGACCAGTTGAAATCAATGAAAAAACCTTGTAGAAACTTCTTCATACTTGCAACAAAAATTTGGGGTGGTAGATGAAGGAAAAGCTAGACTATGATTTTGGATTTTAGGATGGAGGACTTCAGAAATCCAGGTGAACAAACCATAGAGTTCTCGAGAAATAGACTGATAGAATCTCAACTAGAGGACATCAAGGTGAGAGATAGATGATATCATGACATGTTGTTGTATCAAGGAAGTGTTGGTGTCTCATAAGGACAAAGAGAATAATCTATAACCAGAAACAATTGAGACTTGCTAACAACCCGAATGTTAGAATTTGACATTTTTAATAGAAAATAATAGAATGCTAGAAATGTGTGGAAAAAAATCAATTACAATAAGAAGAATAATTTAAATAAAGGATAAGTTAACTATAAGAAAAATGACAAAGGAAAGGAAAATATAATCAACACATGATAAGTCCAACCTCCCACAAGCTCCTCATGAATGAGATCCTACACACATGGAGATGAGAAAATGTTGGGGCTACTTTTTAGGGCTTCCCTTAGTCAAACCCTCAATTTGGTGTTTCCACCTCCATGGATAGCTAGATAGAACAAATATAGAAATAATGATAAAGATAGTAGTAGAAAAGACATATAGAAATGCAAAGAAAATCAATATGCTAACTATAAAGATGATAGTGCTATGAAATAAAGATTACCCTCCCTTCTACATGCTTGGGGAAGTTGAGAGGAAGGATGAGAGCTTTGAGGGTGCAAGAGTGATGTAGAGCTTGAAACTCAAAAAAAAAATGGTGCAGAGAGAATGAGAATGCTAAGGAGAGAAGAGAGAGTGAAATAATGAAGTGGAAGAATGAGAGTGAAGTGAGTAGAATGTGATTCATGTTGAATGGAATGAGAATGTAAGTTCAAAATGGAATTTTGGAGGTAAAAGAGCCATTTTTGGATGGGTCTACAATCAAAGGGGGTGTTACACTTCATGGGTGATAGGAATTGTAATTTCCCAATGTCCATTGACCCATGAATATGTAGAGATGTTTGCATGACACATAGAAATCTGCATAGCACAAAAGCGTCCTTGTCAAAATTCCCTCACCGTTAGAAAATGACAAGGTATAGACATGAATGGAGTCTTAGAACAACATTATTTAGCATTATCAATTTATAAGGCTAATTTAAGGGTGGTGTTATGGGAAATTACATACAGGTGTAATTTTACACCATAACATTTTCCCCCCACTTTAGCAAGCATATGTGTCAAAGCATGTGCAAGCTAAAGTAGAAAGAGATTGAAGAGAATACACCAAAAATAGAGAGGAAGCAATTCTTTGGTATAGTATACTTGACATGGAATGAGCTTCACCAAAATTCAAAGAGGACACGAGTCTGTGATCCTACAAAGCTAGTTGTAATCTCACCACAAACATGTTAGCTACAGACAAACATGTTAGGTGAAAAAGCAAAAAATAGACATGATAAAAAAAATTATAGACAAGATAAGCCAATGTGATCAGATAAAGATGGTGCTAATAGGTATTTCTATCATGGTTAGATTCCATACAACAAGCATATAGGCATGTGGCTACTAAAAATTTCATAATAGGAAAAACATAGAAAAGACAAGATAGGTCTAGTTAGGTTGCCCCCAAGCTAGACACCAAGATATAAGACATCAAGGCATCAATAAATCAAGGCATCAAGAAATCAAGACATAAGACATAAAGGAATCATTTTGAATTTTTTTTTGAAATAGAATTTCATTAAGGAATCCTTTTGAAAGAATACACATTTTTGAAACTTAAGAAAATATGAGATCCCCCCTTTAGAATGGTGTGCGCTATGCAAAGAAGCACATATCATTCTAAGGAGAAAAGAAAGACAAGAAATGTTATGGAATGAGATACATGGTTTGTCACACTTGTGAGGGACAACACATAGAAACCACAACATCATGAAGTAGAAAAGAAAAGATGAATAGATCAATAGCACATGGGATCTAAATATTTGAGGTTAGAACTGCTCATAGATATAAATAGATAAGTATAATATATATATATATATATATCATCACCCCCCAAATTTATTAGAATGTGAAGCTAAGCACATGGAGAAAATAAAAAAATAAAAATCAAGTCAACATGGAAGAGGCATCATCCCCAATGTGAAAATTCAAGATTACGACATAGGGAAGAATGATGAAACAAATAGAAGAAGGTTAAAATAGAGTTTCTCTCCTATATCCAAGCACCTATAAGGGTAGAAAGGGTCATTCATATGAGAGAACAAACATATGTAGACAATCATGGGGGAAAAGAATCACACGAGTATAATCTAAAGATGTAGAAGAGGTTGTCACTCTAATCCGAATCCACTGGCAGGTCATCCTACTCCCAATCTAGATAGTTATAAGGGAGGGAGGATGATCCTGGAGGGGAAGATAGTTATGGTGGCAACCATTGAATCACCTACAACAAGGGCTAAGGAAGAATCCCCCTTGAGGTCTTCATCACCAAGCTCTTGTGAGACCAAGGTCATCGATCTTGTGAAGATCAAGGACATAGCTAGGGTGTCCTCGAATGAGTTGAACATGCACTTTTTTGGGAGTGAAATGTGTCAAATGAGTAGGAGGAGGAAAAGACACCCAAGAGTCACTACCAACATTAGGAAAAGGGGAAATTACAAACTTTATGGACACGAGGGATTCCTTTGTCACAGGGATGGTGCAAGCCAAAGTAGAAAAATATTTAAGAGAAGATGAAAATTTCTTATGACCATCACTTGAAGCGAGGTCATCCTTATACTTACACTTCATTGGAGGATGCAGAATCCCCACAAATGAAATGAAAGTAGAAGAAGAGGGAGACAAATCCACAAAGGACACCACCTTTGTAAAATGCATGTCTATAGGCTAAGGGAAAAGAGGAATATCAAGAAGAGAAGTAAGAAGGGGAGGCTCTAATGAAGGGGCAATGAAAAATTGCACACTTTTGGGGCAAGGTTCATTGAGATCCACCAATGAAGCCAGAAGAAGGATTGAGGCAACAAGAACTAAATTATAAGAAAAATAGAAGCAAAAGGAATCAAAATAGAAGGAGCAGACACAAAAAATAGGCTCCCCCCTACTCTTTTGTAAATTAGCATGCTCCTTAGCTAGAGCATTTTTCCAATGCTTACATTCGCATGGAAGCCAATTACATTTGTTGTGGGCACTAGAAAACATGACCTTAGAAGAGTTAAAGGGCTCGATATCTACCACAAGAGAAACCTCCACAACTATCATCAGTGGAAGGATGGTCTTCTTAGGAGGAACATGAGGAGGCTCAAAAGTAGGAATAGAGACAAATGTATCAGTAATGGGCTTCTTTCCTTTTCCTACTCTGGTAATAGGTGGAGAAATAGGTAGATATTGAAATGCAATAACAATCCCATGGGAATGCTTCCCCTTACTATATAGGGTGGGTTGGGGCATTGTGGGTAGAACAGGATGTTGAAATACTAGAGGCTTCAACTTTCATAGCATGGGTTCCTTTCCTTTTCCTATGCCAGACATAGTAGGAGGAATAGAAGACACCACCAAGGGATAGGAAGAAGAAATAGAAGGTGAAGAAGCAAAACTAGAAGGGGAAGGCCCAAGGGAAAGAGAAATGTTTTCCTTCCCCTTTGGAGGGGTAGAAGAGGAAGCTTGTTATTGTGCACACAAGCAGGCCTTTAGAGAAACAACATAAGGAGATGGGGGGAAAATTCCCTTCGATGCCAAGCCCGTAGTATTGTATTTGCAATAATCTCTATACAAAATATCTCCCTTAGGAGGGAGATATCCAACTGGGATGGGCCAAAAGTGGTCAAGAGAGAAGCCCCCACATGATACCAGTGGTTTGTATCCAGTATCTTGGATAGTTTGCATGATACCCTTATGGGGAAACTTCAAATATTTGTGGACTACTAAAGTGATTGCATTCATGAAGGCTATCCATGGAATGCCTAGCATCACCTTGAATAAGTTAGACTTGGGAATCACAACAAATGGGGATTCCATAGTCTTAGGCCCTATTAGGATCAACAAAGAAATAGTGCTAATAGTTGTAATAAAAAAACCCATTGTGTGTGTGAGGGTAGCATACAATTCATCATATTTACTCTTTTTGTAAGTCATTGATAAACACATTCACACAGCTTGAAGGATCAACCATAACACCCATTAAAATGTTACCATTGATGCGAGTGGAAACATATAGCAAAGAGAGCTCCTTATTTAGAGGAAAATCATGTGAAGTGAATATAATGTTAAGGAAAACATTCACATGCATTAAAGGAGGAATATGAGTGAATGAGACTATAGTCACATATTCAAATGGGGTGAAATTAGAAGATGATAAAGGAGTTACCAAGTTAGCAGAGTGTGACAGGAATGGATCTATGTATATCTACAACTAACTATTCAGCTTCACTATAGATTTATCAAGCTCTATTTTCTACCATTGAGGTGGATAGTCCCACCATTGATGTGCTCCTACACCACATGGTGTAGCTGAACACACCTTTTGGTGTCATGTTTGAAGACTTGTTGGTATTGACATAACTTATGAGAGTTGTACCATTGTGCATATGTCTTGGAAAGTGGTTAGATCTCTAGAAAATTTATTATTTTATCTTTTAAATTTTTTTATAGGATGCTATTATAAGATTCAAAAAATTTGGTAAATTTTCTATTATGTCTTGTAACATATTTGTTTGTTGGAACAAAAACCTTGTTTGCCACAACCTTGTTCTTTCTAGAGATTGACATGACTTATAAATTCTTGTTATAAGCAGATGGGATGTATGTAGATGTGGGTGTATTATTGGAGTTTGATAGTGGTCATGTTATCTCTTGATCTCTAGTCGTGATACTCTTGTGAGAAGCTTTCTATGCAAGTATATTATAATCTTTTGATTTCTGAATAATATATTGGGTGACTTTTGGAGTGTGGGGTTTTTCTCCCGAAAGGGTTTTCCCCACGTAAATCATTGTGTTGTGATATGCATGATATTTCTATTTATTTCTATTTAAGTTTTGTAACTATTGAAGATCTATAAAAATTTTCATTATTCTCCTTTCAAGGTCAGTGTAGGAAGTTCCACTACCTTACCTTCCTTACAAGTGGTATCAGAGCTTGATCACCTTTGGTTTCAATTGTGGGTTTTTGGGTTTTTTGAACTAATCCAAATCTGAGTGGGAGCTTTTGTAGCAGAAACTTTGTGATCTTGTTACAAGAATTTTCAGATGGCAAGTTCATTAGGGAGAATAGAGGTGGAGAAATTTTATAGAAATAATTTTGAGATGTAGAAGCTAAAGATGGAGGGTCTGTTGATAGATTGAGATCTATGTGATGTTGTTGATGAGAATGTTTCAAGGCTTGTAGGTCCTACTCAAGCTACTCAATATGATGTTATGGACCATAAAGCCAAGGTTCTAATCATATTGTGCTTAGTAGACTCTATTTTAATTAATGTCCATAAAGAGAAATTTACACATAAACTATGGAAGAAGCTTGGTGAGATGTATCAGACCAAATCTTTAGTTAATAGTATTTTCTTGAGGAAGAAGTTGTATTCCTTGAGAATTGAAGAGGGTAGATGAATCATAGACCACCTATAAGCATTCAATATGTTGGTGTCTCAATTAGCATTAGTTGGTTTCAAAATGAATGAGGAGGAGAAATGTCAGATCTTGTTTTGTTCTTTGCCTGATTTGTGGGATTCTCTTGTTATGGCTATTGGGAGTACTTCTATTAAATTGAAGACTGAAGATGTGGTGGGTTATTTTCTTTCTAATGAGATGAGGAGGAAGGTATCCATCACTACCAAAGCATCCCTAAATTTTTGTAGAAAACCTAAGGAACAAAGGCAATAAGAATGTGAAGCATGACAAATCCAAGTCTAAGGGGATATCTAAATCTCCTGGAAAGTCTAAAGTTATTTGTTGGAACTACAGTAAGCCTAGACATGTTCATAAGGAATACAAAGAAGAAAAGAAGAAAAATAAGAAATTTTATTTTGATTTCGAGTCCAAGAAGGAAGATGGTGACACATTCATTTTCAGCTTTGGAAACTTGCATAGGTAATGATACATGGTTAATTGACTCAAGTGCATCTTTTCATATGACCTTTAATAGAGATTGGTTTTGTGAATATAAAGAATTTGATGGAGGCAAGGTGTACTTGGGTGATGATTCTCATTTAGAAATTGTTGGTCATGGTAAAGTTAGAATTAGGTTTCTTGATGGTAGAATAAAAAAGATTAATTGTGTGTTGCTTATCCCTGGATTAGCATGAAATCTATTATCTATAAGCAAACTAATAGATGTGGGTGTGCAGGTAGTATTTTCTTATGCAAGATGCATGATGGTTAGAGGTGCTATGGTGATTGCTAGAAGTGTTAGATATGACACATTGTATAAGATTGATGCATGCATTATTGAGTGCAATAGTACTTCTATGAAAAATAAGTCTATGGAAGAAGTGATGGTTTTACCTTCAACAAATAGTAATGGATTTTGGGTACCCAAGGGTGCTCTTTCTTCCAAATCAAAGTTATCTATAGAGAAAACTATGTTATGGCACTAGAGACTTGGCCACATTGGAGAAAAGGGTTTAAGGACCTTGAAAAATAAAAACCTTATTGAAGATTTTTTTGATTGTAATCTTGAATTTGATTTTTGTGAGCATTGCATTTATGGAAAACAAAACCACATTTAGTTTTAATCGAGTTTTGATAAATATTGTGGTGTATTGGATCTTATTCATTCAGATGTATTTGGTCTTGTAGATGTTCCTTCAATTAGTAAATCCACATATTACATTTCATTTATTGATGATTATAGTAGAAGGATATGGGTATATTTTTTAAAGTGTAAATCTAAAGTTTTCAGTCGATTTAAAAAATTTAAACTAATGGTTGAGTTGTTGACTAGAAAATAAAATAAAATGTTTGAGGACTAATAATGGCAATGAATTTTACTCTAATAATTTTGATAGATTCTATAAATATTGTGGTATTCATAGATAGAAGACAACTCACATTCTCCACAACAAAATGAAGTTGTAGAAAGAAGGAATAGGAAACTGATGGAGAGGGCTAGGAGTATGTTGAGTGGTGCTAGCCTAGAACAAAGGTTTTGGGATGAAGTTGTTTCCACTACGTATTACTTGATTAACACATTAGTAGACTTTGGCAAATAAATGACCATGTGACTGAAAATTTTAGTCACATGACTAACACTAGTAGTATTTTGAAAATAAATGACTAATTTGGTCATTTATAAGTGACTAATTTGGTTATTGGGTAAAATCACAAGTAAATGACTAAATAAATGACTAATATCAGACAAATAAAAATGACTAAATATATGGCTAAATTAATGATTAAATAAATGACTATTACTCCTCTATTCTTTTTTCTTTTGAATTTGATCATAATCCATAGAGCTTAAGCCCCCCTCATGGGACCCCTACCTAATGAATCATTAATGTTTTTAACTATGATTTGAAGGCTTGGCATGAGGGAACGATGCATTGCAACGAAGAGACACTACTACATAAAAGGAGGTTTTAAAACATTAATTTAAGACAAAATTATATTAGTTTTATCTTAAATATATATTTTATATTCAAATTATGTTTTTAATTAACAACATCAAGTTTCCACAGTCCATGATAATTAAGTGTTCAAGTTTTTTGATTTAAACTATGTGATTTTAGTAAATCAACTTTTTGGATCACACTCCATGAATATCCATCATCAGGATGATTTGCATGCAATAAGAGAGAAGAAAAATAGAGTGACAGCGTAGAATTGGAAGGATAAATATCAAAGAAATAATTAACATTATATAATCAAAGAACCAAAGGAAAAGAATAATTAAAATATCAAAGAAATAATTAACATTATATATATATCAAAGAAATAATAAACAATATATAAATATGTATATAGTTTATTATTTCTTATATATATATATATATTAAACATTAAAAATATGAATTTAAATGCCTTAAATTAATTTTCTATTTGTCTTCAATTAAGATAATAAAAAACATACGTTTTCTAAAATAATTTTTTTATTAATAATTATAAAAGATTTATGGAGTCGATTGTGTGTTAACTTTTTGCATCAACATTTTGGATCACACTCTGTGATCCATCATTAGGATAAAAATTAGAGCAAAAGGATAGAATGAAAAGATGCAAACCGAGACAAGCATAAAAAGGTATGAGAGGGGGAGGAGTGAGAAGGAGTTGTGCGCGAAACAAGGCACAAGAGGGAAATAACTTGACAAGAGAGAAATTCATAAAAAGCACACAAGAGACAAGAAGCAATAAAATTGATAAAATTCAATCAATTTAAAAGAAAAAAAAGGAAATAAAAAGAGGACAAGTACAAAAGATTTCTCAAATAATGTTATATAAAAGAAAATTAAACATTAAAGAAGCAAAGCAAAAAAATCAAGAAGATTACTAAAAAGAAAATAAGAAAAAACCAAAAATTGAAAAAAAGATCAATTTTATTAATAAAAAAAACAACCTAAATGGTTAATGAAGAGAAACTAAAAAATTCAAAGTAATAAATGAGAAAATAGAAAAAATGAAATACACACAAAAAATGCGTATAAAATATTATATATATTTGATAATAAACTTGTATTAAATGTACAAGCCTAAAATAAAATGTATTATCAAAAATAAAGAATCAAAGCAAAAAAATATAACATAATAATAACATTTAATAGAGACAAGAAGACTGAAAAAACCAAAAATTTCCCTCCATTCATTTTCCCTCCTCATTCAACATGAGTTTTCCTTTTCCCTCCACAATGGCATCGATCAATAGTAGGTTGTGTGGGATTTTCTATAGCAAAAAAGCCACTAGTGGTGGTGTGCTTGAAGTCTATTCTTCTAGTGGAGAATCCCACTATTTAGAGGAGCTTGAGACACACACATTGCCCATTGCATCCATAGGTAGGGACTTAGAAAATTGAAGGATTTTTTATTTCCTGCAAGGTATGTTCTGTTGTAGCTCAATTTAACCAGTTCCTGTCTAAACTCGGATTATAGCTCAAATGACTTCAGTTCAAGCTCATCTTGAATCACAAAAATTATTTTCAAGCTAGGCTTACTTTAGAAGACTAAGTACTTTCATAATTTGATGAAAATGATGTCAATCCACAAGCCTTGTTCTTAAAAAGAGACAAAATAAAAAAATCAAATAAAAAGAATAGTCTGAGCCAAGATTCTGTGTTGCTGAAATGCTGCACTTTACAAACCATGATTGTGGAGAAAGACAAGGATCCAATTTACAACATTGAAATTTAGGTTGAAAAGATGAATCTAATGGTGAAGGTTGAGACACAACTCTCCTGACACTTAAGGAGACCTACACTATTTTGTTTCTCTCTGATGAGTAAAGCTCCACCTAGATGACCCTTGGTAAATCCTTATTAAGAGCCTTTGAATTTTCTAGGAGATATGTTCCATTGTAGCTCAACTTAAACCAATTTTTGATCAAATCCTACTTATAGCTTTAGACATCTTAAGTTTAGGATCCTCTTGAATCACAAGATTTCTGTTCAAGCTAGGCTCAACTCAAAAGACTTAAGTACTTTCCATAATTTTATGAAAATGAAATCAATATTCAAACCTATTACCCCTATTCTAGCTCAGGTTAAAGAGAAAAATGAAATTTGTATTTGATCAATTTGTAGAGGAAATAAAAATCATTGTAAGTCAATTTGTAGAGAAAAATGACATGCCTAAGACTTATATTGTAGCTCAACTTCAAGAGGAAGATGGAACCACTTCTATTTTAACACAATCTAGGGAAGAAGCAACTTCTATTGTTGCTCAACATTGAGAGGAAAGATACCTCTATTGGAGCTTAGTTTGAAGAGGAATATGACCTCCACTGCATCTTAGTTTGAAAAGGAAGATAACCTCCATTGCATCTTTGTTGTGTTAGTTTATATTGTAAATGGCCTTTGTTGAATGGTTTATATTGTAAATGGCCTCTGTTGAATGGAGAGGAAGAGACTTCTGCTGTAACATAGTGAAGCAAACCCACATGCCTTTAGACTTGATATTATTTAGCTTAGTTGGAGAAAATTGTGGATTCTGCTATCATTCAAATTGGACAAGAATGCATCTCATGTTGTACAACAATTTAGTCAAGAACACTTCTGTTGTATCTTAGTTTAGAGATAACATAGCTTCTACCATATGAAGAAGATTTTTGTTTCAGCTCAGTAACTTCTGTGCAACAAAGAAGGCTTCCTTTTTATCCTTTGTTTGGTTTAGTGCTCATGGACATAGGTATTTTAAGTAAATAGAGAATCTTATCATCTTAATTTAGAGATGACATAACTTCTACCATATTAGGAAGATTTTAATTTCAGCTCAGTAACTTTTGTGCAAAAAAAAATTCTTCCATTTTATCCTTTGTTTGGTTTAGTGCTCATGGACATCAGTAATTTTAAGTAAATAGTGAAGCCTATCCTTTCCCACTCAGCATGAGGGGTGATATCCTAGAGCATTAACCACCTGTCAATTTCAATTTTCTAAATTATTTTGAAAATATCACAACATTTAATAGCTTTATTTGGGTTGACTGTACTTAGTTATTCAAAGTTCGCAAAAGCATGCCACTAATTAGAATGAAATTAGATCCAAAAATAGCACTCCCAACCATAATTATAATCCCATCTCTACATGACTACCCAAAAAATTAATCACAAAGTTAAGATAAATTTCATTAGACTATGGAAATCACCCAATGCATTCATTATTATGGGACAAAAAAAGATAGATAATAAAAAATATTTATTAAAAAAAATACAAAAATGCTCATCTAAATTAAATATGGCTTGAAATTATGCCACTCCCTCAAAATTCCTTTTGAAGTGTCCAAGAATGGCAAAGGAAGAGGAATTTCTAATAATAACTTCATAACATTTTTTTAGAATTGGCTACTATGGGTGATCTCAAACTGGTTGAACAACCGCAAAATTATACTCTAGCTCCAGAGTCAAGCAGGCAGATAAAAGCAAACATAAAAGTGTCTTCAATTGAAACTGGTGTTATATTCAGTAACATTGTTTATGAGACTACAAGTGTACTGGAATGCAATGTTGTTTTGAATGACATACACATCGACATTATGGACTACATCTCCCTAGCCACTTGCCCTGATGTTGCTTCTAGGAATATATGGGCTCAGTTTGAGTGGGAAAACAAGGTAAATCAGATTATTCTCTTGGGTGGGAAAATAAATTTAACGTTGCTAGTAATTTTCTTTCAAATTTATATTGTACCAAATTTAAAATATAGATTAATCTAAACAATGGCATACATACTTCCAATGAGTATTGAGCTTTTACTTTTTCTATTAGGTGGTTGTGAACAAAGTTATTCATGATGAGAAGAAGTTCCTAAACCATACTGTGCGATCAACAAATATGAAGTTCCTCACACCCCTGTAATTATTTCTATTTTCTTAACTTCTTTCATATTTTTAGAGTAATCAAGCTTGGTCTGCATTACATTAAATATTGCTAAATGGTTCATTTACCACTAGAGAAACACAATGTTACAAACAAGACTATAATTAACCATTATTTTTTATATAGATCTGCACTAGATGGAGACTGTGGATTTGGTGAGGATGCTCTGGTGAATGTTAGTGTTGAGAAACAATCTGATGGCAAGTTGTTTGGTTATATCATGATAAGAAGTAAAACCTAGGGCATTGCATTGAGTTTAGGTGATAAGATCATACTCAAACAAAAGGGATAAGTATGTGTTGATTAGTGGCTGCTCGACTTTTGCTTCTAGGTTTTCTATAAGAAGTTTTTCCACATTGGTATCTTTATCTTCTTGCATTTTTTGGTAATTAATAGTTTGAGTTATGACTGCTTAAATTGGATGAGTGGTCCTTGAAGCCCATTGGTTGATCTTTCAGAACTAGAAGAAAATTATTTATGGTTGGGATGAGAATTATGTTTTTGCAACTTGTTTTATATGTTCACTAAAGCTTGTGAAACTTGCAAACTACTTTAGACAATAGTTATGTAAAGTGTTGAGGATGATAAGTATGACATTAATTTTTGTCACAACTCTACTATAGGAATAATAGAGTTGTTTCTATTTGTCTTGGCTTCTATATCATATCTCATGCACAATATTGTGAGGAAGATTATTAACAAGCCAAATGCAATTGTTAACTTTTCACTATGGTGGCAGATACATGATTCTTTATACCCTATTATCTTCATTTTCCAAGCCAATTTCTCCTACTTTGCATAGCTTTTCCATGTTTGTGGATGTGATCCTACACAAAAAACATGTACCAGTTTATGACTCTGAAGAGTATATTAAGTTGTCCTATCTAGGAGTAGATAAAGGGAAGAAACTAATATCTATACAAAAAAAATTAAGTGGTTCTTTATCCACTTCTTTTAGTGCCCTAATCTGAGCAACTTGAACTTTTTCTTTAGGAGGTCTCCATTCTTAGAAAGAGGTCTTATAGTGGACTGAAAAATTGCTCAGAGTGCTTAAATTTTTAACCACTAAAAAGAGTAGACATTATAAGTGTTTGTTAGATACAACATATTCACTCACAAATAGGGAGAGATTGGTGGGCCAATGCTTGTGTTTCCATAGTTCTACAAAAGCATTTGATCCCACTCAGTTTCAATCTAAGTGGAATCAACCTACTTTGTTTCAATGTTCAGGTCTTCCCTCTTGTTTGCAACTAGGTCACAGATGTAGGCATGCATTAGTGGTTTTTTCTCTACCACCAGAGTTTCATCAGTTGTAGGTGTTAGAAGATATTATAGGGTAAGTTCCTAGTTTCCTCCTAGAATTGTACAATATGGAACCATCAGCCCTAGACATTCCCAATGAGAATTCTTAGATCCTGTGTTGGAATTTTTGCAGTTAGTGAGTATAATGTCAAATATCCCTGAGGCTTTAGCCTTGCTAGAAGAATGTAACATTATTGGTTTCTCATTGTTTTTTCCTACTCTCCTATTCAAGAGTTCCTTGCTGCACCAAGGGATCCTTTTGTTACAAAGCTATTTGTACTTAGTTCTTATCCTTTGAGTATCAAGCACTATTCCCCTCCTCTTATATTTACACTTCTTTACCTTAGCATTTAATTACTTTTCAAAACATTGAATCCTTTTACCTTAGGAATTCTCTATTGTGATTGAATGTACTTCTCAAATTTTGCTAACCTACTTTTGGTTATCTATGGACATCAATATAATCTCTTTTTTCCCATAGCTATACAGTTATGTTTAAGAGGTACTTCATCAAAATTTTCATGACTTTCAGCTCCCAGCTCTCTTTTAAAATTAGTGATGTTCAAGCCCTCCAGAATGCTATTAATTTCATTACTTGGATTACCCTTTATTAATTTGTAACTGTCTTTCCTTATCTTGAATATGTTTGGGAAATATACATTTTTCATATAATTAATTCTTAATGAACTTTCCTTTCAACAATAGTTATTTGATTAGATGGTAGAGATTTTACAGGAAGGGTATCTAAACATCTCAAACCAATTGTTTGCTTCTTTTTTACAAAAATTCCATGATCAAATCCATATTCATTTAATTTTAACTTCTTAAAAAAGCTATGTATTTCATTTATGATGGAGAAAGATCCATCTTAATTCTTAACTTATTACCTATGACATTCCCTTACATGATTACTAGGGAATAAAGGGGAAGCATGCCCATGCACTACTACTAAATAGCCTTTGCTAGGCTGCTAGATGGTAAAGAATGAAGGTTTGTCTACTTGGAATCTACAATACTGCTGATCAACTATAGGCTTAATGCAATACTACTTACTCATGTGATTGAAGTATGTATAACCCTCATCCACTAAACCTCCATGGATGCATGCACAAAGAATACAAACAAAGCTTACAATGTTAGGATATGATTTAGAGTGATTCATTAATTCAAATATTTTGAGAGCATCCTTGCAAAATCCATTTTGTACATATCTTGCAATTATTGCATTCCATGAGATGACATCTATTTGAGGCATTCCATCAAAGAGTTCACATGCCTTGTGTATGTTTCCACATTTTTCATACATGTCTAATAGAGCATTTCCAACCATAATATCTGACAAAAATACCCCATCTATTATGCTCTAATGGATGTTCATACCCTGCTCCAAAGCTCTCATTTTGGCACAGGAAGGGAGGATGATGGCATAGGTTGTGGAATTTGGACTCACACTTGCTAATTGCATTTGTTTGAAAGTTTCTAAATTCTTTTCAGCAAATCCATTTTGTGCATATCTCACAATCATTGTATTCCATGAGATGACATCTCTTTTAGGCATTCTATCAAATAGTTCACATGCCTTGTCTATGCTTCCACATTTTGCATAGATGTCTAATAGGGAAGTTGCAACTACAACATTAGACAAAATTCCTCTATTATTTATGCTTTGATGGATGTTCATACCCTATTCCAAAGCCCCCATTTTGGCATAGGTAGGAAAGATGTTGGAAAAGGTTGTGAAATTTGGCTTTATACCTACCAATTGCATTTGCTTGAAAGTTTCTAAAGCATCTTCAAGAAATCCATTTTGTGCATATCCAACAATAATTGTAGTCCAAGAGATGACATTTCTTTGAGGCATTCTGTCAAAAAATTCAAATGCTTTCTCTATGCTTCCACATTTTGCATACATGTCAACCAAATAATTTCCACCTACAATATCAGATGATTATCCCCCTTCTATTATGCTTTGATGGATGTCCATAGCCTATTCCAAAGCTTCCATTTTGGAACAAGAAGAGAGGATGCTGGAAAAGGTTGCAGAGTCTGGCTTTAAACCTATAAATTGCATTTGCTTGAAAGTTTCTAAAGCCTTTTCAATAGATCTAATTTGTGTATATCTTGCAATTATTGTAGTCCATGAGACCACATTTATTTGAGGAATTTTGTCAAACACAATTTAAATTCTTGTATAGGTCACATGATACCATGTGGAGATTGCATAGATTGTCTTTGAAATTTTTTATAAGCTATTGGATAGACTTTTCTTTATACAATTTCATGGCATGTTATGGTTTACCCCTCTATGCATGAACATAATTTTGAAATACCAAATACAATAGAACCATTTCAGTAATTTTAAAATTTAATTAGAGAACATAATCCATCAAAGAGATTAAGAGAATAGACTCAAAAAACCTTCAAGTTTGTGATAGTCCTTGTTTGAATTTTTCAATGGAAATATCATATGAGTCTTTGAAAATGCTATAATGCTTCTATTCTGTCTCCTTAGAAGTCTTGTTGCAGGTATCTTCCAACAACATTATGATTGTTTTCCATTGTTATCACTGTGATCTTGATGAGAAAAAGGTATGTGTTTCTGATTTGACAATGCTTCAAGAGTTTGAACTACTTGAGCTATAGTCTATTGAAGACCATGAAGTGAAATGAAAAGTAGTCTACTATCACAAAAGGTGCTATAACAGTCATAATGGTAATGGTCTCAAAAGATGTGTCACAATGTTCTTTGAAGTGCAACCTTTGTGTGATTTGGATTTTGGATAATGATTTGCTCCTTTGATAGTGTACTTTGAACATACAAGGTGACTATTTGTAGACATTCACTTCATAGTGTTGATGCAAAATTGTCAAAGATATGTTATTTCTTGTTGTTTGTCAGGAATATGTTTGTGTTCATGTTGCAAAAAGTTAATGGTGTTTGTTGGTAAACTTGATCATTCAATGGTATTGATGCTTCATGGTGATAAGTTTCATTGATAATGATATAGTGACAGTATCTTAATCATATTGACAATGCTCTTCATGTATTCATATTGTTAGTGATGTTATGCTTAGTTTGTGGTATTTCTAATTCATGCCATGTTTAGAGTTAACACTCTTTCATGTTTTATACTTGTGTATTTTTCAATCTTTAGTGCTCTTCATATATTTAGTCCTAGTTTGACAGTTCTTAGTTCATTTCTCTGTCATAAAGGATAGATGTTAGTCACAGGGGCAGTATGGATCTTGTACACTGATCATAGGGGTAGTATGGATCTTGTACATTGATGTTTATTTTAAGAATCCTAGGGGTAGTATAATGTTATTACTATTCATTGCATCCCAATCTACATTTTCCAGTGTGTTCATTGCCTACCTCTATAGTCTAGTTTTTATAGTGTTATACCTATGCACTATGCAAAAGGCATGAGGACAATTTTCTATGTGCAAGGGAATGGTAGTAAATGACAAGGTAGTGAAGCCAAACCCTATATAGTGAGAAGAGATTGCAATGGCAGTTGAATTGTAAGGTGAAATCACTATGTCTAAGTGTGTGTTGAAGGAGGCAGTCAAAATAAAATGCTAGGGTTTCATGGAAGGCAATAATGAAAGTAGTCCAAAGGAGACAAGGTATGCTTAATTTTTCATGACAACCATATCAAGTAATTTTGGTGCACACTCCATAGGTAGGTTACATGAAATCTATGCATGCATTTGATTCATAATCATTAAGGAAAATGTGAAGGTCACAAGAGGAGGTTTTATTTCTAGAAAGTATTCTCTTAGAGAAAAGACAATAATAGTTGAAGGAAAATAAAAGGCAGTGAGAAGGTGGCAATGATATAGGGCTATGGAGAAACACTATAGCCATGGAAAATCACAATGAAGGAAGGTGTTAGACCCCACATTAAGAAAAATGACAGTCCTCACAAGGGTCATAGTTCAATGGAGTAGTATGGTGATTGTCATGTTATGGTGATGAGTTTCATTAGCAGTGATGTTTTTGTTCAAATTCATTCAACCATATTGATCTCGACAATGATCTTTCCATAGTTTCTATGCTCATGTTATTATGGTCAATGCAAGGTAGACTATCATGAAGGGACTATGGTTACACAATAAAATTTTTGTTTTGAAAGTATTTTGTTGTAGAAATAAAGTGATTGTCTTGACCATGTTGACATTGACTGTGACATGAAGCCAGGGGTCTTGACAAACTTGACAGTTACATATTTGATATCCTTTTAGTTGCAATGGTTTGGTAATAGTGTCAATATAATGACATTATTGGCACACTAAAAGTGGTATACTATGCTTCTTCTACTCTATATTTTGTTTAGTATTTGGGAAAGATGGTGTGATGGATCCAATCTCAGTGTATAAACATTATTGACATACCATTGCTAGATGATCTGTCCATGGTGATAGTGCTTTGGTTGGTGTTACAGTGTATGATAATTCTTGTCTTTTGAATGTAGGTATACCTACTTCACAAGGGGAGTTGATGATTTTGAGCTCTTCTACTTCTTATTCACTATGTTCTCAATCACTATGTGGTAAGGGTTTAGACGAGGAAAAATCTCAGTTAATGGTACATGACAATGAATAAAGAGTATTGATGCTATGAATAATGTTTTTGCTTGTGGTGATGGTCACTTATCTTAGTAGTACTATTCTTCATCTCTATGATTTGATTGATTTTAACAGTCCTCCATTTATTGATATGGCTTGGATAAGAAGCTTTGCATGTATATGGTCTCAGTCACTTACAAGTGTGAAGCTTCAACATCATAGATTTCCAATGGTTTACTTTTGTTCTAATTGTTTTCTCCTTGCAAATACATAGTGGTGACAGTGGACTACTATTCAATGTTTGCAATGATTTGTGGAGTATCTTGATGATCTTGTAAATGGTATGTGGTAATGTCATTAATCTCTCAATGAGTATGTGTTGATGCATAGTTGTTTTAATAATTTTTTAGGAGATGTCCTTGGAGGCACATTAGCTCCAACTAAAATGGAAGGTGTAGTGGAAGCATGTTGGATGGCAGTCCAAATCTTGTAGACTTTTTCAATTTGTTATTTCAAATGATGGGTAGCTATGAATTCTAATTTCCTAGAGGTTTTGACCATGTTAAATAATTCCACGAGTTTCTTCTAGACCTGATCATGGGCATCTGTACTACTAGCCACTTTAGCTTTGTGTAGTACTACCTCCTTTGTTGTGGCTGTCGATTTTTCTTTTGTAGCTTCAGTGAGTTGGGTTTGTTGAGCTAACTACTCTTGAAACTATATTTTTTGGTCCTCCATCACTTCATGTAAATTTTCACTAGTTAGGGTTACATTATCTACTTCCTCTGTGCACTGAGTGTTATTTTTTCCCTTGTGATATCATGTAATCTCTATGCACAGTTGCTTGCCTAAAAGCTAAAATATTTTTTTTGCAGCATTCTTTTCCTTCCCATAGAGCTTCATGCTCAGTTTTAGATATCATGTAATCTAGTTCGTAAATGTGAGCTTATGATCTATTTTGAACTATTCTAAAAAAATATTATAAATTTTTGAAATTAAAAACTTTATTTGTTTGCACTTGGAATTGAAGTGGGAAGAAACAAGGAAATGGTAGCTAACATGCTATGTGATTTTGGTATTAGTTAAGATGGAACTATTTTCAATTATTTAGGGCATATTGGGCTATAATGCATTTCCAATTTCTATTCTATTGCAGGGTATCACTAAGGCATCTAAAGTTCCTATACCTATTGCACGACCACCATCTTCAAATCAAGTACCAACCAGAAAAGTTCCAACAACTACACCATCACAAGCTACACCTCCCTTTGGAAGGCCAAATGCTGCTCCACTAAATCTTTTTCCACAAGTATGCTTTTGGGCCTTGGAAAAGATAGGTATGGTCTTGTGCAATGTGGTCATGCATCAATCATATATTCACCTTGTTTCTTTTTTCCTTTAGGGTTTTCCAGGCATGGGTGCTAGGGCTAGAGCTGAAGGTGGAGCATTGGACTTTCTTCACAATAACCAAAAGGTATAATATGTTAGTGCATTTTTTCATTAAAAACTTAACAGAGAAACTTTTGTTTCTCTTCACAGCTTGAATTTTTAGTTAATTGAGAATTAAATTGTTTGAGATTTTATTTCTAAGTAGTATTAAATGCTTGTGGGATTTCCAACATTGGTTTTTGTCTCAATTTTGTTATTGATTATATCTTGCATCATTAAGTTTCAAGCCCTTTGAACAATGGTTCAAGCCAATCCTTAAATTTTATAGGTTTGTTGAATCTATCATGTCATGTTTGAGTTCCACATGTGCTTTATCTACATATTATTGATATGGCTAATTTTTTGTTGTCAGCCAATGCTTCAAGAACTTAGCAAGCATAATCCCTAGCTAATGAGGCTCATACAAGACCACCGGGCTGATTTTCTTCAACTTATCAATGAACCTGTTGAAGGTTTTGAAAGGTATGTAAATTTGCAAACTTTTGGTCTAAATTTGTTTCATGTGCTCATTCCATTAGTAGTTTTAGGATTGTGGAAAGGTGTGTATTTGTGACAAAATCTTTGTGGAAGAATTAATGTGCCCCTTTGATTAACTGTTGAATGTTCTATTTGAGCACTTGTAAAATAAGTACAATTTATTTACATGATTTATGCTCAATTAGGAGCTAGTTTTTTAAACACATTTAGGTTTTTTAGCAGTTGTATCTATTAATCTATAAGCTATTCATCTACCTTCTGAAGGATAACAGTCTCTATTTATAGTTACTGTGATATTCTGATGTACTCTATAGCTCTGTTAATTGAGATTACATATTGATATAGATATTGAGATGTTTAGATGTAGGTACTTAGATATTCCTTATATTAAGTCTATTATGTGTCAAGCAAGACAGGTAGAGCTTTTGATTACCTTCTTATCATCATTATTGCTTTAAAAAATCTCCTCCATCAAAATCTAATGAGGGTGCTAAGATAATTTGTTGAATGCTTACCATGTTTTTTCATTGAAAATTGACAGAGGAACATAAAAATTATATTAATGTGAACAAATGAACAAAGTATGTCAATGAAACTTAAATTACAGCTAGTTACATTAACTAATTAGGAGTGCAAAAATGAACTACTGAAAATAAACCAGCTAGGATGAGGTATTGAGAAACAAAACTAGAAGGGTGTCAATGCAAATGGAAAATATTAAACAATTTTCCTGTATTCAAAAGTGATGAAATGCAGTGATCTTGTAGACTTATAGGTCATGCCTTAGAGGTTTGTATTCCACCCATTGTGCAAGGGATTTGCACCTAAGCTTGTACAGGTCTTTCTAGCATTAACACACCCATGTTTGTATGGACAATGTGCTCAGCAGGTCAGGTATGAGTCATCATTGTGGTAGTACACCTTGCCTTTAGATCATGTCCCACATAACTGAAATGAGGTTAATATTTAAAGATATTTCTTTCTTAACTTCAGAAAGGATCTATTTTTGTTGGGTGGATAGGGGGCTCAAACATATGCCCTTCACTTACTTTTCAAAAGCATGGTCTGGTCTAAGTTTTCATTCATCCTTATACCATGTTAGAAAAGTAAATTTATAACTTGGACACAATATGCATGAGATACAAAAGTGAGACTATTGGTATTTTACTATTCATATAGCCTCTACAAATTGGTGCACACTCCCTTTAAGAGAATAGCCACACAACCAAACTCTTTTACTAAGATGCCATGATGAGCATGGCATAGCTTTTGAGCATTGAGCTTGACTCAATTCTCAAAATAGAAATTGAAGACCAGCTCAAAATCAAACCGAGGACTGAAAAGGAATTTGTGAAGCCTAAATTTCAAAACTAAAATATCCCATAGATTATTCAAATGTCTTATTGGGTTCTTTGAAGAAAAGTATTTGGATATGCTTTTTTTGTGTAGAGGGATTCTTTATTATTTCTTTCATTGTTTCATGTGATTTTTTTCTAGATCTGCTTTAGGTTTTGAATGTTGCAAATTAAGTATAAGGTTTTGAAGGTAGAAAGTAAGTTTTTTAAGGTCAATCATATTTTATCAATTGTATGATAGGAGCTATGCAAGAACTACTTAAATTTGTGTCTTTCTTTGAAATCGGATAAAGTTATTGTTAAACCATATCATATGTTTCAAAGTGCTTCATTAATTCAAATATTTTGAGAGCATCCTTGCAAAATCCATTTTGTGCATATCTTGCAATTAATGCATTCCATGAGATGACATCTCTTTGAGGCATTCCATCAAAGAGTTCACGTGCCTTATGTATATTTCCACATTTTGCATACATGTCTAACAAAGCATTTCTAACCATAATATCTCATAAAAATCCCCCATCTATTATGCTCTGATGGATGTTCGTACCCTGCTCCAAAGCTCCTATTTTGGCATAGGTAGGAGGATGCTGGCATAGGTTGTGGAATTTTGCTTCACACCTGCTAATTGCATTTGCTTGAAAGTTTCTAAAGCCTTTTCAACAAATCCATTTTGTGCATATCCCATAATCATTGGATTCCATGAGATGGAATCTCTAACACCCTTCAATGCTCCTACCTATCTTTAAATGATAAAGAACATCCTTACCTTTCCGTGAGAAATTTTTTGAGCCACTGAAGGTAACACCAACTATGTATGGAGTTTTATTGAGACAAATATCACACATGGAAATGTATGTGAACCTACAGTTGAGTCCAGATGTAATCTGCTTGATTTTCTAACAAGTAGTTATGAAGCAATCATCAGGAGGACTCTTGTGTGTCACTAGGAGTCATGTCAAAGTCCCACCAATAGCTTGACAGAACTCAAACTCATCGGCAAGAGAGGTGGACATCGACAAGAAAAAGATTGTGGTCCCTCTGATGGAACAAAAAACATTGCCGCTTATTCTTTCCCTCCCTTGCCCTTCTTGCTTGCTCTAGTGTTTTTTGTTTTTATCCTTTAGCGTTGGTGTTTTTCCTTGGTCTTTTGATTTGTTGGTTTTGTCTTATATATATATATATATATATTTGTTTGTTGTTTGTTTTTTATTTTATTTGTGTTGATGTTTAGGCATATGTTTATGTATATAAATTTGTATATGTCTATTTACATTCTTTTGTGCTTATTATGTTTTTGGTCATTTTTATTATTTTTTCACACTCACATACAAATATATATGCATGCATGTATGTATGTAGGTTTGTATGTTTTTATATTTGTTGTGAATTTTTGATTTTTTGTTTTGGTTTATGTGTAGATTTATGTCACATACCCTTTTTCTTTTGTATTTGTTTTTGATTATTTGTTTTGGTTAATTTATTTGTTGATTTTTATTTCTATTTTTAATTTGGTTATATTTTTGTGGATTTTTATTTCTTCATTCTTTTATTTTTTACTTAGATTTTCCTTTATTTGTTTTTTTTTGTAGGTATTTTTGGTCTTTTATGGGTATATTATATTCATATTTTTGTATTTAGGTGTGTTCGTTTTGTTTGTGCCTATAGTTTTAGGTAAGTGGTTCATTTTTTGTTATTTTTTTAATTGTTTTTGTTTAATATTCTTTTGTTTATTATATATTTGGTGGCTTATGTTTAATTCATTGCATTTTTTGTAGGGCTTGTTGTAATATTTTGGGTTTGACTTTGTATGTGTTTGATTTGTTGCTTTTAGTTATTTATTTTTATTTTGGTCCTCAAACCGAGTGTATCCTCTCCTTTCCCCTCTTCCTTTTTAGCCTATCTTAGTCTACAATTTTACCATTTTTCTCTTCTTGCTCTCTAATCCTGATGATGGATCATGGAGTGTGATCCGAAACATTGATGAAAAAAATTCTACACAATCGAATCCAAAAAATACACAGCACTACAATATGGGTTGTGGAAACTTGATATCATTAATAAGAAATGAACATCGACAAGAGTTAGTTTAAAGTAAAGTCCCCCCAATAGAATAATATGTAATAATATTTTGAGGGAGTATAATATTTCTTATAGGGATGTATTGTCTATGCATTGAAGGATATTCATATCTTGTTTCAAAGCTCCCATTTTGGCACAGGTAGGGAGGATGTTGGCAATGGTTGTGGAATTTGGCTTTACACCTACAAATTGTATTCACTTGAAATTTTTTAAAGTCTTTCCACCAAATTCATTTTGTGCATATCTATTGTAGATGTCCTTAAGCTATATGAAAAAGGTGTATATACAATTTGAGATCAATTGATAAGCTAAGACATGTAATGTTGATTTGATTTACATTTTACTTAAGATATAATTTCGTTGTGTTGCTGAATTTCATAGTTCAATAATTGGGATTCTCAATGATCTTGTATACCCAAAGTGTATGTGATAGAAAGAAATTAGGTAGTCATGTCGATTAGTTTGACAATTTGAATGATCTTGAGTTCATAAGTACATAGTGATAAGTTTTGACAAATAATATAATTTCTTGTTGCATTTATCACAGAAACAAAGGCCTCTTTTGATTGTAGTAGAGGATGTAGAGAGTGAAGCATTGGCTACTTTGATCTTTGAAATTGATGATTTTTTTACTAAATTGATAATGTTTGAAGTTTCTTTTTCTTTCTTAGATGTTGAGTCTAATTAATAATTTTAATGTTGTGTTGCAGCTTTTAGGTGAGTATGTTTATATGATAAAGGCTAGCATTGTTGATCCTCTAAAAGTTATTAGAATTGCATTAGTTGATGTAGAAAGGTAGAACTATTTATCTTTATTATAATTAGTGGAACTTGTAACTACAATATTTGATAAAAATCTACTTCCAAATATGATTTTGATGGATGTTATATCTAATTCTGATACATTCACTATATCTAGCACCTAAGTTTAGGGTGCCATAGTTGGAAAAGGAAAAGAAAATGTTTGAATTTTATCCTCTATATTATTTGTCTTTTCTGAGTTTTTGATATGCAAATTTTAAAACTTTATTTTCAGGTTGTAGCTTGAAATTGGAGAAGTGAAAGGTGAATACCAACGAGGAAGATTTTGAAGGAGCCAAAACCAATAACAGCGGGATTAAAGTTGCGAATTTGCAAGGGGATTAAATGGGTCAAGCTCCTATAGGAGGTCACTACCTTACAAAAGGACTGCATTTAAGGAAGGGGAAAACAATATAAGTCTATGAAAATAGGAGTATTTTTTTATATAGTGTATTTAAGTTGTACAGTGTCACTGAGACATTGAATGTAACAAATGAGATTTTGATTTGTTGATGAGGCTTAATGAAGTAAATTCTCAGAGTGGTCTTTTCTCCACTCATAAATATTGTGTCATGGCTCCTCTTGATTTGTAATCTATTTGTGTTTGTGTCTTTGTTCAAGCATTTTAGTCTTCATTTCATGGTGTTTTTTAACATTTGAATATCTATGATACTTGAAGTTTATATGCATAAATTTTTGAGGATTAATTAAGTTAGATTTGATTTGTAATGACTAATTATATGACTAAATTAATGACTAAATTAATGACTAAATATATGACTGAACAAATCACTACCATGACTACATAAATGACTATAATAGTTTAGTCATAAATTTAGTGTTGTTATAAATGACTACAAATAAACCACTAAAATAGTCACGTGACTAAAATTAATGACTAAATAAATGACAAATAAATGACTAAATAAATGACTAAATCAATGACTAAATCAATGACCAAATCAATGACCAAATTAATGACTAAAGTCAATGACTAAAATTGTTTAGTCATAAATTTAGTGATGTTATAAATGACTACAAATCAACCACTAATAGTCATGTGACTAAATTTAGTCATTTATATGTAATTTTTAGTAGTTTATTTAGTCATATATTGTTGTTTGTGTACTAGTGACAAGTCTCCTACATTAGCTCTTGTTGATAAGACACCTATAGAGGCATGTTCAGGTCGTAAGCCTTCTTTAATACATCATATATTTTTTGGTTGTCAGGAATATGCACATGTGCCAAAGAAGAGAACAAAGATGGAGAACAAGGATGTGAAATGTATCTTCATTGGATATAGTTATGGTGTCAAAGAATACAAGCTTTGGGATCCTATTGCACAAAAGGTAATACATAGTAGAAGTGTTATTTTCAAAGAAACTAAGCCTTCTTCTATTACATTGCAGCCATAACTAAGTAAATAGGATGATGAGATTCTTATTTCCTTCTACACTTGAGAAAGTTGAATCGAGGCCCAAGGATAGACAAGAAATTGAGGAGAGATCATCTAGCTCTAGATCTTTAGAAAAGGAGAAAGAACCTCCAACTCAGCTTGTTCGTAGGTCTACAAGGAATAGAAAACCACTTGAAAGGTATTCACCTGATGATTGGAGGTGTATTTTTTATTTGAATACTAACATGGATGAACCCAAATCTATAGAAGAGGCACTAGGTATGAATGATTCAGAATCTTGAAAGATTGCTATGGATGAAGAAATTACATCTATGAAAATAATGATACATGGGATCTTGTGCCATTACTTGAAGGATGAAAACATGTTGGTTGTAAATAGGTGTGTTGCAAGAATGGAAAATAATAAATGTGTTGTCATTGATGTCAACTATTCAATTGGTTGTCAACTGGTTGTTGTTATCATTGATGTCATGGTTGTTGGTTATTGGTTGTATATGTTGAGGATATTAAGAAAATTGTATTGAAGAAAGGTTGTAGGTGTTCAATGGTTGCTTCAAGTTTTGGTCAGAGATTCACTCCTATGTTTGTGTGATTTAGATATGTTGGTCATGGTTGTAGGAAGCTACTATATCTAGATATTTGGCTCTTGATTCATTGTGCAATGTGAGTTATGTTCAACAATTGTGAATTGTGGTTTTCTGTGTTGTGATTGAGGTCCAAGAGAAAAGTTGTTGGTCCAGTTTTCTCTTTGGTGAATTCTTATGACTTGCGATTCTAGAGTTGAGTTGTTATGTTTGAATTGAAGATAATTTTAGTGTCTATAAAGTTCATGCTTAATTTTTCTATTTTTTTTACATTGGTTTGGTCGACCTTGTGTTAAACACTATCTTTGGGATCTATTTAGGTCCTCACCAAGCATGTGCTTGGGTCACCCTCATTCTAATTCCACCCTAGGATGTTTTGGCATTAAAATAATTTGAATTTAATATTATATGGATGACTTTGGATATGTTTCAAAGTTGAAGATGATATAAATACAGGATGAGTTAGTGGTGAAATGGTGTACAAAGATAGATAAGTGTAAATAAATAGTGTAGATAGATGTGAGATTGATGTGAATCAGTAAGTGTGGGTGATGCAAGTGTGGAAGATCAATGTGAAGCTTAAATGTTGAGTTTTTGGATGTAGTGAGTAGAAGGTGTACTCTATCATTCATGCATGTCTATGAGTAGTTGAGAAAATTATGGTGGATTTCTCTGTTGCATTGAGATTATCTTCTCTCTTTAACCTATCTCTTCTATCTTCTTCGTATCTCTATGGCAGTGACCCCTTCGGGTTGTTAGCCCTATTGGACAATGAGTCCTTGTTTTGGCAGTGAGCCTCTTGTAATTGGTTTTGATATTCTTTATAGTGTGAGTTAATCCTCATCATGTTTTTTCCCTTATTGGGTTTTCCACATAAATCTAGTGTTGTGTTTGTGTGATGGTTTTCAATTTCTATACTTGTGCTTAATGTTTATTCATTTAAGTAGTATTAAGGACTAGTTTTGGTGAATGATTTAAAAGTTTTGTGACAACTGATTCACCCCCCTCTTAGTTGTCCTATCCAATAGGGTGTTCAAGAAAAATATTAATTCAAATGGAGGTATTGTGAAGTACAAAGCAAGGTTGGTTGCAAAGGGTTTCTCTCAAGTTGAGGGTGTTGATTATGGTGAGATATTTTCTCCTATTGCAAAAATGATATCCATTAGATTTTTTCTTTCTATTGCTGTTGTTTATGATTTATAGGTTTAGCAATTAAATGTGAAAACTACTTTCCTTCATGGTGATTTGGAGGAGAACATTTATATGATACATCCAGAGCACGATGTGGTGAAAGGTAAAAGTAAGTTGGTTGGTGAATTGAAGAAGTCTTTGTATGGATTAAAACAGAGTCCTAGGATGTGGTACCAAAAATATGATACATAAGTGTTGAGTTTGGGATTTAAGCATTCTAAATCAGATCATTGTGTTTATTATAAAACTAATGGTGATTGTTTCATTTTTATTGCATTATATGTTGATGATATATTATTTATTGGTAGAGGGAAAGGTATGATTTCAGAAATAAAATCTCAACTTACTACTAAATTTGAGATTAAAGATCTAGGTGTAGCTAAACATATTCTTGGGATCTAAATTAAAAGAGATAGAGTGAATAGAAAGCTATGGCTTGGCCAAAGAAAGTATGTCAACTCAATTTTACAAAGGTTTGATATGTAGGTTTGTAGAGCATTATGTGTTCCTGTTTCAGTTGGAACAAAGTTATCTATTTCAGATTGTCCAACATCTCCATCAAAGATGGAAGACATGATCAAAGTGCCTTACTAGAGTGTAGTTGGAAGTTTGATGTATGTTATAGTTTGTACTAGACTAGACATTGCTCAAGTAGTGGGATTTCTTTCCAAATATATGTCTAATCCTGATAGAGTTCATTGGGATGCAATTAAAAGAGTCTTCAGATATTTGTGGGGTACCTCAGATTATTCATTATGTTATCATGGTAATATGACTGAAGATGATATTTCCCTTAATATTCATGGTTATGTGGATTCAGATTGGGTAGGTGATGTTGATAGCAGAAAATCCAACAGTGCTTATGTTTTTACTTTATTTGGTGATGCAATTAGTTAGATGATTAAGTGATAAGTTGTGGTTGCTTTGTCCACTATTGAAGCAGAGTATATGGAAGCTACTCATGCTTGTAAATAATCTATTTGGCTTAAGAGACTGTGTTCAAAAATTGGAATAAAACATGGTGTAGTGATAATTTATTGTGACAGTTAGAGTGTGATATGTCTAGCCAAGAACCCGACATTTCATGCCAGGACCAAGCACATTAATTTAGAGTGTCATTTTTTTAGAGATATGGTTGAAGATGGTAGGGTGCAGTTGGTTAAGGTAGAGACTTTTATGAATGTTTTTGATTCATTAACTAAGCCTGTGAACATAGAGAAGTTCAAATGGTGTTCAGAGACTATGCACCTTTCAACACCTAGCAATTAAAGAGATGATTGTTACACCCTCATGTTGCTTTTGCAAGGTGTTTGACAAGTGGGGGATTTATTGGGAAAATGTTTCTCAACCTTACCATTATATATGGTTTATTATTGATAGGATGTATGTTGGTATGTGGCAATTGATCATGTAAATATTGTACACTCATAGTAAGATATGGGGTTCAGGGCATCACCTCAAAAAAAATTGTTGACATGTCAAGGTTTTCTCGCTGACATGTCCAAGTTTTTTTTTAACACGTCAAATGAAAAATGACCTTGTAAAACCCTAATTCTAGAAGGTTTAGAAAAGGCTTGTTATAAATGGTTGGGATGTATGTAGATGTGCCTGTATTATGAGAGTCTGATAGTTGTCATGTATTCTTTTGATCTTTGGTGGTGATACTCCTGTGAGAAGCTTTCTCTACAAGTATATTGTAATCTTTTGATTTATAAATAATATATTGGACAGATTTTGGAGTGTGGGGGTTTTCTCCTAAAAGGGTTTTCCCCACATAAATCATTATGTTGTGGTATGCACGATATTTGTGTTTATTTCTATTTAAGTTTATATAATTGTTAAAAGGTTTGTGTATGAATTTTTTTTGCTACCTTAGCTTCCTTACATGTTTAACATAGGTCCCATTATCGGGAAGTAAATAAATTCTACAACCTAGTTTTTGTGGCTTGAAAACAATGATGACAACTTGTGCAACAACGCAAAAATTCTCCTTCAAAATCTATTCAATTCTTCATCCACCTGTAATCTGCACATACACAAAGAGGAATAATTATTTTATTTGTTTTTATGGGGGTTTACCTTGGTAAAACCCCTGTTGGGTAATCAAAACTTGATAGAAAGATAATGAAAATGGAATGAAATGATGAATGAACAATGATTTCTACAACTCACCACCCTTCAGTGGCTTCCCTTAGAGGACTGAAGTCAAACATGTATCTCTCCAATAGACTTGATCTTTCTTTGATTGATGGATTTGGATACTTGAAATTCATGGATCAACAATGCATATTAGCCTTCACCAGATGACATGAACACATATAGACTTAGACATGATGTTAGGATCTTGATTGCCACTATGAATGATTGATAAATCTACTCTTGAATGCTCTTGACAATAATATTCTCTCTATAGGATTACTTCATAAAGTGTGTTATATTTCAAATGATAAAAAGATTGTATTTATAGGTGTCTATCTAATTTCCCAAAAAATAGTTTCCAAAAGCTGACAATTGCAAATTGAATTTGAATAATTAAAATGCTACCAGAAACAAATTTTAAAATAGGTCTTGGCACTTAAAGGGGACCCATTCACCCATGGGAAAATGGGTCTTGGCCTATAAGTATAGGACACACATATTCCATGGTGATTTAATTATTGATTGCATTTTTTAATGTCAATTATCCTTTTAGAAAATGGTAAAAATAAGGCTTTGGAATGCATAATTTGGAAAATTAGAAGCTTAATTAAGTCCAATAAATTAAGGGACCCAAACATAGTGTGAAATTGTAAATGGATATAATTTTCTACACTACATTTAGCCCCCACTTTAGTGAGAGTATGAACTTACACTTAGACTCACACTAAAGTAGAAAAATATGTGTCAAGAGGGGTCCAAGTGCACAAATGTTAGAAATATAGGATGAAAAAGATCGAGGGTGATCAAGCCCCCAGGATCCAATTCCCATGGAAAACCAACATAAGAATAAAGGACACACATGTGTGTAAGATATGTGCAGCAAGACAAGATACACAAGAATATAATATCAATGCTAATGCAAAAAGAGGAGAAAAAAGGAAGGATGGACTAGCAAGTTGTATTCTGTCATGTCCATAAAATATGCTCACAAGGGCTAGTGTAGTTCGATACAAAATAGGTGATACCCAAAAGAAAAAATATGAGAAACATACACTAGGTCTATAAGGTGTGTACCCATAAAAAGGTGACAAATGGGAAAAGTCATCACAAAATGTGTACCCACACATCAACCATACCAAAATTTATACTCCCTGATAACTTTGATAAGGTACCACAAAAATAATAAAATCTTCACGAGGCTAGCAAGTTGTATTATGCTAGACACTCATGGAATAAAATTGCTTCATAAGGCTAGAAAGTTGTATTATGCTAGGTACTTATGAAATTAAATGACAATGTTTAAATTAAAAACAAAGGTAAATAATCAAGATAATCAAAGGGGCTTTACTTAATGCATGAAAGGTCACACATTACTTGGAACATCACACTTTACATTACCACCAAGAGAGGACAAGTCAAGAAATAAAATATCATACCTTAGGGAATGTTAGCCATAGTATTTCCACCAAGGAGAAAATCATATGCCAAGAAAGGTCACACTCTTATAGAAAATCAATCCAAATGTCACCACAAAGAAGACACATCACATAGATCAAGAAAGCTATACTTTGAACAAAAAGGTCACACTTCCTAGGAGATGTATGCTATCATCACTAAGAAGGGAACAAGAAAACAATGAGTGGGGGACTATATCCCCCCCTTAAAAAATTTCAATATACTTTCTATGTTGGTATTTTAAGGAGAAAGAGCGGAAGAGGGGATCCTTAAAAGGAATGCACACCTCCCAAAACTAGTTATCCTTTCCTCCCAAGCCTAGAGACAAGGACAACCACATCAAAAAAAGGAAGAGCACCAAAATCCTTAAGATGTTGAATTTTTGTTACTCAAGGCCTAACATTCAACAGTTGAATGAACATGCACTCGATGATATGCACAAAATGAGCCTTTATTGTAGAATTTATTTCATGTTCTTGGAGGGAGAGCTATCAAGTGGGCTTGGTCAAGCTTCAACAAGGTACTCTCTTGATCAATAGTAGAATATATTCCTTTCTTTCATGAAAGAGATCTTTCTTGCTTACTATAAGATTTCATACATACACAATAATTTTTAGGTTTAGATTGTGAGATTTTGTACTCTTTCCTAAAGGAGAGTGTAAAATATAATGAACCCCAATCATCACTAAAACATGTGTTTGAAGATGAAGAATATCATTACCATGATGTATATTTGTCCTAGGAGTGTTTTGTGTGATGAAATTGATATTAAGTGAAGGTTTATTTGATTCTTTCATTTATTTTGAAGGAAAATAACCAAGACCTCTTGTTTGTTCTTGCATGTTAGGTTTGATAGGGATATGGATACCTTTTTCTTTAACACCACATCCTTTTCCATTATAGCCAAGTTGTTTCAAAATATCATAACCTATGTGCTTTTATCTCTTTTGAAGAAGGTGTCTTTTCATGATCATTCTCAACATATGTGGATGTGTGATTTGTGTTAGTACTTCCTCGCTAGGATTTATGGAATTAGGTGGTTTTGATGACTCGGTGATAGATTGTTCTAATACCATTGCTGCTTCTTTCTCTTTTCTTTACTTTAATCCTATAATCTTGGTTTCCCCATTGAATTTATATGTGAAATCTAATGACCCCCAATCATCTTTCAACAATATTGTCACAAGTCAAAGGAACATATCATTATCGTCAAATTGTAAAGGTTTCACTTTTGTAGTTGGTGTCAATGTTGTAAGAGAAATTATCATTCATGTTTGAGTTTGTAAACTCTTAGGTTTAGGATTGTATTTTATTGTATATACCTTATTGTTATAAATTTATTTCAACGTATTATGTAGCATTGAAGGCATTGCATTCATTTCATGAATCCATGCTCTACCCAAGAGGATATTATATGAAAGTTCATGGGGAATAAAATGGATGTGAGTTTCAAAAGTAACTTTATCATCTTTTACAAGAAATTTTATCACACCATGTGATTTCTTTCTCACATTATCAAAACTAGGAATAGATAACTCAGTTGAATTTTTGTCTTATTTATGCCAATTTTATCTAAAAGGTTGACACTACAAACATTAATCTCTAAAACATTATCAATGAGAGTATGCTTAATGCAACTCTTGTTAATTCTAGCCACTATCATCAAAGCATCATTCTTTTTTGTATTTCCAATGGAGGTAATTCACTTTGATGAAATACAATGCCCAAATTAGGTGAATTCAAGTTGACACTTCATTGGGTTACTACTAGGATGGATAAAAACTTTTTGCAAATAATTTTTAAGCATTCCATGGTAAAGTGATGATTCTTGAATCGAGTCCCACAAGGATATATTAGCATGAGTGTTGCAATTTTTTTCTACAAGATCATATTCTTTACCACTACATTGTTGGATATTAGGTACAGGTGGGAGGTATGGTTGAGGCAATGGAAGGGATGTTGGAGTTTGTCTTGGTTGATTATTATTTCTAGTGTTACATGTATGAGTGATGGTATGAGAACTTGGTTGTTGAAAGACATTGCTACTAGTAAGTTGTTTTACAAAACTTGGGATATGACTAGGAGGTTTAGGAGGTCCTATAAGGAGAAGTGGCTTAGGAGACCTCCAATAACTAGAGGACTCTTAGGAGGGAAAAAAGTAATTTTTGGAGGTCCAACTATTAGAGGAATCTTAGGAGGTCCAAAAGTATTTTTTGAAGCTCCAATAATCAAAGGGGATCTAATGGTCAATTGTGTAGTCATAACCTCAATAGATTTGACTTCTTATTGATGATCTTCTATCGAGGGGGGATCTAATGTCACCTTATCATCTTCATTTAAGCAAGACACATTAATATCATTTGAAAGACATGTATCAATGATATCATCCTCTTGAAACATAATATCATCCAAAAAAAAGATTCTCATGACACTCAATGATTGGGTATTCTAAGATAACTTTGTCACAAGTAGGGGAGCTATTCAGAGAAGAAAAACTATGATTTCCTTCTCTTTTCCAACAATATCCTCCCAATTAGGAGAGGTAGTGGGAGAGAAACAAATAAGATTCTCATGAAACTCAATGTTTGGATCTTCCAACACCAAGATACCTTCATCACAAGTGAGAGGTATTGAGAGAAGAACACTTATGATTGTCATTATTATCAAGGATTGTACTCTCTTTCACCAAACTAACCTCACACATAGGAGAGATAGTGGGAAAGGGATCGATAAAAGAAAGAAAAGAGGAGAAATAACTTCATGTTTGTATGTTTGTAATAAAAAATTCTTACAGTACTCAATATGATTTGAAAATAGAACATGAATTATAATAACTAGATATTTTTACAATGAGAACATGATGTAAAAAATTATCCTATATATCTAAAATGTAACAATTTTTCCAAAATTTGAAATACATCAAGCAAAATGACACCTTTTCTTGTAAATACAATAATATTTTTTTAGAATTTCAAAACAAAGATTTACCAACAGGAACATAATGCAAACTTAGAGACAAAAATGTGTGAAAAATCTTGTAGAAACACATGTACAAGGATACGTTCAACAAAGTGTGAATGGATCCTTGTTTAGGGTCCTAAAAAATTAACAAATTGAATTTTTAATTTCTTTTCGAAGATTACTATTTATGTTTGCGAAAAAGTTAATCAATGTTTGTTTTCTAGTTTTTGATCAAATTAAGATAATGTAAGGCATGATGCAAGTGTGAAACAAAGGTGGAAATGTTTTGAAAAGTTTTGAATGGAAATTTTACATGTAAAATGCAATATTTAATTGATTGTAAGATGTAATATTCTGAAATTGATGATTTTATGCCAATTTGAAACAAAACTATCCAATTTTCACTTGATTTTGGCTTAAAATGAAAGATGCAATGAACACGCAATGAGCAATTTTAGATTTTAACCACTTAATTAATGCAATATGAATGTAGATGTGATCTAAATATGACTGAAACAAACCTTAATGAAACCTATGATGCAATATGGAATACAATTTTTTTTAACTTTATTATGCTTTTAAAATGTAAAAATGAAACCCTCAATGTAAAAATGCAAAATAATGTAATGTAAAACCTAGTTCTAAGGTTTCAAAGACTTCTAGGTTTTAGAAGGTATACAATGTTAGAATGTTAGGTTCACCAAAATGAAACATAAAAATGTGGTGACTCTAATATTAGTGTCTGTAACCTAGGGCCGTTTCCACATTTTTATAAATTTCATTGAGTTGCAGATCACAAGGTGCAAGAGATTGAATTTTAGACCCGAAGGTGAGCCAATTAGACTTGGATCTACATATATTGGGGGGATTGGAATTGATTATAAATAATTTAGAATGATTAACTTAATGATCCTATATTCCCTAATATTAAAAATACAAGATCTTGACAACAAACAGATGGAAACAACTATTTGCAAGTGGATTTGAGAGGCGTAGAGGGTAGAAAACCTACTCAAAAAAAATGGTTTTGAAGTTCCTACAAGGAATAATTTTCCCCTAGGTGAATGGGTCTTTGTATAGGGGTAAAAACTAAATTTTCGGGTCCTTTGGTACAAGATATGAGCTTCTATTTGACACAGGTCCCATTGTCAGGAAGTTGAAAATAATTTTTTGCAACCTAGTTTTTGTGGCTTGACAACAATGATGACAACTTGTGCAACAATGAAAAATTTCTTTGTCAAGATCTCTTCAATTATTCATCCACCTATAATATGCACATACACAAAGAGGAAAAAATGTTTTGTTTGTTTATATGGGGGTTTGTGTTGGTCAAACCCCAGTTTGGTAATCAAACATTGGTAGAAAGATAATGAAAAAGGAAGGAAATGATGAATGAATAATTCTTGCTACAAATCGCCACCCTTCAATGGATTCCCTTAGAAGACTAAATTCAAACACATCTCTCCAAGGAACTTGATATTTCTTTTCTTGATGGATTTGGATACTTAAACTACTTGGATGCTTTAGGATCAACAATGCATATTATCCTTCATAAGATGACATGAACACACATAGACTTGAACATGATGTTGTTTATCTAATTTTCCACAAATTATATTTTTCAAGTTGACAATTACAAATTAAATTTAAATCATTAAAATTCTGCCAAACACATATTTTAAAATGGTTCTTGGCACTTGAAGGGGAGCCATTCACCCATGAGTGAATGGGTCCTGGCCTATAAGTCGAGGACACACATATTCCATGGAATGCATAATTTGGTAAGTTAGAAGGTTAATTAAGTTAAATAAATCAAGGGACCCAAACATAGTGTGAAATTGCAAAGGGATACAATTTTCTACACTACATCAGGTAGAACACAATACCATTCCAAAGCGATGTCCTTGAGAGAACGTGATAATAGTTTGGCCAAGGGTGCATCATTATGGAAGAAATCAATACGCATGGCATTGAAGGATGAGACATGCATCTATTGATCCCCACAGCTATTGTACTTTTCAAAATTTAGAATCTTCACTCCATGAGGAATATGAGTGTTTAGAATAGCAATAGAAAGAGGACTATGATGACAAAAAGGTTGAAACTATTAAAAGAATAAGAATTTTTATTATTGATGATGTTGTTGGAAACATGAGCATTATAGTGTTGTCATTGATGCCGGAATTTGACATAATGTGAATATTTTGGTTGTAGATTGTTTTGATTAGTTCTAAAAAAATCTTGAGTTGTTAAGGGAGACATTTTTTCATGAAGGGTTGATCTAGAAAAGTCAGTTGTGTTGGAATTTTACTAAGTGTCAATGTTGTTGATTCTATGTAATGGTGTGTCAATTTTTGGGTACGCACTAGTTTGAAAATAAACTATTCACTTTTTGTTTCTAGAATTATTTTACTAGATGTTAGATGTATCGGATTCCAACTTTTCATCATGTTTTGATGTGAGTAACAAAAGTTCACCTGGAAAATTACAATTATTTTCTATACAATGCATTTGTGTGGGAGAGTTTGTGCTTCTCTATGGATAATTTTTTGGCTTTTCAGATTTAAGGAGATGTTGATAGATGTATTTTGTGTAGGAATTCCATTTGGAATTGAGTTTTGAGGTCCACATGCTGTATGTGGATATACGGTTGAATGACTTTGTTATTAGGTCTTATGTTGTGCTAACCTAACAAGTTTGAAGGTATGAAAAGGATAAATAAGTGTTGAATTCTTATGTGGGATCTATTATAGGTCCATACTAACCTATTTCAAGTTATTTTGAGGGTTGAATCTTGGCACAAGACATGTATGAAATTTTTGGAGCCGATAATTTATATTTTGGGTGTTACATCTAATTAGGCTGACCTAATTGATGTTAGAGTTGATGAAAATATATATGTTAGATCTTTTAAATGTTTTGAAGTATGGAATGAACATATGATGTGTGATGTGAAGATCTTGGGTATGTGTAGGGTATGTGGCTAACAACTTTTTTTTTACCCAAAATTGATAAAATGAAAAGGGTTTTTAAAGGAGATTCTCAAATTTCCACTTTAATATAAATTATGCTTTACTTTGAATTTAATAAATAATTATTATTCATTTTCTATTTGAATTACGACTAAAGTCCTGATTGATAGGTTGACTGAAAAACATCTACAGCTTTCAAAGAGTATCACATTTTTTGAATTCAAAACATGTGTCACATTCTATACTTTGCATACTATAGGATTGAAAAAAAAATGAATTTCATGAATTTTTGACCAAGTTGAGGTGGTCAGACATATGAGTTTTTTATATTTTTTAAAAGTTGTAATAAAAATTCATAATTAATTATTTACTTGGAAAAAATTACAAAAAATATGCATCACATCAAGACATGAGTCCTCTACTTATATCTAAAATATTATAAAAATATTATCATTTTATTGTGGTTAGAGTGGTCAGATAGACACTTATTTTTTCCCTAGAATTTAAGTACTACTACATTGAAATTTCAAATTTTCACCAAATAGATTTAAAAAAAAAAAACCTAGTAGTTTAGAAACTATATTCAATTTGCTACAAATTCTATTCTTACATATTTTTAAAATAATATAGATAACTTATTCAAAATTTTATGTCATGTTTCCTAACTCTGATTTTTCTGATTTTTTTTCCACTTAAGGGCTTATTTTTTCCATGATGATCTTGCACATACCCTCCTACTTATGAATATTATTAGAGTAGTTAAAATTTAAGTTGTGAATGTTGATTATAAGATTGAAGTGATGCAAATGTAGAGGAAAGTAGAGTGTAAGATCTGATTCAAATGAAGTGTGTAAAGTCATTTTATTGAGCTTCACTGGAATTGTATTTCATGAATATGATATCTATGCAATTGAAACAATTCAAAATAGGTTGTGAGCCACAATCTCTCTTCTATATTTTTGTTTGTGGGTAGTGAGTCCACCTACAGTGAGAATTTTTTAAAATATACTATAACCAGTTATAATATATTATAAGGTAACCCTCATTGTGGTGTTTCCCATTTTGGGTTTTCCTTGTAAATATCCTGCTTTTCATGTGTTATGTGGTGTTGTTAATGTTTCATGATTTATTTCTTTATTACATTCAAATATTCTTTGGTGATTGGAAGTTGAATGTTTGAATGGTATAAGAGAACACTGATTCAACCCCCCTCTCAGTATTTTGGGTGTTCAATAATTGGTATCAGAGCTTGGTTCATTGGAAGAAGCTTAACCACTTTGGGAAGGTCTTGGAGGTTGAAGACATGGCTGATAGAAAATTTCCTACTCCTCCAAAAGAGATTCCTATAGTTAGAATCATAGAAGAAGATTATATGCTTGAAAAATATGGAGAACTCCCAGTTTCCCTTGAAGATCTTGAAAATACTGAAGATGAAAACAAAGATATGAAAGAAAATATCAAAGAAGAAAATGAATGCATCAAAAAATTGAGAGAGAAAATCAAGAAGTTTAGAGAAAGGCATAAGGAATTTAGTGAGCAATTGAAGCAAGAAAATAAAACCATTATTGGTTTGAAAGTGCAAGTTGAAGAAAATGAAATAATTGAAGAATTCTTGAATGAAATGATGAAAAGCAAATCAGAGGAATGTACAAGGCTTGAATAAGAAGTAGTGAATTTGAGATCATATTTGGAGAAAGCAAGAAGTCATGAAGATAAATTCAAGGTGAGTTCTATGAAGCTTGATGAGATGATTACAAATCAGAAAATTTGTAAAGAAAAAGGTGGATTAGGGTTTGAGATAGGAGAAAGTTCAAATGAAAAAAAAGAACAATGAACCAAAGAAGATTGAAGATAAGAAGAAAAATGGAAAGCAGATTTTAAATCAAAGTAATGAATCTAGAAGACCATCAATCAGACAACCAAATGCAAAAAGGTACCCATCCTTTAATGGTTCTTGTTATTATTGCAATAGAATTGGACATAAGGCAATGGAATGTAGAATTATAATGAATCAACATGCTCCATCATTTTCTGGTCAATGTTTTACATGAAAAAGATTTGGTTGTAAAGATAGTGAATGCAAAAGTTAATGATAAATGGCTATAACAATGGTAGAATAATTCAATCTTTCAAAGGTTACTATTATACATGCTATGGATTTTTACACAAAGCTAATAAATGTAGATCTAGAATGAATGGAATGAATATTGTTGAAGAAAAAATACAATGAAAGATAATTCGGTAGAGGAATGAACCAGTTAAAAAGGTGGATCTGGTAGGAAAAAAGAAGGAAATGGAAAAGATTTGGAGAAATAAGGAAGAGACAAAATTCAAGGAAGAATCTATACCATCCTCTTGTGCATATGCTTCTTCTGCAAACTAAGTTAAGAGCTATGGCTTAGGGGGAGCTTTAATGAAATATTTTTTCCCCTACCAAAGAAGAGGTGTTGATGCCTCAGCATAAAGGTATATCATGAGGATCAAAATTCTTGATCTATTGGTGAAAATTGTGGAAGAAAATATGATGTGAAATTCTATGGAGCTTTTGAAGTTGACTATGCATATAGTTAAAAGTGTTGACAAATTTGTTGTTTGAATAATTTAATGCAAAATTAGGTTAGATTGAAGGGTTATAAGTGATTTCACTAAGGAAAATTCATTTTACAATAACATTCAAGAAGGAGTAGAGCAACAAAAAGGTGATTTGAGGAAATTGGAGATTTGGTGCTTCAAAACCCTAGCGAAACATAAGCTATTTACAAATCTTGTTTACCCTAGTCTTTAGAAATATTTTTTTATAAGTATTGTGAATCTATTTTACAATTCCTACATTGAGGGTTATCCAAGTAACAAAGAAACCACAACCTAAATTCAAGAAATGTCCTATGAATTCCATAGAAGATGACCTATTGGGTGCATTTTATCATATTCCTTATGGGGTTTTGTCGACTGAGGATATTAGGATCTATATTCATAGGAAAATGGATGAGTATGATAACAATAATCTAGGAGATTTGAGGATAAATGAGTTAATTGGAGATGACTTTACCCTAAAACATGAATACAAAAACTATTTGTGAAGAAACTAAATATATGGAAATGGTTTCTAAATTTCTCCCATGAGGACAAGTGGGTTAGAGTGGCACTCAACAAAATTGATGATAAATTTATTTGGACTAACATGCTTGACATGATAACAAAGGAAGTAATAAGAGGGGTTATAGGTCTATGATCCACTGGACCTATTCCCATGTTGAAATCTTTCAATAATGAAGTGTTTATGGAACTTATAGGTGCAACTTATGACAAGAGAGCTCTAACTATTAACACAATTAGAAACCTAGCTATGAGATATGCTGCAACGATAATTGTTTACAAGACCTATTTTACAAATAGGGAAAATTTAGTGTCTTCCACTATAACTAATGTGGCATATGAGATGGTTGAAAAGGGTGTGCACTATGATCTTTGTGAGTGGCTAAGGAAATTCATGGAAAAATTGAACTAGACCAAAGAAAAGAATATGCATTTAAATATGGTACTTTGGTTGTATGTTTTCTATTTTATTTCTTGAAGGAGCTTCTCAAAACAAAAATTATAACCTAGTTTAAAGGAAGACTAGTAGAACATCAAATTTTAGACTTCATGAAGGTTCTTGGTGACATAAATGCTCAGGATGAGGCTCTTATAGCCCTCTTTTCAGTTTTCTAGAAGAAAATGCAAGACAGAGATAGAATCCCAAGAAATATGGTAAAGAAATATGAGAATGACATCACATTTTTTGTGTCAATAGACCAATGCATCATGGAAGTAGTAGAAACATGGTCTATGTGGATCCCTAAATTGGGATATGAAGTAACTAAAAAAGATGTTGTTGGTTTAGCTTATGTTTTACTAAAGAGTCCTAAGAACACATCAAATGAAAGATATGGAACATATGTAGAGAAATACATGGAGGTCCATAAAGAAAAAAAGGAACAAATAATTTAGAAGATTAGGAAAATGGTGGAAGATATTACAAAGGAAATGGGCATCTCTAGGGAGAAAATGCAACATGAAAGGGAGAAAGCTAAAGGAGAATCAAGTGGTATAGGAGGATATAACTTAAGAAGATAAGGTAGAACAACTACTACTCCCACCTCTATCCAAAAGTCCTTTGATATTATTCCCTCTACTAGAAAGAAAAGGAAAATCACTGCTAGTCCTCCAATAAGGGATAAATCCCTTTTGGTAGTGGAAAATACAAGTGAGAAGAAGAGCACCACTACTACACCATCTATTTCCCTTGCCAAGAGAAGAGTAAATAAAAAGGAAATGAGAGAGAAGAATATAAGTGTCAATGTAGAAGAAGAAGAGGAAATGGAAGAAGGACCATAGTTGGTTTGAAGAAGGAGAAGTGGTGCTTCATAAGGTGAAGCCAGTGTGAAAGAAGAAGATTTGACATTGTTGATACTGATAGTGAAGAGGAGATTGAAGAAGAAAAGAAGAAATTTTTAGTGCATATGAGGGAAAGGAAGAAAGAGGCCATGAAGAAGGATTCTCCAAAGAAGAATAAAGGAAAAGAAACAAGTTAGAAGAAGACTCTAGATGAAAGAAAAGATCAAGGACAATTAGAACCGGTAAGACCTCATTCTCCTATAAAATTAGAGGCATTGTTTAATAGTATTTTACAAAATGAGATGTTAGGAGAGATCGTAGCTCTCTATAAAGATGAAAATGAGGTGGATAAGGCCACCATAATTAAATTCATTATCAAATACATTGTTTCTCTTCAGGTGGATATGAGGAATATGAAGAAACATATTCCTGAAGACTTATGGAATGTTTTGTTAGAAAGAAGGAAAGAAGTTGTAGAAGAAGATGTAAGGCTTAAGGAAGAAGTATTAGAAAGAATAAGTATTCCTCTCTCTGAGGATGAAAAGCTACTTTAGCCACTATATTCAGCAAGGAGCTTAGGAAAAATAAAAGGGTGACAACCCTTATGGGAAAAGGTCAAAGTGATCTTGAAAGAACAAAAAAGGAAAGCATTGAAAAATAAAAATATATAGCATAGAAACTAGGAATGATACTAGAGATTAGGAAAGAAGTGAATGTGGATACCCCTGCCCTAGAATTGCACATTAAAGATGATATATAGATATATGATTCTCAACATGAGAATGATTCAAATGAAGAAGCTGCACAGGACGAAACACCTCCAAATGTGGTGGACATGACAAAAAAGTAATGTGGAGGAAGCAATGATTAGAGAAGACATTGCAAAGGAAAACATCACTCTTCCTCTAGTATAAGAAGAAAACACTCCTCTAGTTAACATAGAAAGCCTTGCTAAGGAAGAAAACAAGGATGATGACAATAAGAATGTTGGTGCAGAGAAAGAACATGTAAAGGAAGGTGAAGATAGGAATAAGGATGCATCTAGAGATACACAAACAAAAAGAGAAAATCCAAAAAACTCCAAAAATACTGAGGAAGAGGACCTAAATGGAAAGGCTATAAAGATAACAAATCCTTTTGGTGAATTCTCTGACTCCTCTAGAGATTCCTTAAAGAATCTATGGAGTATGCAGCCCAAGTTCCAACTTATTGTGTCATCACAACTATTGTAATTATCAACGCAACATGGAAGTGTAGACCTATTGAACATCAAAAATACTAATAGGGGGTGAATTAGTATTTCATGAAACCATTTACATAAAATCCATATAACCATTATCACAATTCTAACTAAATTAACATGATAGAACATAGAAACAAATCAAAGCAACTACACACATGAACACCATGATTTTTACATGGAAACCCCAAAGAGGGAAAAACCACGGTGAGGGATAACTCATAATATATTATATATAGATACAAAATATTATGTGGCTCACTCCCAAGACTCATTGTCCTTAAAAAGGATCATTTCTTGAATACAAAAGATGACTGACCGCCAAGATACAAAGATAGTGTCTCACTGCCAAGAGATTGAACTGATAGGATACACCTTCAATGTGTAGGGTTTAGTTCCAATGAAGCTAAAAATATGAATTACTACCTCACACAATAGTCACTCAAAAAACTTGTACTGATCCATGATTGATAAAGAATTTACACTTGAACCTTTCTTCCACACAATTTTCTTTTCCACACTTTCTTCTCCTTCTTCGCTCTCTCATCTCATACCTCAAAACATCTTATATATACACAAGTGTATCTTAATCATCAATTAGGTTTGTCTAATTAGATGAAAGAAAAATAATCATAACTCTCTTTGTCAGCACCATAAAATATTTGATCCATGTAATGCATTGTACCAAGTCGACTAGCATCCATAAAACACAACTAGTCTCCATAATATATTGCATAAAGTGAGTTGGCCAAGACTAGAACCCAATTCTCCAAACCAACAAATAATCCTCAAAGAAAACACCTTTTTAATCTGAGAACACATTAATTTCCCATCATACCACCAACATACAGACTATCAACCAAAACACAACATAAGAATATTCACCTTAATAAAATGCAAAGTCTCCCACACAGTATGCCAAGCAAGGAACAACAATAGAATATAGAGTTGAACTATGTCAAAGATAAATTTTTTCTCACAACCAAAAATGTCTCAAGATCTAGGATATAGCTATCTAAATGAGTTAGGATATCATGGTTAAGAGATTAGAGTCATATAAGATCTTGCAGTGAATTTCAGACTCAGATACCAACACACCTATCCATCACAAAAGGGAATTACTGGAAAAGAGAAACTTCTAGTAAACAAAGTATACTTCTCACAGAGTTATCACCAAGTAGATATCATCATGTTGACATCAACGACAACATCAAAGAAACCAACACAAACCATCCACAATTCATGCTCATGTTGCAAGGCCCAACAATCTCCCCCTTTGGCATTGATGGAAACATGCATGACAAAAACATTTTCTAACTACAAATGAATACACTAAATACTTTGAATACTCCCCTATCAAAAATGTTCTTCAAAAAAATGCTTTTTCTTTCTCTCTATCTCTACATATCTCTATCTCTCACCCTTTGACATCAATGACAAAGGATGGGTGGTCCAAAATATTTGCATATATCAAAATGTAGCCAAAAAGATATGAACAAAAAATTGAATTAACCTGAAGAAGAACCTCTGAGACTCTCTAGGATGACCTTCCATGACTCCTTTCCTTCTTCCCATGAATCTTTTGCACTTATAAGAGTCTAATGAAATAGCTCAAGTTTAATTAAGGACTCTGTACCATCTACTAGAGTATTGGGATAAAGATTAATCTCTAATAATTCACCAATACAACCAAGAGCACTAGAAAAAGAAGTGATCCTAAGTTTAATCATGTTTGTAAGTGCCACAAACTTCTTAATAAATTTTGTCCTTTGATCCTATAGAAAAAATATTTTTTCCTAAAGTTGCACAATGTAGGACCACGTCTAATTATCTCTATCTTCTACTAACCTGTATGTATCTTCTTGAGTGCACATCCAGTATTCACTCATCCTTATCTCATTTCTTATGTTTAGTCTACTGTTAGACCAATTTAGGGGAAAAAAAAAGTAGTTTGTGCACCTCTTCTTCATAACCTTGTACACTCTCCAATTCCTTCATCACTTGACTATGTGCATTTGCACATTTTTGTTTGATATCCTCCAAAGTTCCTTCATCAAATCTATCTTTAGTAGGTACTTCAAGTTTGGAGATGTAGGCCTTCAAAGAATCAATCATGCCTCTAAGATTCTCCACAACAGAAATAGATGAATCAAAATTAGCACTAGGAATAACCTTCTACAATTCTTCCAAAGCTTTCGAAATATTTATCCTTTCATGCTCATGCTCAAACTCACTTCCTTCTACAACTTCTTTCTTAACAACACTCTTCCTTTTCTTCCTTGTTTTGGTCGCGCTACTAGAGGTACCCTCTACATTGAGATTCTTAGGGTTTTCCAAAAGAATTTTAGCATAATTATCAACTTCATCTTCTGAAACTTCATAGTCTAATTTAGAAATCCATACCAACCTTGATTCAACTACTTCCATGTGACATAAATCTATAGACATAAGAAAATTGATGCTTCTAGAGTACCTTTCAACAACATTTAATAGAATCCTAAACTTTCTATTCATCCTCATCTAAAATGTTCCAAAAAATGCAGCAAGGGCAGTCTCTTGTGCATCTGAACTACCAATATTTATCATGAAATTATTGATTTGATGGGAAATAGGCTCTATATTTTACCATGCTATCCTTCCTATTACCGGTAACTCTCTCAAAAAGTAAAAGTGTAGAAAAACAACAAGATTGCCATACTGGAATATATTCTTCTTACTCTTCTTGATTTCCTTTAAATTCTTCAAAAGATGTATATGAAGTAATTCACATAAGTCTTAATCCATACCTCTTTTAACCATATCAACAACAATATGTAGAACAATAGTAGAAACTGTGAGGTCATTGTTAGGGATACAAACTTAGTGACTGATGACCATAGTAACATACCTTATTACCTATCACCAAAAAGTGTATACTTTCCTTGATAATGGGAATAATTGATGAAAAATTGGAATTAATGAGGCCTTGATTTAGTGTTGTGGTGTGTTTTACACATCCACATTATTTCTTGGACCTTATAAACTAAATAAAATGCATTTAATGATGTCTTGTGAAGGTGTTGAAAAGTGTTGTAAATGACTTTCACACTTCTCTAGACTTAATGGACCTAATTCAATATTATAAAATATATTTAAATGCATCTTCACATCAATCTAGAAGACTTGTAAAATAAACTTAGTGTTAATCTAGTGTTGTAATGTGTCTTACACATTCACATTGCATGTTGTGCCTTTGTGCCTTCCTACGCTAAGTGGACCTTATTTTAGTGTTGTAAAGTGTATTTAATCACACTTTCACATTGAATTTTGTGTCCCAAGCCCTAATTGACCTTTACATCATCATTAATAGGCCCCTATAGCCCCATATTCTGCATCCTAAGGCATAATTTGATCAAATACCTAATAAAATCATCATATAAACCTAATTTATGCATTCCCCAACAATCCAACTGTCAAAAGGGATCCTTTGGGACTAAGTCACCCATTTGTGTGAATGAGTGCCTACCAGGTGGGGCTAATTTTCCCAACATGGCAACTTAGTCCAATTTGGCCTATTTTCAAGGTTTGAGTTAGAAATTTTGGATTTTAAGTTTATTCTTCCTTCATGTTGGCCTTAGGGATCAAATTAATGGGAAAATAAGCTAAATTTACTATAAATACAAGTCTCTAAACCATAATTCATAATCATCTTAATTCATTCATCATTTATCTTCTCTCTCAAGTCAAACAAGTTATGGTTTTAGCATTCTAAGACATCAAGATAACATTTTTCAGACTTTCAATGGCATATTCTTCATCTTTTATAGTAGAAATTCAAGATAAATCTTCATGGAAAGTATCTGACTCTATTGTTTCATGCTTCATTACTTTCTTTATTCATTTTGGTTTAATTATCTAAAAACGGGTTTGACCAAGGCAAACCCCCATGCCCTAACATTCACCATGTCTTTCTATGTCCTTGTGTGTTTGCAAATTTAGGTATCCTAAAGACTTGGAAATTATTGAAGATTAGGTTGAAGACTCATTGAATACATCTCCTTGTTTGCAAAGACAAAATATCAACAAAAAGTCACTTTCAGGCCCAAAAATTAGAGTTTCAGAAGCAAACACCTATCAAGAACTGAAGTGCAGACTGAGGGATTTCATTTCCCCTTTCAAATTTTTAGAAATACAAAAGTGGAATAATTTTCCATTAATGGAAAATTAGTCCCACTGTACATGCCTTTTAGTGATTTTTCAAATTAAGACACCCATTTGGCCGAAATAGGCTCTGGAGCAGTTTTTCCATATCTGGGACTAAGTTGCCCAGATTGGCACAAGTGGCCCAATTATCTTCTACAATAATTTTTTTAGGATTCTAGACCTTCATATCATCCTTGTTCAACCTCCAAGTTCACACATTTTGTTTCATAGCTTTCTATCTAGTTTTCTTTGCATTTCTAGGTCATTTATCATATGTTTTCATATCACAATGTGTTTTCAACCATCCTACATTTCAATAGTTTTGTATTAATAAATCATATCTCTTATTATTTTAGTGTATTTAAACATTGCATCTAGGCATATTGCATCCATTTTACATTAATCATGAGTGTAGAGATTGTCCATTTTGGACCATCTCTCTCCTTTTAGGTGAAAACCTTAGAAGTGTTAGAGAACCCTTGGATACCAAAATCGATGTCCACATTACCAGATCAACAATTGATCTCAAATCAATCTCTTTCCCTTCAATATTTGCACCGGTAACCTTAATTATCTCTTCCTCATCCACAACCTTTTGTTTGGGAATTGGTCTAGAGGAACACAAACTAGTTACAACTCTGATAGCTTCTCTAGTAATCAAATGTGTCTCATCAAGCCACAAAGATTCATCATGAATTCTTCTTAAAACTATTTGAATATAATTCTTTTCAAATTCAAACAAAGGGAATTTCCTCTAAACATCTTACTTTTTCTCAACTAACACTATGTAGGCATCATGGTTCTCTTCCAATTCACTTTCCCATAGAATGCTCAATTGAATTCATGAAATTTTTTTTATCTTACAATAAACAAATGCATAGATATCCTCTATGGAAAACACTCTCGGAGGGATGTGAGAGAATGCACCAACATACACTTCTGATAGATTCTTCAAATATCTTCTCAAATTGACTTGCACTTTATCCACACTATTCACAATCTTTGAATTATTCATAACAATAAAAGTGAAAGATTATGCAGACAAGAATACCTCTGTAAATGCCAACAAGAACTGTATAAATATCCTACTTCTAGAGCTAACTTTGAATCCACTTGTTCTTTTCTTCAAACCTTGAAACTTTGAATTTCTCTCTAAGATTCCTTTGCATGCTTCTCTAAATTTACATAAACATCTTGAACTATCTAAATTTATTCTTTCCATTCCAAATGATTTTGCAATAAATACTTCAATCTGCAAGTAGATTACCTCAAAAATTGTGTACGCCTCCATTCTTTCAAATTTTGTAGAATTTATCCTTCACACATGCGATTGAGAAAAATTCATTAATTTTCTTACCACATTAAATATAATTTTGTCATGATGTGACAAAAGTATCAATGATGGGTTTCACTAGATTTTCTAATAATTGCTTCCCCTTAGCCACTACTTTACTTAGAAATTGATAGGAGTATTTGCACCAGATGTTAGCATAGATAAGACTAATGATTCAACTTGTATTCCTTCCTTTCTCCAAATACTTTTCATTTCCTATCTTTCTTCTTTTGGATCAATGATTTGATCATGCTTCTTCACTAGATAATTATTTTTTCTTCATCTATAGTTATTACTAGGGTGTTTTGGATCATTGCACTTACAACAAACAACATTCTTCTTTTTGTTCTCTTTTATTCAACTTATCTTCACACCGATTAACTTTACATTAAATATTCTTGCACTTAATAGATTTTTTAGAGAATGATACAAAATCATTCATTTTTCTTTTGCATTCCTTTGCCTTATGACCAAATTTCTTGTAGAAATTTAGCATCATGTCATTTGACAGGAGTTCTTCTAGAATTATTTCTTAGATCCTTTATTTGTCCCTTTTTCACTGAGTCTTCTTATCAATAGATTGCTTCACTTTAGAACTTTGACCTTCCTCAAACCCTAAACCACTCTTATTCATTTCCGATCTCTGAGAATTAATCAATTCATCAAGCATTGGCAAGCTTATCTTAAATCTATCTTCAAAACTTCTTTCCTTTTCCAAATTAGATCTCAAGACTTTTGCTTCTTCCTCAAGCCTTATGCATTCATCCATCTTCCTTTGAATTTCATTTTTCTAGTATTCTTCAATTCTTTTCTTTTCATCCAATTGTTGTAGTAGGCTGGAGACAGTTTCATCTACTTTAGCCAATAGATCGCATGCTTCAACACTTTTACTTTGTAGCTTTTCCATATACTCATTCACTTTCATCAACTTGTTCTTCAGATCTTCTATTTATTTTGAGCATCCAATAGAGACCACTTCTGGAGGAAAATATTTATTATATTAAAATTCTAAGACCTTCAATCCATACTTCATGCTCATGTTGCAAGGCCCAACCAGACCTATATCAAATATCTGCCATCCACAAGCTACAACTAGGAGATATGTTCATGCATCTGTAAGAAAGGAGATTAATGAGACACAGTAGAGAAGTGGAGAATTGATGGAGGAAGTGATGAAGGCATTACAAGAGGCCATACCCAGTGCAAATATAGATACATCACTATCTGGTATGGAGAAATTGAAACTACTAATTGATTCCTTTAAGGTATATTCCTCTAGAATGAAATAAAAAGTAGAGAAAGAGGTTGATAAAAGAATAAATGATAAAAAAATGATAGAAATAATTGAGAAATGTTCTCTAGCATATAAAAAGTTTTTAGAATTGATGAATGAATTTGAAGGGTGTGTTGATGAGGAAAAGGCTCTATATCAATATAGCTTGAAATGGCTTAGAGCCACATAGAGAATAAGAAAGGAGATGGAATTTATTGAGTCTCAAATTAATACTACCTCAAGTTCCTATGATCCAATGGTTGGCCTAACTAGAGAAACAAGGAATGTGATAGAAGACATGCATAAGAAATCCTTTCAATTAAAAGCCTAGAAAGAACACATCATCTTGTAGTTGAGAGAAATAAGGGACTTGGTCAATCCCAAATTTATACTTGTTTCAAAATATCTTTTGAGTGTGGACAAAGCCAAGCAAATGAATCTGATACTTGACACTCAGAAAGAGTGAGAAGAATTATTATTGGATTTTGAAACAGAGTGTAGATTGCTTGTGGAGGCTAAGAGAGAATGGATATTAGGTAGGAAAGCATGGTAGGTCCATGTGCAAAATTTGCAAGTGTCAATAACCTTTGGTTGGCATATTTCTCACTTTTTCTTTTAGTATTTAAGTTTAATTTTTTTGTACATATGCAGATTATATAGTGTTTTTTTTAGTATAATTTTTGGTTTTTTTCTTTGGTACATGACTCAGGGGGATTCAATCCATTCTTTTAAGTTTGTATGTATGCACATATTTCTCAAGGGGAGTTTTGGTGCAAGTTATAATAGTTGTATAGGCACCCTTTTCCCTTGATGTCAAAGGGGGAGAATGGTGTGGAGATATTTTGGAGATTTTTGGCATGTTGTCATCAATGAAAAAGGGGGAGATTGTTGAAAGAATGAGAAGTGTTTTCATTGATAATGTTGTTGGCAAAATGAACATTACAACGTTTTCATTAATGTCAAAATTGAACATTATGTGAAGATTTTGGTTCTAGATCATTTTGATTAGTTCTAATAGGTTTTCGAGTTGTTAAGGGGGATAATTTTGCAAGAAGGGTTGATTTAGAAAAATAAGTTGTGTTGAAAATTGACTAAGTGCCAATACTAATTATTCAGTGTAATAGTGCATCAATTTTTGGGTCCACACTACTCCACAAATAAAGTATTCACTCTACACTTCTAAAATTATTTTGTTGGATGTTAGAAGTATCTAATTCTATTTTTTCATCATGTTTTGGCTACTAGATTGTAATATGTGAGTAACAAAAGTTCGCCTAGAAAATTATAGTTATTCTCTATATAGTGCATTTGTGTGGGAGAGTCTACACATCTTCGTAGACAATTTTTTGGCTTTATAGATTTAAGGAGATGTTGGCAGATGGCTTTTGTGTAGGAATTCTAGTTGGCATCAATTTTTGAGGTCCACATGTCTGCATGTGGATACATGGTGAAGGATGTTATTATTAGTTCTTATTTCATGTTGACCTAACAACTTTTAAGGTATGCAAAGAATAAATAAGTGTTTTACTCTTATGTGGGATCTATTATAGGTCCATTTTGGCCTATTTCAAGTTATTTTGAGGATTAAATCTTGGTGCAAGATATGTATGAAAGTTTTGGAGCTGACAAGTTACATTTTGGGTGTTACATCTAATTAGGCCAACCTAATTAATGTTAGAGTTGATGTGGATATATATGTTAGACCTTTTTGGTGTTTTTAAGTATGGAATGCACATATGATGTGTGATGTGAAGATCCTACATGTGAATATTATTAGAGCAATGTGAATTCAAGTTGTGAATGTTGAGTAGAAGATTGAAGTGATGCAAATGTAGAGGAAAGTAGAGTGTTAGATCTAATTCAAATGAAGTTTGTAAAGTTAGTTTATTAAGCTTCATTGGAACTATATTTCATGCATATGATAGATGTAATTGTAACAATTCAAAATAGGTTGTGAGTCACCATCTCTCTTCTAAAATTTTCTTTGTGGGTAGTGAGTCCACTTGGATAGTGAGTCCACCTGCAGTGAGCATTTCTGTAAATACTATAATCAGTTATAATATATTGTGCGCTAACCCCACCATGGTTTTTCCCATTTTAGGTTTTCCACATAAAAATCTTGGTGTTCATGTGTTATGTGGTGTTGTTAATGTTTCATGCTTTCTTTCTTTATTATAGTTGAATATGCTTTGGTGATTAGGTGTTGAATTTTTGAATTTTTTAAGAGAATAATGATTCATCCCTCCTCCACCATCCTCTCAATATTTTGGGTGCTCAACAAAAAGATAGGCTGGGAGGTGGAGCTGGCCAAGTTCGCTAGTTGATTTTACATATGTCCCATGTTTTGTAAAAGAGCATTAAGGATAGGATCAACAAATGAGGTATGACTAGTGGAGCCACCAACATAACTAACAACACCCACATCGGTAGAGCCCCTTGCTCTAGCACTAATAGAGGCACTGGTACCAATGCTAAAAGAGGTGCTAGGACCAACACTAATAGAGGCACTGACACTAGCACTAGAAATAGGGATGCTTTGAACTTCAAGTGTAAATAACTAAAGCCCAAAGGTACCTTATTTACCTTGATAGTATGAATCTTCTTAGGTATGGTGTTTGATTTTATAAAAGGACTAACATCAATCATGCACATAGACACCCTAGGGATTAGTATTTACAGCTATCTTCTAGCGATCTCTGATCCCAGTTCTTGGGTAGCTCTCAAGGTAGAGGTGTAAGAGGGGCCATGGGTCTCTACAATGTTGGAAATACCACAAAGAATTGCTAAGCCTCTTTGATCTTTAGTTAAAAAATATTTTATATTTTCAACCATGGGATCCACTTAGGCAAAAGCATTATCTCCTACCAAGAATCTTGCAAGTTGTGTGAATCTCAACTTCAAGGAGTAAATCTACTCTGCAAGGACCCTGAGAGCAATTTCATCTTCCAAAGAGGAGGAAGAGGTCAAGGGTGAGGAAACAAGGTTAGGAACATGAATTTTAGCTTAATTGAAAGGAGGAGTGTATTCCACAGAGAGCCCTATAGTGAACTCATCAAAATTAAGACAAGAATGGGTAGGATTGAACCTCCTAGATCCCATGTCTAAATTTTGATAACTTCAAAAAAGTGGTTGAAGGTAGTTTATTGTATCATAAAGATGATGAAGAGCATCATAAAACACTATCAACTATGCATCCTAACCACTTGAGAAGATTTAATTGAAATAAGGATGAAGAGAGAAGGATGGTTCATGTAAGGTCAACCAAAATGTGGAGGGTATTTTTTACTCTCAAGTCTCAAAACAAATAGGTTCCAAAGGGAGTGAATGGCCCTCAGTCACCTTAATGATGAAGCTCAAAAGATGAGGTGACAAATGAAGGAAAATCTAGAGTATGTTTTTGGGTTTTTAGGATGGAGGACTTAAAAAACTAAGTTAATGAACCACATAGGTCTTAGGAAATAGAGTGAAAAACTCTTGGCCAAAGGATTTCAGGGTGGGAGATAGATTACAACACGATGTCTTATCATCTTAGGGATGCATTGGCATCTCATACAGATAGAGAGTAGAATTTGTAACCAAAAATATTTGGGACTTACTAGCAACTCGAATGCTAGAATCTGATAGTTTTAACAAAAAAAAATCCTATAAATGCATGGAAAGCAATCAAGTACAACAAGAAGAATACTTTAAATGAAGGATAAATCAACTATAAGTGAAATGGAAAATGGAAGGAAAAGATAATCAACTCATGATAGGTCAAGCCTCCCACAAGCTCCTCACAAACGAGATCCTACACACACAGAGATGAGAAAACATTGGGGCTGCTTTTTGGGGTGTGCCTTAGTCAAACCCCACTTTGGTGATTCCACTTCCATGAACAACCATATAGACCATAATATAGAAATAATGATAAAGAAAGCACTAGAAAAGATGTATAGAAATGCGAAGACAATCAATATGCTAACTATAAAGATGATAATGCAATGAAATAAATATTACCCTTCCTTCTATGAGCTTGGGGAAGTCAAATGGAAGGATAATAGATTCGAGGAAACAAAGTGATTGGGAAAGAGTGATGTAGAGCTTGAAACTTGCAAGATCAGTGGTACAGAGAGAATGGGAGTGCTACCACTAGTATAGAAACAACAATATGTGATTGAAAAAACTACTAAAAGCTACTTATAAATCACTAAACATGGTCCCATGACCAATAGTAGTTTATTGCTAGTCATTTATAATGTGACTAAATTGATGACTAAACCATTTTTAGTCATTCAGTTGATCAATTTGGTTGTTAATTTAGTCACCTAATTGATTGATTTAGTCATCTCAGTGATCAAATTGCACATTAATTTAGTCATCTGATTGATCAATTTGGTCATTAATGTAGTCATTAATTTGACTGATTTGGCAGTGTCTAATTTAGTTGTTAGTTTAGTCATTGATTGATGTTAACTGGCCACTTATTTAGTCATTTTTATTACTGATTTCCATCCATTGGTAGTGTATTTAGTCATTAATTTTCATCATAAATTTGATCAATTTGGTAGTTTATTTAATTGTTTTTGTTCACTGATTTCTATCAATTGGTAGTATATTTAGTCAATTGGTTGTTGATTTAATTGTTTTTGTTCAGTGCTTTCTGCCTATAAGTGTTGGGAATGAGACAATGCTTTAATTGAGGTTTAAACATATAAAAAAATAGAAAAACATAATCAAACATTCATTTGTGCATAATGAAATGACTGTTAAGAAGGAAAAATACTAAAATTTTATTGAGAAAACGTGTTCTTACAGTAGATACAAGACATAAATGTGTCTTTGCTTTGAAAAATCTATTGTTACAAAGTGTGTTTCTCAGCGTTATGACTGAGAAAACTGAGTTACAATTCCTTTTTTTTAGTTATGCAAGATATTACAATTTTTATGGCAATTCTATGTTGCAACTTATTTGTAATTGCACATACATGTATGTTGCACTCTTTGTAACTTTTCCTCTTCTCTACACCTCTTTATCTGCTCTACATTTACTTCTTTTTTGCACCCCTATTCTCTACGTCTATTGCTTACACAACAACATATCCCATCTTCTTTAATGCACCAGTTTGAATGAGAGGAACCCAAACAAAAAGAGAAAAACATTATCGAGGGGTTTTAAATTATAGTTGTAGTGAGATAGAACATTATCTTTTCTACTCATAGAATGTACACCTAAATCAGATTTTCTAGTTTTTGTTTGGGTTCAACTTATTTAGGCTCAATACATTCTTTGTTTGCAACTTCACTCTCCACTATTTGTTGCTGCTAACCCTTATTTTTCTCTTTTGCACTTACGGCTAACACTCTATGATTTTAATCAAATATTTTAGTGGCCACCATGTGAAGGTCCCTTGTTTCTCTTTCAGACAGAAAAATCCATCTATTTTTTCTAGATGAGGAAGGGGTATGTTACTTGAGACCTATAAAATACATACATTTTCATCTCCTGTTCCTTTCAATTTGATTCCATGAACAATAGATAGTGAGTGAATCTTCCTAATGCCTACAATAGCACCATAATGTGGATCAAACACCTCAACTGTATCCCCTTCTTGGAGTTTATCAATAAATGTCTACAAAAACAAAAAAAATACACATTATATTGAGACATAAAACACACATTATATTGTTTTTGACAATTGTATGTAATGTCTTATGTCTTGGAACAAATCAATTTTTGTATGTGCTTTTATAAAAAACTTTATTACAACTAAGCTCTAAGCTTCCATATGTAAGTTATATGTTCTCCCTTAATTCCATAATCTATGTATACTAGCTAATTACACTTCACTACTATTCTAACCAGCTTCTATCAAATAGGTAATGATTATCCTTATTTACATAATAGAACAACCATTACTCACTTGAATGGTACTTGCATGTGGTTTCATAGCACTCACCTCAAGTTCAACACAACAACCACTATGAATATCATGTGCATGCTCATCAAGTTCATCATCATAACCACTATCCATGTCAGTGCAGACATTAAGTTGTACAACTTTGTAGAGATTTCTATTGGAAAGGCCTTTTTCTTTTTGTCCTTCCTTCATATAACTTATATGCATCATGTGGTTTAATCATCATGCAAAAAATAATCTAATTCAAGTAAAGAATGGGAAAAGCTATAATTTTTTTTTTCCAAAAGAACATTTTAAGCATGAAGAATGACAAAACATTGGGATAATAATTGAAAACTATTATATTAATTACCTTAACTTCAAGAAAACTAAGGCAAATGTGTTGTGCATTCTTGTCCACTTAATCACTATCAATATTGACAACTCTGTTGACACCATGAAGGTTTTTTTGTTTTCCTATTGCTTTGCATGTGGTTTAACCATCGTGCAAAAAAATACACAAAGAATTCAATAGTCAAGTAAAGAATGCAAGCTATAAATTTTTCCAAAATAACATTTTCTAGATCACTCCAACAATAAAGAAACTAGGTTGGATTCTCCTATGCTTAGATTTCAATAATCTACATATTAAGAGGAATTTGTATATATAACTACCAAACAAGAAGAAATGAGATCAATAGAGCCTCTTACCTCATTTGAATCCATGTATTTATGTTCATTCCATACAAAAACTATAAGGTTAATGACATGAACCAACTGCATAATTTGTTGAATGAGACCTAATATGCAACTCATTACCTTTTGGTACCATAGTTCATTTGAGTTGACATGATCTACAGAGGCTCCTATTGGGCATTGAATAGATGGATGTGAAATCTTTGTTAACAAACTAGATTTCAACTTCATCCTACTCTTAGATTTACTAGCATCTAGTGCTTCCATATAATTGACAATATCTTCTACACCTACTTCTCTATTACTATTTCCACCTAAAATACAATGTCAATTTCAACATATAGTTAGTTAATTAAAAAAAATGAAATAAATAACACAATGTAAATTGAACCAAAAATCCATACACTTACTTCACATTTTTCCATTTTTGCATGCAACCCACCTCAGCCAAATGTATATCCAACCCTCACATTATCTCTTGCTCTCTTGCCTCTTTTACTCTTTGACAAATATTCTTTGAAATGCATTCTTTCTCTCAATTCCTCCCACTCTTTGGGAGATAGACTGGAGTCGAGCCTCTCTTTCCCAACATGATTATTTTTCTTCAACTATATCTATAATTGTACATCAAAATTCTCATCCTTTGCTTGCAATATTTTCTAGAGATTTTTCCACTAGTAGTCTCAAAATCATTTTCCATTTTTTGTATAACATTTTCCATGGCCCATGGATCTTTCTATACAAAATTTGATTTGCAAATATATAAATGGGCCCTACATCTTATACCCAACTTGGTGACCCACTTTGCAACATTTGGCCCAATGGGGTCACCATCTCTTGATACCTCAAGCAATAATGGATTCTTTCCTTCTTTCCTTCTAATTTTATTTCTTTTGTATTCCTCTCTATAGATCTATACAAATCTTAACTCAATCTTTATCTTTTGTTAAAAGCATCCACATCTTCTATTAAATTACCACTACCAATATTTTTGGTTGATCCACTAGTTCCATCAAAAGTTCTAGATGCAACAGGTGCACTTTGAAGCATAGTAGATGTAAGCGGTCTCTCTTCATGAATTTCATTAATCAGAACTTCGTGCTCCTTGGCCACATCAAGTGTGGCATGAGTAGGTAGATCAGTACCAATCTCCATAGATTCCACATCATTAAATGCATCCTTTAATGTTGAAAAAAGCATTTGCACACCTAGTGTTCTTTTCCTTGATGTTTTTTAATAATCTCTCTTAGACTTAGTCCTAAGAGATCATCATAATGTTGCACATCACCATGTGCTATATCAAGTTGCACATCACCATGTGCTATATCAGGTTGCACATCACTGTCTGCTATATCAAGCTGCACATCACCATGTGCTATATTAGGTTGCACATCACCATGTGTTATAACAAGTTGCACATTATCACAAATATCATTATCACCAACTACATTTGTTGAATTACAAAAGTGTCAGTTGCTACGAGATGGCGAAACTATATCTTTTCTTTCCTTTTTTCTTTTCTCAGCATTTTCTTTGCACTTTTTTTGTTTCATATAAAACAAAAAAAATATCATATTATGTCATATATATAAAGCTCTCACCTATAAAATTTCATAAAACACTATTAAACAAATAATATACTACTTAGTGGATTTATAACTTTCCTTTTCAAACCAAGACTCAAAAAATATTCATTATTCTTTTCCACTTTTTCAGTACGCGTACACTCATATTCTTTCTTTGGAATTTTAGCATTATGATCACTATCATCTAATTTGCACCTTATAGTCCTTGTCTTCATTTCCTGAAGTCCAAATAAAAAATAATGTATAAATAAACAACTTGAATCAGTAAAATTTTATTGATTTCATAAGTTGATAACTGTTGACTTTCCAATCCACTGATAATTGCAAATGGAAACTTAAAATATAATTTAGTTTATAGATTAAAAAGAAATTGTAGTTGAAAACAAAGAAGATGTTTACAATTACAGGTATTAGAAAATTTTTCCTTAGGGATATATTCACAAGAGAAGAACTCATAAAAACATAACACAAGTAGGATGAAGGAAAAACATAGTCTAGTTCATCATGAGGTGTGTTAGAACCTTAAAAAATTTCCTAGTTCCATCATCACAATTAACCTTGAGCTCCATGACCTGAGCCTTGACCCTTATATTCCTTTTTATTTTTTATTGAACATATAAATTTTTTACGTCTAACTGACAATAAAAGACCTATACAAAGCCAAAAATTCATCATATAGATTTAAGCAAAAACATATCCAACTAAAAACATTCCAAATCCCTTAACAGTTTGTTACCATGATCCCTTAGTGGTAATTTGAACCCTTGGTAGGCTGGTGGTGTGTAACAGACAACATGAAGATATTTACCACCATACCATGAAAGTATTATGATGAGGATGTGGTTGGGTGGTATGAGAGAATTTAAATACATCAGAAACCTCCATATCACGAGAAGGAAAAATGAAGGGTGTGGTATAGTAGGGAATAACCTGCCATCTTTAAAAGCATCATAAACCACCATACCATGAGAAGGAAAATTGAAGGGTGTGGTATAGCAAGGAATAACTTTCCATCCCATGAGAAAGACCATAAAGGTATGCGGTAGGGTGGTATGAACCGCTATACAACAGAAGGATGTGACAAAGCATGTGATATGGCAGTAAGCCATATATGACCGTTAATGTAAATCATAGTACTGTGGGTTAAACAAGTCAAGCTTGCAATATAGAGGTAAGGATCCCACTACTCCACGATGAAATACAAAGAAGCATGTTGTATAGTGGTTTATACCCCTCTATCATGTGGTAGTTATAAAAAGTGGTGGAAATAAAGTGGCATTAAATGCATAAATCATATCAACCATCTGATCTTGTAAAATCAATGGTGCATGTTCAAACTTGAACTATGAGAAAAAAATTTGGCATAAGGTTGATATTAATGTTGACATGACTGAGCTCAAAAGCTATTAAACCAAGAATTTGACATTCTCTTTACACTCATTTGCAAAAAATATCATTTGGGGAGATAGGAGTTCGAGGAGGTTAAGCTCTAAAACCATCGCAGCTTGGGTAAGTACACAAAACTCTTGTGAATTAAGTTTTATGAGTACAAGGTTGTTTGGAATTATTCATTTCAGAAGTATAGTTGAAGTAAGATAGTTAAAAAATAAATTAAGTTTTACAAGTACAAGATTGTTTGGAATTTTTCATTTTAGAAGTATAGGAGAAGTAAGATAGTTAAACATCATGTTGCCCAAGAAGAAAGAACCTAAAACTAAAAAGGACATCATGCTGCCCAAGAAGAATGAACCTAAGATTAAAAAAGGAATAATCAAAGGTTAAAAATAGGTCCTTACAATAGTCTATCATGGATATACTCCCTAAATCAATTGAGAGAGGATTTAAGAATTTTTTTAATGATGTGGATCATGGTTGTATAGATTCCCTTATCCCTATCTTTGGGTGTGAACTATTCTGGTACTTTTATGACAAAAGGGAGGGAAATATTTTGGTGTCAAATCCATAGGCATTAGATTTTTCTAAGTTAATTGTCTAAAATATTTTTTATAAATGTAGAGTTCATCAGAGTATTGGCTCAGAGTTATCATCTTGCTACTAGGCATGTGAGATTGCCAGATGGTTCGCCATTAGTTGTGTTGACTAAAGCGGCCATCATTGAATGTTTTGACCTAAACAAACAAGCCTTGAATAAAATTGATTTGCAAAGAAGTAAATAAGAATTTACTAGATTGAGGAAAACCCATAGAAGTGATGAAGTCCCCATTTACATGAAAAGGGGTGTGAACAATAGGGTGGTTCCTATATCCCCTTCTACTACTAAACCATTTGAACTCTTAGATTTCCAATTCTATTTCAAGAAAACCTACTTTTCTCTTTGTCAAATATGTAGAGAGGGATTTATACACTCTCAAAACCCACTCTAAAATTCTCACAACAATTTCTAAAACAGAAATTGGAACTTGCAAATTAAACTCCACAAATTGTTTACAAATGAAAATATTAAATTGCTCAATTTAAGAAATCTGATTACACATGAATTTCAATCATCTATGGACTGATATAAATCAATTAAATCCCTTACGAACATCAAATATGCAAATTAAATATCATTAAAAAAATATATATGCTCAACTATGTGGACTCCTGCAAAATATTCACCTTTTAGCACCTCAACTCCACATGCAACTCCTGTAGCTTATCCTCATGTCTTCAAAATTTCTTGACTTCAATAATATTCTAAAATCTATTTTTTCTCTTCATTATTCATCCCTCATTGCTAGATTAAACACCTAAAAAATCTTTCTTCTCTTCTCCTATTCCTCTTCTCTTTACAAGCTTATTTTCTACACTCTTTCTTGTGCAACTCTCAGGAGCAACCTACAAGTTCTTTCTCCAAAATTTCTAATATTGATTACTGCATCTTGAATCCATTAAATGATATATTTTATATATATTAAAATCTTTTTAAGATATCAAAATAGGCACCCCAAATCTGCTCTTTCATTTCCCTCCAATTATCTTTTGAAATTCTTTTGTTTGTGCTTAAAATTCATCATTAAATTCTTCCAAATATGGCACACAAAATTGTTACACCATATTCCATGACTTGTTGCTGTAAATTCCTCATAAAAATCAATAAAATCATGAAATAAGTCTTGATCATTCACCTTAAATTGAAAATTGAAGTTATTAATTGTTTTTTTCCAAATATCGCTAGCTTTTTCTTCCATTCTAGGCATGCAAATTGAAAGAATAGAATGCCAAATGCCACTTGCCACATTAAAAATTTTATAAGCATCCAAACTGAGAAAAATAATTAATTTTCAATTTATAATATGCCAATGGACCCCTTCAACCCTTGAAACATTTAAATTGTGCAACATAATAATTTTAAAATCACATAAAACACCTTATTTTCCTTTGATTTTCAATAAAAGCCAAGTCTTGATAAAATAAATATTTCATCCTTCCAAACTCTAGAAGATTCTCTTGAAGCCCCAACCTACACCAAAAATGCAAAAAATAAACAAGAAAATAAAATATTCATTTGGTGATTCAAGATTGTTTGTGAGCTCGGATGCTCCTACATTTGTCAAGTACTTGGGATAGATGCAGGAGAGTGAGTTCCAACTAGTTTAATGATGATGTCTATGAGGATCCAAAACCCTGAGATGAACATTGAATATGATTTTTCCTCATATCTTGAGAAAGAATTGCATGAATCATTTTTGCAAGTCAGGGAAAATAGAGCCCCCATAACATTTAGGAAATATTATTTGTTGTGCTGCCTGATATTATACCAGAATAAAGATAGATGGACTAAAAGGATGTGTTTGTGTCAGTTTGACAAGTAGGGGAATTTGCTGCCAGTGCAACTATGGTGTTATATATGGGACAATAGATGTAAGAATTCAAATTATGTGATATTCCATGATGACTTTGTGTATAGAATTATGAGAGTTCTTGGCAACCAACCACCTAGACTAAACACACTTGTGCTACAATTGTTAAGACCTTTGGCTTTAAAACCTAAGCAAGGAAATACTCATAACTTTGGTGATTGGTTTTTTCTACTAGATACCACAATAATTAGGATTTATGAATTCCTACAGGACCCACATATATTGCCAAAGTTTTTCCCCCTTCGATTAGCCTTTTTAGAGTTCATGTGGCAGATTATATGGATGGAAAATGATGTCATGAGTAAACAAAGGAAGGGTACATTTATACCCAACTTGATAACATGTTAAGAACTATCAGTGGGATCCAATACACTTGAAGAGTTGCAAAATTATCTAAAATCAAGTTACTCTTTATAGTCTAGAAAGGAAAGAGCTTTTGACCCTAAGGGTCACATGAATTTTGTAAGACACGCCATCCTTACCAAGGCTATGGTTACTCATTAGATTGATTGTGAAGAAGATGTAATTAGAAATTGTTTCACTTCTCAAGAGGTATATGAGAGGAGGAGAAAATGGGAAATTATGAAAAGGCTTGAAGAAGAAAGAAAGATGAAGCACAATGATTTCTTGGGTTATTTCATAGAGGAAGCAAATCCTATCAAGAGGATTGATATGATAATTGATAATTTTCATGAATTATTTAAGACTACAGCAGATACGGGGAGACTCTCCAAATTGTCTCCCAAAAGGCCAAGTGGTATTGTAATTACAGAACCAACTATGGATACTATTTTAGTATGTCATGCTTCTCCAGGATCACCTCCTAAACAACCACCTTCTGAAAAACAAAAGACACAAGAGATAGACCCACTTGTTTCCTATGAAATAAGTGAGGAGGTTGGAGATACAGAAGAAGAAGACAATGTGTTAAGACATTTCAAGGATGATTTTGAAGTGGACCAACCTATGCTTGAAACTAAAGCCCACAGACCTAAAGCTAGAACCGATATTGAGGTACAAGGAGAAAGAGAAATGCATGAGGATGACAAGGTAGTCGTAGTCACAAGTTCTTGGAAGGTGATGAATTTATCAAAACCCTTGAATTTAAAGACTTTTGGATTAAGATGAAAATGAGAGAGTTTGAAGCAAGGGTTGATATAAATAAGATGGGAGCTGAGGAATCCCAGCATGATTAGATAGTAGCCCAAACTTTTAATGAATTAAGGATTGATAATATTTATGTTAGCCCACATGAGGCTAAAGAGATGATTTTGAAAGCTAATATACTTATTGTCCCTAGTACAAAATTAAAGAATTTTTTTTACTTGATCAAGTGAGAACACAAGAGGACCCAATGTTGATTATTGAGTTTAACTTAGATGAAGGGGTAAGTAGCATAGGGTATAACCCTAAGATATAAACCTTGGCATTTTGGGCCAAACAAAATAGTACACAAAAACCAAGGTTACTAGATGTAGTGCAGGAAATGAAAGGGACAACTACGGTGAAAAAATTAAAGGATACATCTCCTCTAGAAGGTGCAACCATGACAATGCATTCAACTATGTTCACCCGAGCTATAGTTAAGGAGATGGAATCCAGATGGGGAGAGTACGAAAAGGAAAAAAAAATTTAAATGATGAATTCAATAAATTATTCATGGAAAATGTGAAGTTGAAGGAACAATTGAAAGGTGTAGGCCCCTCATAGAACAAGGAAAAAATGTTATACCAATATCCTTCTACTCCACCAATTCATATAGAAAGTTATTCTACTAAACAAGTGAGAATTCTTAGATAGGAGATTGAAGAGTTAAAGAAAGCCAAAAATGAGGGTAAGGAAGGAGTGAATAAGAAAATATGGAATGTTTTAGAGAAGGTCCTTGAGCATAGGATAAAGCTAATTATGGATAAGCTGGAAAGTGTGTATGATTGCTATAGCTCACTAACATAGGAAATTGATTAGATGAAAATATGTCTACCCATACTGCATCCCCATTTTAAGAACTGGCATCCCATACACCACACATTGGTAACCTTGTGCAAAATCATACAAAGTATTGAGGCTCCTACAACATTAAAACCTATAGAGTAGATGGCCAAAAAAATTATAGATGAATTCCAATATATGCTAGGAGAGGACCAAAAGATCAAAACAAGAATAGATTCATTTAATACTCTCAATCAGTGATTTGTGCCAAAACTATTGAAAAACGATAACCAATTGAAGGACCTAAATGAATAGAAGAGTGAATTTGGCTAGATTGTTCCACAATGCATCACTCACATACAAAAGGATGGTGAGTTGAGTCTTGATAGGTTTGACTTAATCATGGATGGAGTAATAGTGTTGGATGATAGATATTCTTAGTTTATCATGGATGGAAAGGTATTACTAGATAGCCAATGGAAGATTCACCTTGAAAATATATTGAAAATTCAAGAATACAAATGGCCACATGATTATATAGTGTACGAGTGGGAGTAGAGGTATATGGTTCCTCCCCAAAATAGTAGGCCTTGGGGTTGTTACAGTGGATGAACCACACATTTAGATACACTAATATGGAGAAAGTACCTTGAAAAAATCTTCAGTTATCATGGGTGCCTTATGGAGATTAATGAACTATGGTGTCACGAGTGATGTGGAATTCATTGGTTATCTACTTTCTCTATTTTATGTTTTAAGAAAAACTAATATTTAGTTTAGTTTATACGAAGATGCATGAATTTTGAAAGATGCCATATTTTGTAATAGCCTGAAGCTTGTTGCTTATTTTATAAAAGAGAAACCAAAACCGAATGTTGATATCATCATCATAGGCATTTATAGAAACATATATGAGGAGACATATGTTATATTGTAATATCTATTTGAAGAAATCAATGGACAAGAAGATTTAATTTGGTGCTCGAATTCTGGTCTTATTATTTGTTGATAATACTATATATGATTAGAATTTTTATGTATTTTAGGTTGGAATATAGGGGTATATCATGAATTGGTATCAATTATTTGTTCGTAATCATCCACATTATTGATTATATTGTATTTCAAATCTTTCAAACTCAAAGCATTAATTCACATTGCATAACTAATAACTAGATGCTAATAGATGAAAAAATTTCAATTGCAATATAGTTTTTAGAAACTCAACCTAAGCAGTTATGCAATTACTTCACATTGCATAACTAATAACTAGGAGCAGCTATCAATTGCATTTTCTTGTCATGGCATTCCATGAGACCACATTTCTTTGAGGAATTTTTTCAAATAGTTCACTTCCTTGTTTGTGCTACCATATTTTTCATACATATTGTCTACCAAAGCATTTTATCAAATAGTTCAATACCTTGTTTCTATTGCTAAAATCCTAAAAAAAGTGTTTTCTAACAACCTATGGATTCTTGGAAAAAATATATCAAAGCATAATAGTAAGCAATAACATAGTCAAGGCAGTGAACTGGTTGAAAAAATGCCTCAAAGAAATGTGTTCCAATAGTGATGGAATGCCATGAAAATCCATACAAATTTGCTTGTCATGGCATTCCATCACCATGAGATCACATTTCTTTGAGGAATTTTTCCAAAGTTCATTTCCTTGTCTATGCTACCCCATTTTTCATACATGTCTACCAAAATTTTTTATCAAACAATTCACTACCTTGTTGATATGGCTAGAAGCCTAAAAGGGTGATTTCAAACAAGCTATGGATGCTTGGAAAAAATCTATCAAAGCATAATAGTAAGCAACAAAATATTGTCTCATGTTTTTTTTTTTGGTGAAAAAATCAGTGTGATTTTATTTGCATTTTTTTATAGGTTTTAAATGCATTTTTTTTAGCAATTTTGCTATTTGAAATGGGGAAAAATATCTATGGTTAGTTTTGTGCATTTTTTAATTGTAGGATTCTCACAGTTAGTGAAAAAGGTAGTGTTCATGAAGGAATGGAAAATATGTATAGAGCCTTTGAATTATACCCATACTGTGCAATGTAATTGAATCATTTAGCAAACCATTTTTTCTTCACAGGGCAATATTTTCTTGTGGAATAGTTGACTGAGATAGATCTTGTTTCAACTGACCACCCTCTCATGAAAACTCGTTCATATTACAATATTACATGATCTTATCATAGTAAAGGTGATTATGACACCACTGATTGCTACTACATGGCATCAGTCAAGGAAATCCATAGGCCATAGGATTTTATGGATAGGTTCAATTGAAGTTGGGAGATCTTAAGAGATCTCTCTCAAATTTTGAAAAGGTTATGGAGGTTCACCCTAAGAACTATGAGAGCTTAAAAGTTTTAGGCCATATATATACTCAACAAGGGCGGATAGAGAAGGCTTCAAAAATTTTAAGAAACACAACTCGCATAGATCCACATGATGCCCATGCATTTATCAAGATGGGTGAGTTATTAATATTGATAGACCCCAATGCAGCCTTAGATTCACTTAAGATAGTAAAGTCTCTTCTGAAGAAGAGAAGAGAAGTACCCATTGAATTGTTAAAAAACTTTAGGGTTCTTCATTTTGAGTGTGATGAACTAGAGCTAGCTCAACAAACTTTTATTGAGGCATTAGGAAATAGAATTTGGGTGGAAGTCATAAATAAAATCCCTAGTGCCAATTCTGCAGTTCTTTTTGTGTGCTTAAAGGATGTGGAATTCTTCCATCAACTAGAAGAAGGTGGTGCTTCACTTGAGTTACCATGGAATAAATTCACAACACTATTTAATATTGCTAGGATGTTTGAACAACTACATGATACTGATAAATCAAATCTTTTATACAGGCCAAAATTGTTCAAGTTTCTTGATTATGTGGATGCATATATATGTCTTTCAACCATGGATTAGACTAGGAATGAGATCCAAATAATCTTAGAATTGATTGGGAATGCACTTAAGGTGGATGAAAACTCATTAAATTATTTATGTATGCTTGGAAACATGGAACTAAAACATATGACTATCTTAAAGCAAAAGAAACAACTAAAGTAGAACACTAACTTGTCTTGGATGATGAAACAAAATGAAAATTTGATGAGGAATGAAGGATTCATATGGAAAGGAGAAAGAAAGAGGAATAAATTTGGAAGGTGATGAAACAAGAGGATTAATTTGAACATGTGGAGAAATTATGAAAGAGTAAGCATAAGGATAGGGATGATGACGATGATGAGGTTGGTCAGTCTAAGAAGAAACAGAAGAACGGTAAGGACCACAAGGCTTATGATTCGTATATGGAGGAACCTAAATTTTCCATGGAATATGAGGAAAATAATATGAGTGATAAGGCACAATATGATGCAAAAAATTCCCAAGATCTTCTTGCAGCTATAGGTCTAGAAGACTCTAATGATGGTGAGACAAATTATCAAGTTTCAACAAAATCATGGAGACATGCATACTATGATTCTAAAGATGATGAACCATTTCAAAAAAAAAGTCCGATAGAATTTGATCCATATGATGATGATGTCTAGGCTTCCTAAGCTTTAACCAAACCTAGCACCTATTTTCCAAAATAAAAATCCCCAAGGCCCATGGGAAATTAATGATGAGCATTTGAGTTTCAACTTGGTTTCATTTCGAAAAGTGGACATTACATTGTATAAGATTTGTTAATAGAAGAATAATTTAATCCACCTATTTGGGACTATAAAATAAAAATAGATGAATTAATATATTTTCAATTAAAGGGTCTTTTAATCTAAAATCTGATAGAAAGATAAAGCATAATACATTGAAGGACACAAAAAATGTTCTAAAATAAAGACTAAAATAGGTTGCCCATAAGAAACAAGAAAGATAAAAAATGAAAAGATAACATACAAATGATTCATTTAAGGTTTTTGATAAGATCTCATTTAACTATTTCAAATGTGTTTGGAAGGGACAAAGCATATTTTATTGACTAAATTTTTGAGTTAGCTTATCCATCATCATTTTATGCATCATCTTCTCTTGGAATCTGTTTCTACAATGCATCAAGCCTATAATTGATTAGGGATGCACTTAAGGTGGAGAAAAACTCATCAAATGTTTTATGTATGCTTGAAAACATGAAACTAAAAATAGATGAATGGATTAAAGCAAAAGAAAAAATTAAATTAGCATGCCAAGTTGTCTTGGATAATGAAGTAAAATGAAAAGTTGATGAAGAACAAAGGATTTAGATGGAAAGGAGAAATCAAGAGGAATAACTTTGGATGGTGATGCAGCAAGAGGGGAAATTTGAATGTGTGAAGGAAGAGTAAGTGTAAGGACAAGGATAATGATGATGATGAGGCTAGTTAGTCTAAGAATAAACAAAAGAAGGATAAGGACCACAAGGCTTATGATTCTTATATGGAGTAACTTGATGTTTCCATGGAAGATGAGGAAAACTATATGAGTGAAAAGGGACAAGATGATGCAGAAAATTCCCAAGATCTTCTTGCAGTTGTAGATCTAGAAGACTCTAATGATGGCAAGAAAAATTATCTAGTTTCAACAAAATCATTAAGGAGACATGCATACTTTGATTCTAAAGATGATGAACAATTGCAGAAATAGAGTATGAGAGAAGATGATCCATCTGATGATGATGTCTAGGCTTCTTGAGCTTTAATCAAACCTAGCTCCTATTTTCCAAAACAAAAATCTCCAAGGCCCATGGGAAATTAATGATGTGTTGGAATCAAGGAACAATGAGAGGGGGGGTGAAGCAATGTTCTACAAAATTTAACTTTATTAATCTGATCTTTAAACCACTTATAACATTGAACCAAAAGTAAGATGCAAGAACAAAAAGTAATCAACCACAACACCATAACACAAGGATTTTTTTACAAGGAAACCCTATTAGGGGAAAAACCACAATGGAGGTCAATCCATAATATGAGTATACTCAAATATAAGTGTTTACAAAAGGAGAATGCACATGCATTCAGGAACACTGCTTAGAGCTCACTACTCAGATACAAAAGAAGACTCACTGTCTTACAAAAGCATTTGGATTACATCCAGAAGATTTGAATTGAGAGAATAGCTTCTGCTAATAATGCCTCATTTTAGTTCAAGTTAAGCACATAAATCTCATTCTTGACCTTTTGTCTAATTCTTCTCTTTTTCTCTGTCTACTTTAATTCATATCACAAATCTTTTTCTACATAAGTGAAACTATGCACAATCACTCTACAATGCTTCTAACTTTCACATCACATCACAACACACATCAACAAACCTCAAAATGATATTAGAAATTCCTTATATATTTCCGCAATTATGAATTACATCAACCATATGCTGACTTCAACAAAATACAAAATATTTACAAACTATCACTTCAATCCACAAATAATTTTCAATGCGCACCAACCAAAGTCAGCCACAACATAGTGAGGACCCAAAAAAATATCCTCAAACATAAAAACACTTAAAAAAAATTTCCTCGAAGATCCACAACATGCTACAATAATCAAGTCAACCTTCTTGCACTATTAAATAGAAAAGCAATCAACCAGATCTTCTAAATTGCACACCAATCGATACGAGGCTCTAAGATTCAAATATAATATGGTTCATACATTGAATATCTTCCTTGAGATCCATAACACAAAATGATAACATTAAATTTTCACATGAATTGATGAACACAATTCTGACAGATCCTTTGTTCCAACTTTGACAATTAACACAAAACTTCAATCTGGCTTCTAGTACGAACAAATATTTATGTGTGGGTCAAATCATTGACTAGGGCTTCCATCAATGACAACACCAAATGACTTGTGCAGTGTCTCTTTCCAAAAATCTCCCCCTTTTTCATTGATGGCAACACTTAGTGAAAAATGACTTAGTCTTGGATCAGTACCAACATGAATATACTGCCAAATTTCAAAACTTCTAAACACAACTCCCCCCAAGATGATTATGACATTTTTCACTGTCCCACTCTCCCCCTTTGAAATAAATGGCAAAGGTGGGAAATCCACATACCTAAAATCAAACAAAATTGTTATGAAAAAATTGCATATGTACAAACATGCTTCTACAACTTACATAAACTTGAATATGTCTACAAAATTACTCTTGAAAAAGCTACAACTAGTGTCCCAACCCTTTTTGAGACTCTCCAAAATAGTCATGGGACCACAGAATAGATGGGATTGCATCTCTATTGAATCAAGGTTTGTTGGATCATTGATAGCCATAGTGTCCTATAACTCCTTCAATGCACTAAGCATTGTCTCCATATTAGGACCAATTAGTCCTCCAAGCTCACATACTTTTTCAAAAAAAATTCCTTCTTCATGCTTCAAATTTTTTGATTTTGTCAAGCAGGGATATGACTTGACCTTCTTGCTTATTCACAAAAACAGCTAGAGGATAAAATGCTTGAGAAATATTTGCTAATTGTTTCTCATATTCCTTTATTTTCTTTTCAGTGTCCTCAATGAATTTTGACAATGATAAGCATGATTTGTAAATGTTTCCACCTTCAAATAAAGCACCTTGAATATTCTTTACATAGGTAGCTAACAAATATTTATCATTAGCGGTCATCCCCTTCAATCTATTGAACCTTTTAGCATCAAATTCCTTCTCAACCTTATCCATAGTAACTTTTCAAGTGACTCAAAGTGAGTACTTATAGAATTGAGAAGTTTCTTTAGCTAATTGGATGGAGAATTAGATGAATCCTTGACATATGTAGGCATGATCTTCTCCAAGATACCAAATGCAAGATTTAATAGCTCACTATCCTCAATGTGATATTTATAATTTCCTCCCTTGCCTTGGCCTAAGCAAATGATGCTACCTTCAGTTTCTCAATAGGAGATAGAGTGGCCAAGTTGATAGGACCTTTAACTAGTTCAAGATCAAAACTCCTCCTATTTCTCCTCCAAAAACTCCTTTACTGCCTTAGCAGTGTCTCTTGCTTCCACAGGAATCTCCTTCACTTCAGCCTTCTTTTCTTCAATCATTGATTCTTCCTTGGCTTCAGGAATCTCTACTTCTTCACTTGACATCTCTTTAGGAGCTTCATTCTCCATAGGTATTTCAACATCTTGCATGTCAAGAGGATTCAGAGTATCCTCAAATGTGTCTTCTTTTCCTTCTTCATTTACTGGACCAGATGGAGCATCTTCACTATGAGCTTCTTAGAAACAACATTATATCTATTTTTCAACAGAACTGCCTTAAGGATTTTCTTAGTGTCTTTTGCAACTTCTTTATTCTTCCAATCATCAGCTTGTTCACCCTTGTCTTTCTCTTAAAATCCTTCTTAGCATCACTTAGGATCTTCTTCATTTCATCCATTGACATTACCAGACACAGATCAACAAGTATTTGTTCTCTCATTTTCTCTTCTTCAGTTCTTGCATTCACTCTCCTCATTTCTAAGACTTCATATAGACCTTTAGGTAACTCAAACATTATTTCAATGAGATTCATATTGAAATTATTCAAATAATTTATTGTGGCTTCCTCAAGAATTCTTTGACCGGCACTATCAAAGGTGTCATACCATTCACAAGTGGCCTAAGATTACCATCATTAATCAAAGTTTTTTCCACTTCTTCTATAGACATACCTGATTTATCAGTTTTCATCTTTTTCTTTGCTTTCTCTTCACCAGAGGGATTTTCCTTAGAGACTTTAGATGCTTTTGAGCCTTTATGCTTGATTTCTCTTACCTCTTCATCAGATTTAGTTTCTTCATCTTTAAAAAACAACATAGACTCTTGTGCTTCTTGTCCTTCTTCCTCTTTCCTTCTCTACCAGATGTCTTGACTTGAGCTTTTACAAGGGCTTGATTTCTTTGCAGGACTGAGATTAGAAGAGCTCCTTGTGGATCTAGATCTAGCAGAGGATTTTTCCAGACTAGCAAACTCAGTTCTAGCTGGCTCTCCTGCTTCAGCTTGTTCTCTTTTCCTTCTAGCTTCTCTCACAGCTTGAGCTGATATCCCCATGCTTTCTGCAAAAGCTTCAACTTCCTTTCTCACCTTCCAGATTATCATAGGCTTCTTCAATTGTTTGAATGCACTTGCATATCCTTTTCCTCAAAGGTACCAAACCTTTCTTCTATCAAATCACGAGGTTTACTCAACAGGTGTTGAGCATACAGCTCCAAAATGTGTCCCTCAACCTCATAACCCATAGGAATTATCCACACTATTCTAAGTTCTACAACTTCCATTAAGCACTGATCAATATCAACCATGAAGAAAATTGTGTCCTTATATTTTTCCACAATAGAAGTAGGAATCCTTTCCCTGGATTGCATTTCATTTTGAAAACTCTTGAAATAACCCCAAATAACAGTTTTTCTAGCTTTGTTGTCACCAATTCCATACAAGATGTCTCTAATTTGAACATCTACCAATTTCTCACTTTGCCATTACACTTTTCCAACTCCCAGAACTTCATTCATGAAGTAGAAGAATAAACATAGCAACAGATTACCATACTTGAAAGAATTCTTCTTATCCTTCTTGATTTTGCAAAGATTCTCAATTAGCTAGCTCCGGAGTAACTCACATAGGTCATATTCTGCATTTTCTTTGACCATCTAATATGCTGCATAGATTGTTGTACCAGATACAGAATTATCCCAGCTAGAGTGATAGATTTTGTACCCAACGACCATAGAGGAAAATCTAACATCCACTTTGATGATATCATTGATTGTCATGGCTCTCTTGTCAAAAACTAAACCGGTTGCATCTGTAACTATTTGGTTCTTCACATATTTCAGTGTCAGCAACCCACCGGATGAATTCAAACCAGTAACAATCCTTATAGCTTCCTTTGTAATCTTGAAAGGTTGACTTAACCACATGAACTCGGCATGCACTCGACTCAATATATACTAAACCCATTCATTTTCTTTGAACATGGGAAATTTTACGATCTAAGTGAACTTCTCTTCCAAAGTTTTAAATTCAGGTTTTACACAGAAATCTTCTCCCACAATATGATTGGTATACAAATTTAGCAATTGGGAGCTTCTTAATTCTTCAACATTCGCATGAATGTATGCCCTAATATCTTTGATATGCAAAACACCATATGGAATGGAAGAAAATGTCACCTAATGGTTTTGTCTCGATGGATTTGAATGGGTGCCATTTGAATTTCAAATAGGGCCTATCCTTAATATCAACAACCAATGGAGTAGCCATTTCCAAAATTTTCAAGTTCACGAGTTTATAGATAAATACCTTTTGCCAGATTAGGGTTTGATCTCCAAATCACCTTCAGACTTGTATCTCGCCAAATTTTTCTTGTAGAGCTCTCCAAACTTCTTCTTCTCAAAATGCAATGTGACAAATGAGGGATAAAAATACTTTTTATCATTGGGTATGTGTAGGATCATGATGGACCAAAAAGTGGTGATATGATGGGTATGTGTAGGGTATGTGGCTGATGAATTTTTTTCACCCAAAATTGATGAAATGAAAAGGGTTTTTTAAGGAGATTCTAAGATTTCCACCAATATAAATTATGTTTTAGTTTGAATTTAATAAATAATTATTATTCATTTTCTATTTGAATTACGACTAAAGTCCTAATTGATAGGCTAATTGAAAAACATCTATAACTTTCAAATGGTATCACATTTTTTGAATCAAAACATGTGTCACATTCTATGTTTTGCATACTATAGGATTAAAAAAATTGAATTTCACAAATTTTTTTGAAGTCAAGGTGGTCAGGACATCACGAGTTTTATATTTTTTAAAATTTGTAATAAAAAAATCATAATTAATTATTTATTTGGAAAAAAATTACAAAAAATATGCATCACATCGGGACATGAGTCACTGTACTTATATCTAAAATATTATAAAAAAATATATTATTTTATTGTGGTTAGGGTGGTTAGACAGGACACCTACTTATTTTTTCCGTGAAATTTAAGTCTTCTTTGCATTGAAATTTCAAATTTTCCTAAATAGATTTAAAAAAATAAATAAACCTAGTAGTTTAGAAACTACATTCAATTTGATATAGATTCTATTGTTACATATTTTTGAAATAATATAGATAACTTATTCAAATTTTTACGTCAAGTTGCCTAACTATGATTTTTCTAAATTTTATCGCCACTTAAGGGCTTATTTTTTCCATGATGATCCTGTACATACCCCATTCTCGCACCTAACTTTTTCATCACAAAAAATTATTTTTCCCTAGGTCTTTCAGATACCCTATTTTCACAGACTGTGAAAGAAAATTCTTCTGTGGACCTTCAATTTTGCATAAATCTCCTCCACAAGAGACCCAAAAACATTTGTACATTACTAGTGCAATTATTGCAATCTGCCACATTTTGGTACCAAATACCAACAAGGAGGTTAAATGATTTTCTTGAGAACTCCCCCTAGGTTAGAGGCCATAAACTAATTCCTAGAGGAATTTCCAGTACTAGATTCTGGTGCTGGCTCATTTCCTACAACAAAAGGACTCTTCTTCACCCATGTCTTCTTCATTTGCTTCTTGATCTCATCTATAGTAACTTTCCCTTTTCCCTTTTCATCCTTCTGTATTTTTTTCCTTTGATCTACCGGACCCTTTCTACTTCTACAAAATCTATCAATGTGACCGGATTTGTTGCAATTGTAGCACACCACATTTCTTTGTCCAAACTAGTTGTTCCATTGATTTTCTCTTGATTTGCACTAGTTAGCAATATGACCAAATCTATTGCAGGTAAAACATTTGACATCTCTATTGAGAAAGTTTTTAGACATATTTTTGCATTCAACTAACTTATGACCATACTTATTTCAATTGAAACACTGACCGGAGAATGATGGACCACTTGGATTCATTCTACTTCTACATTGAGAAGCCATATGACCAAATTTATTGCAAACAAAACAATAACCATTGAAATTTTGAGCATTAGGTTGCTTACCGGATACCTTCCAGCTTCGTTCATCTGATTTCCTTGCCTAAATCTCCTTTTTCCAAATCTGGATCTTTCTCCTTTCTCATATCCAAGACCTCACTTGTCACTTCCAGTCCTCTAACTTTTAATCAGTTCATCAAACTTGGCTAAGCTAATCTTGAACTTTTCCTTGAATTCATTTACAATAAAAATTTCATCTTGGAGAGTAAAAATCTACCTTTCAAGCTCTTCTTCATTATTTATGGATTGTTCCAATTCAAGCTCCAATTGATTGAATCCATTAGTAATTTAGTTGCATTCTTTAGATTTCTCTTTCAAGGACTGAGCAAGATTCTCTTCATTCTTCTTTTTGTCTTCAATCTCCTTGGTCATCCTCATCACAATAGATTTCATCTCATACTTCAGGACAACATTATCTCTAGTAGAATTTTCACATTCTTCTATCTTTTCCTTCAAGGCTTGACTCAGGTGTTCACCTTCCATGCTCTTACCTTCTTTCTGTTTAAGCTAATCACATAGTTACTTTCTCTTTTCCCTTGACTCATTTATTTTATCTTTCAATGATTGAATGAATTTATTAGCATTCATGAGGCTTGCCTACAATTCCTGGACTTCAAACTTGGACTGATGAAGATCATCTAGAGCCACCAGAATTTGTTGTTGAAGACTGCTTGAATCCATTGAATCACTTTCCTAGATCTTCCCCAAGCTTTTAAACTTCTTCCAAGGAACTAGGCTCTGATACCAATTGTTGGAATTGAGGAACATTGAGAGGGGGGGTGAATTAGTGTGCTACAAAATTTAACTTTATCAATCTGATCTTTAAACCACCTATAACATTGAACCAAAAGTAAGATGCAAGAACACAAAGCAATCAACCACAACACCATAACACAAGGAATTTTAATGTGGAAACCCTATTAGGGGAAAAACTATGGTGGAGGTCAATCCACAATATGAGTATACTCAAATATAAGTGTTTACAAAAGGAGAATGCACATGCATTCATGCAAACTTCCTAGCGCTCATTGCTCAAGTATAAAAGAAGACTCACTATCTTACAAAAGAATTTGGATTACATCCAGAAGATTTGAACTGAGAGAATAACATCTGCTAATTCCTTATTTTATTTTTGGTTAAGCACATCAATCACATTCTTGACCTTCTGTCTGATTTTTCTCTTTTTCTCTATCTGCTTTAATTCAGATCACAAATTTTTTCTGTACAAGTGAAACTATGTACAATCGCTCTACAATTCATTTGAATTTTGCATCACATCACAACACACCTCAAAATTATATGATAAATTGCTTATATATATCTGTAATTATGAATTACATCAACCATATGTTCGCTTCAACAAAATAAAAAAAAATTACAAGTTGTTTGCACAATCCACAAATAATTTTCAATGTGCACCAACCAAAGTCAGCCATAACATAGTGAGGACCCAAAACAATTTCACCTCAAATATCCACAACATGCTACAATCATCAAGTCGGCCTTCTTGCATTGTTAAACAAAAAATCAATCAACCAGATCTTCTAACTTGCACAACAATCGATACAAGGCTCTAAGATTCAAAGATAACATAGTTCATACATCAAAATATCTTCCCTGAGATCCACAACAAAAAATTATAACATAAAATTTGCATATGAATCAATGAACACAATTTTGTCAGATGCTTTGTTCTAACTTTGAAAGTTAACATAAAACTTCAATCTAACTTTCAGTACGAAAAAATACTGATGTGTGGATTGAATCACTAACTAGGGTTTCAATCAATGACAACACTAGATGACTTGTGTAGTGTCTCTTGCCAACATGATGATCATTTGAGTTTGAATAGACTAAAATAGGTTTCCCATAAAAAACAAGAAAGGGGAAAAATGAAAAGATAACATACAAATGACTCATTTGAGATTTTTGATAAGATCTCATTTAAATATGTCAAATGGATTTGTAAGGGAAAAAGCATATTTGATTGAATAAATTTTTTAGGTAGCCTATCCATCATCATTGTATGTGTCATCCTCTCTTAGAATCTGTTGAAACTCAAATGCTCATCATTCATTTCCCATGGGCATTGGGGATTTTTCTCTTGGAAAATAGGAGCTAGGTTTGGTTAAAGCTCAGGAAGCCTAGACATCATCATCATATGGATCATCTTCTCTCAGACTTTATTTCTACAATGGTTCATCATCTTCAGAATCAAAGTATGCATGTATCATTCATGATTTTGTTGAAACTGGAGAATTTGTCACACCATCATTAGAGTCTTCTAGACTCGCAACTACAAGAAGATCTTGGGAATCTTCTGCATCATCTTGTGCCTTATCACTCATATAATTTTCCTCATCTTCCATGGAAACATCAGGTTCCTCCATATAAGAATCATAAGTCTTGTGGTCCTTATCCTTCTTTTTCTTCTTTTCCTTCTTTTGTTTCTTCTCAAACTGACTAGCCTCATCATCATCATCATCCCTATCCTTACACTTACTCTTCTGTAATTCCTTCACACATTCAAATTGTTCCTCTTGTTGCATCACCCAGTGAAGTTCTTCCTCTTGCTTTCTCCTTTCCATCTGAATCCTTTGTTCTTCATTAGCTTTTCATTTTGCTTCATTAGCCAAGACAACTTGACATGCTACTTTAATTGTTTCTTTTGCTTTAAGCTAGTCATTTGTTTTCAGTTCCATGTTTCCAAGCATACTTAAAGCATTTGATGAGTTTTTATCCACCTTAAGTGCATCCCCAATCAATTCTAGGATTGGTGCATTGTAGAAATAGATTCCAAGAGAAGATGATGCATACAATGATGATGGATGAGCTACCTCAAAATTTTAGTCAATCAAATATGCTTTGTCCCTTCCAAATCCATTTGACATAGTTAAATGAGATCTTATTTAAAACCTCAAATGAATCATCTATATGTTATCTTTTCATTTTTCCTTTTTCTTATTTTTTATATGCAGCCTATTTTAGTCTTTATTTTAGAACATTTTTTGTGTCCTTCAATGTATTATGCTTTATCTTTCTATCAGATTCTAGATTAAAAGAACCTTTAATTGAAAATAGATTAATTCATCTATTTTTATTTTATAGTCCCAAATAGGTGGATTAAATTATTTTTCTATTAAACAAATCTTGTACAATGTAATCTCCCCTTTTTGAAATGAAACCAAGTTGAAACTCAAATGCTCATCGTTCATTTCCCATGGGCCTTGGGGATTTTTCTCTTGGAAAATAGGAGTATAATAATAACTCAAGAGGGTCTTAATGTCATAAAAAGGGCCAGTTAAGTGTTGGCTCAAAGACTAGGAAATTTTTATTGTGGGGGCAGCCATTGTGCTAGCTAAAAGGGGTCAATTTGATATTGTAAAGGAAATTTTACATAGGTACAAGAAGTTGTTGCAAGAAACATCTTTGTTTAGATGCTTGATGTGTGGGTAAATCTAGCACATGTTTACTTTGCACAAGGATAGTTTTCACTTGCAGTGAAAATGTTTATGCAAAAAATGTTGCAGCCATTGTAAAGTGTTGGCACAGAGACTACAAAATGTTTATGTTGCAAATGGGGAAGCCATTGTGCTAGTTGAAAGGGGTCTATTTGATATTGAAAAGGAAATATTTATGCAAGTACAAGAAGTTGCTACAAGAAACATCCTTGTTCAGATTCCTAATGTGTGGGTAGATCTAGGACATGTTTACTTTGCACAAGGATAGTTTGCGCTTGCAGTGAAAATGTATCAAATTTTTTTGAGGAAATTCTATTTTGGCACTGACACCCAAGTTTTATTATATTTAACCCAAACACATTATGAAGTAGAATAGTGGCAATATTGTAAAATAACATTATTAAGAGCAGTAGATTGTAATGAGCATTTAGAATTTGTGTTTAATGTAATGAGGGTTTCAAATTACCTCTGAATTCACTATAGAGGGCGTCTCCAAATCTGATTTCACTACAAAGGGCCTCGATAAATTCAAATTTGTTGTAGCAAACTCTGAATTCCTTTCCCTTTCCCACCTTTTTAGAAGTCTCTAGGTCCTCTCTAAATCCTTATCGCCCATGCAAGTAGCTGTTATAATTGATTAAAATGCATCATGCCATGCTAATGAATGAAGTGAGGTCAAGTGAGATGAATGAATCTGCAATGAACGAGATGAATGAATCTATAATGAACATGAATAATCGTGCCAATACATCGTGTGCATGAATACACCATGCCAATAATTGGTCAAATTTTTTTAAATTTTTTTTGTCTAATTTGGATTTGATGACTAACTATTTATTCATTTTTATTTTTATGACTAAATATTTTTTTATTCAAAGACCAAATTAGTCATTTATTTACTCATTTATAGTTGAGTTGCAAAAAATGAGTAGAATTTAGTCATTTTTAGTTGTTGTGACTAAAATTTTTAGACACATAGTCATTTATTTTCCAAATTCTACTAGTGTAAAGAGAGAAGAGAATGAGAAAGAATGCAGTGGAAGAATTAGAGTGAAGTGAGTGGAATGTGATTCATGTTGAAAAAAATGAGAATGTAAGTTCAAAATGGAAGTTTGGAGGTAAAAGAGTCAGTTTTAGATGGGTTTGCAATCATAGGGGGCATTACACTTCTCAGGTGATAGGAAGTATAATGTTCCAACATCCACTAACTCAATAATATGTCAGGGACGTTCACATGATGGGTAAACATCTGCATGGTGTGGAAGTGTCCTAGTCAAAATTCCCTCACTGACAGAAAATGGCAAGGTACTAACATGAATGGAGGCTTAGGATGATAGGATTTAGCATTATTGATTTATAAGGCTAAGGTAAGGGTGGTGTTATGGGAAATTGCATACAGGTGCAATTTTGTGCCAAAACACTATTATATAGTACACTCTAATTTTTTTTTTTTTTAAATTATGATTTAGTAGGGTGAAACTACCTTCGAGGATATAACCCAATAATATATTTTCCTATTTTTTCTTATTTCTTGAAGTTATGGAAGTTGAATAAGACTTTATCATTATATTTGCTATATAATTTTGTTGAGAGATTTTGTATACAATATACATATGTGTGTGTGTCAAATACATACACATATATCTATATTATAATTTTATTATATATAACATTTTTCCATATAAATTCTTAAATATCTAAAAAAATTAGTTGTATTTTATAATAGTGTAATAATGTTTTTCCAGCAATATGTTTTTACTATGTTAGAGATAGTCAAAATGTATAAACTTTGGTTAATAAAGTATCACACTGCTATGCTTTGCATGTAAATATTCCATGTAAATAACATGATACTATTATGTATGAAAATAGTGTTTGGTCGAATTAAACCCACCCATATATATATAAAACATTGTTGTGTATGAAATATGTATTGGGGTTATGCTAATCAAATGTCATAAAGTATTCAATAATATGAGACCCACTAGTGATTTTTACCTACATGTAAAAAATAATAATTTAATGGTGGATATGAGCCATTACTTGATTAATTGTTAAAATAGTTAGTCAAGAAAGGGTTCTTGAACCCTAAAATTATAATTATTGAGAATCTATATCATTCTATGTAATATATAATCTATTAGGCATATGTATCATGTTATGTAAGATGTAAATAGTCATAGCTAATACTACCCTACTGTTATCACCTACAAATATAAACAAAGATGTATATCTAGAATTTTAGGTTCTGGATCTTGTAGTAGAGAAAGTTGTGTTTGACAGTGTGTTTTTTTGTCAAGAAGGTTGTCTAGGAGAAATGAGATTGCTCTACATTTCTAAGCCGTAGTGAGGTTCTTGTCTTGAAGATTTGGGAACATACTTATATTTTTGTATTTACCTTCCCCTTGGAATTTTTGGTGTTGAGATACTCTGCTAGTTTAGTTCTTATGTTGGAAGTTTAGTGGTAGTGCATCTTGATGCACAATATGAAAGTAATCTTTGTTCCAAGTGGTTGCCACAATGGTGTAGTGTAGTATGTTGATGTTGGAATACTCTAGGATGTTGTGTGGATGTTGTGAAGTGTTTCTTTGTGGTCCACATGTTGTTTTCAGACTTCAAGAAGTATGTATGTGGTCACTTGTTAGTGTTAGTGCAGGTTTGGCCAACTTGGCGTGCTAGTGTTAATTGTAGAGATTCTTGATTGCAGATGTGATGAGTAGTGTGTTGATATAGATCTGGGTTCTATTTAACCCTTGGCATGATGTTCCTTCACTTATTTCCACCATGAAAGTGTTTGGTGTTGACCTATTTAGTGGTTGCACATTTGAGGTGTATACATTTCATTAAGACCAACCTAATTAATATTTTTTTGGTCACAAATAGTATAAATGTGAGATGGAGTTTGTGTTGAGGGTGTGGCAAGTGAAAGATGTGAATATGATCAAGTGTGGTTATATGGGTCTAATATTAATGTATATGACTTCGGATGTAGTGAGAAAAAGGTGTCTACATTTTCAGTGTGCTTGAAGTTGCTAGAGACAATGAGCCAAAGGTTGAAAATGACATAGAGTTGTAGTGGTGGATTTTCCTATTGCTATGAGATAGTGAAGCTCTCTATAACAGTTTCTTCTATTCAGCTTTCTTTTGGATGGCAATCCCTTGGTAGTGAGCCACCTGATAGTGAGCCTTTCTTCTTTTCTAGGCAGTGATCCCTTGGAAGTGAGCTTAATTGTATTTGATGTTGTTATTCATATATATGTGAGCTAATCCTCATCGTGGTTTTTCCCTTCTTAGGATTTTCCATGTAAATCTGGTGTTCTCTTATGTATAGTTGTGTTTTCATTATTGTTTCACATATTTATATTATGTTAATGCTTAATGAGGGTTTGAAGTTTGATAAGGGTTTGAAAGTTAATGAGGGATTGAATGTTTTAATATACAACTGATTTACCCCCACTCCCAGTTGTCTAGTGCATCTAACAAATACTACCCTACTATTATAACTTCAAACATAAAAAAAGATGTATGTGATCTATTTTTTAATAATCAATAGTTGTATGCACCTATAAAGATAAATAGATATTTTAGTTATTGGTCAACATTAACCATAATTAGAAGTTATGCACAATTTTTTTTATGGAAAAATTATTATGAGTATGTTTTATTAAACCCTAAATTAATTTGTGAAGAGTATCAAATATAATGAGAATATATATAATATTGATAATCCTTTAACAAGACTACTTGTGGACCTAAATGTAATAATATTGCATATTATATTATCATATTCAACGTAGTGAGTTTCCTTTTATATAAACGAGTCTAGTTTTAATGACTTGATTGTATTAAGGACTATGAATTTTTTATTATGAAGAGGAGATCATGTATAGTGATTTCACCATATTTAGGTATGTTCTTGGTTTCTATGCAGATGTATCTATGTTTTCTAAGACTTTGGTTAGTTTCCAACATAAATAAAAATTATGTTACCCATTTCAATCATAGAATATTAATAGAATCGAATTGTTTCAATAAATATTTCTTCATTTATCATGTTTATGATTCCTTTTTTGAGATCTACGTGAGTCTTTAAAGTGTAATATAGAACTACCTATATATAAATACATACATACATACATACATACATACATACATGTTAGAAACCAAGATCTGAAATGCAAACCAGAAAAAGCCTTCTACATAAGAGAAAATCAGAAAAAGCAAAGCTTTGCAAAAGATGTGCAAAATATTATTATTTAGGAATTCATAATTACATGAGAATGATTTGATTTATAAAAGCAAAGTATGCATAACCCTAATCTTATCTTGAGAAATAAGATAGCTCAACAAGATAAGGATGAGAATAATTAACCTAGGAATTAAATATTACCTAAGTAAAGTTATGCAAGTGCAATTAAATATTAATTACACTAACACCCCCCCATAAGTGCAACTTATGGAGACTAAAAAAGCATGCACCTAAAACTAAGATGAATGCATGAAAGCATGAATGGGTCCCAAAAACAAGGCCTGATCAGGTACCCATGTACAAATGCAATAATTAGGTAGAGAAGGAAAACCCAGTGGGACAAAATCCCCCTACAATGAGATGACTGTTGCAAAGAAGCACTGGAAGAACACTATGGAGTAACATTGGAACTGCAATCTGACAAGCAAGGAAAGATACTTCTGTCTACAAGAAACCAAAGAGGAATCATAATAATGCGACAGCAGACCCGATGCCATAGAACACTCGAAAACTCACAAATTGGAACCCTAGAATCTGTGAAGCAACAATAGATGAAATGATGAAAAAATCTAGAAACAATGAATCTCGATGTCGATGCCAAACTGTGACTAAAAATCTTCCATGGGAACAAGTTCCATAAGGACTCTGGAACATTAACCATACAAACATGGCCCTCAAACTTGTTGATGGTGTTTTCTGTACAACAACAACTTAGACATAATGTAATATCCTATCTCTCTTGAAAGGTAAATCTCTATTAGCAAGCCTCAAGAGATAACCCCAAGGTCTCTAATGTCAAGTCTTGACAATGCATAAACAACTCAATGATAAAATGTGAAAATGCTGGTAATCACAATGGAACCTTACTACAAGCAAAATACTAAATCGATTTTATCAAATCTAACAATTTGATGATACTTTAATCCTAGATCTAACCCAATAATAAAAGAAAATATAAGAAGGGTAAGGGTTTCAATGAGATTTCTAAATCTAATACTACTCCTAAGATTAACAATGAAAGTAACCAACTCTCGAAATGGACCAATCCCTCAAAACTGATCTCTATTTGACCCAGATAAATCTGTAATCTTACAGAAAATAGTGCAATCTTCTGAGGTGTTAAGATTTTCAAATCATGAACATTCATTCAACAACCCTATTGCAGTTGAAATCAACAAATCCTCACAATCGAACTAGGCACACTAAATATGAAGTCCAGGCTAACTTTGCAAAGCAACTAACAATCAGTTGGTTGAAAAAAGTATGGACTGAAGGATTGCTACAACACTCAAGTATCAAATCACAAACATTATTGAATCAAATCTAATCTAAATGTTAACCTCCTCAAAGAAATTTTAAAGATGGAATAACAAGAACCATGCAAGAAAAAAGAACACAAGTATGGCACCAAATCACAATGTCATTATTTGCATTCGAATTATCCATTGTAGCAACAATTCTAGTTTTCTGTTACAATATTTTCTTGAGAACAACTACTTGCTAACTTTCTCTACTCATGTCTAACTATTCTACTCTATTCTACTTCTATCTTTTGATTATTTTCTAACTATCTAACCCTTACAAATGAGGCGAAATGCCAAATATATAGAATCCCCCAGAAAACCCGTCGGCCAAGCAAGAGCTTGTAGCATTAACTGGGCACCACCGACCAGCCAAGAGAAAGTCAAAATGGAATGAAGGAACGAAATAAATGCACAAACTACACCCAAATTGGCCTGGGATTCCCAATGCAACTCGAACCATTTTAGGGCATGATAATGGGGAAGCACAAATCCTGAAGGAGTTGGGCATTAACTACCCTCCCCTTTGTCTCTATTCCGATCCGGCCCTTCATGAACTTTCAAGAATATCCCATCCAAGTCAGCTACTGGTGGCAAAGGCAAAACCCTAAGTTGATTCTCAATGGATGCAATCTCTTCCCTTGACCATTTGACCAACTTATCCCAATCCACCTTATACATTAGGTACTTGTCAATAACTGCAAGGCAGGTGGCTACATCATCCAGCTGGTGCTCAAATATAGAACCATCATCAAGTGGTGCATAAACATCCTGCCACCAATTTCTCAACAATTCCAAGCTCAAGTACTTGGGCGCGATCTTCCTTCTCCCTATCATAATTTCAAAGAAGGAAATGGAGCCATTATATATGCCACTTAGGGTATCATCAATCTGTCTTCTTTGTTTATAAATATTCTTCAACACCTTCTGCCTAATTTGCAATGCCTCATACCATTCTCATGGTTCGGTAGCTCTGGAGGAAGGAAGAATTCCATCACTTACCAACCCATCTTGGGTGTACTCCATGATAATTCTAGTTTTCTACAGAAGGAGATTTGTGTCCTTATCTTGTGCCAACATCGCCTTCAACCAATCGATTTCCATGATAGCATCCTTCCCAGTTGATAGAATCTCTTTAATAGCTTCATCACCCTTCGTTTGCACCCATTTCAGCCAATTCACAGTGGCTATAGCAGAATTTTTCATCTTTTCTAGCTCAGTGATGGTCTCTTGAGGTAGAGGATTCATAGAAAAGATCGAAGGGTTAATGGATTGCAGGGGCTTCATTAATTCCTCCAAGAATTTCTTGAGATTTTCATTCTCTTTCTTCAACTCATGCTTGCTCTTTATTTCCTTTCTCAATCTACCAACAATAGCTACACTAGACCCCTCATAATCTTCAATGTCTTGCTCGACTGATGTAGGTACTAGATTGAAAGTCTGAATATTGTAATCATTTCCAACCACATCATCTCTATTTTTATCTGGAGCAGGGGTGGCAATGTGAATAACTTTGTCATGAGCTTCATCTCTTTCAATCCTTGAGATCACCCTAGCCTTCTTCTTACCTTTATCTTTTCCAATTTTGGCTAGTAGTGCATCCCAATTTGGTGGACTATCTTCCACAACAACCTACTTTCTCTTTATCTCTCTGTCCAACCAACCAGGGACAGTGGATTCCAATTGCACCTCACTTTTTTTTCCTCCTATTGATCTTTAGGTGCTTCCTCACCCTCATTCTGTTTGGAATAAGTCCCATCTATCTTGCTTTCCTTCTCCTCGGCATGCTCTTCTTATTATTTAGGCGAGGGAACCTTCACTGTTTCCTCTTCTTGTGGAGGGACTTCTTTAGTTCTAACAGGGGAATCCACATATGCAACCGTAGGGGACTGCATTATCTTTTCAATTTTTGCCTCTGCACTATGGAGATCACCTCCATGAAATTACTCCTCAATATCTGGATGATCCTCAACATTCTCTGACTCACTAGGCTTTCCTTGAGCTCCATGAGCGGAAGGCATATCATGTTGTTCCTCATGAGAAACCACCGGAGGGAGATCTGCCTCAAGCACACTGTCCCTGGGAGAAGGAGTCCTAAACATCCTTGTATACACCATGGCCTTCTCCTCCCAACTTTCAATATTTATCATAGGTGGGGGAACTTCTTCGCCAACCTTGGAGCTTGCTTTCTCTGAAAATTTATGATTCTTCTCATTTTTGGCACCGGCACATCAACCTTAGGACCCTGATGTTCAGTCTCTTTCTACTCATATTTCTTGGTCCTTGTCCTCTGCTTAGCCTTTGGCTTTCTCTATTTTTCTGCTTCCTGGGTCTCTGTTCTTGGAAGGCCTTTAATTTAAATTTTTAATGGGGAATCCAACTTACCCTTGCCCATAGGATCCTTCTTGGTAGATTCCTCAGAGGTGGAGTGGGGATCCAAATCTCCCATTAGAGCATAGGTGCACTGCACACCATTATTGTCCAACTCGCATAACTTATGCCTTAGCCACATCCTAGTAAATTTGATAATTGGATCCACTAGTTGCTTCAATTATATCTTTTCCTCCTCTAACCAATACACATCACCAATTGGTCTATCTTTTATGGCCTCATAGGCATGATCCTGGATTAAGTTTCCATCATCTTCCAATTGATAAGGAACTTCCTTTACATTGTACAACCAAACTGACTCAACTGGAAGCTAAGAGAATTTCTTCCTCCTGACCTCAAATTCATCCCTACAATTGGCCTAGTAGTCCTCCAAATTCACCTTATGGCAGTGCTCTTTGCTGGCCCTCTTTTGAGCTTCTCTTGTATTATCAAATCTAGACCTCTTGGAGTGGAAAGATAGACCAAGGGCACTCATTTTCTCCTCTGAAGCCTGGGCAGAAATAATGGAAGGACAAACCTCTCTAGTGCCAATCCTTAGGGGAAAATCTCCACCAAATCCTGTCTTGTGTTTTTCCTTCTTAACAATAGCATCAAAGTCACAAATCTGCTTGGTTACTTCCAACAAGATAATGTGATCAGTGGGATACCTTGGAAGTCTGTATGGGGCCCTCTGGAAGCCATCAATCCAAATATAGGAGAAAGTTGGGAACTAGATAAACCATGCCCCATATTTCTTGATGAGTTCTTTAGCCTGGTCTGAAATCCTGACATGCTTTGCCTCTTGAAGCATTCTAGTGATATACATGGTAAATGCATCATCCGCCCTGCTATAGTTCGAACCTCCTAAGTGCAACTAAGGGAAAACTTCATAAATAATATCTTGTCTGAAAATTCCCTTTGTATCCAATCCTTTGTAGGGATGGAATCTTGCAAGTGCATAGACCAGATATGAAGTCATTGTGAAAGTCTTGGTCTACAACACATTGGATAACTGTTCATGGAGTACTCCACTAATGAACCTTGCCCAGTGATAATTAATCTTCTCTTGCTCCATTCTCACAATCACATGGCACATCAAATTCTCAAGCGTACTAGCATTCTTCAATCCAACTACCCTGCTGAGAAGAGAAATGGCATCGTAGTACTCCTTCTTGAACTTTATCCTGAATAGATGCTTGGGTAATTTGGAATAGTGTGACTTAGGCTTCTCCAGCCAAGAATTGATAAGTTGTGACTTCACGGTCTGCTTGTCATAGAACTCTTGAGCTACCATCACATTGAATGCCACCACATGAGACTTGTCTGGCATATCAAATGTTTGGGCAATGGAGACAGGGTTGAGATTTGCTACAACCCTCCCTTGAGGACCAATTATTCTCTATGTATCTTGATCATAGTGCCTGGCACATTCAAGGACCCGTTCATAACATTGCACCACAAAAGGGAAACTAGCAACATGGGACAAGCCTGATTCCATCATTATTCTAGCCACCACAAAAGAATCCCTAGCCACCATTCTTTCTTTGAATTCTCCATAATCCCATGATCCGATATTGGTATCAGTCACCTCTGACCAAACTAAAGTGATCTTGCTCTTAATGTCCATTTTGATCCTCTCTGCATCAGACATTGAGGACCCAACTACTACCTTGCTAGATTCGGTCTACACTCAACATGAAATCATAATAAGAACCATAGGAAAGAGGATGTTAATCCATCAATACATCATTAGAATGAATCTCATACAATCAAGGTGTTATTAAAATTCATATAAAATTACCAAAAAAAATTTCAGGTTTCAAGACCATCCACAGAATCTTAGCCAGAGAGGAATTTTGGGAAATTTCAGACCGATCGGATTCCAATGGAATAACTAGGAAACACCTACTTAACCATTAAACCTGATCATTTTTCATCAATAAATTACATGGGAAATCCAAATGTGACATGAAACAATCATTAAATGCATCACAAATCATAAACAAATCCAATTATCTCATGTTTCTTCATATTTCATTACATTTCAGGAAAATCCATGAGGGATAGATTTCCATGAAGAACGAGCCAGAGTGTAGTATTCAGAGAATTAGAGAGACATTGAATTTTAGAGAAATCCAAACATGATGAAAATCTATGAATAAGTCAACACTATGAACCAATGCAGATTCCGGGAATGAAGGTCTCGACAAGAGTCGGTCATCTCACCAAGAAGTCTTGGCGAAGGATGGATGTCTCACTGAAAGCGAAGAATACCGGTATAACTAATGGAGCCCGCTATGACCTTTTGCTGACTAGGGTTTGTCTTGCTGATGGAATATAAGGAAATGTATGTTGATGAGAGGTCTCAGCGACCAAATATGAACTTAGGAATGCTCCTTGGTGAAACACAGGGTGATCAAAATGACATCTCTACGACTTTGAAGGGTCACGACAAAGAAAAATTTGGAGGGGATGTATAGTCACGATTTTACTCAAACACCAAATCAATCATGAATTTCAAAATGTTTAACTCAGGGCAAGTCAGGGATGGACCTTTCATAGATTTTCTTCACATTCTAGGTCAAATTTAAGATGAAATAACCTGAAATGGCACTACCCTAGGTTTCAAACCCTATTCATCCACCATTAATGCACAAGAAAGCTCAGAATTCATTTGTTCCAACTGCTAAACTGTTACTAGGGTTTACAAATTACTCTCTGGCAAGATTCATCAAAATGTAGGTAGGCAAATGAGCTCAAGACTCACCTAGGAGATGACAAATAATGCAATACTGAACAACCCTAGCATGAAATGATCAAATACATAGGAATTCAAACCCCACAAGCTCTCATAACATCAACATGCCATTCATAATTCTCAATCAAAGGCAGGGCAATAAAAAAATACCATTATAATGTAGAAATCAGTCTTAGAAGTAGCAAATGTGAAGCTAAAAGGCATCCACAAAGAACAGATGCAGGAATGCATAAGAAATCACCACCAAATCTATCAATTGAAACCTAAACACCCCAAAATGAAGTCAATCAAATGCAGGAAATCACACCACAACTCAAACGATAGCAATAATAAGCATGATGGCACAAAAGATCCCATAAACCAAGTTAAATACATCCTTCAAGGCATGCACAAAGCCATTAATGCAATCGATAGGACAGTTAGAAAACCTAGAAAACTGATGATAGGGTGGAATATGGGAAAATCCACGCCATGCAGAAATCCACAAAGACCAAGAATCCCTGAACCATGATGCACAGTTGGAATCCAAACAGGATCCGGGAAAATCTGTCTAGGGAGGAGAATCCCGCATCAAGGTAAAAACCTGAACTATGTCCAGAACTTAGGATTTTCAATAAATAACCTAGGGAAACACTTAGGCAACCAAAAATAAACATTTAAGCACATTCCTAAATAAGACAACACCTCAAAAAGAAAGGGCCAAGATGCCAAAATTGAAGCGAAAGAGGGTCCCTGCTTTTAGTAGAGTGTGTGTGCAAAAACAACACAACAAAACTAAGAAGGATTTGAACCAATGCGGATTAAGAAACAAAAAATATCAATCTAAAGTGTGAACTGATGTGAATCCAATATGTATCAAGCTAAAGCAAGAATGTGGCCAAAAGAAACTAGGAAACCAAATACAACCCATGTGGGCTATCATCAAAATAAGATGGAGATGGAGATCAAAGTGCATGGACACTCTAATCAGATTATTAAGTAAGAAACCCCCTAATGGAACTTTATCTCAGTTCATTTATTACAATAACCCAACAGTTTTAAAAGGAGAGAATTCAAACATGAATAAATAGAAAACAAAAATAGACCTTAGATCTGTGTAGAGGATTGAACTAGCTTTTCAACGTTGCAAGAATGGTGAAAAATGGATCACTGAGTCAAAAGATATGCCCTTTGAAGTGAAATTTGAACATCTAACATCAACAAGAAAAAAATCCCATCAAATAGAAAAATCTTTGAAAACAAACTACACCATCAAAAAATTGGGCTTTCCAGCTTTCTGGCAATATCTCATTTCAAAAAATTTGCCTCCGGGATCAAAAGTTATGATAAAATGAAAAAAATAGTTGTAGAAGGGAAATTTAGGGTGAACAAAGGCTAAATAGGCAAAATATTTCAGCTCTTATGACTCTGGCCCTTGGTCCTCCATGTGACCGCGGGCGCTACTAGCGCAAAAAATAAACCCGCCGCCAAGCGGGCGGTGGGTTGGCAAGGCAATGGTGGCACCTCCAACAGCAACGAAGCCCCCCCCCACCCCATGTGGTGGATGAGATCGAGGGCTTTGTGAAAGGGGCTCAAGCTGAAGTTTGGGTGAAAACTAGTAGGAGGAGTTTAGCAGCCAGTGGGAGGAAGGATTTTTTGGTGAAGGAAGAAGAAATCGGTGGGGACGTGGATGGGACTAGTGGTACAAGGTACCATGGATTAAATGTAGTTTGTCGATTTCAAAATCAAACCCCAAATTAAATATTTCAAATTCCACAATGAAAAATATTAGCCCCATAAATATGACTAAAGTTTGATGGAAAATTTAGCCAAAGAATTATTTTAGTAGAAAAATTTGATTTTTTTATTTTGCAAAATAATCGTACCCTGTACCTAGCGGGTCGTATGGCCTGCTAGGTAAAAAAAAATTTGCCTCACGAACAACTAACATCAAATATAGGTGAGTTATATGTGATATTTTCATCTCTCGGACACTCTAGATCTGTTGGTGAGGTCTAATCTACCTAAAAACACACCAGAAGCTTCGCAACTCCCAGATCTGGCAAATCTTTAAACCCTCATAACTTTGGCAAAAAATGTTAGATTTAGGCAAAATAAAAGTCGATCTTGACTTTTTTGATAGCCCTAGACTCAAAAATGAGCTTAGATTTCCTCCAACATGTGTTGAAAGTGACCATGCAAGAGCACCCAAATAGAGAGACAATCTCAAGGTATGAAACCCTCGAGGAATCCTGAATGACTCTACAATCATTTTCTCAAACAATTTGAGAAGGGGATGCATATCAAGGCTCTGATACCATGTTAGACACCAAGATCTGAAATGAAAACCAGAAAAAGCCTTCCATAGAAGAGAAAATCAAAAAAAGAAAAGCTTTGAAAAAGATGTGCAAAATATTATTATTTAGGAATTCATAATTACATGAGAATGATTTGCTTTATAAAAGCAAAGTATGCATAACCCTTATCTTATCTTGAGCAACAAGATAGCTCAACAAGATAAGGATGAGAATAATTAACCTAGGAATTAAATATTACCTAAGTAAAGCTATGCAAGTGCAATTAAATATTAATTACACTAACAATACATACATACATACATACATACATATATACATACATACATATATATATACATACATACATACATATACATTTTAACACACACACACATATGTATGTATATTTATGTGTGTGTATGAATGAATATTATTATGTGTTTATGAGATATGAGATAAATAATACTATGACATTATTTAAGATATATTAATCTATAAGGGAAAAATATAGATACCTTCATTCTCATGATGTTATAGTATAAATAAATCTTTTTGTATAGAAAAACTCAATTTTACATGTGGATATTTTGAGTTAGATCGGTATGTTGTATATGTAAAGTATCTACATGAGTATTAAATCTCATTAGCACCTATATGAATAAATATAATAGTAGCATGATTAGTTGAAAGACATAGTGAAATTTATCCAAATAGAGGGTAAGGAGGTTTAATCATGTATATTTGAGTCATTAAAGTTCTTGAATATTATTACTTTCTCTTAACAAGTGATAAAGTTGTCTTTTATTGACAATAAAAAGGTAGAGGTGTGTGAAAGATGAAACACATATCTCTATTAGAATTTGATCTTGTATTATGAAATTTTTAGCTAAATTAATATAATTTACTACCTACATTATTCCTTCATAATGTCCAATAGGTTGCATGTCAATCAAAATTGTCATACCTAGCTAGAGGGTATCTAGAGTTATATTGAATATTCTATGTGATAGAGTTAGTACACCATACTAGTTTTCAGATGTCATCTAGTATGATTACAATTTCTCTATCTACCATCCTCATGAAGGGTATGGCCACTCCAAATTGAAAGGTATTTAGGAGACTACCAATCTATGGTTGGAGGAAAAAAAATTAGAAGATTCTCTCCCTCTTTTAGTTTAAATAATGTCAAAGGCTTGATCGTAGACACATTATATTTCATATGTTATACTTGAAAAATTATATTATTTTTGTGTTTGAATGTGTATGCTAGATTATTGGTGATACTATTGTATAAGTGGTTAAATTGTTAAATATAATATGCAAGAATGAACATAAAATGATAATCTTGATTTAAAGGTATAATTTCGTAGAATTGCACCTAGGGGAAATTCCACATTTTTGCATTTTTTCCTAGCATTTCTGACACCTTAGAGCATTAATGAGAAAAATCCCATGAGTCAAAATTTTGTGATTCTAACTCGATGTGGACATGTGGCAAAGAAACAAAATCTTGATGACATGTTTCCCAAAACTCTAGGCTTTGGATGCCTATGTGGTTCATGGACATCTACGCAACACGCTAGCTTCTTAGTAGTTTTTCAAGTTTGAAATAGGGAATCTAGAATCCCAACTCTTTTGACACATGTCCTAGTAGCTGGATTTCAAATTTAATGACTCTTTCCGCCCTTGCAAGCATTAAAAACCCCTTTCTTGATCTCATTTGGGGTTGAAATTCATTCATTCAAGCTCTCTTATTATTTGCTTCAGTCTCGAGTTCTCTTCATCCTTGATAGCAACACTCTCACAAGCAAAGCCATGCTAGATTGAGGCAGACCCCTATATAGCCCCAACCTTTTCCACTTGTTCTTCTCTGTGTAGGTGCAAAGTGAAGATTGGAGTGAAGAGTTGAATGTTCATTGAAAGATAATCTCTCTCCAAGTTCCCTTATGTTTGTTATAGTTTCTAGTTTCTTGTCTATTTATTTCGCTTAGTACATCTTAGACCTAAGCTTAGAAGTAAGACTTGGTTCCATCCACTTGAGTTCCTAAGCCCTCTATTGCTTGGGACACCAATGCATATTTTAGATGATAGCATGCTACGCTAGCATCCTAAAACTATGCTTCTATATTTTGGCCAAGAGCTCACTCATCTGGGAAAGGAATCTTGAGGTTTCACTCTCTCAAGATCTAAAATAACTTTCTATGAAACATAACTACATTTTCATTGACTTGCTTATGATGAGGTGTATAAGGGTAGTTCATTCCCTAGTGATCTCTTGAGAATAAAGAGACCCATGTGCAAGGAATCCCTCTTATATCATATTTTGGTGAACTTGAAATGAACATGAAAGATCTATTTTTGTGATGTCACATGCTCATGATAATCCCTTTTTTAAAGAGGATTTTGATATGTTGGAAGATGCTCTAGATTATTTCTTAGAAGCACTCTCCCCTATCTGTAAATCTTTTGAAAAAACTCTTCCTGCACAAGCTAAGGAGTTGGTAAATGTGGTTGTGGTCTCTGTGGCTCCTTCGAGCCCTAAGAAACTCATCATTTATGTGACCCCGACTAAACCATCCCCTAGGGAGAACTATTATGTCTATGGGATTTTGTGTCATAATGATTCATCAGACTTATATTCAAGGTTTGTGAAAGCTACAAACTCTACTTCCTATAATGTTGTTGGGCATGCATACAATACAAGAAGAAATAAACAGAACTTGGATCAACAACCTTTCGTTCCTACATCACAACCCACTCAAGTTCCTACTTCTTTACCACCTTCTCAACCAAGCCTTCCTTCAACACCTAAACCTGTGATCAAAGCATCAGGTGATTACAATCTTGTCAAGCAACTTCATGTTACTTCAGCTAAGATCTCACTTTGGGACTTGCTTTAGACCACTTTAGTTTACCAAGAGAGGTTGCAGGAAGCCTTGCAAAAGATTCTCTTGCTTGCCTCTACTAGGCCTACAAATGTTAATGCATTGTTGGCTCATATTTGAGTGGATTCATTGAATATTACATTCCTCCTACAAAAACTCTTGCCTCTAGATGTGTAGAAGCAAGTAGATTCCTTGATTATTATAATTAATGTTAATAATATTGGTATCAGGCCTACTCTTGTTAACACTGGTTCAGCTCTCAACATTTTCAGTATGGACCTATTGCCTAAAATTAAAGTTGATTCATCTTCTTTAGTAGCCTATTCCTTGTATATTTTTTGGTTTGATAACACTGGCCACCAAGCTCTGGGTATGATAATACTGCCTTTGCAGCTAGGCCTCGTTACCTTTCCTACATTGGTTTATGTGATGTTTGGCCCATTAGCATGCAATATTCTCTTGGGGAGACCCTAGTTTCATGCTATGGGTGTTGTGACTTCTATTTTTGATGCAGGAGCATCCAATGGTGTAAGGAAATCTTCCATCACCCAAAAAAAATGTTTTCTTTATTTTCTTTAGTTATTTTAAGTCCCATGATGGCACTTAGGGGGTATAAGATTGTCAGGTGTCAAAAATAGCAAAAAATAGACACTTACTATTTTTAGTCAGTTAGCCTAAACGAGCTCGTATGGATGTACAAATTTACCCCAAGGAGCACAGATGAAAAAAAATTCTGGTCACAAAAGAATAACCTCAATACCCTACATGGTTTGGGAGAAATTAAAGTTTCTGTCCCAAGAAATTTTGTCAATGCATCTTCAAATTTAGATATAAAACTTTAGAGGCCTTGAAATAGCTCAAAAAGTGGTCGAACCGACCTATGGTGGGTTCACATGTTGTAGAGCTCATTGAGATATTTCCAATGATATGGAATAATAGCAAACCAAACACTTGGATTAAAAGTTATGGCCCTACAAAGTTGGTCCTCAAATAAAGTGAATTTTATAAAAAATTCTTCCTAGGCCAGAAATCAAACGATGGGACTTTTGGAGCCAAAAAAAAGGGGGAAATTTGGACTTTCTAGAACATTCTAGGGCACTTATTGGGGAAAATAAAAAGGGTTAAGTGGGGATTGTAGAAGGTTACCCTAATAGTGCAAATTATGGCTCCAAATAGTAGGTTTTCTTTTCAGAATTGATTTTGTTGTAATGAATCAAGCCCATGAGGTTGTAGTCTATAAGCTTTGAATTTGTAATTTCATTTTTTGAAAATAATTGAAAGTGAGTCATTTTTCTATCTCAAATCTTTTGTGTTTGTATTTGTTGTTGTGATTTATGTGGGTTTTGGGTAGTGTGTCTCTCATCAATTGGTATCAGAGCAGTGTTGTGCAGTTTTGCACACACGCCCCACTCGGAGTAGGGACCCTCTTTTTCAGGATGTCTTTTGACCTTTGATTTTATTGGACCTGTCCTTTGAGGTCTTGACATGTTGGTCTTGTTGGCTCTGATCTTGCCCTAAGGCTTGAAATGGTTAAAGTTTGGTTTCAGTAAAATCCGGGTTTTGAATTGAATCCGGGATTTTCCAGCTCTGGCAGATTTTCTCGGGCTCTAGTTCATTGTCTGGTCATCGCTGAATTTTTTGAATTCGGGTTTCTACCTAACTCCGAGATTTTCTGGTTCTAGCAGATTTTTCCAGACTGCGCCAAAATCCCAAACTTTGTGAAGATCCCAATTTCTGCCATTTCCGTGGAATTCGTGTTCATTCGTATTTTTTGTGTGTCTTGGGATTTTCTGAAGTTCCATCATGGGCTCGGGTTTCTTGATTTTTTGAACATTTCTTGTCGCTCATTAATGCCCAAGGTACCTTTGCTCAGATGTGTATATGGGTGGATTTAAAGTCTTTGGGCATCATTTCAATTTCATTATTCACTTGCTTGTTGCCTTGGTGATTGAGAGCTTTCATTCGAGCTTTGAGGATTGATCTTGAGTCACTTACGTGTGGATTACTCAGGTGCCAGTGTCTGGATTTTCATTGCTAGGGTGTATTCGCTTTCTAGTTACTTCCTCGAGTTCAAGTTCGTCTGGGTTGATCCATGGTAGGTTATCATTGGCCCTTTCATCTATTTGCATGATGATTGAACTATTTTATGTTGATTGATGGTCATTTCGGGTCGGCCTATGTTTGGTCAAGATTTTGTTTTATCGAATTAGGGTTTAACCCATTTTTGTGATGTTTTCATCACTTGCACTATGCGCCACTTTTTTTGCCCAATAAATATCGGATGGATCAGTGTTGATGGGTGTTCGGAGTAGGATTTTGTTCTAGATGCACAATGCATTATATTTGGCAAGATTAGGGTTTTGGGTGTTTTGCTTGAAACTGTTAGGAGTGGTTAAACTGTTATAATTTTTGTATCTTGCGCCAAGGTTAAACTAGTCCCCTGCCTTGTGAAGATTCGAATGCTTTGATTCATCCTTAGGGATAGTGTTCCAAACCTTGAAGTTTACCCTGGTTTCCATGGCATGAGGTTTATTCTTCAAAATTAGGGCATCATCATTTGGCCATGAAGTTTAGTTATTCGAGGTCATTTGAAGTCCAAGTTCAAGTGCATTCCGCATTTTGTTGATTAACATCGATTCGGGGACCATTAGAATCTAGGTAGAGAAGTTTGCATGATCATTCATTTGCTGGTTTGTGTGTTGTCATCCGTCGGGTTTCTGAGGTGTCCGCGGAATTTTTGCGTACCTGGATTTTCCCGGTTTCGGCCAATTCCGTGGGGTATAGCGAATTCCAGAATATTTGAACTATCCGCGAAGATCCTTCCTGTCCAGAATTTTCTAGTTTTCCCATCTGGTTTTATTTCTTTCGATTTCTCGAGGATAGGATTAATGGAGTAAATGCTGAATGCTTATTTCTTGTTGCTAAGGAATGAATTTCATGATAATCTTATGATCTTTTGTCCATGCTAACGATTTATTTGACTAATGATTTTTTGGTAGCAAGAATCTGTCTGGGTCAGATTTCTCTGAATTCCACCCTGACTGGATTTTCCCGGTTTACATTATTTTCCCAGGTTGTTCTATTTTTATAGATTTTCAAAGATTGACAATTTTTGATAGTTCTTAACTGCTTTATATGATTTTAGGCTAACCTTTGGACTGGAATATGCATGATAATTGGATACTTATGACAATCTTTTGTGAGTGTAGGCTGAACCAAGCAAGGCCGCTGCAGGAAAGTCCAAAGGTGACACAGAGGGGCCCTCCATCTCATAGGTAAAAAGATTAAGGTTGGACACCAAGAGTCAGCTGCCAGAAACCAAGATATCTTCTGTGTGGTCTGAAGTGTCTGATACTAATGTGGGAGCCTCGAGATACGAAGAGTTCAAAGAGAGAATAGCTCAAAAGGACCTGTCAGTCTTGAGAGAGGGAATGATGAAATCCGGATTGGTTCATGTGGCAGGGTTTCCTCCAAAAATCTAGTGTTATGAGCTGATACTTGAGTGTGCCTGGCAATATGACTTTGATACACAAAGGTTGTCAACACTGAAGGGAGAGTCTTGGCCAATTTCAGCCCTATTTCTATTGCCCAAGCCTTTGAAATGCCAGACTTTTCTTTTGTGTGTGCTCTGAACATGGACATGGCCAGGACATATAATAAGAATGAGCCAACCAAAGCTCAATAGATGATCAATGCTTGGTTGGAAAAGCTGAAGTCACATTACTCCAAACTACCCAAGAAATTACATAGGATTAAATTCAAATCGGATATTTATGATGCAATTACATTTCTGAGCAGGGTGGCAGGATTGAAGAGTGTTGAAGTATTGGAGAATTGGATGATGTGATCACCAAAATTGAACAAGGAACCAACTATCATTGGGCAGGACTTATCAGCACCATAATTGACAAGTAGCTAAGGGAAGTCCTAAAAACCAAGAGGTTCACCATGTCCTCTTATGTCATGTATGTGTTGGCAAGATTCTATCCATACAGGGGTTTGAATCCATGAGGGACATTTGGACAGGACATAGTCTAGTAGATTTATTCGGAATTGCACCTAGGACACAGAGATTACAGAAGGGCTAATGATGCATTCACTATGCACATCACTAGGATGCTTCAAAATGCCGAGCATGTTAGATTGTCAGATGGAGTAAAGGATTTGATAAAGAGATATGGGGCCTGGTTCATTCAGTTTCCTACCTTCTGGTACATTAGAATTGATGGATGCCCAGCTGCTCCATACAGGTTACCCAAGTACCCTACGGATCATATTGTGTTATTGGAAATTGTTAGACAAATATGTGAATTTGACGTCATTTTCAAAAAGGAGAAGCTAAAACAGGTTTTGGTGGGGATTTCCCTCTTGGGATTGGCATAGCAGAAGTGTGCTCTTCCATCCAATCAGCACATGCAGTAGGTGATGAATTGGCAGCTCATGGTTTTTCCTTCCACTCCAAAAGAAAAAATTTGATATCACTAAGGAAGCACAGAAGAAGGCCACTAGGGAGTACCGTCACAAGGATGACCTAGAAGACTATTGGTCCAATATCAAAGATGATTTAGAGGCAAGGAAGAAAAGGTACTCTAGGCTCCCTATTGATGTGATTAGACAATACAATGTCAAGCTAATCCCTAACCAACTGGAAGATGATGGAAATATAGTGCAAGATCATGCCTACGAATCTATTAAGGACAGATCAATCGGGGAAATAAACTGGAATGAGGATGAGGTCACAGAGTTGGAAGACCTAATGGCATCAGTCATGAAATTTACTACTTCATGGCTAAAACATAAGGTTTGGGAATTCGAGAGTGAGAAGGTACCCTTTACCTTTAACTTGATGGGAAACCTTAATCCTATGTCTACTTCAGAGGAATCTGGGGAAGATGACCCCAAAGGAAAGACTAAAAAGAGCTCAGCTTTCAAAATAAAAATTAGAGGCCCTAAAGAAAGTGAGCCAGAACCAAAAAGAAAGCCCAAAGGAAAGAAAAGAAGTTGAAATTTGAAGATAGGAAGGTCCTCTGATGAGGAAGAGTTGGAAAAAGTGGAAGAAGAGGATGCTCCTCCACCACCAAAGAAGACCAAAACAACCAGGGCTTCAAAGAGGAAGAGTCAGGTTACCTCAAAAGATGAACCTCCGATTGTTGATGTGGAGAGTTTAGGAGAGAAGAAAAAAGTTTATACGAGGAAATCAAGGACTCCCTCTCCGAAGGAGGTTTTGCAAAAGATGGACCCTTCTCCAGAGATGCCAACTGTAGAGCCATCTAAGTCTGCTTCTCCTCCACCAAGCGTGCATGAGCAAGAAATTCTTGAAGAACATGAGACTAGCGGAGAGGCAGAACCTTTCAAGGAAGGGGAGCTCTTTGGTGTGGCAGCTGAGCTCGAAGTTGAAGAGAAAGAAAAGCATCCTTCTCCTCTAGTGATGTATGAAGATTCTCCAGAGAATAGCAAAGGAAATGGATCACCTGAAAAGGAGAGCATCCCAGTTAGAACCCCATCACCAATGCAAGAAGAGGAGATTGATGAAGGTGATCAAGGTGAGCGGCTCCCTGAAAAGGAGGAAGATAAAACAACGGAACAACATGAAGAGGAAAAAATAGATGAAATACGCGTGGAGCTTGCTATCCCGAATTGGCTTGAAAAGGAGATCACACAAAAGAAACAGGTAGTTGTAGAGGACACTCCTTTGGATTGGGATGAGATGTTGTCAAAGATTGGTAAAGCAAAGAAGAAGGTAGCTAAAGTAGTTTCAAAGATAGAGAGGGATGAACTAAACAATAGAGTTATCCACATTGCCACCCCTACCACGAACAAGACTAGAGAAGAAGTCACTGGTACAGATTACAATGTACAAACTTTCAACCTTGGACCAACATCTATGGAGTAAGATATAGAAGAGTATGAAGGGTCTAGTGCTATGATCATTGGCAGACTAAGGAAAGAGACCCAAACCAAGCATGAGCTGAGGAAAGAAAATGAGAGACTTAGGAAATGCTTGGAAGATGTGATGAAACCCTTGCAATCTCTTCACCCATCTTCCTCTGCCACTCCTGGTTTCTTGCCCAAAGAATCCATTTCCGAGATTGAAATGATGAAAGCCTCTACTCAAACTACAGCAGATTGGTTGAAGGACGTGCAAGTAAAAGGAGATAATTCCATCAAGGAGATCCTTTCAGTTGGAAAAGATGCAGTAAGAGCTAAGGACTTGTTGGAATATGTGCTCTCTCAAGATAAGGAGGACATCGACCTTCTGTTGCAGAAATCCAAGGTGATTATGGAATATGGTAAAGATCAATTAGCTGTGGATGGGATCCTTCCTTCCTCTAAACTTAGTGGGAATGGTTTTAGGCTCTGCAGATTCGACAAAAGGCCATGAGGAAGATTCAGAAGTGAAAGAAACAAATAGATGGTGACCTGACTGGTGTCTATGAGGGCTGTATTGCATTTTTTTAGGTTATGATTGGTAGGAGGAAAATTTCTCCTAAATACCTGAGTCTGGAACAATTAAGGGAATGGTGGCATGATGTTTATGCTCCAGATTCTGAGAATGTTATAACAGGACACCAGCTAGATGATGCAGCAACATATTTGGTGGTCATGGATAAGTATCAAGCCTACAAGAATGATTGGGATAAGACTGTTAAGAAGTCAAAGGAGGAGATTGGCTCCATAGAATGTCGGCTTAGGATCTTGCCTTTGCCACCTGTCACCGAATTGGATAAAATATTTTTGAGGGTTCAAGGATCATTGGCCCAAAGTAAGGATAAGGGAGGCGGTAGCTAATGCTTGTGTTGAGATTTGTGCTTCCCTATTATTATAGGGCATGTATTGAACCGAACTACATTGGGGACTGTGTCTAGGCCGACCTTGATGATATATCGGCATTTAATGTGTGCCTTAGTTTTAATTCCTAAGGCCGACTTGTTTTGGCGGTTGTTCTTATTTTGTAAATGTTTGGCTGGGCTGACATGTCTTGAGAGTTTGCTATAAAAGGCATTCCTGCCTCATTGTAAAGGGGATTAGACATTAGAAATTAGAGAAAAGGATTTACAACATTTTGGTGAATTTCTTGAAGCAAGTATTGTAAACAGAACAGTGGAATTGTTGGAGTATTTTGATGATCTAATACAATTGAAGACATTGTGGTTTTCCTGGTGAAATCTCTTGTGTTGGTTTATCTCACATGGTCCTTGTTGTTCTATCTTTCAAATTGCTTGAAGATTTAGGGTTTAGTGTTTAGAATTAAATTAGTTTTAGTTTGATAAATGATGTTTTTATTTCATATTTGGAATGTTTGTAGCAATCTCTGGTCTATACTCCCAGTAATTATCTGATTGCAGTAGGCTGGTGAAGTCAACCTGGACCATACATTTATATGTGCTTAAGTTCGATTGTGGGTGAATATCTATGATTTAAAAATCTATATACCCTAGAAGATTGCACTGTTCTTGTGATATTGCATTGTGGGTTAAGTAGGAATTGGTTGTTTGAGGTTGTTCCATTCCAGATATCTGTCATTTACATTATTCATTCTAGGAATAGTTTAGATCTTATTATATCCTTGCACCCTTACCTTTTGCTAGTTATTTATCATCTGGTTAGATTTAGGATTAGAGATCATCATATTGCAAAATCTGATAAATTGAAAGATATAGTTTGCTTGTAGGAAGGTCCCTTTGTGATTACCAGCATTTTCACATATTATCTGAGTTGTTTATGCATTGTCATGACCTGACACCCGAGAGACCTTGGGGTGATTTTCAGTGATTTATTGTTGAAAATAACCTTTTAAGAGAGATGGAATATTGCATTCTGTTTGATTTGTTGCTGTGTAGAAAACACCATCAACAGATTGGCACTAGAAGGAGGGCCTGAATGAGCACACTGGATCGTTTCTTAAACACCATTTTTATTGAAAGATATAGTAGAAATACTAGATCTACCACAGGAGAGGAAGATTTATAGGAATTACAGTTCCCCACTAGGTTAAGAAGGACTCAAGAAAGTGGAGAATCGTCATCATCTATCCCTTCACCAACATCATCCACATCTTCACATCCTGAGGTTAAGGCTATACCCATCCTTGAGGCAGTTCCCATTCAACAGCCCCAACCTGTCATTAACCAACCACAACCACCACCTCCACTCTTACCAATGGCTTTCCTAGCTAATAATCCATCCCCTTTGTCTTTCAATGCTTACAATGTAATGCCCAAAAACCCTGAACACTTCTATTCAAAGTTTCATGTTAATGACCCAAATAGGACTACAGAAGAGCATATAAGGATCTTCCAAACCTATCTCAAAGATAGAGGGATTGTTCATGAGGATGTTGCTTGTAGGTTGTTTCCTTATTCACTAGGAGAAGAGGCTTTTTACTAGTATAATCACCTCCCATCTGGCTCAATTCTTAATTTGAATGATCTTGAAACTGCCTTTTTACAGAAGTTCAGAATACCTATCAGTGCCAATGAATTGTATTTGCAATTCACTAGAGTCAAGAGAGAGGTCAATGAACCAATATCCAGTTTCAATAATAGGTTTCACCGTGCATACACCAGACTTTAAGATCTTTATGTTTTGGATAACAATACAGTCCTAGGAGTCTATTACAAAGCATTGGATAGCCTCAAAGCCACCTTCTTGAAGTGAAGACCTAACCCTCTAGCTAACCTAACTGATGCCTATACAGAAGCTGTTAAGCTTAGTACAGATCTGAGACAACATATGACTGGACCGTTGCCTTCTTTAGGACCAGTTGCACATCCCAATCAGGTTCAGGCAATTAATCAGGCACTTACCAATCATACTTCAATCATGAATCCAGTATCTTAGTTACCTTTGGTGCCACACCCTAGTATCCCCATGAGCTAGGCTTCCCCTATGATGAATTTTCCTCAGCAGCAGGTCAACCAACCCATGTATCAGCCACAGCCGAATGGTTTCCCTGCTTATTTGTAGAACTCTAAAGTGTTGCATCAGTCTATGAGATCTGCTACAATGCATATCCCTCCTCAGAGTAATCCAAGCTGGCACCCTTATGTAGATCCAAATAAAGAAAGGATTGATGAAATGGCTGAGCAAATAAAGAAGTTGAACCTAGAAGTGACTTACTTAAGGAATCAAAATAGTCAACTGCAAGCTGCCCAGAAGAATATACAATCCAATCAAAATAGGGAATTTCCACAAGGGCAGAATTTTGACAGAGGACAACGTAATGAGAGAGGATTCCATAATGACAGAGGATATAATCAGGATAGGAGTTACAATAGTGATAGGGGCTACAATAATGATAAGAGAGAATTTTGACAGAGGACAAGGTAGTGGACTAGGATTTGATAAGAGACAATCATAGGGACAGGGCAGAACATGGAATACGGGACCTAACAATGGAGGAGTTCCTACTCCCTTGGATCAACCTGTCAACCAATCTGCCAATCAACCAGTTAATCAAGACAAACCTCCCAGTGGTGTGTATTTGGTTGAAGCTGCTCTGTCAGGGTAGTGTAGGCTCCATAAGATGAGTCAACATTCGGAGTTGGAATGTCCTAAATTCCAAACTGCTACCTCCATCTTCCATTATGAGGTAGAAAATAATGCAAATGGATAAGAGATCATTCCCTCCACTCCCTATGACTCTCCTGTGTTAGTGTTAAATTATGCTCCTTTTCCAACTAGCAAGGAAAATATACCAAAAGAAGAGTCTGATTCCCATGAAGGCAAAATAGATCAAATCTGCAATGGAGATGAGGAGACTCAGTTATTCAATGAGGAAGCAATGAATGATAATAGCTCCCTTGATCAGGAAAAAAATTATGTTGAAGAAGTACAAATGTTCCAGAGGCAAAGTTTGAGAGATATGCCTCATAGGCGTCCACAGGCTGGGGGACCTTTCACCACTTCCATTCCTCCTAACAACTTTAGTACCCCACCAGATCCTAATGCTAGCAATAATCTATCTTATTCACATGTTTCCAAGTAGTATCTTTCAAAGGAAAGACAAGCTCAAACTGACCCACAAAAGAAAAAGGTTGTTCAAGCTAGCAAGGATAAGATAGAGGAGCCTTCTAAGGAGGTCTCCACTGATATGAGTGAGGAGCATATGGCTTCGTATGTTGCTGAGGAGTTCAAGAAATTAAAGGTAAATCTTTCAGCATTTGAGTTATTAAGGTTCCCTGCAATTAGAAAGGTTGTTTTAGGTACCTATGTTGCACATTCAGTGTCTCTAGATAAGCCTTCTAGTGAGAATATCAGTAAGATTTCTAATCCTTAGCCGGTGAAGACACAAAACCAGGCCCATAGTCGGACTAACTTTCCCCCTAGAGATAAAGGAAAAGAAAAGGACAAGACTCAAGTGGCCCAGATAGATACTCAACCAACTTTATTCCAAGGGAAGATAGAAAACCCACCATTTTTGATTTCTATGTGCATATTCAATAAGAATTTACACAATTGTTTATTAGATTCTGGTGCTTCCACCAATGTGATGCCATTTGGAGTTTGTAGAGCTTTAGGAATTACACCTGCTAACTCTCAGAAGAAGGTAACTCAGTTAGATAGAACTAAAGTAAATGTGGTGGAAGAATTAAATATGATTCACATGCAGATAGCTTTTGACCAAGGAATTCAATAGGTTATCAATATTCAGGTAGTTGATATCCCTGATGCGTATGGTTTGATTCTAGGAAGAGACTTTACTAAGGATTTGAATGGATATGTGTCTATTGACCACTCTCACATGTGACTTCCCTGGAAAGGAGTGCCAAATAAGATCAGAATTGAAAGAGACGAATACAGAAATACACTAGCAGTACCAAAATACTTTGATAGAAGTCTTGATATCGGAAGTAGGAATGAGAAATTACATGTTATCAACTCAGTAGGAGGAGTCAGACTCAGAGGAGGGATTGATGTTACATATGACGCCTATTGATGCTGAGACAGGATCCAGTCATGTCACTGTTTTGACAGAATCAGTTGAGGAAGAGGAAGAATTCGAAGATAATCAGATCAACCTATTAGACAGTTTCCAGGAATTTATCAAGTAGTGTGTTGAAAATCAAACTCACCTAGGTAGAAGGACAAACTTTAAGGAATTACTCTTACCAAATTGGTGTAAAGTTCATAATGCTTCCCATTCAGAGTTGGAGTGTTGTTTATGCCAGACAGCAGTAGAGTGAGTATAGAAATGCCTGAATCCAACCCAAGCTGTGGAGACAAAAGTGCATAACCCTCAAGAGGAATATCAAGGAGAGAAACCTATACTGACCAAGGAATCTTCTAACATGGATAAGCCGAAAGATATGATACAGAAGACTACCACTGCAGAATGTTGGACTCTCAAATTTGATGGATCCAAATCCAAGCATAGAGCTGGAGCAGGATTCGAACTAATTAGTCCAAAAGGTAAAAAATTCTTTGCAACCCATAGGCTTCAATTTCATTGCACCAATAATGTAGCAGAGTATGAAGCATTAATTCATGGACTTCTCATGGAACTTAAGAAAAAAGTTAAAATTTTACAAGTTTTTGGTGATTTAGAGTTAGTAATTAAGCAAGTAAGGAAGAAATATTCATGCCATGATATGAGAATGACTAATTATAGGCATAGAGTGTGGGACCTCATCGAGGGATTCGACGCTTTCAATATTCAACTGGTACCACAACAGAAGAATCAAACTGCTGATTCTCTGGCTCAGGCAGCGAGCACCTTGCAGCCTTTGTCTTTGTCAGGATTGAAAAAATTCACTCTAGAATTGACTCTTGTGCCCTCAGTCCTAGACAATGTTACTAATTTTTGGGTGTTCGAAGATGACAAGCATATTTTGGATTTTATCACAAATACAAACGTTTTTGCTTCCCAAATCATCGATGAAGCAGAACCCCAGGAAGCAGAATTGGACTTAGAAGGTGTGATGAATCTAAAGTCTAATACTATTCCAAGGGGAATGGTACAGTTGGAGTGAATTTTTGATATGGATAAGATCAGAGATCAGGAACAAGATTCAAGGAAAGAATTAGTCAGTGGACAGTGTGACACTCACAATTTAGGAACTGAGGACGATGTTAAGAACATTTTCATTAGCAAGGTATGCACTCTAGAAGAAAGACAAGGGATAATTGAAGCCTTACATAGCTTTCCAGATATAGTAGCCTGGGGTTATGAGGATTTGAAGACTTATGATACATCAATAATAACTTATATTATACCTCTGAAGCCAGGTGCTAAGTTTTTTAGACAGAGACAGAGACCTATCAACGCATTGTTGGAACCACTCATATAGAAAGAAGTTCAGAAATTACTGTCTGCCATAATTATATTTCCTGTTAGGAACTCAACATGGGTAGCAAACCTAGTTCCAGTAAGGAAAAAGAATGGAGAAATTAGGCTCTCTGTCGATTTCAGGATTTTAAACAGATCGTCAGAAAAAGACAATTATCCAGTTCCTTCATTGGATGAAGTACTTCAAGTGGTCAATGGATCTCAGATGATGTCCTTTCTGGACAGTTATTTTGGGTACAATCAAGTGATGGTTCAGTATGAGGACATGCACAAGACTGCCTTCACAACTAAATGGAGTACGTTTGCTTATAGGAGGATGCCTTTTGGACTCATTAATGCAGGGACCACATTTCAAAGGGCTATGGATATTTCCTTTAAAGATATCATAGGCAAATGCATCATCATTTATATGGACAACCTGACTATTTTTTTGAAGAATAGAGGGGATCACATCTCAGATTTGTGAAAAGTATTTCAAAAGTGCAGAGAATTTGGCATATCCTTGAATCCCAAAAAGTGTATTTTCGGAGTAATAGAGGGAAAATTGCTTGGACATGTCATATCAAAAAAGGGAATTGCTATTGATCCAGAAAGAGTGGAGGCTATACTAAAAATTCAGCCACCTGCTAGCAAAAAGGAGATGAAGTCTTTCTTTGGTAAGATTAAATTCGTCAGAAAATTTATCACTGGATTTTCTGAAATCGTGAAGCCACTCAATGCAATCTTGAAGCAGGATGCTAGGGTCAAATGGAATACAAAAGAAAAGGAAGCATTTGCAGAAATCAAAAGAGCCATTGCTAATGCTCCAGTATTGGTAAGCCCTAACTACAACAAGCCTTTTCACATTTATTCATTTGCTTCTGACCATTCATGTGCAAGAATGCTAACTCAAAAGTTTGATGGGGGAAATGAGCATCCCATTGCCTTCATGAGTGCCCCATTAAAAGATGATGAGTTGAGATACCCAAGTGTAGAAAAGCAGGCATACACTCTGGTTAGAGCAGTGAAGAAATTCAGACATTATATCCTCAGGAATAAGGTTTATGCAGTTGTTCCAGACCCCACAGTCAAGTTACTTCTAATGCAAAATGAGTTAGGGGAGCGCAGAGCTAAATGGGTGACAATGCTATAAGAGTATGACATTGAGATCCATCCCATGAAGCTAGTAAGAGGGCAAGGACTCACTCAGACTATGGCTGAAATAGGTCTTGAATTGACTATTCAGAATTATAATATTGAGGAGGTTTCCCCAGATGGCTGGTATGATGACATAGTTTATTATTTGCTGAACCAATGATCTCCAGGTCATCTTAATTTCGTTCAGAGGAGAGCCCTATGATTGAAGAGTGACAGTTTCATGCTAAAGAGCATTTTTTTGTACAAAAAAATCATGAAGGCATTTATTTGAGGTGTCTTGGGAAACAAGAAGCTTAAAGGGTGATAAACGAATTTCATGAAAAGTACAGCATGGGCCATGGTTCTACGGTTGCCACAGCAAATCAGATTTTGAGGGCTGGGTATTACTGGCCCACACTATTCAAACATGTTCACCATCATGTGCGGACTTGTCACACCTGCCAGATTGTAGCAGTGAGAGAAAGGTATGCAACACTTCCTCTCCAATCGGTCATTGAGGTAAGGCCTTTCGCTCAGTGGGGTATGGATTTCATAGGCCCCATCAACCCACCATCTTCTATAGGACACAGGTATATTCTCACTATTACTAATTATTTTACAAGATGGACTGAAGTTTTTGCTTGTAGGCAATGTACATCAGAGGTAGTGATTGATTTTTTGGAATTTGCTATTCTTAATCGATTTCGATGCCCCATTGTTGTTGTTTGTGATAATGGTCCTACCTTCGCATCTTTGAAATTCTCAAATTGGGCTTTTGATCATGGCATTATTGTGAAGTTTGCATCCAATTATTACCCTCAGGGTAATGGCTTAGCAGAGTCCTCAAATAAGAACTTATTAACTGTCATCCATAAGTTGTTAGAGAGGAACCCAAAGGACTGGTACACCCAGCTTTGGTTTTCCCTTTGGGCAGATCGTACAAGACTTAAGTCATCCATTGGAACATCTCCTTATCACTTGGTATACGATCTAGAGCTAGTATTCCCTATTCAATTCAAGATCCCAACTTTACAGTTTATAAATCAGTTCTATGATAAGGGGGACAAAAGGGAGGCTAGGTTGATAGAACTACTACACCTTGAGGACAAATGAGACAATGCCCTTGAGAATTTTTCCAAACATCAGGGGGTAGTTAAGAGGTGGTTTGAAAGGAGGGCTAAAGTCAAAGCCTTCAGGATTTTTGACCTTGTCCTATACTGGGATAAGCCTCATGATCAAAAAGGGAACCATGGGAAGTTTGATAAACTGTGGCTTGGCCCATACCAGATCGCCGAAATACTTGGAGATAATGCCTTCTGTCTAAAGACTCTCACGGGAGAAGATATCCCATTGCCTGTTAACGGGCAGTATTTGAAACATTATTTCCAATCCTGAGCTATTTTCAACTCTCTACTTTGTATATAGTTAGTTTAGGTTGCTTTTTGTTGTTTTGTTCAGTTAGAGTAGGTTTCCTTTTTGCTCTGCTTGTTTTGCTTTGGTTAGAATAGGTTTGCTTTGGTTTGTTTGTTTTGGTTTGCATTGCTCCTGCTCTTGGTTCCTTTTCTTTTGAGGATCTCTGGGTGTATCTGTGTGACAGTGATGACAAAGTAGGTATGATATTCTTGGTATTTTCCTTAAAAACTCTAATCATCCTTCTAGGACACTGTGTTATGAACTCTCTACACAATGTCACTTATCCTTATGTTGAGGCAAAGGGTTTTCTAGTCGGTTTGAATAGGAATATATTGGGGTCTCATACTAATAATTATTAAAGATACCTGAAGTTGCAGAAGGTCCTTATAAGGTCTAAACAGGTGAAAAATCATTTTTTGCTCTAGTGCCATTGTGGTTCTCAGCCCTAAATGTGGACTTCACTGTTCATAGGTTGAATGAAATGAGTGAAAAAGAAAAGAAATATCAAAAGGAAAAGAAAAAAAAGAAAGAAGAGAAAATATTGAAAATTAAAAGACTTGAATTCAACTTATCAGGAGGATCTGAATATCTCTATCGGGGCTATGAACGTCTAACTGGAAGTAGAGCTATATTCAAGAGGATCACAACGATAACCTCATCGGGGCTATGGACACCTGACTAGCAGCGAGGCTCTATCTAGGTTACTTTTAGAGTATGAATCTTTACGTAGCTTGTTCATACCAAGTTTGGTTCCTATTGCAACTAAGGGAGGGTAATGAATGCATGTGCACACACTTTGACTTTGGTATAGGAAACTTTGAATGACTAAGGGCTCCTTGGTTTTATCATGGAGGTGATGGCAGGATATGTGAGTTGAAACCATAAGTTATAGGTTCTTGATTCTAGTTTGTCATTGAAATGCTCAGGATCATTTCCCCAGCAGAGTTGCCATTTGTTGTGTAGTTTTGCACACATGCCCCACTTGGAGTAGGGACCATCTTTTTCGAGATGTCTCTTGACCTTAGGTTTTATTGGACCTGTCTTTTGAGGTCTTGACATGTTGGTCTTGTTGGCTCTGATCTTGACCTGAGGCTTGAATTGGTTAAAGTTTGGTTTCAGTAAAATCTGGGTTTTGAATTGAATCTGGGATTTTCTAGCTCCAGCGGATTTTCCCGGGCTCTGGTTCATTTTCTGGTCATCACTGAATTTTCTGAATCTGGGTTTCTGCCTAACTCTGGGATTTTCCGGTTCTGGCGGATTTTCCCAAACTGCACCAAAATCTTGAACTTCGTTAAGATCCTGGTTTCTGCCATTTTCACAGAATTTGTGTTCATCCAAATTTTTCGCATGTCTTGGGATTTTCTGAAGTTCTGTCCTGGGCTTGGGTTTCTAGATTTTTCGAACATGTCTTGTCACTCATTAATGCCCAAGGTACCTTTGCTCGGATGTGTAAATGGGTGGATTTAAAGTCTCTGGGCATCATTTCAATTTCATTATTCACTTGCTTGCTGCTTTGGCGATTGAGAGCTTTCATTCGAGCTTTGAGGATTGATCTTGAGTCACTTACTTGCAGATTGCTCAGGTGCCAATGTCTAGATTTTTGTTGCGAGATTTTATTTGCTTTCCAGTTACTTCCTCAAGTTCAAGTTCGTCTGGGTTGATCCATGGTAGGTTATCATTGGCCCTTTCATCTGTTTGCATGATGATTGAACTATTTTATGTTGATTGATGGTCATTTCAGTTCGGCCTATGTTTGGTCACGATTTTGTTTTATCGAATTAGGGTTTGACCCATTTTCATGATTTTTTCATCACTCGCACTATGCGCCACTTTGTTTTCCCAATAAATATCAGATGGATCAGTGTTGATGGGTGTTCGGGGTAGGATTTTGTTCTAGATGTGCAATGTGTTATATATGGCAAGATTAGGGTTTTGGGTGTTTTGCTCGAAACTGTTAGGAGTGGTTAAACAGTTATATTTTTTGTATCTTGCACCAAGGTTAAACTAGTCCCCTGCCTTGTGAAGATTTGAATGGTTTGATTCATCCTTAGGGATAGTGTTCCAAACCTTGAAGTTTACCCTGGTTTTCATGGCAGGAGGTTTATTCTTCAAAATTAGGGCATCATCATTTCGCCATGAAGTTTAGTTATTCGAGGTCTTCTAAAGTCCAAGTTCAAGTGCATTCCCCATTTTGTTGATTAATGTTGATTTGGGGACCATTAGAAACCAGGTAGAGAAGTTTGCATGATCATTCAGTCGCTGGTTTGCTTGTTGTCATCCATCGGGTTTTCGAGGTGTCTGCGGAATTTCTGCGTAGCCGGATTTTCCCAGTTTCGGCCAATTCCACGGGGTATAGCAAATTTTGGAATATTTGAACTATCCACAAAAATCCTTCCTATCCAGACTTTTTCGATTTTCCCCTATGGTTTTATTTCTTTTGATTTCTCGAGGATAGGATTAATGGAGTAAATGTTGAATGCTTATTTCTTGTTGCTAAGGAATGAATTTCATGATAATATTATGATCTTTTGTCTGTGCTAATGATTTATTTGACTAATGATGTTTTGGCAGCAAGAATCCGTCTGGGTCGGATTTCTCTGAATTCCACCCTAACCGGATTTTCCCGGTTGACATTGCTTTCCCGGGTTGTTCTATTTTTCTGGATTTTCAAAGATTGGTAATTTGTGATAGTTCTTAACTGCTTTATATGATTTTAGGCTAACCTTTGGACTGGAATATGCATGATAATTGGATACTTATGATGATCTTTTGTGAGTGCAGGCTGAACCAAGCAAGGCCGCTACAGGAAAGTCCAAAGGTGACATAGAGGGGCCTTCCATCTCAGAGGCAGAAAGATTAAGGCTGGACAACAAGAGTCAGCTGCTGAAAAGCAAGATATCTTATGTGTGGTCCGAAGTGTCTGATACCAATGTGGGAGCTTGGAGATACGAAGAGTTCAAAGAGAGAACAACTTAGAAGGACCTGTCAGTCTTGAGAGAGGGAATGATGAAATCCGGATTGGTTCATGTGGCAGGGTTTCCTCCAGTAATCCAGTGTTATGAGCTGATACTTGAGTGTGCCTGGCAATATGACTTTGATACACAAAGGTTTGTCAGCACTGAAGGGAGAGTCTTGGCCAATTTCAGCCCTATTTCTATTGCCCAAGCCTTTGACATGCCGGACTTGCCTTCTGTGTGTGCTCTCAACATGGACATGGTCAGGACATATTATGAGAATGAGCCAACCAAAGATCAACAGATGATCAATGCTTGGTTGGAAAAGCTGAAGTCACATTACTCTAAACTTCCCAAGAAATTACATAGGATTAAATTCAGATCGGATATTTATGATGCAATTAGATTTCTGAGCAGGGTGGTAGGATTGAAGAGTGCTGGAGTATTGGAGAGTTGGATGGTCCATGTGATCACCAAAATTGAACAAGGAACCAACTATCATTGGGCAGGACTTATCAGCACCATAATTGACAAGCAACTGAGGGAAGTCCTAGAAACCAAGAGGTTCACCATGTCCTCTTATGTCATGTATGTGTTGGCAAGATTCTACCCATACAGGGGTTTGAATCCACGAGGTAAATTTGGACAGGACATACTCTATGAGATTTATCTAGAATTGCACCTAGGACACAGAGATTACAGAAGGGCTAATGATGCATTCACTATGTACATCACTAGGATGCTTCAAAATGCCGAGCATGTTAGATTGTTAGATGGAGCAAAGGATTTGATAAAGAGATATGGGGCTTGGTTCATTCAGTTTCCTACCTTCTGGTACATTAGAATTGATGGATGCCCAGCTGCTCCATACAGGTTACCCAGGTACCCTATGGATCATATTGTGTTATTGGAAAATGTTAGACAAATATGTGAATTTGACGTCATTGTCAAAAAGGAGAAGCATAAAACAGGTTTTGGTGGGGATTTCCCTCTTGGGACTGGCGTAGCAGAAGTGTGCCCTTCCATCCAATCAGCACATGTAGCAGGTGATGAATTTGCAGCTCATGGTTTTTCCTTCCACTCCAAAAGAACAAAATTTGATATCACCGGGGAAGCACAGAAGAAGGCCACTAGGGACTACCATCACAAGGATGACCTAAAAGACTATTGGGCCAATATCAAAGATGATTTAGAGGCAAGGAAGAAAAGGTACTCTAGGCTCCTTGTTGATGTGATCAGACAATACAATGTCAAGCTAATCCCTAACCAACTAGAAGATGATGGAAATCTAGTGCAAGATCATGCCTACGAATGTATTAAGGACAGATCAATTGGGGAAATAAACTGGAACGAGGATGAGGTCATAGAGTTGGAAGACCTAATGGCCCCGGTCATGAAATTTACTACTTCATGGCTAAAACATAAGGTTTGGGAATTCGAGAGTGAGAAGGTACCCTTTACCTTTAACTTGATGGGAAACCTTAATCCTATGTCTACTTCAGAGGAATTTGGGGAAGATGACCCCAAAGGAAAGACTAAAAAGAACTCACCTTTCAAAATAAAAATTAGAGGCCCTAAAGAAAGTGAGTCAGAACCAAAAAGAAAGCCCAAAGGAAAGAAAAGAAGTCGAACTTTGAAGATAGGAAGGTCCTCTGATGAGGAAGAGTTGGAAAAAGTGGAAGAAGAGGATGCTCCTCCACCACCAAAGAAGACCAGAACAACCAGGGCTTCAAAGAAGAAGGGTTAGGATACCTCAAAAGTTGAACCTCCGATTGTTCATGTGGAGAGTTCAGGAGAGAAGACAAAAGTTTATACGAGGAGATCAAGGACTTCCTCTCCAAAGGAGGTTTTGCAAAAGATGGACCCTTCTCCAGAGATGCCAACTGTAGAGCCATCTAAGGCTGCTTCTCCTCCACCAAGCATACTTGAGCAAGAAATTATTGAAGAACATGAGACTGGCAGAGAGGCAGAACCTTTCAAGGAAGGGGAGCTCTTTGGTGTGGCAGCTAAGCTCAAAGTTGAAGAGAAAGAAAAGCATCCTTCTCCTCTAATGATGTATGAATATTCTCTAGAGAATAGCAAAGGAAATGGATCACCTGAAAAGGAGAGCATCCCAGTTAGAACCCCATCACCAATGCAAGAAGAGGAGATTGAGGAAGGTGATCAAGGTGAGTGGCTCCCTGAAAAGGAGGAAGATAAAACAAGGGAACATCATGAAGAGGAAAAAATAGATGAAATCCGGGTGGAGCTTGCTGTCCCAAATTGGCTTGAAAAGGAGATCACACGAAAGAAACACGTAGTTGTTGAGGACACTCCTTTGGATTGGGATGAGATGTTGTCAAAGATCAGTAAAGGTAAGAAGAAGAAGGAAGCTAAAGTAGTTTCAAAGATAGAGAGGGATGAACTAAACAACAGAGTTATCCACATTGCCACCCCTACCACGAACAAGACTAGAGAAGAAGTCACTGGTACAGATTACAATGTACAAAGTTTCAACCTTGGACCAATATCTATGGAGCAAGATATAGAAGAGTATGAAGGGTCTATTGTTGTGATCATTGGCAGACTAAGGAAAGAGACCCAAACCAAGCATGAGCTGAGGAAATAAAATGAGAGACTTAGGAAATGCTTGGAAGATGTGATGAAACCCTTGCAATTTCTTCACCCATCTTCCTCTGCCACTCCTGGTTTCTTGCCCAAAGAAACCATTTCCGAGATTGAAACGATGAAAGCCTTTGCTCAAACTACAGTGGATTGGTTGAAGGACATGAAAGTAAAAGGAGATAATGCCATCAAGGAGATTCTTTCAGTTGGAAAAGATGCAGTAAGAGCTAAGGAATTGTTGGAATATGTGCTATCTCAAGATAAGGAGGACATCGACCTTCTGTTGCAGAAATCCAAGGTGATTATGGAATATGGTAAAGATCAATTGGCTGTGGATGGGATCCTTCCTTCCTCTAAACTTAGTGAATTGTGGGAATGGTTATAGGCTCTGCAGATTTGGCAAAAGGCCATGAGGAAGATTCAGAAACGAAAGAAACAAATAGATGGTGACCTGACTGGTGTCTATGAGGGTTGTATTGCATTTTTTGAGGTTATGATTGGCAGGAGGAAAATTTCTCCTAAATACCTAAGTCTGGAACAATTAAGGGAATGGTGGCATGATGTTTATGCTCCAGATTCTGAGAATGTTATAACAGGACACCAGCTAGATGATGCAGCAACATATTTGGCAGTCATGGATAAGTATCAAGCCTACAAGGACGATTGGGATAAGACTGTTAAGAAGTCAAATGAGGAGATTGGCTCCATAGAATGTCGGCTTAGGATCTTGCCTTTGCCACCTGTCACCCAATTGGATAAAATATTTTTGAGGGTTCAAGGATCATTGGCCCAAAGTAAGGATAAGGGATGTGGTAGCTAATGCTTGTGTTGAGATTTGTGCTTCCCTATTATTATAGGGCATGTATTGAACTGAACTACATTGGGGACTGTGTCTAGGCCGACCTTGATGATATATCAGCATTTAATGTGTGCCTTAGTTTGAATTCCTAAGGCCGACTTGTTTTGGTGGTTGTTCTTATTTTGTAAATGTTTGGCTGGGCCGACATGTCTTGAGAGTTTGCTATAAAAGGCATTCCTGCCTCATTGTAAAGGGGATTAGACATTAGAAATTAGAGAAAAGGAGTTAGAGCATTTTGGTGAATTTCTTGAAGCAAGTATTGTAAACAGAACAGTGGAATTGTTGCAGTATTTTGATGATCTAATACAATTGAAGACATTGTGGTTTTCCTAGTGAAATCTCTTGTGTTGGTTTATCTCACATGGTCCTTGTTGTTCTATCTTTCAAATTGCTTGAAGATTTATGGTTTAGTGTTTAGAATTAAATTAGTTTTAGTTTGATGAATGATGTTTTGATTCCATATTTGGAATGTTTGTAGCAATCTCTGGTCTATACTCCCAGTAATTATCTAATTGTAGTAGGCTGGTGAAGTCAACCTGGACCATACATTTATATGTGCTTAAGTTCGATTGTGGATCAATATCTATGATTTAAAAATCTATATACCCTAGAAGATTGCACTGTTCTTGTGATATTGCATTGTGGGTTAAGTAGGAATTGGTTGTTTGAGGTTGGTACATTCCAGATATCTATCATTTACATTATTCATTCTAGGAATAGTTTAGATCTTATTATATCCTTGCACCCTTACCTTTTGCTATTTCTTTATCATCTGGTTAGATTTAGGATTAGAGATCATCATATTGCAAAATCTGATAAATTGAAAGATACAGTTTGCTTGTAGTAAGGTCCCTTTGTGATTACCAGCATTTTCACATATTATCTGAGTTTTTTATGCATTGTCATGACCTGACACTTGAGAGACCTTGGGGTGATTTTCAGTGGTTTATTGTTGAAAATAACCTTTTAAGAGAGATGGAATATTGCATTTTGTCTAGGTTGTTGTTGTGCAGAAAATAGCATCAACAAGCAGGAGTTCCTGAGCTTATAACAGAATGCCAAATGTGAGGCAGTTGCAATAGGACCTATGAGTGTGGGTTGAGTTCATTATGCCTCCAGGACTTGCCCAGTATGGTAGAGGTAGAGGCCAAGGTGGTGGAGGAAGAGATCAACCTAGAGATGAAATTAGAGCCCTTAGAAGGCAATTAGAAACCTTGCAACAAGAGGTTTGAAGAAGAGATGTGCAATGAGACAAAGATGAGAATGAAGATGAAACAAAAGATGAAATGGAATAAGAAGAGCAGGATCCAATGATCCTGGAGAAAGAACATTGTTGTGAGAAATCTCAAGCATTGGGAAGAGACCTAAAATGGAGATTTCATCTTTTAGTGGAAATATGAATCCTGAATAATTGATTGATTGGATCAATGACATGGAGTAATTTTTTGAGTTTGAGGAGATTGATGATCCTCATAGTGTAAGGTTTACAAAAACAAAATTGAAACATTACACCAATATATGGTGGAAATAGGTCTAGTTAGAAAGAGGAAGACAAGAGAAAGATAAAAATTCCAAATGGGATGGAATGGTGTCAAAATTGAATAAACTTGAGGCAAGGGACAAGGACAGTGAAAGAATACATAGAGGAATTTCACAAGGTCCTGATTCAGAAAGGACATTCTAAGGTGACTAAAGAGAAATTTTCTCATTATATTTACAGGTTGAAGCATAGCATATAGGAAGAATTGGCACTAGTAAGAATGACCACCATTGAGGATGCTTATCATTTTTCTCTAAAGGTTGAAGAAAGACTAAACAAGAGGTTTGAGAAAAAACAACGAGGTGGAGGTCCTGGAGGAAATATTGGTGGATGGTCATATCGAGGCTAAAATTAAGATCAAAAGAAGGGTGAAGGCTCTAGGAGCAGCCAAAACCATAAAGGAGATAACACCTACCATCCTCATGATTAGAATAATGGAGACCAAAGAGGATGGGGAAGATCTAGACGAGGACTTGGAAGAGGAGGATTCCATGGAACCTATTTCCAGTGTGGAGAAGAAGTAAATAGGGCCTATGAGTGTCCTCAAAATCAAGGAAGGACAAATAAAAAACCTAAGGGTAATGCACAAGTTGCACATGTTGATGAAGATGCCAAGTCTTCACATTCTAAGGATGTAGAAAGAGGAGAGGTTCTTGTTACTAGAAGAGCCTTGCTGAATGAGGAGAAGGAACCAACTCAAAGGAAGAATTTGTTTCGCACCAAATGTAAGTGTGTAGATAAAGTTTACAATGTTATTATTGATGGAGGTAGTAATGATAACCTTGTTTCAGAAGAAATGCTTATTAAGTTGCAATTGGAGAGAAGGAATCCGAGCCCATACTAAATTGCTTGGTTGCAAAACAACCATAAAGCCTTGGTAAATGAACAATGTCTACTAAAGTTCAAGATTGGAAATTACCATGATGAGGTATTGTGTGATATTATGCCTATGGATGTTTGTCATATGTTTTTAGGAAGACCATGGCAATTTGATCAACGAGCAGTACATGATGGACATGCCAACACCTGTTCTTTGACAAAGGATGGAGTTCGTCATAAGTTGAAGCCCTTGAAAGAGGCAGAGGAAAATGTAGGTAGTAATGCAAGAATTTGTTTGGTTGATAGAAGAAAGTTCCTAGAAGGAATGAAGCATGAGCATATGTATTTTGCATTGATCCCTAGAGTTGATAAAGAAGATACTACTAAGGTACCTGTAGAGGTTTTATATTTGTTGAATGAGTTTCAAGCTATTATTTCTGATAATGTATCTAAGGGTTTACATCCCGTAAGAAAGATTAGTCATCATATGGACCTAATTCTTGGAGATAGTTTTCTAAATAAGGAAGCTCATCGTATGACTCCAACAGAGAGTGAAGATTTGAACAAAAAAGTGCAAGATTTTTTGCAAAAATGATTGATTCAAGAAATTTTGAGTCCATGTGTAGTACCTATAGTACTAGCACCAAAGAAGGATGGGGAATGGCATATGTGTACAGATTCTAGAGACATCAACAACATCGCCATCAAGTATAGATTCCCCTTGCCAAGGATGGATGACATTATGGATTGTTTGATAGCCATACTAGAGAAGGAGATGAATGGAAGACAACCTTTAAAACCAAGGAGGGCTTGTACAAGTGGTTAGTCATTCCTTTTGGGCTAACCAATGCACCGAGCACATTTATGTAGCTTATGAATGAGGTATTGAAAGAATTTTTAGGAAAATTTGTTATTTTTTATTTGGATGATATTTTGATTTTTAGTAAGACATTGGAGGAGCACTTGGTGCATATCCGAAGAGTTTTTGAGAAGCTAAGGGAGGAGAAGTTCTTGATTTATTTTAAGAAATATAGTTTTATGAAGAGAGAGTTGGTGTATCTAGGATTTGTTGTCTCAGCAGAGGGTCTCAATTCATGGTCTAGCAAGCTTTTATCAAAATTTTATTAAGAATTTCAGTAGTATTTTTGCACCTCTAACTGAAGCAATGAGAGGGGATAAAAAGAGTTTAAGTGGACTACAGGAGCAGCCAAAATTTTTGACATGTTGAAGAAGAAAGTTACTGAGCAACCTATTTTGACACTTCTAGATTTCAATAAAGTTTTTCAGGTAGATTGTGATGCTAGTGGAATTGCCATAGGAGTTGTTTTGAGTCAAGAAGGTAAATCCATTGCCTATTTTATTGAGAAGTTAAATGATGGTAAGAAGAAATATTTTGTCTATGACCAAGAGTTTTATGTAATAGTTCAAGATTTGAAGAAATGGAGACACTATTTGTTGCCAAAAGTATTTCTTTTATATATTGATCACTGGGCTTTGCAATATCTCAATAGTCAAGGAAAATTGAATCAAAGGCACTTAAAATGGGTTGAGTTTTTATAGAGTTATACTTTTGTTTTGAAGCACAGGAGTGGAAGGTCAAATAGAGTTACAGATGCCTTAAGTAGAAGGCAAAATTTGTTGATAAAGATGAATATAGAGGTTGTTGGGTTCAATGAACTCAAGAGTTTGTATCAAGAAGATCCAGACTTTGCAAAAGCTTTGAAGGCTTGTTTGGAACCTATTACATTGGATAGGATGAGATGTTTGGATTTCTTAATCTAATATGAGATGTTGTTTAGAGGAAGCCAATTGTACATTCCAAGGAGTTCTATGAGACATAATCTAATCAAGGAGAAGCATAGTGGAGGATTGACTAGACATTTTGGTCAAGATAAGACCATTGCTCTTGTTAATGAGAATTATTATTGGCCATAGTTACAACAAGATGTGAAGAAATTTGTACAAAGTTGTAGAGTATGTCAGATGGTGAAAGGAACAAGTCAGAATATTGGATTGTATCATCCATTACCTATGGCTGAGAGGCCATGGGAGGACATTAGTATGGATCTTTTCCTTGGATTGTCAAGGACACAAAGAGGGCATGATTCCATATTTGTGGTGGTGGATAGATTTTGAAAGATGGCACATTTCACTCCATGTCATAAGACCAGTGATGATGTTCATGTTGCAAAATTATTTTTCAGAGAGGTGGTGAGACTACATGGTATACCAAAGAGTATAGTTTTAGATAGAGATACCAAATTTTTTGTTATTTCTAGAGAACATTATGGAAGAAATTGAAGAAAAATATTAATTTTAGCTCTACACACCATCCACAGACTGATGGACAAACAAAGGTAGTGAATAGGATTTTAGTCAACCTGCTAAGATGCTTAGTTGGCGATAAGCCCAAGGGATGGGATTTGATTATACCACAAGAGAAATTTTCTTACAACGATTTTGTCAATAGGATCACTAGTAAATCACCATTCCAAATTGTATATGGGAGTAGTCTAAGAGCTACTTCTAAACTGAGAAAGATGGATAAGGTGGGGAAGAGTAGTGTTGAGCCTGAAGATTTTGTTGAGCACCTAAAGAATTTGCATGAAGAGGTGAAGAAACATATCAATAAGATGAATTCACAATATAAGGCTTAGGCATATCAGAAAAGGAGGCATAAGGAGTTCCAAGTAGAAGATGAATTCATGGTTCATTTGTGAAAGGAAATATTTCTAGTTGGTACATACAAAATTTTAAAGATGAAGAAGTTTGGACCATGCAAGATCCTAAAGAAGCATGATTTAGGAAATGCTTATGAGGTAGAGTTTCCTAGTGGAATAAAATTTTTGCATGTGTTCAACATTACTGATTTTATAGAGTATCATGAAGGTGATATAGTGGAGGGGTTGATAAAAGAATAGTAGAAAATTCCAACACCTACTTTAGAGAAGGAAGAGATAGAAGAAATTTTAGATAGTCATGTTTGTAGAAGCACAAGAAATAGGAAATATGTAGAGTACTTGGTGAAATGGAGATGAAGGCCTACTAAAGATTCATCATGGTTATCTGAGGCTGAGGTTAATCATCTCAGTTTCCATCTAACTCTTGAGAAGTGATAGGGTCACTTTTCAAATTACCCTGGGTGTTTGATGGAGGAGCATCCAACAATGTAGGGAAATCTTGCATCACCCAAAAAAAAAAATTCTTTATTTTTTTATTTTCTTTAGTTTGTTTTGAGTCCCATGATGGCACTTAGGGGGTATAAGACTGCTAGGCATCAAAAATAGCAAAAAATGGACACTTACTATTTTAGCAAGTTAGCCTAAACAAGCTCATATGGACGTGAAAATTTACCTCAAGGAGCAAAGTTGAAAAAAATTTCCAGTCATGAAAGAATCACCTCAATACCCTAGATGGTTTGGGAGAAATTAAATTTTTTGTCCCGAGAAATTTCTCCAATGTAGCTTCAAATTTAGATATAAAACTTTAGAGGCCCCAAAATAGCTCAAAAAGTGGTCAAACTGACCTACAATGGGTTCATGTGTTGTAGAGCTCGTTGAGAGATTTCCAACTATATGCAATAATAGCAAATCTGACACCTAGATCAAAAGTTATGGCCCTCCGAAGTTGGTCCTCAAAAAATTGAATTGTATAAAAAAATTCTTCTTAGGCTAGAAATCAAACGACGAGACTTTTGGTGCCAAAACAAAAGGGGAAATTTGGACTTTCTAGAACATTCTAGGGTGGTTATTGGGGAAAATAAAAAGGGTTAAGTGGGGCTTGTAGAAGGTGGCCTTGATAGTGCAGATTGTGGCTCTAAATAGTAGATTTTCTTTTCAGAGTTGATTTTGTTGTAATGAATCAAGCCCATGAGGTTGTAGCATGTAAAATTTGAATTTGTAATTTCATTTTCTGAAAATAATTGAAAGTGGGTCATTTTTTTGCCTCACATCTTCTGTGTTGGTATTTGTTGTTGAGATTTCGGTGGGTTTTGGGCAGTGCATCCCTCATCAACTTTACACCATTTTGAAGTTCATTGCAAATAATCAGGTGGTTACAGTTAAAGTAGATCCAGAAGTTGTTCACCTTTGTGAGCTAGTGGTTGTTAGTCATGCTATAGTTGTATCCACTCTCAAGAATTACATTCCATCCAACCATTAATGCTATGGCATGTTCTTCATCGATACCCTCTATGGAAGTTATTCTTGGAGTAAGTGTCGAAAAAGATGAATCACCTAAAGTAGAAAATCCTAAATCTCCCCCATCTTCCCCTTAATCCTCTCAATCAAAAACTTTCCTTGGTGATGATTGGGACTCTTTGGATTTCTTCAAATTCTTCATTGCGGAATATAGGAAAATCCCCTCTGGTATAGAATTTCTAGGTACTGTTGATGCAAAGGTGGATGACACTCTTGCTTGGGAAGAGAAGTGTGATCCTATTCAAGGGACCACTCCTTCCTCTGCCTAGGAGAGAAATCACACTCATGCAAAGGAGGTCAATATTTGTGAACCTGGTACAGAAGGTGAGAGTTCCCCCATAGACACATTCAACATTCAGTGGTGGAATGAAATGCTCTGCGTAGAGCTACCACCTCCTAAAGTTTTGCAAACTCATTACAGATTCAGATATGACCTCGCCTCTCAATATGGCTATTGGAAGAAAGGCCTAGGGCGTATCAAATAGGGAATTCAAGTTGCTATCCATTTTAAGCCACAACAGTGCTATCTGAGTTTGGGATGCTCTGTTGAACAATCTAAACAAAAACCTTGGTGGAGTGTTAACATGATTTCAGCTAAGCTATTGAGCTTGGTTCATCCTAAGTTGATAGAAGAAGGGAATCAGGCCGAGAAAGTCCCTTTAGATGTCTTCTCTTTAGACGAAGCACTAGATGAATTTCTAGATACCTATTCCCCATTTCCTCCTTATCATCACAAGAAATGATTCCCGTATCACCTACATAAACAACCATACTTTGGAGAATCCATTTTGAGTATTGATGAGGAAGACCATATATCTAATGTCAGTGATGAAATTCTAATATCTCATCTCAAATACTACAGTTCTCTCCTTAAAGGAGATACTGTTGAAGTTCCTATGGGTCCTAAATCTTTAGAAAAAGTAATCAAGATAGGAAAGTGTCTCTCTTTGGAGGAAGCAAATGAACACTCTGATCTCTTACATTCTCATTCTGATATATTCCCTTGTACATATGAGGATATGCTTGGTATTGATGAGTCTATAGTGGCTCACAATATCCTCCTATGTCCCAATGCCAAGCTAGTTAATTAGGAAATCCGAAAGATCAATCCCAAGGTGGCATTGATGGTCAAGATTGAGATAGAGAAGTTGTTGAAAGTAGGCTTTATCCATCTGATTACTACTCCCCTTGGATTTCAAATATAGTCACTATTAGTAAGATTGACAGTCATATTCACATATGTATTGACTTTCAAGATCTTAATAAGGCTTCTCTTAAGGATGATTTTCCACTACCTAATATAGATATGATTGTGGACTTAGTTGCAAGCCATGTATTGTTATCTTGTATAGATGGCTTCTTGGGTTACAATCAGATCTTTATTAATCTAGATGATCAATACGAGATAGACGTCACCACCCCTTGGGGTACTTTCTACAATTCAGTCATGCCCTTTGGTTTAAAGAACATGGTGTTGGAATTGTGTGCCTAAATCCCACAGGCTGAAACCTCTTGTGAGCAATTTCGGTGAGACTATGGAGATGTCTGGCTAACCTACTAGTTGATCTTGACTATCACTGTGACCTCTTGAATGTCTTGGTGATCAGCATTTGAAACCTTTGATGTACCCTTGGATAGTGGGGAGGATGTCTCAGCGATGATAGAAAGTTTAGACGATATTGGCGTGACCTTTGGTCTGTCTGGCCAATGGAACTATCGATATGACTTGCTTCTATCGGAATGCGTCTTGGCAATAGGGGGTATGTCTCACCAACATTCCTAGAGGATATCATGGAGACCTACAGTGACTGGAGTCATCGGTGTAACCCTTTTGCTTCGATATGAAGTCTTAGTGATGAACGCTCATCTCACCGAATGGTTATGTCATCGGTGTTGGTGCTCGACATGACTTAAGGACTTTGGTATGAAGTCTTGGCAAAAGCGACTAGTCTCGCTGATAGTAAAAGGTCCTTGGAATGACATGTGATGCTTGATGTAACGTCTTGGTGAAAGACAATTGTCTTTCTGACTTGGTATGACATTTTGTGCTTGATGTGAGGTCTTGGCGAAAGACGATAAGTCTTGTTGTCTCAGTATGACATGTTGTGCTTGATGTGAGGTCTTGGCGAAAGATGACTATCTTGCTGAATCAATATGACATGAAGTGCTCGGTGGGATGTCTTGGTGAGAGCGATAAGTCTTGCTAATGAGTGTTCTTCTCAGCATGACTTGAAGACTTCGGTATGAAGTCTTGGCGAACTACGATGGTCTCGCCGATGGTTGTGTGGTCTTCAATGTAACTTGAAAGAATCGATATGAAGACTTGGCAAAGAGTGTTTATCTTGCTGATGGGGATCCTGATGTTAGTATGACCTCTCAATGAAAGCGATAAGTCTTTCTAATGTTGCTTGGTGTTCGGTATAAAAATAAAGGCTTGGTATGATCTCTCAGTGAATGACGATAGTCTTGTTGACTGTTGGACATTTTAGAGTGACCTTTGAACTTCGGTATGATGTCTCATTAAATGGAAATTATCTCGCCGATGAGAATGCTAAGGTCGATGTGACTTGGGAACTTCGGTAAGATGTCTGAGTGATAAGAGGAAGTCTGAGTGATAGCTTGTGAACTCGGTATAATGTCTTGTCGATACTGAAGACTCTTGGCGACAATGACGATATGGGCTCTGTGGCATTGGGGAGACACAGTTGGTGTCTCACCAACATGCAACACAAGTTGAATTCCCTTGACTGAGTGAAGACTGTTTGACGTGGTGCAATTTGGACAAATCAGAGAGAGCAGAATGTGAACCGTTTGTTGTGAGACCGTTGCAACCGTTTCTATGTGGAAGGGAAAACTCTACACGAGGAAACGGAAACATCTTCGATGATAATGATGCTAAGCTGGAGATTGTTGTTCAACAGTTGGAAATGAACCATTTCATAGAGCCTGTTGAGAATGAATGCATATATGTATGCATTGGACATTCTGTGAAAAAGGTTGGAGAGAGTTTAAGAGAAGAAGAGAGAGAGTCGAGTGGCTAGCTGAAAGGTCGAGGCCATGAGGCCGAAGCAGAGGTAGGGTTATGCTTCTGAACTCTCTCCTGTGTACTGAGTGATTAGTTGCTAGCAGTTGTATCTAGAATGAACAAGATGTAATCTCTAAAAAGGCTATGAGCCTAGATTGTATTGTAACTATTTGTTGCTGAATAATACAATGGCTCAATTTTTGGAGTGGGGTTTTTTATCCAAAAGGATTTTCCCCACGTAAATCTATTTTTTCTAGTTTCTGTCTTATCTTTCATGTCTTTTGGTTCTTGTTGTAGAATTTGTTATTGCTTGCTATTGAATTTACATGTGCTTCTCTCAGAAGGATCAATGTGGGAAATAAACTGTGTCTATTCCAGCTTTAGGACATAGTTGCACATGTCTTTGAGGCAACCTAATGGAAATGAAAGTTATTGAAGGCACTACTATTCTTGGAGGTTTCTCTGAGATGCCACAGATTTCCTTACAAGTGGTATCAGAGCCTTCTTCTAGTTGTTGGTTATGGATATTTCTCCTATGAATATTTCTTAGCTTGATGGGCTGGAAGAAATTTGGAGGAATGAACTGATTTATTGATCCTTTGGTGAGTGGAAGTCTTGTGATAGTCAGAGACATCATGTAGCTTGAAGGATGGTGGAGATGGAGAAGGGAGTTGATCATTTTATTTTTTTGTGATCTATATCTCCTAGTTGGTAGCAGTATAACCTTGGTGTATGAGGTGGATTTTCTTGCTCCGTGGTTGTGCAACAGTAAAGCTTTCATATTGGGCGTCTGTGTATCAGGCTCCTGGGTGATATGGAGAAGCCTAGGTTGTTTCTCAATCATGGAAGAGAGTGCTTATGCTAGGTGGTGGTTCTTGGTGTTGGAAGGCACTATTTTCTATTAAGCTCGAATACATAAAGGCTATGGAGTTAATCATTATCTGATTTACAAGCTTCTGAAATAGCCTTTCTCTCTTTCTTGGATGCATGTACATGTTGGTAGTTTTAGAGTTGGTCTAAAAGGGACCTGGATTCTCCTAAAATGTTGTTTTCCTTTCTAAGGATGTTTTGTACTTGCATGGCTTTGTGGTTTTTCAGATTTTACATGGTTAAGCAAAACTTGTGGTCATGTGGAGCTGTTGTTAAACTATTTTCGAGACCCTAGTTTTTTGAGGTGTTGCTAGATCAGATAGTTGTAGTTCTACATGCATGCTTTGTGCATGGTTTGAGGAGGTATGATTTCTTCTATGCATTGGAGTGTTGGTATGTGATTTGTCACTCAGCATTCTTGTGGTGGTGCTTGTGGGTTCCTTGATTATGGTGCTCATTGTGGACATGATTGGAAAATCAGATTTGGTGTGATCTAGTGTTTGAGTCATGTTGTCTACATGGTTATTCTCTTTGAAATATCAGTATTGTAGTTTCCAATGCAATGACGAGTTTGCATGTTCGATGTTTATGATCTGAGAGTTATGTGGTTGATGGATTAGCTACCCTTTGGTTGAAATGAGATAACTTGGATGTGGACTGTCTTTATCCCCAAGGTTGATTCATTGCTGGTGCAGACTTGTTAGCTGGCCTTGTCTGTGGTCACTTGTGCATTGGTGTGACTGTTTTGAGATGAGAGGATGGATATTCTTGAGTACCTGAATAGTCAGTTATGGGAACCTGAAGCAGGTGGTCATGATGCTTGGAGAGCTCGGTTGTAACATTTCAGTGGGAGCTCTAGCAGTGACTGTGGGTTCATCACATGGTGGTGAATGGTCTTCTTTAGTGTTGTAGATGTTTCTGGGAGAGCTCTTTGATCCTATTGCTGTAGAAGGGTTCTTTCACATTTGCATGGACATTATTTGAAGATGTGAAACATCTTGGAACCATGGAGGATGCTTGGAGTCTTTGGCTAAGGTGTTGGTGGTGCTTGACAGGTGATGTTGGTTTTGAGTCTATTTGCTTTATGTCATGGTATACTCTTGGTTGTGCACTGGAGTTTTGGCATTGTGCATTATACTTGAGACCATGGTGAAGTCACTTGAAGCATGGTATCTCCTAAGGGGATATGTAGATCATGGTGTCATGATAAGTTCTTGATTCAGATGATTGGAGCTTTGACAATGGTTTGAAAGTCCGAGAAGGCTACATCTTAGTTGAACATAAGTTCAATAAGAGACCTATGAGGAGATTGCTATTGGATTAGTCATGATGACTTGTATATCTTGAATGAGTATTCTTGTTCCCACTCTTGGTCTACTCGGCAGTTTATCTGAAAGGTATTTGGCCCATTATATTTTTTAGATGTGTTTCTATTTACTTTCATGATATGGATCTTGAATTGTTGTCTAATGGTTCTAGAGTATTCATAGTGGAAGTTGTACAACTTGTTTTAGCTCCTTGTTACTTATGAGAATTGGTAGGAGATGATGTATGGGCTGATTTCTTGAAATAGGAAATGAACTAGCTTGATCTTCTTTGAGATGCTTACATCCATGTTGTTTTTAAATTGGTTTGATCTTGGTGATTGAACGAATGGATGTTGTTAAGGCTTCTCTATTGTGAAGAAGATCATTCTTGTCATAGCTGGATGTTAGAATTGTATTTAGGAGGATGTTCTATAGGAACATGATGTGCATACTTTTTTTCTTTAGCCTTGGTTTTCCTCCTAGATGGTGTGAAGATCTTGGAAGAACTATGAAGACTTGTGGTGAGAGAAATGTTTCTTGTAACAGCTTGTTGTAGGTTGTGCATATCATTATGGATATTTCCTTGGTGCTACATGGTTACATATTCTATGTGTTGTTATTGGTAGACTTGTGATGCCTTTTGATCTTTCAGATCTAGATTACTCAAGCAATGGGAGTTCCTGTATGTGTCTTGTCGTCTTCGACTGGTTGGCACTTGGAGCTTGTATTTGTTGTTGATGAGTTGGTTCTAGTTTGGTATAAGTTTACTAATGTTGATACCTATGAGGTATGTGAGATTGGATGGAATAGCATGAGTTGTGGGTGTTATTTTCAGTCGCGTGGGTTTATCAGTTGGATGGAAGCAGTCAGTCTGACTGTTGTTCTAGCTAGTGTTTTATATCTTGTTTCTAGAGAATGACTTCACTAGTGTGTTCTGTTTGAAGCTTTGAAGTTGATATTACTTTTGTATAGCTTTTGAGGATAGTGAAGTGGTAGAAATATCTTGTTGTTGATATCACTGGGATCTTTTGCTTGTGTTCGTTGGAATGGTGCTTATTCACCTTGGCTTGAATCTTTCTTCCACAGGTGGCATGTTGGAAGATGACAGGGTTTGTTGCTTGAATGGTGGACATCTTGGATGTTGCAGTGAAATTCTTGATGGAGCATGAGAGCATGTTTGAGGTCTATGTGGTTTCTTGGAAGGCTATGATCGGTTACAGTTTGGTTGCTTCGTTAGACAGTGAGTTGTAGTTGGATGCCTGGTCATGGTTACAGATTGTCTGGTGGACTGAATCTATGGAATCCTATTTTTTGGGTGTCTTGAGTGTTGCGGGGTCTGAACTAGTGGAGCTAGTGTGATCTTAGTTTCTAGTTGCTTTGGAGGTTCCTGTGTGATCTTCGTCAAGTGGGAGATTATTGGAATTGTGTGCCTCAATCCCATAAGCTGAAACCTCTTATGAGCAATTTCAGTGAGACTATGGAGATGTTTGGCCGACCTACTAGTTGATCCTGACTATTGCTGTGACCTCCTAAATGTCTTGGTGATCGGCATTTGAAACCTTCAGGATACCCTTGGACAGTCAGGAGGATGTCTCGGCGACAATAGAAAGTCTAGACGATATTGGCGTGACCTTTGGTCTGTTTGGCCGATGGAACTATCGGTATGACTTGCTTCTATTGGAATGTGTCTTGGCAATAGGGGGTATGTCTCACCAACATTCCTAGTGGATATCAGGGAGACCTACAGTGACTGGAGTCATCGGTGTAACCCTTTTGCTTCAATATGAAGTCTTAGCAATGAACATTCATCTCACCGAATCGTTATGTCATTGGTGTTGGTGCTTGGCATGACTTGAAGACTTTGGTATGAAGTCTTGGTGAAAGCAACCAGTCTTGCTGATAGTAAAAGGTCCTCGGCATGACATGTGATGCTTGATGTAAAGTCTTGGAAAAAGACGATTGTCTTGCCAACTTAGTATGACATTCTGTGCTTGATGTGAGGTCTTGGCGAAAGACGATAAGTCTTGCCATCTTGGTATGACATGTTGTGCTCGATGTGAGGTCTTGGTGAAAGACGATTGTCTTGCCGACTCGATATGACATGAAGTGCTTGGTGGGATGTCTTGGCAAGAGCGATAAGTCTTGCCGATGAGTGTTCTTCTCGGCATGACTTGAAGACTTTGGTATGAAGTCTTGGAAAACTGCGATGGTCTCGCCGATGGCTATGTGGTCTTTGGTGTAACTTGAAGGCATCGGTATGATGTCTTGGTGAAGAGTGTTTGTCTTGCTGATGGGGATCCTAATGTTGGTATGACCTCTCAATGAAAGCGATAAGTATTTCCAACTATTTCTTGGTGTTCAGTATAAACATAAAGGCTCGGTATGATCTTCAGTGAATGACGATAGTCTTGCCAACTGTTGGACATTTCAGAGTGACCTTTGAACTTTGGTATGATGTCTCATCGAATGGAAATTATCTTGCTGATGAGAATGTTGAGGTCAATGTGACTTGGGAACTTCGGTAAGATTTCTTGGTGACAAGAGGAAGTCTGAGCGACAGCTTGTGAACTCGGTATAATGTCTTACTGATAGTGGAGACTCTTGGTGACTGACAATATGGGCTTTGTGGCATCAGGGAGACACGGTTAGTGTCTCACCGACATGCGACATAGGTTGAACACCCTTGACAGAGTGAAGATTGTCTGATGTGGTGTGATTTGGACAAATTAGAGAGAGAGTAGAATGTGAACCATTTGTTGTGAGACCGTTGCAACCATTTCTATGTGGAAGGGAAAACTCTACATGAGGAAATGGAAACATCTTCAATGATAATGATGCTAAGCTAGAGATTGTTGTACGACAGGTGGAAATGAACCATTTCACAGAGCCTGTTGAGAATGAATGCATATATGTATGCATTGGACATTCTATGAAAAAGGTTGGAGAGAGCCGAGTGGCTGGCTGAAAGGCCAAGGCCATGAGACCGAAGCAGAGGCAGGGTTATGCTACCAAACTCTCTCCTGTGTACTGACTGATCAGTTGCTACCAGTTGTATCTAGAATGAACAAGATGTAATCTCTGAAAAGGCTATGAGCCTCGATTGTATTGTAACCATTTGTTGTTGAATAATACAATGGCTCGATCTTTGGAGTGTGGGGTTTTTTATCTAAAAGGATTTTCCCCACATAAATCTATTTGTTTTGGTTTCTATCTTATCTTTTATGATTGTTGGTTCTTGTTGTAGAATCTATGATTGCTTGTTGTTGAATTTACATGTGCTTCTCTCAGAAGGATCAATGTGGGAAATAAATTGTGTCTGTTTCCACTTTAGGACATAGTTGTACATGTCTTTGTGGCAACCTAATGGAAATGAAAGTTATTGAAGGCACTACTATTCTTGGAGGTTTCTCTAAGATGCCATAGATTTCCTTGCACATGGAAGCAACTTACCAATGGGCAATGACCCTGATATTTCACAATTTTATTCATAAGATCTTAGAAGACTATGTTGATGACATCTTGGGGAAATTGATAACTTGTCAAGATCATGTGAAGAACCTTCATCTTATCTTTGAAAGGCTTTGAATCTACAAGATGAGACTCAATCCGCATAAGTGCGTCTTTGGCATAGACGCCAAAAATCTTTTTGTGTTGATAGTCTCTCGCTGTGGAATCAAAGTTGACAAAAATAAAATTGATGCCATCATTAACATGCCTCCACCGAGGACTATTAGTGAGTTGCAAAGTTTAAAAGGGAAGATTCAGGTGATTTGAAGATTTATATCTCAGTTGGTTGATCGTACCCTTTCTTTCACTCGTTTATTGAAAAAGGTCATTTTCTTCATATGGGATGAGGAGTGTTAGAAATCCTTTGAGTCAATCAAAGCTTATTTGGCTAATCCTCCTGTATTGATGCCAGCTACACAAGATAGACCCTTTTTTCTTTACCTTGATGCATCACCATATGCTTTGGTAGCTTAGCTGGCTCAATATGATGACACAAGGAAAGAGAGAGCGATCTATTACATGAGCCACATCCTAGTCAATTATTAAAGTTGTTATTCCTCCATGAAGAAGCATTTACTTTCTCTTGTATTAGCTACTTAGAAGCTAAAACACTACCTTCTCCATGCTGAAACACATGTCATAGTAAAAATAAATCTCTTGAAGCATTTATTCTCTAGCACTGACCTTGCTGGGAGATTAGCAAAGTGGGTTATGTTGCTTTCTGAGTTCGATATAAAGTTCATTACTCATAAATCAATAAAGGGTCAAGTGATTTCCCATCAATTGGAAAACACTCCCTCATCTTGCTCCTTCCCTGGGTTGGATTTGTTTCCTGACAAAAATATTTTCACAATTAACTATGACCTTGAATGGAAGATGTATTTTGATGGATCAAAGGTGTCAATCTAGTTCTAGAGTGGGTGTGGTCATGATATCCCCTAAAGGTAAACCAGTCCCTCTATCCTTTCGATTAGATTTTCCTTGCACTAATAACATCATTGAGTTTGAAGCTCTCCTTCTTAGCTTGCATGTTATGATTACACTAAGAATCAAACATCTCTATATACTAGGTGATTCTGAGCTTATTGTGAATCAAATTGTAGGAACCTATCAAGCTAAACAAAGTAATTTGTCCCAGTACCGAGACCTTTCCTTTTCCTTGCTCAATCATTTTTCCTCTTTCACAATAGATAGTGTCCCTGGGAGAGAAAATAGACACGATGATGCTATGGCAAGTGTTGCTTCCTTGGTTCCTTCAAAAGAGGATACAAAAGAATACCACTTCATGTTTCAAGTCCTGTGAACCCCTACAACTTTTGATCAACCTAAATTCAAGTCTCATGTGTATTCTCACATAGACTCAGGGGAATGGTTTTCTAGTATCTACAGTTACTTGAAGATTGCAAACTTTCCTGATGATGTGACAAAAAATGATTGCCCTCATATACGAAAGCTTTCAGCACGTTATGCCATTTTATCCAATGTTCTTTATCAAAAATCCTATAACGGCTTGCTTCTTAGGTGTCTCACTAAAGAGGAAATACCCCTTTCCCTTAAGGAAGCCCATTCAGGATCTAGGTGTGGACATTTTAGTTGTAGATTCTTAGTGAGAAAATTGATACACATGGGGTACTATTGGAAAATAATGGAACAAGATTCCTTCGATTTTGTCAAAAAGTGCCTTCAATGTCAACATCACAACCATCTTATTCATGAACCTACTCAAGAGTTACAAAATCAAACATCTCCTTGGTTGTTCACAAAATGGGAGTTTGATATCATTGGAAAAAATATCACCTCCTTCTTCCAAGGGACATACCTTTATTATTATTGCTACAAATTACTTCACAAAATGGTTCAAAGCAATTCCACTCTGATCCACAAATATTGAAGCTATCTGTAGTTTCCTCATGAACAACATTATTTCTCATTTTGGATTGCTTGCTACACTTGTTTCTGACAATGGTATACCATTCAAGAACAAGGAAGTAAAGCAGTTCTTAGAGAAATTTCGTATTCAACATAGATTTTCTATGTCATACTATCCACAATATAATGGTCAAGTAGAAGCATCTAACAAAACTCTTGAGCTCATTCTTTAAAAAATAGTTAATAAGCACGATAAGGATTGTAATATTCAATTAATGTACACTTTATGGGCCTATTGAATGAGTGTTTGTACGACGACGAGAACAACACCTTACAACCTCATGTATGGTACTGAAGTATCATGCCTTTGGAGTTAGAAATTTTGTCCTTATGGGTTTCCTTTAAGGTGTCAATTGATGATGAAACCTACCAAGTTAACCATTTAAATTAATTGGAGATGCTTAACAAGTTTCATTTACAGGCCCTTGATCATCTTAAAGCTTATCAATGGTCATTATCAAGATAATATAATTAGAGTGTGCTTCCTACGACCTTTAAACTGGGAGACCTGGTTCTCTGTGAAAACCAACAAAATATAAATGTGGGCTCCTTGATCAAATAGGGAAATTTAGTCCTAACTAGTCAAGCCCTTACATTATGATCTTTGTGTATGGTTTAGGTCCTTATGGATTATCATCTATGGATGCGATGCCTCTAAAAGATTTTGTTAATGTGATGCATCTTCATCGATAATATGTGTTGTGTTCCATGTGTCATTTGTGTGGTGTTCTCTCTATGAAAGGGTAGTAGCACAACATTTATTGACATTATTCATTCACACATTATGAAATTTGTTTTTGTGTTATGATATTACCATGTGTGTGTGTGTGACATACATACATGTATTTTGCTACACTATGTGTCCATGTGTCACATTACATATTTTAAGGGACTTAGATCATCATTGTATTTAATCAACATACAAACATGTAACATCCATACCATAAACATACATAAAAATAAAGAGCACACACATCCAAATAAACAATGCAATGATATTATAATTGATATGTCCACACACACACACATATATGCATCAAATGTCATGTACATCTATTGGGATACTACTATAAAAATGAGTGGCTATTGAATATATGTCTATACAAAAGATCTATAGGTATATATGTATGTGTATATATCTCGCTACAAAAATAATGTACAAAATGATGAGCCCCTATCACTGTGGCGCATGGCTCTCAAAGCCCTCCAGCTCAGGCTCCTGCTCTAGTACCCTCAAGAGAGGTTGTACAGTGGTCATGGAGCAAGATCCGTGTGAGCATGATATAGATAGAGATACGCACATCCCCTTGATCTCTCCTTGTAAGGAGACTATAGTCATCTCTGCCTACCTTGGCTCATCCTATAGATGTTGAACCTCTGCCAAGGTCACAACTATTTTCTACCAACCAAGGTCATCAAGATGACTCAAGAGGTAATCACATGCCTGCTCAGTGGCATCAGACCTCCTCACTACCACATCTTGCTCATCGAGCATTGTTCGTAGCTCCCCTAATAGCTTTTCACACTATCCCCAAATGGTAGTCATCTTCATAGTCAGCTGGACTATCTTTGCACCCCACTCCTCATAGGTGGTCCTTAGGAATGCTACTCACTCAAAAGTGGGGGCATGTCATCCCACAGATACCAGTCAGAAAGCCTCGAGAACCATCCCCCACCTTGGAACATCAAGGGCTACCTCTGAAATACATTGAGTGATCAACCCAGTACATCTTTGTCCATCCTATGCAACCACAAAGAAAGAAAGAAAAATCAGTATCACATAGCATGTATATATATTGTAAATAGAAAAATCAAAAGTAAAAAAACATAAAGAATGTACTATGAATACCTGGATCCCTTGGTTTCCATGTAGGATCAAGGTGAGGGTTAGTGCTAGGACCCACATCGCCGGCATTAGTGGCCACTCCCGATGACTCTAAGGTTGTTGTCATTGGAATAGTAGGAACTAGTGGTTCCGAAGAGATAGGGGTAGCTACTAGGGGGTCCGATCTCCTCTACCACCTTATCTCTGAGGTGTCGTCTCCTCCTCCTGAGCCCTCTCCTCCCCACCAGCCTGCTAACGCCCTCTTTGTATGTCCTATGGGGGATGGGGAGGAAAATTCTCGTATGGACCAGGGTCCCTTCACTGAACACAGGAGCAAGACAATGCGTCTCCCACCACTGCACAAAATTAGAAGCTACCCCAACATTATCTGCCACTGCTATGGGTGGTAGATCTTGTTTAGGCTCATCATCATCAAAGGGGACAACATCAGTAATGGTAGGGCGAGGGCGATCCTTGACCCTCACTGCACTCCTGTAGGCCCTAGTATAGGTGGGAACATCAAGTGGAATATTCTGAGGATGTCCTTGCTATCGCATGACCTGAATCCAGTAGTAAGGTACTATGATATAATCACAATGGCCTATCAAAAAATGGTCTCGTTGCAAGTTCCTCAAGTACTTGTCATCGTCCACCCATCTAAAAAATTTTTGGGGTCTCTATCAAACCCTACCTATAGTAAGAGTGTCGAACTATAGCCACCAAAAATGTAGATCACCGAATCTTCATTGGCCTGTCATGTCGTACCAGTGCGCCATAAAAACATGATATGGCCATCATTGGGGAAAACCAACTAGCTAGGTGCACATGATATGGGGGAAGGACCACACCTACAAAAGTGTGCATGCAATGAGGCTATGATACTCATAGTGAACATACCAGCCTAACTCCTGGTAGAGGTGTGCCAACATGTTGTGCCCCTAGGTAAAAACTATCTAATGATCGGCCATCTCTCTAATAGTATGAATGAGGCCCTCATGTAGGTGTAAGCCTCACCCATATATTTTGATCTAGAATGCCATGGTCATGACCATAACCTAGCATAGCAAGGGTGCAGTGGTCCTCCCCTGTTCGTACCAGTGCCTATATATGTGACCCATGTCATCACTGCCATCCATCTTTCTGAGTAGTAAAGGGCTCCCTTCCTTCACTCTTGTGTCGATCAGGTATCATCTAGGGCCACCCACCATCTAGGGATCCAATAGACATCATCAAGTGTGATGGTCATCTCCCCACAAGGTAGCTAGAAAGATGACATGGTGGCATCCCACCACTCCATCAGGGTTGTGTGCATCTTCTCATGGTATCGCATCTCTGGCATGCTAAATACATACTAGAGACTGACCTGCTCTAGATGTGTTACCTTGTCATCTAACAGATGGTCCCTTTTCTCATGAATGAGTCAAAATGGTCTCCCTACTGGATGCTCCTAAATCTCTGAGTACTCCTAGAAAAAGTGAAAAAAATTGAGCTAGAACATCAAATTTCATTTTGAAAGCAAACAAAAAATTAAAGACCTATGTACGCACCAAAAATGTATGCACATCGCACATCCATCCTTATCCACCATGGCCACCTTGAGGATGTCAGTGTGTCCCCAAGATGATAGTGTAGACTCGGGACCTCAACATAGACTATGGATGATAGCGTGTATCTTGGATGCGAGTGCTGAACAAAGATGTGTGTGCACCTCGCTGACTAGAATAGTGCTAAAAGTAAGCTAAAATTCACAAAAAATGAGGCTTAGAGGCCTACCTAGTCCACCTTGTGACCCTCGGTGATGTCCTCACATAGATACTCCAACCTCGGCACCTCGTACTCCCTCTTGCTAGGAATTTTGTTGACCTTTCTCTCACAAAAAGTCAACAATTTTCTCATAGTAAATAGTGAAAATGACTCTTCTAGGAGCCCACCTAGGTATATATAGGCCTCTCGAGGTCCATTTTTCCTAGATTTTGTGGCTCCCTAGTTTCTCCTAAATTTACCCCATCAAGATAGGGGAAAACTCAGGAGGGTCATTTACTCACCTCTTGATCATATTTTTCCTCCAAATCGACAACTTTTTTCTTGGTCATTCTTCTCTCCCTTGTAGCTTCTAATTTTTTGAGGCTGACCCAAAAGTTGAGTTTTGTAGGTTAAAGTCTTGAACAATTTTTCACGACTATTTTGTTGTTGTTTGTTGAGCTTAGATGCTGGGGGCACCTTCGGTACTAGTTAGCTCAACTTCGGTGGCCTCTGTAGTCCCTTTTTCTTTTTACATAAATCTATAAAATTGAAAATTTGGGTGAATTTTTTCTTCTCTACTTTAGTGAGGCTTATTTTTTCCAAAATCGAGCCCACTATAGTGGGGGAAAAATCTAATGTCACAGAATTTCACCTAGGGGAAATTCCACATTTTTGCATTTATGACACCTTACCTTAGAGCATTAGTGACAAAAATACCATGAGTTAGAATTTTGTGATTCTGACTCAATGCAAGCTTGTGGTAGAGCAACATAAGCCTGATGACACATTTCCCAAAAATCTAGGCTCTGGATGCCTGTGCAGCACATGGATGTCTGTGTGGCATGCTAGCGTCCTGACAATTTTTTGAGTTTAAAATAGGGAATTTGGAATCTTGACTCTTTTGACAAGCAAAACCCTTTTCTTTCTCTCATTTGGGGTTTGAAGTCATTCATTCAAGCTCTCTTTTTACTTTCTCTAGTCTTGAATTCTCTTCATCCTTCATAGCAACACTCTCACAAGCAAAGCCATGCTAGACTGAGGCAGGCCCTTATACAACCCCAACCTTTTCCCCTTTTTCTTCTGTGTGTAGGTGCAAAGTGGAGCTTGGAGTGAAGAGTTGAATGTTGAGTGAAAGGTAAGCTCTCTCCAAGTCCCCTTGTGTTTTTATAGTTTTTGGTTTCTTGTTTGTTTATTTCACTTAGTACATCTTAGACCTAAGCTTAGAAGTAAGACTTGGTTTTGTCCACTCGAGTTCCTGATCCCTTTATTGCTTGGGATTTCAATGCATCTTTTAGATGAAAGCATGTTTTGTTGGCATCCTAAAACCATGCTTCTGTATTTTGGTCAAGAGCTCACTCATCTGGGATAGGAATCTCGAGGTTTCACTCTCTCAAGATCTGAAATAGCTTTCTCTGAAACATAACTACATTTTCATTTACTTGCTTATGTTGAGGTGTATAAGGGTAGTTTGTTCCCTAGTGATATCTTGAGAATAAAGAGACTCGTGTGTAGTGAATCCCTCTTAAATCACAAAAGCAAACATTCTTAATTGCATTCACGATATTTTTTACTAAGTTAAATGTTGTTAAAGTATTAATGAATTCATTAGATCAAGTTTATAGATATTCCAAGATTAAGAAATAAGAGTAATTAGGAATTTTAATACATTTTTTTATAGAATGAACTATTGTTCATTACATCTGGTATCAAAGCATATGGGGTCAACATTAGGATCTATGAGCTCACTATAAATTTCGTAAAGAAAAAATTATAACTAATAAACTATTATTCTCTTATACTAGACATGAGAGGGAAAAAAATATACCAAAAAACTAAAGAATGAAAACAAAAATAAGAACATAGTTGAGAAAGTGACTCAAACATACAAACCACCTTCATTGGAAGGAATGTGGCTATCCATTTTTAAACCTTTGCAATAGCCATTTGATCATATAAAACTAATCACAAGAAATAAAGCGATGGCCAAAAATTAGAAATAAACCCAATATTAAGACACCATCAATGGTACATGGTATTCCCTTTGGGTTTCATTTCAACATGCTATTCATGGATAGTGGATGGTAAAGGAGTACCTTTGTGTACATACCATCTCAAGTTTTATACTGTTGGACTATGAGAAAGAAGAGGAACTTGAGAAGGTGTCATTATCTGATTAGTTCTGAGCATTGAAAAAAATATTGTAACCCAAAAATATATATTTTTTATAAGAATATGTATTTACAAATTTTGAATTTGAAGTGTTGTTTTGTCCTCTTTAGTATAATAATTTTTAAATGGTTATGCTCTAATCCTTCAACTATAAAATTTTCTTATGTGACCATTATCCCATCCTCTACAATCTTGCAACCTATACCTATAATAAAAAAGTCTCGTCTAGATTAGGTGGTGTCATATCTACCTATACAAGCTTGTCCTAAGGAGGTTGAAAAGTAAGAATTCCATAATAATAATCAATCGCCATGGAAATATTTAAAATATTGGATATTGAAATCTTAGAAGGAATGCAAAATTCCAAGGATATTAGGTTTTAATATCTTTGTGAGCGTATGAGAACATTAATCTAGTGTTTTTCATGTCCACAAATTCTACTATTATATTGGTTGTGTGTTTATTATTTTTTTATGTTATTTTTGATGTGTGATTTCATGATTCATTATGGTGTATTCATCTAATTAATTCTCTATTTAAATTAGCATAATGTTACCATTTTCTAATGTTTGTTCATGGGAGAGAATAACCATGAAAATTAAAGTGAAAATGTAGGTATTAAAATAGATAATATAAATTAAAACCCTTGTAAACATGGCCATGCATAATCTAGTTTTTGGAATATGATCATGGGTATAGTGGAATTCATAGTAAGAATGATAGGGAATGAAATACAACAGAGTGTTCAAATTTGAAAGAGTTTAATTATGAAATTTTATAGGTAAATAAGAATGTTTAATGTATTAAATAGTTATAATTAATCATTAACATGCTTATTAAAGAAGTTGTTTAAGAGCAATGGTAAAAGAAAAAGGACATGTGCAAATTAGACACCTTATATCTCCACAATAATAAAAATTTATGGCTTTTATCTAAAATATATTATTATTTTGACTCCTGAACATATTTAATAGTGTAAAGGAAAATAATTTTAAATTCTCTAAATTAACTAATTAGGCTAATTAATCAATACAATATTGGTAAATATAAATTAACCTAGGAGCTAAGGGAAAACTATTGACAAATTACATCCTAATATGGAAAATTAAATGCGAGGGAGTTAGATGCTAAGCTTTAGAAATGATGATAAAGATAATAGTCTAATGTAGGACATAACTTAATTATCTAGTATAGAAAATTTGATATCCTTCCTCTATGTGTCACTTAAGATTCTATGTAAAAATATAACTTAGGGTTGATGTGTAGATTTGGATTAGTTCTTTATCATATGCATTTGAACTCTAATGTGTGGTCCTAATTTAGCACAAATATTTTTTATTATTATATGATTTACTAGATTCTCTACCCATTTATTATTAAGGACTAGTGATATTTAAAAATAACTCAAGAAGATTTTTAGATTGATGGATTCAATTTATCCTAATCCAACCCCCTTGTTGGACTATATTTATGATCAAGGAATGATATATAGATAGTAGGAAAGTATGCAAGTGATCAAGATGTTGATTTTGGTGTAATATTCTAATTATTATTAGTGCTCCAATCAATGCGTTCCTATTGAGTTCTTCATGTATGCTCAAGGATTTTAAATGGTGATGATATATGAATTAATTAAGTCTCAAATAGATGTATTTAAATACAAGGACATAACAATTTTTCATATAAATGTATACCAAGTCAATTCCTAATGGATATTAAAAAAGGGTAGGAGTTGGTAATTTGATTTAAAAATATTATTTTTTGAGATAAATGTGTGTTGTACAAGATTAATCTCATGTCCTATGAAAATAGCCTAGATGCAAAATCTAGGGATCAAGGATGGATGTATATAAATTTAGGCTAATATATAAAGGGAAAGTAAGAATAAAATTAGATATAAGAAGGATACAAATAGTTATATATAAATGTGTAGAAGTAAGTGTAGAAAACTAAAAATGAATAATGCATTTTCATCTTATCATTTCATCATTATCCTCCTTATTTTTAATTATTTAATTATATTAATATTTTTCATCATATTAATTAAATATTTTTTTATTAGTATCTTGAGAATTTTGGTTTGGATCGAGCCAAAGTGAAGGCCAAAAATGGGAGACCTCCTTCTCAACATGAACAGAAGTGAACAATCCAAGCTTGCAAGCACAATAGTCCAGCAAGGGCATAGAGCCCACAAGCACACCTACCCAATGAGGGATTGAAACAAAACAATCTTGACTGCTCATCTCATGGCTTGAATGACATCAACAATGTCAACATTATAGTACAAGCTTACGAGCATATTGGATCAATAGAGGCATAGTGCTTGTGATTGCAATGGCCCAATAGAGGTTTGAACCTTGGTGGAAACAATAACAATGTCATTTCTTAACGATTGCACTATGGAATGAACCCCATTAATTAAATATTTTTTAATTATTTAATTAACATCATTTTCCCTCCAACATTAATTAAATTCAATTTATCTTTGGCCCTCTATAATTAATTATTTTTGAAAAATTATTTAATTAGCTAACACTCCTCTTTTAAATAAATTAAAAATAATTTATTTAAATTAATTATTTTCTTCTAAAATAAATAAAGTAATATTTATTTATTTCTCAAACTATCATTTTGAATTTTCTTTAATTCCTCTAATCTCTCTCCTTCACCAAAATCAAATTATAGGTACTACCCTATCTTCAATTTTCTATCCATTGATCTTTCTGAAACAAATGAAAAGGGGATCTTCCCTAAAATGGGATGTGTGATAAGGGGAGTATTTCAAAGAAAAAGCGGGTGTCCACCTAATCACAAATCCACCTTTCCCATGTTCATTAGGAAGAGGTATAGTGCTACAAATGCTTAGAATTAATTTACAACCCTTAAGGTGAGTCAACCCTAGGTCTTGGACTCTATGGGACCTTAGCTTCCTTATGACATAAATGACCTATTACCTAATTTTCACCCTCAGGGCTTAATCAAGCAAGGCATCTCCATTGCAGATGTTCATAAGGGCCAGACGAGACGTCTCCATTGAGGGTTACTCTATACATATGATGAAATTTCACAGGGGATTCAGTTGGGAGGCCTACTCTGTTGGAAACATGCCTCAATATTCTACGCTCAGCCTCCATTAGAGCCAGGTCGACATGACATCTTCACTGTCTGGCCGACTGGCTACTTGATACTTTCCATTTTGAACAAGTCGTTGTGACCTAGTTTTTGTCCTACCGAATGAAGCTGCAGATCCTATCGCTATAACATTGAGGGTTCGGTATGACCTCTTATCGCATGGATTTCTTTGGCTGATAGGCCATTCAATCATGAACTCGAGGAGACTCATGATGACCAAGGGCTTCGACGTAACTTCTGGCACTCGGTGAAGGGTCCCAGCGAATAGTCAGAGTCTCACTGACAGAAAAGGGAGCTTGCCAAAAAATAAGTCTTTCGGTGTAACAAAGCATCCACAGAGATGTCCAAGCGATAAGGGTAAGGTCTCCCCAATTCCGATGTCTCACCAACAGCAAAGAGATTTCCAAGAGGAGATGCCTTCACCATGAAGTCCTAACAATGATTAAAGTCTCACCGAAAGCCAGTAGTCCCACCAATGAAGTCATATCGATGTGAGGTCTGGCCAACAGAGTGGAGTCTTGGTGAACGTGGAAAGATCTTTGGTGTAACACGAGGAGTTTGGTAGGAAGTCTCACCAAAAGCAGAGAGTCACCCCGACGAGAAGTAGTTCACCAAAAGGAAGAAAGTCACCAAGATGTCTCAACGACTAACCAGAGGTCTCTCCGAAGAGGTATGAGAGGTATTGTCGTAAGTCTCCTCAACTTGCTCCTGGTCTCAGCCAAGGTTGGTGCCTTCGCCATAATGTCTTGGCGAAGACATTTAGTCCAGCCGACTGAGTGAGGGGCCTCGATATGTTTTCCTTCGGCGGGAGTCTCGTCGACAACAAAAGGGCCTCACTAAGAAAAGGACTTCGGCAAGAAGTCTTGCTGAAGTAGGGTTTTCTCCCTGATAAGAAAAGGAACTCGCTGAAAGGAAAAGCATTCAGCATAAGGTCCTAGTGACCAACTGAAGTCTCATCGAAGGGGTGTGGCTTCGATATAAGGAATGAAGATCGGCGAAATGACTCGTTGACACCAAAGGACCTTGCTGATAACAAGATGATCTCGCCAAGAGTTGGAAACTTCCCCAAAGGTCTCATCGACTAGAAAAATGTCTCCCTGACATAAATGACATTGGCAGAGCTCTGAGTCGTCGTGGTAAGGTCTTGTCGACATAGTGTAGTCTCAGCGAAAGGAGGAACATTGGCAAGAAATGAGCCTCACTATGAAGTCTTCTCGACTTGATAATGTCTTGTTGAAAGAAATCTGAAGCCCGAAGGAGTGGAATGCATTTGGGGTGATATCAATAACCTCTTGCCAAAACAATGGGAGGGGGTTCTCAGGGTAACATTTTGCCTTTGATAAATCATCTCACTGACAATTGGCTATCTTGGTGACCACATAAGCGATATCGGTATGATCTTTTGGGCTCGCTAAGAGCTCTTAGCGATAGATCCATGTTATGTCGATGGTTGCGGGAAGATTTAATCGCATCGGGGAGACACGATTAGTGTCTCATCGACATGTGATTCAATAGGAGAAGTTTTTGACCTCCCGGGAGTCTGCGTGTAGTGTGCACAGCCAATCAAGGAGAGCTACGAGTGAATCGTTGGCAGCATGACCAGTGCCAAGAGAATCAACAGAATGTGAATCAATGTGTATTTGTTATGGACTCAAGAGCATTCAAGGCGCCCAATAGGGGGATTTAGTAGCTGGACACAAGGACCAGTAGTAAATACATCTGGTAGCTTCAAAAGATCTAAGGGGTTTCTCCAGGAAGTAGCTCTTCACCGACACACACAACAAGGACACACAGGGGTGCAACATTTAATTCAATCAAAAGATCTTAGGATAGTTATTTTTGAGACCAATATTTTTTGTGAACCCTAAGGGGGGGCCGACATAGTTTGATATATAAGGAATTTTTTCCTTTTTGTAGATAGTTCGGATTGTGCATTCAAAAGAGTTAGTGATTTTTATCAATCCTTTCTCAACTAAATGTATGTTTTGTAACTCAACTAGAATCTAAAATATAACACAGAGTTTACTTGGGAAGCTACTATTAATGTTTGTATTGCTCTCATTTCTGTATTTTAGACTATGTGAGTTCTTAGTTGTGTTTTTCTAAAATCTGTATTCATACCTAAGGTTGTGAAATTCATCTTTCCTTCCTAAGATATGCATTTAGAGGAAGCCTATTTTTTTTTTAGTGCATGAGTTTAAAGGGGTTATGTTAGGTAAGTGAAAACATTGTCTTTTGCCTTCCAGTGTATGTTCTTCCTATGTTCTTTTTATGATTTCTTATTAACTTGATGTATCACCATAAGGATAGTTCAGTTTAGTTTCATTATTTGTATGCATTCCTTCTCCTTTTACCTTCACAGAATTGCTAGTTTAGGTGATACCCAAAGGAAGTCGGCCTTCTTTGGAGGCTCATTTCAACTTCAGGTGACCCATAGCCTTGAAATGATCCCATGTTTCACCAGAAAGCTTAGTTTTTTTAATAAACTTTGCATAGGGTGCATTTCTAGGTGATAACAGTTTATGGCATGCCTAGTGGGACTCAAATTATATTGAACTACTGGTTTAGTATGCGACCAGCTACTACTAGGCTTTATACAAGTCATTTGGCATACTTGGCGACTCCACAAGGAAGAAGAACTTCAGGAATCAGTTCCTTGTACAATTTATGAGAAAATTTTAGACAAGACGCAGCTCAAGTCCCTTTAAATATTTGCAGTTGTCACCATTGAGAAGAAAAGGCAGAGCAACAGAAAAAATAGGAACAACAGTTATCTATTCTAGAAGAACTCAGTCTACTTCTCCATCAGTGGGATCTCATTTTTCTATACAAGTAAATCCAATTTAGCTACCTCCAATGGCCACTCCAAGGAATCAACCCTTTGTCACTTCCAATAGAGGCAGCCCCTTAAATTTGGCATAGAACAATGACATCCCAATGGCAGCCTTGAAGAGTTTGCCAATTATTATGGGGGAAGACCAAACTACTCCAATTGAACACATGAGAGATGTGGCTTCGTTATGCAGAGTCCATCACATAACTCAAGAGGATGTTGCAGTAAGGTTGTTAGCTGCTTCACTAAAAGGAAGAGTTGTGCAATGGTATAGGAGCCTAGCAGTCGGTTCAATTGCAACTTGGGATGAATTTGGAGACAAGTTGCATAAACAATTTCAAGATAGATCTGATAACTTGTCTCTATTAGAACAAATGACCACAATTAAGAGAGTCCCTTAAGAGTAGATGAATGACTTTAACTTCAAATTTCAAAGGACCTGGGATAGAATCCCTACGATGGTAAGACCACCTCCAGAGTATGCATTTTTGTACTTCTTGAGGGCACTTAACAGTGATATATCTGTTATGATACAATCAATGGGAGGGGTTTCTATACCAAATGCCTTTGAAATAGCCATTAGAGCTGAAAAAAACTTAATACAAGCTGGTAAACTTGCTCCCAGGCCGCCAATGCCTATATTTCCAGAGATACATGCAAGTATTCCCTTGTAAATACCTTATTTTGTGCCCTTTCCATCTATTCCAGCTATTGTAACACAAGAAAATATTGTCTCAAGTTCTCCAAATGAGCTACAAGAGATCAAAAGTCTACTACAATCTTTTGGTAATAAACTTGTTAGTTTAGAAAAGCAGCATCTTATAGTAGGCCTTATCAACCGTAGAATCTAGGTCAGCAATAAGCGTATCAGGGGAATAGACAGAAGTATCAAGGTAGTTACCAAGGAACCAAACAAAATGTTGCAACAAGGCCCTTTTAGGCCTATAATCCAACTCCAATTATTGTTTTTAAAGAGCTGGTTCCTATCCAAAAGAACTTAGTAGCAGACTATGAGTGGTGCTACCCTTGTAACCAGCCCCACAATCAAGCCATCTACTCAAACAGACTAATCAACCAAGCACTTATGGTATAGAATGCTTCAAGTTTGTAGCAGGGTGCGCGCAATGATGCATCTCCACCACACCTAGACCAATTTTTCAATGATGCTACCTTACTTAATTGGCAAGGTGAGGAATTTTGTGGTTTGAATATGGATAATTCTCTAGTTGCAGCTAATACGAGAGCAAATAAAAGAGCTTTAGAGCTTGATCAAGCAGCTGATAGAGGAGGTGCAGTGGCTACACAACCATCTATGTCTCAAGTGACTCCTATTTGGCAAAAGAATCAGCAACTCCTAGTCAAGGAGCAACCACACTTGCAAGTTGATCACACTGGCGTAAAGGTACATCACAAAGTAAACCCAGCTGTACCCTTTAATATTCTTGATAGTATGAAAAAGACAAATGTAACGCTTTCTATGTGGGATTCATTAGTCATCCCTAGTCAAAAGGATGTTCTACACTCAACCCTATCAAATCTTAAGGTGTCAGATGAGTCCAAATCCCCAATAGGTCAAGTTAGGATTGTGTTGACAAATAATACCCAAGGAAATGATAAACAACCCAGCAAGGAGGCATGAAAAGAAGTAAAGCCACCTCCCTTTTACATGTCAGTTATTATTGGTGATAAGTTAGTTCATAACTGTATGGTAGACAGTGGAGCTAGTAGCTCTGTGATGCCAAAGAAGATTGTTGACAAGCTTGGTCTAAAATATCAGCCTTTAGAGAAAGGAGTAATCCAATTGGATGGTAAATTTGTTAATACACTAGGCATCATTAAAGATTTGAGTCTTACCCTTCATGCTTGCCCTAATTTTGCAGTTTTCCAAGATGTATGTGTCATTGACCTTCCACCTTTCTTTTCTTTATGTTTGTCAAGAGATTTTATAGCCAAGATAGGTGGTTACGTATCAGCTAATTGGTCACACATGTTGTTTAGAACCAAATATGGAACTAAGGTTACCATCAAGTCTAAAAGGTTGGCTAAAGACCACATTGAGCCATATAATCCAAGCCCTATTAATGTTGTTCCCATTATTCCAGACACAAATTGTCTTGCTTCAATTGACAGTGAGATGGTCACAGTGCAAGAGCTTCAATCAGAGGCTATTCCTGATATATTATTGCATGAGTGGGTAGCTGAGAACGTGGTTGATAATCCAAATGAGCTTATTCAGGATGCTAGTCTACACAATTATGTATTGCATGAAGCTGGGACAGAAATGCCAAATCTAGAGAGAAGTATAGAAAGTTAGTTTGAGCAGTAGAATGAATTATGGGAGATGTATTTTGATGGTTCAAGAAGAAAAAACAGCTCTAGAGGAGGTACAATGTTGATTTCTCCACAAGGGGATAGGTAGTACTCTGCATTCTGTTTTGCTTTTGCATGTTCTAATAACACTGCTGAGTATGAAGGCCTTGTTCAAGGTCTTGAATGGGCAAGGAAGAGAAGAATAACCCACTTGAAAGTATATGGGGAAAGCAAGCTAATTATTAATCAAGGGGCCTGAACATTGCTAAAAATGATGCACTGAAGTCTTACAAAAACAGAGTGTGGAACATGCTTGAGGATTTTGATGCCTTCAACTTAGTGTCTATTCCAAGGAATCAGAACAAGCATGCTAATAGACTTGCAGCCATTGGGGCACAGTTTGATATTCCAAGAGATATTAAAAAAGAGAAAGTACATTAGTATGTGAAGGTTGTAGTCAGGCCATCAATTCCTGATGACAACATTCACTAGCAAATCTTTGATAGTGATGAACATATCCTTTCTTTCTTTCTCAAAGAAGATCAATTCTCCATGATGAATCAAGCAAAACTCAAGCAATAGTATGGTGATCAAGTCATACAACTAAGGACAAATAAGTTACCCAAGGGTCTTGTTACCTTAGAGTCAATTTTCAGTACTGATGATCAGCTTAAAAAGGGTAAAGTTGGCTTACAAATAAAACAAGAACATTATGAAGAGCTCAAAATTTTCAAAGGTAAACTCCTTAAGATAGGAAAAATTTGTTCGCATGAAGATAGACAATCTTTTGTTGCTTTATGTCAAGAATTCTATGATGTCTTTTCTTGGGAATATTAATATTTGAAAGGATTTGATCCTCATATTGCTCAGCACACAATTGAGTTAGAACCTAATGCTAAGCCAGTAAGGTAGAAACAAAGGCCCTTGAATCATCCTAAACTTGAACCCTTAATGATTAGAGAGTTGACCAAACTAGTTGAAGGGGGTATCATCTTTCCAATTAAACACACCTCCTGGGTTTCTAATCTTGTTCCAGTTAGGAAGAAAAGTGGTGAAATAAGACTTTGTGTAGACTTTAGGGATCTTAACCAAGCATCTTTGAAAGATCATTACCCGATGCCTTCCATGGAACAAATCCTACAAGTAGTTTCTGGTTTTGAAATATTTTCCTTGTTAGATGGATTTTCAAGCTATAACCAAGTGCTAGTTAAAGAAGAGGATCAGTTCAAAACCGCTTTCACAACTAAGTGGGGCACCATGGCATACAAAAGGATGCCTTTTGGTTTATCCAATGTTGGTGCCACGTTTTAGAGGCCCATGGATATGGCATTTCAAAGTTTGATCAACAAGATTATACTGATTTACCTAGATGATATTATAGTTTATTCCAAGAATGTTGGTGAACATTTGTTACATCTTAGGAAAGTTTTTGAAAAAAGTTGAGATTTTGGTATCTCTCTCAATCCAAAAAAGAGTATCTTTTCCATTCATGAAGGGAAATTATTAGGACACATAGTGTCAAAGTAGGGAATTACTATTGACCCTAAAAGAGTCAAAGCCATACTTGAGTTGCCATTACCAAATCATAAGAAGGGTCTGCAGAGCTTTTTGGGCCAAATCAACTTTCTGAGAAGGTTCATCCTGGATGTTGCGAACCTGTTACAACCTTTGACAGCTATGTTAAAGAAGAATGTAGTTTTCAGTTGGACAAAAGATGCCAAGAATAGTTTTGAAGAAATTAAGGAGGCCTTAGCGTCTGCCCCAACATTGGTAAATCCAAATTTCTCCAAGGATTTATTTTTGTATGCTGTTGGTAGCACTAGTTCAATCTCTGCTATGTTGGTACAGAAAAATAGTGACAATTTAGAACAACCCATAGCTTTCTTTATCCAAATACTTGCTAACTACGAAGAGAGGTATTCATTTTTTGAGAAGCATGTTCTCTCCATGATCAGAAGCTTAAAGAAATTCAAGCTTCTAGTGTCAAACAATAAGATTCATATTCTGGTTTCCCACTCAAGTGTGAAAAAATTTCTGTTGAACAAAGACTTGAATGACAAAAGAGGAGGATGGATCACCAAGGTCATGGAGTATGATGTAGATATTAAGATCACCAAACTGGTTAGAGGTAAAGGTCTTTGTGAGCAGCTTGCTATAGGGTCAAGTAGTAAAACTGAATTAGAAAAGGATGTTGTGCTTGCTAATACAAGTGAATTTCAGAATGCTCAAGATGATGTGCCTATGGGAACAACTAATTGGGTTCAAGATATGACCCAATTTCTACAAACTGGTGAATGCCCATTAGGATTAAACAGAGCTAAAAGAAGATACTTCAGATTGTAATCAATACCATATGTATTGTTAAAGAATGTTCTTTTTAAAAAGGATCTGAATGGTGTCATGTTAAGGTGCATTCACAGTGATCAGATTAAAAAGATACTTCATGAATTTCATGATAGAGCTACAGGAGGTCACTTTTCCCCAAGAACTACTTCCTTGAAAATCATGAGAGCTGGTTACTAGTGGCCCAGCTTGTTCAAAGATGCATACTCTTGGTCAAGGAAGTGTATCAAATGTGCTTTATTTGCAAGAAAGGAAAAGATTCCTGCTATGCCTCTACATGCAACTCAAGTGGAGCATCCCTTCATGAGATGGGGCATTGCTTTCATTGGGCCAATTAACCCACCATCCAGTGCTGGTCATAAGTGGGTGCTGACTACTACAGATTATTTCACGCGGTAGACAAAGGTAATAGCTTTAAAAGAAGCAAAAGAATCTTCAATTTTGAGCTTTTATGAAGATATAGTCACCAAATTTGGATTCCCTGACTCTATCATATCTAATAACGCCCTTGCATTTGTGGGATTGAGACTAATTGATTGGGTTGTCAAACAGGGTATTCATTTGAGTACATCCTCAAATTATTATCATTAGGGTAATGGTTTAGCTGAAAGCACAAATAAGAACCTCATCAGGATTATTAAAAGAACCATAGAGGATAATCAAAGGACCTGGCACATTAGTTTAAAGAATGCACTTTGGGCAAATAGAGTGACTCCTAAGAGGTCTATTAATAACTCACCATACTTGTTATTCTACGGAAGAGAGGCAAGATTACCCCTATCTATGGAGCTTCCAGCTCTGGACAGTGTACATCAGTTGGAGATGTTTGAGGAACAAGACCCAATGTCTATGAGATATGCAGAGCTCATGGAGCTCGAAGAATCAAGGGACAGAGAAATGAAGGATTTGGAGTATCATCAGCTACAAACAAAGAAAACATTTGACATAAGAGTTATAGAAAAAAAATTTAGGGTAGGAGACCTCATGCTCAAATGGGACGTTCTGAAAAGTAGGCTAGGCCATCACACCAAGTTTTACAACATGTGGATAGGCCCATTCCTTATCAGAGACTATAAGGAGCACAATGCTTATCAGTTGGCTACAACAGACGGGGAAGTACTCCCTATCCCAGTCAATGGGATACACTTTAAGCCTTGTTTTCAGGTCTGATGGATTTCCCCTATTGTACATATTAGTTTACGTTTATGTTTTTAATAAGTGCTTCTATGCTTTAGGTTAATTATTCTCTATTTCCTGGGTGCTGTGATGGCACAATTTTCCTCTTTTGTTTTCCCCGATTTTCTTTTCTTTTCGCAATTTGTTGTGCCCTGTGGATCTCAAGTGTGTGGCGGCCATGTGCAAGGCTAATATTTTCATTTGTTTTTTGAGCCTCCTAATGACTCCATGCCCAATGGATAAGCCTAGACTACTGGTCTTCATGTTTAGCAGGCAAAAATCCAACAAAGGTCGCTAGAAATGTTACCTAATTTTCACCCTCAGGGCTCAATTAGGCAAGGAATCTCCATTGTAGATGTTCATAAGGGCCAGATGGGATGTCTCCATTGAGGGTTACTCTATACATATGATCAAATTTCATAGGGGATTCAGTTGGGAGGCCTAATCTATTGGAAACATGCCTCAATATTCTACACTCAGCCTCCATTAGAGCCAGGTTGGCATGACATCTTCACTATCTGGCTGACTGGCTACTTGATACTTTTCGTTTTGAATAGGTCACTGTGACCTAGTTTCTGTTCTACCGAACAAAGCTACATATCCTATCACTATAACATTGAGGGTTCAGTATGACCTCTTATTGCATGGATTTCTCTGGCTGATAGGTCATTCAATCGTGAGCTCGAGGAGACTCATGGTGACCAAGGGCTTCGGGGTAACTTCTAGCACTCGGTGAAGGATCCCAATGAATAGTCAAGGTCTCACCAACAAGAAAGGGAGCTTGCCAAAAAACAAGTCTTTTGGCATAACAAAGCATTTAGAGAGATGTCCTAGAGATAAGGGTAAGGTCTCCCCAACTCTGATGTCTCGCCAATAGCAAAGAGATCACCAAGAGGAGATGCCTTCACCATGAAGTCCCAATGACGATTAAAGTCTCACCGAAAGCCAGCGGTCCCACCAATGAAGTCGTATCGATGTGAGGTCTGGTCGATAGAGTGGAGTCTTGGCGAATGGGGAAAGATCTTCATGTAACACGAGGAGTTTGGGAGGAAGTCTCACCGAAAGCAGACAGTCACCCCGATGGGAAGAAATTTTCCAAAAGGAAGAAAGTTGCCAAGATGTCTTGGTGACTGACCAGAGGTCTCACTAAAGAGGTATGAGAGGTATCACCATAGGTTTCCCCGACTTTCTCATGGTCTCAGCCAAGGTTGGTGCCTTTTTCATAATGTCTCGACAAATAAATTTAGTCTCGCCGACTGAGTGGGGGGCCTTGATATGTTTTCCTTCGGCAGGAGTCTCGTCGACAACAAAAGGACCTCATTGAGAAAAGGACTTCGGCAAGAAGTCTTGCCGAAGTAGGGTTGTCTCCCCGACAAGAAAAGGAGCTCGCTGAAAGGAAAAGAATTTGGCATAAGGTCCTAGTGACCAACTAAAGTCTCATCGAAGGGGTGTGGCTTTGATATAAGGAATGAAGATCAACGAGATATCTTGTTGACACCAAAGGACCTTGCCAATAACAAGATGAGCTCACCAAGAGTTGGAAACTTCACCTAGAGGTCTCAACGACTAGAAAAATGTCTCCTTGACATAAATGACATTGCCAGAGCTCCTATTCATCGTAGTAAGGTCTTGTCGACACAGTGTAGTCTCAGGGAAAGGAGGAACATCGGCAAGATAATGAGCCTTGCTATGAAGTCTTCTTGACTTGATAATGTCTCGCCAAAAGAAATCTGGAGCCCGGAGGAGTGGAATGCATTCGGGGTGATATAAATAAGCTCTTGCCAAAACAATGGGAAGGGGTTCTCAGGGTAACGTTTTTCCTTTGGTAAATTATCTCATCGATAATTGGCTATCTTGGTGACCACAGAGGCGATATGGGTATGATCTTTTGGGCTTGCTAAGAGCTCTCAACAATAGCTCCATGTTATTCTGACGGTTGCAGGAAGATTTAATCGCATATGGAGACACAATTAGTGTCTCACTGACATGCGATTCAATAGGAGAATCTTTTGACCACCCAGGAGTCTGCATGTAGTGTGCCCAGCCAAACAAGGAGAGCTACTGGTGAATCGTTGGCGGCTTGACCAGTGCCAAGAGAATCAACAGAATGTGTATCAACATGTATCTATTCTAGACTCAAGAGCATTCAAGGCGCCCAACATGGGGATTCAGTAGGTGGACACAAGGACCAAAAGTAAATACATTCGGTAGCTTCAAAAGATCTAAGGGGTTTCTCCAGGCAGCAGCTCTTCATTGACACACACAACAAGGACACGCAGGGGTGGAACATTTAATTCAATCAAAAGATCTTAGGATAGTTTTTTCTGAGACCGATATTTTTTGTGAACCCTAAGGGGGGCCGACACAATCTGATATATAAGGAATTTTTTTCCTTTTTGTAGATAGTTTGGATTGTGCATTCAAAAGAGTTAGTGTTTTTTATCAATCCTTTCTCGACTAAATGTATGTTTTGTAACTCAACTAGAATCTGAAATATAACACAGAGTTTACCTGGGAAGCTACTATTAATGTTTGTATTGCTCTCATTTCTATATTTTAGACTATGCGAGTTCTTAGTTGTGTTTTTCTAAAATCTGTATTTATACCTAAGGTTGTGAAATTCATCTTTCCTTCCTAAGATATGCATGTAGAGCAAGCCTATTAAGAATAGTGCATGAGTTTAAAGGGGTTATGTTAGGTAATTCAAAACGTTGTCTTTTTCCTTCTAGTGTATGTTCTTCCTGTGTCTAATTCATTATTTCTTATTAACTCAGTGTATCACCATAGGGATAGTTCAGTTTAGTTTCATTATTTGTATGCATTCCTTGTCCTTTTACCTTCATAGAATTTCTAGTTTATGTGATACCCAAAGGAAGTCGGCCTTCTCTAGAGGTTCATTTCAAATTTAGGTGACCCATAGCCTTGAAATGATCCCATGTTTCACTAGAAAGCTTAGTTTTTTCTACAAACTTCGCATAGGGTTCATTTCTAGGTGACAACATGACCGAAAGATAGTTTTGGGAGAAAGATAAAAGTTTTTTAACAATAAAACCTATGAGATATAACACTTGGAATATGAAATATTATGATAACACCATCAAAAACAACAATTAACCAACATATCTGAGAAGTTTGGGATGTTGTTTAACTAGCTCCAAAAGTGGTTTTCATGCTTTGTTGAAGGACATATTCACCCAGGGGAGAATGGGTCTTTGCACAAGGGTCTAAAAATTCTTTTTGCAGTCCTCAGATCCCTAATCTAGGCTTATGATTCCAACAAGTTTGACTGTCAGAAAGCCAAAAATAAAACCAGTAGGTGAGTTTTTGTATCTTGACAACATTGATAACTTTGTAAAATTTCACTTTTGATCAACTTTCAATCCTTTTTCACCTAAAAATATGCACATAGAAAGAGAGGATAAAAATGCTTATTTTTTGCTGAATAAGGGTTTGCCTTGGTCAAACCCTAGTTTGGTAATTAAACCTTGATAATGACATAATGAAAAAATGAAGGAATTGATGAATGAACAAAGCTTGTTACATCTCACCAAACCCCTTAATGGCTACCCTTAGAGGATTGAAGCCTAACACATCTCTCTAAGGATTTTATCTTGCATGAAATAGGTTCATTGCTTGATGGATCTTAATGCTTTAGTGATTTCTTGAAACTTGAAACCTACATCACAATGTTAGCTCCAAAAACATGCATGAATACACATAAATCTTGACATCATGATAGGATCTTGAATGCTACAATAAATGGTTGATAAATCTTCTCTTGACAATAATCTTTGCTCATATGAAATTTGAATTATGCCGCTTCTTGCTTCTCTCTAGGTTTGAATTGATAAAAAGACCTTGTATTTATAGGTGTTTCCTTAATTACCTAACAATTAAACACCACAAGATGACCTTTGAAATTTGAATTTAGATCATTAAAATATCACCAAAAACATATTAAAAATTAGGTCCTAAGACTTAAGGGGGACCTATTCACCCTTGGGCAAATGGGTCCTACGACCTAAACCTAGAAAACCTAATTTTCAAGGTGTTAAGTTTAATGTAAGCATTAATTAAATGTGGGTTTCCCTTTTGGAAAAAAAAATTAATTAGGCTTTTGAATGCATAATTGGACCAATTAAAGGCTTAATTAATTCCATTAATTAAGGGAATGCAAACATAGTGTGAAAATATAAATGTGCACTTTTTTTAACACTACATTTAGCCCCCACTTTAGTGAGAATATGAACTTGTGCTTAGACTCACACTAAAGTAAAAAAATAAGTCAAGAGATGTATAATTATACAAGTGTTGGAAAGATAAGATGACAAATCTCAAGGAGGGTGATAAATTCCTCAAGATCTAAGATCTCATGGAAAAATCACAAAGACACAAAGAGACACATGTCTATAATAGCAATACAAGATGCACATTCCTACAATGTCAACATTAATGGAAAAAATAAAGAAAAGGAAGAATGGACTAGTCATTTTTGCGTTTTTGTCCATAGAATGTGTTCACAAGTGAAACCCCATTGTCCACTATGCAAAATAATACTCATGAGGGCTAGTGAAACCCGATGTCCACTAGGTGAGCCCTAAGAAAGTGAGAAACACACACTAGGTCAATGTGTACCAACAAAAAGGTTGTTGATGGGAAATTCATGCTAGGTCTATAGACTCCCATACATCAACCGTACCAAAAGCTATACCTCCTAATAACTTTGATAAGGTTCCATAAAAATGGTTAAAGGCTCCATAAGGCTAGCAAGTTGCATTATGCTAGGAACTCATGAAAAACAAAAAGGTACCACTATCAAGCAACTTGTGTTATGCTTCGTGGCCATGACAAAGTTGTAAATGCAATATGATAAAAGAGTGAAAGGGTTTTTTTAATTCATGAAAGGCCCCACTTTAGGGAACATCATGCTCGATATCACCATCAAGAGAGGTCTAGTTCAGGGTTAAAAGATTCACACCTTAGGGAATGCAAGTCATAGAATTACCACTAAGATGAGTTTCATATGCAAAGAAAGGTCACACTCTTGAAGGGTATCAAACCAAATGTCACTTCCAAGAAGACACATCACATGAAATAAGAAGACCACACTTTGAAGGGAATATGCAAACAATTAGTGAGGATGTGTATTCCCCCACTTTAAATAAATTGCTAAACACCATGCTTTGAGCAATTAATTTAAAGTAGAAAAATAATAAATGCCAAGGAGATAAAGCTACATCATGAAAATGGGTTGCCCAAAAAATGGAAACACATAAGGGAGATCCATGGATTTTGGGTTAGCATTATGTCTTTTTTGTAATGATATAATAGAGCTCGAGGAACCATCATCATTCCCCAAATACCTCATAGAACAATAAACACAAAGGAAGAATGAAAACCAAGAAAATATTTTTGCTCAACATGGAAGAGACCTAAATGTCTCAATTCCTTTTTTCATCCTCAAAAGAAAACACAAGACAAGAGAGAAAAAATAAAGTTTATGACATATAGAAGAATGTAGATATAAATAGAATAATGTCATGAAAGATTCACTTCTTTTGTATCCTTACACCATTAGAGTGACAAGGGTCATCCAAAGTAGGCTCACAAACATATAAATACATGCCATGTAGGACAATATGGGGGATCACATTATGCACATGCAATCACATAAAGAACATGAAAAGAAAATATAACAGAATAGTATGGCACATGTGAGTCAACCTATAGCAATTCATCCACATCCAAATCCTATTCATCATAGGAAAAAGGTGGACAGCTAGCCAAAGGGACAATGACAAGTGTTGTACTAGGAGCATCACTAGGTTCAACACTTGGTGAGTCACTCTTGTTAGGAGGATCATCAAAATTGTTATCATCTATATTCATGGAAGGGGAAAATAATAAATTTAACTCATTATGCACTTTCTCATCAATCTTAGCAATCTCGTCATCATCATCCAAGTTAATCACAATAGGAGGTCTAATGATAATATCCATTGTGGGCTCTTGCTTTTTTTGTTGTGGCCATCATGATTTGTCTCAATTGGTGTTTGATCTTGGTTTGTTGATTTGTTCTTTTCTTCTAATTGATGAGTAATTGCATGAGGTCTACACCTATGCTCTTTAACATTTCAGTTTCTTCTTGCATGATTTTCAAGTTGTGAAGGTGTAGGAGCATGTTTATCGACCATTAGTTTCTTTTCTTCCCACAATGGAGGAATGAAAAATAACCATGAAAGGTTGTTCAACCACTATCTCTTTGACTTCATAAACTTGTTTGATCTTAGGAGGAACAATGGGATTTATATTGTTATCTCTTGGTCTTTTATAGGAAATAGGTGGAGGAATCATGGTTGGCTTGTCTTGGTTGCTTGGAAGGGCTTTTGGTTAAATCATGACTTCATCAATTATAGGACACTCAATCATGGGTTGAGGCATGTTGCAAAGAGATAATTTTTCTATGCACTTTTCCTTGAATTTTTATTTAAAAAAGAAGTCCCCACAAGGCTTAATGGGTTCCTTAGGTTTGGTCCAAAAGAAATGTAATAACCAAAACCATTAAGCCAAAACTTACCACTAATTCTTTTTTTTTTGTTTCTTGATTGTTATATTATTACGTGTTTATTTAATTGTACACTCAAGTACTTCTATCCATATGGGATATCCATCCATCCGTCTGGGATAGGAATCCAACCATACGGGCTAGGAATTTTTCCATACGGGACAAGAATTCATCTATCCATCTGGGATAGGAATCTACCCAAAATGGGGTAGGCATCTATCCATAAAAGGATAGGAATGTGCTATGGCCAGAGACTTAGACTCATCGGGAGCATCCGGGTCCTAAGTCACTCACTAAAGACTACACTTCCCCTTGGAATTGCACTGAGTTCATCTTCCTTATGAGTATGTAAGATTAATTATATAGCTTGAGTCCCACCTCGAAATTCAGCCTAAGGCCTTAGGGATTCCAGTGAATCCATTCGATATTCCTTCCGAGTATACAAAAAATGCATTTTATCTTATCTTTATGTTAAAAATTCTTAACCCCCTTATCAATCAAGCAATTCTCTTGAATTATTACATTAAGTTTTAATTTATTATTTTTCTAACTTTTCCTAACCTCATCCCTAAATTCCTAATGTACTATTGGAATCCTTCATTTCCTAGATTGCCTACATACCCTGCTTCCAAACGGGATCAAGACATAAAATATGTAGTTATATTTTCTAAACTATGTTTGATTTGAATTGTTTTTGTGGGTACGTAGCCCTTTGTAGGGCCCCTTTTTCCCTAGATAGTTCCTTTGTGACTGCTACCCATGAAAGGGAGCAATAAAAATTATAAGTAAATACTCTTTATGACTATTACTTGTTTCCTAAACATATAAAGTCGAGTTCCTAAATAATGTCACCATTTTACCCATTTGAGATACAATTACCTTTTAATTGACATAAAAAACATTAAATAAATTTCATCAAATCCTATGATGGGGTTTCCTAGGTTTGAACTAGTGGATTTTCATTCATTTGAAATTATCTTATTAGATTATCGGTCCAAGAAAGATTACCTGTCTCTTGGATTTTAATACTTTAGATGTTCCTTATTACTCCCTAGTGATTTAAAGGTACGGTGCCACAGATGTCGGTGTTGTAGTTGTGTTAGGCTATGGATTCAGTAGCTCAAGTGTGATAGCATTACCTGTAAGTGTGAGCCAAAGGCACAACTGATATCGAATGTTGTTGGCTTTTGGTTTCAACTCTTGATTAAATTTTTCTATCTAAGAAGGAAATAACATCTAATCACTTCTAGAAAATAAAATACTTTCACTAATTTATTCTAATACTTAATTTTTCTATTGTTATTATGGAAGAAAATAAGACACTAATGAATTATAAAATTTAACTAAATCAAATTAAAATACTAAATTATGCAAAAATAAACAACTTCCTTTCTACTTTCTGATCACCAAGATCCCATTATGGGTGAGGTGAGAGCATATAGTGTATGGGAATTACAATCTTAATTAATCAACTAGAATTTACATAAAACAAGATACTAATTTTACATTTAAAAATTAACATCTTCCTTTCCACTTTCTAATCACCAAGATCCCATTACAGGCAAGGTGATAGCATGTGGTGTACAGGAATTACAACCTTAATTAATCAACTAGCATTTACATAAAACAAGATACTGATTTTACATTTAAAAATTAACATCCTCCTTTCCACTTTCTAATCACCAAGATCCCATTATGGGAAAGGTGAGAGCATATGGTGTATGAGAATTACAACCTTAATTAATCAACTAGCATTTACATAAAACAAGATACTGATTTTACATTTAAAAATTAACATCTTCCTTTCCACTTTCTGATCACCAAGATCCCATTATGAGTGAGGTGAGAGCATACGATGTACAAGAATTACAACCTTAATTGATCATACTAGCATGAAGCAAGATACTAATTTACATTTTGTAAAAGAAAAACAACATTTGAATATTCATTTAGAAAGTGAATTATACCACAAGATACTAATCTTTTTTTTTTTTTTTAAATAAATAAACAATTGAATTAAGGCAACTCTAGTTACACAAAGATGATTGATAAAAGAGCTAAGAATCATTACTAACTTGCAAGTCAAGAAAGTTTAACATATTACCAATCATTTTATAGTTATCCTATTTTAAGAAGGTTGACTAACATTGATTTAGTAATTAAATTAAAGCATTATTATTTTACTAGAAAGAGTGAAAATTGAATTATTTTCTTCAACATTACTAATATACTTTCACAAGGTAAAATAATTAAGGTGATCTTGATAAATTCAAATATTAACATTAATAAATATATTATGTAAAATAATTTTAGACCTTAGAAGATACATGCAAAAATCAATGAACTAACACCATATTATTTTTATTTGAGAAAATGGAAACTAGTTTGTTTACTTTCGCATTGCAAGAGGGTAAATTTATGCATTATTAAATCTACCTTAACTAGTTAATTATGAAAATTATTTATTTGGAATAACAAGTAGCTATATTATTTCTCAAGAGAGTGAATTAAATCAAATTTTGATAAGTATATATATTAAGATCTATTATTGAATAAGTAATTTTCCTTTAAAGTAGTTGCCTTTAAAATAGGAATTTCCTAATTAAAAGTAATTTGATAGAGAAATTATCTTATGGGATGAAAATTTTAATCTTTGATATAATCCCCAACCTCCTAAATAAATGGAGGAGAATCAAGATATATATTTGATCTTCTAAATCTTTTGTACATGCTAATTTTGATAATAGCTTTGATGTAGGAGCATTTAGGTCCACGCACAAGCCTGCGTCACCCAAAAAAATTGTTGTTTCAAAGTTTTGGTAAAGTTTCATGAAAAACATTTTTAAAGACAAATTTTAGACTCCATTTTGGTTTGACAAAAAATAGTCATTTTTTCAATTCAATTTTTCGATTCCATTGGTCTATTGCAATAGCTTGAGTTTTATCCAATAGAAGAGGAAGGAAGTTAATATTTTTTGAACTATGGATTACTTTGCTTCATGAAGGAAAGTTAAATATGTTCCAACCATTTAGTATTGTGAACATAATACAATTTGTCTTTATCTAATCTTTATAGCAGTAATGATTATATATTCCATAGTTGGATAACATTTCAAAAAATCATTGGTAACTTTATTTTTAAAATTCATTCAGTTGGCATACTTCTTGTATTCCAAGTCCATCACACATATGAAGAGGGAGACCAAACGATAGTCAGGGGAGATCAAGTGTGGTAGCCAATATTGATGAAAAGATATGCCAAAAATGAAGAGGCATGAGATATAGCAAAAGGAAAAGTTTGTTTTAAAATACCAAGAAGAGCTTAGTGAGAAGGGGGGAAAAGGAGGATGTGGTTGGAGAAGAAGGAAGGTTGTGTGGGAAAAAAGACACACCTGGGAAAGAAGAGTTCCCTATGCAGCCCAAGACAATGAAGGAAATGTGCACTATGATTCCACATTCAAACAAAAAATACATAATGGTTCATGGAGAGAATGCACACCAAGCATGAATTTTTGATTAAATTTGAGCACAAGGATAAAGGAGAAGGCAGTATGCACACCATCAAGATAAGATTAGCACTAAGAAGAATGAAGGCTCATGTGAAGTGTGCAATTCAACACAAATAAAAAACTAGCGAGAATATTCAAGGATTTCAAGCCGTGTAGGATAGAATGTGGGTGTAGATAGGAGTATTGATAAATCCATTCAAAGAAATGTAGCCCACACCTAGGAAGGGAGAGATAGTGAGGGAATAGAGAAGAGTTCAATGCCTAGAGACAAACATTAGGAGAGAACTATACACTGTCGAGCAAAAATAAATTGATGTGGGCTAAGTAACATTCAATGGTGGGCAAGGGGAGGCTATGTAGTGCTATATTGGGTTGGAGCACAGAAATAAAAAGGGGAGACTGCATAAAAGAGGGCGAAATGGAGACTTGAGAAAATCCTATGAATACATTGGAAAAATATGAAGAGATTGACCTCTTGGAAGGTGTGAGCTGATAAAAGAATTGGAGGGTTGAAGCATGTGGGGAAAACTAGTGCAAGGAAGTTTGCAGAGGACGAAAAAAGGGTGTAATAGGGGTGTCACTCAATAATTTCGTGAAGAGGGTAGTGAATAAAGAGAATTGAGTTAGAGAGGATAAAAAGAGATGAAATGAAGCTACCCTACAATGTAATGAAATTTTCATGAAATATGAATAGATTTATTTGTTTTTGAATTTTAGTTTATTATTGTGTCAAGTTGGGTAATCAATTTCAAAATTGACATAATTTATTGTCAAATTTTGGGTTAATTATTTTATGGAGTCTTTTTCTAATTTGAATTTGGGAATTGAGTGAGAGAAGTTTTTTTCCTCTTCATATCAAAGTAGGTGGTCTTGAGTGTATGGATAGAGCTCAAAGAGAGAGGTGGTTCGCACCAGGACCTATGGGTGAAGAGAGAAGTGAGCGAAGGTTTCGTGGGCATAAGCAGATCATCGAATGTGAGGTAGCTTGTGATGGAACTTGTGAATAGTAGAAGTGCAAGTGAAGTCCAAAGTATCACTATAGGTGTACAAAGTCATGACGATTAAGGGCTAGAAGGTGTAGAGTTTGAAGTGTGAGTGAGAAGCTCAAGAGCATCATTATAGGTGAGGGGAGTCTTAGACGGTTGAGAGCGAAAAGTGCAGAAGAAAGTGTTATGCGATGGAAGATTACAATAGAAAAGTGGAATATTCATGAGAATTGAGGTGCAATTGCAACATGGAGTTTGCAAGGGAAGAGCTACTGAGGATAGGAGAGAGAAATGAAATGGTTGTCTTAAGGTGAAGAAAAAAAGGAATATCCATTAGATAGTGCATATGAACTTGCAGGTTGTGACTTTCTAAATATATAGCCAAGAGGCAATGAGAAGAGGAATGTGAGAGGTCACTTGTAAAGTGGAGAGGAAGTACTTGGCAGAGGAGGTTGGGCTATCAACGATGGAGTTCACTAGAGGTTGTGCGCAATCTTAAAGGGTGGTTCTACTACTCAGCTTCACCTTTGTGAGCCCATTCTCACAAACTTCTTACTTGGTGGGTTTGATGTAGGAGCATCTGGGTCCACGAGCAATCCTATGTCACCCAAAAAAAATGATGTTTCAAATTTTTGGTAAGGTATCATGAGAAACATTTTTACAGACAAATTTTAGACTCCATTTTGGTTTGACAAGCAACAGTCAATTTTTCAATTTAATTTTCTGATTCCATTGGTTTGTTGCAATAGTGTGAGTTTTATCCAATAGAAGAGGAAGGAAGTTAATATTTTTTGAACTATGGACTACTTTGCTTCATCAAGGAAAGTTAAATATGTTGCAACCATTCGATACTGTGAACACAATACAATTTCTCTTTATCTAATCTTTATAGTAGAAATGATTATATATTCCATAGTTTACATGGATAACATTTGGAAAAATCATTGGTAATTTTATTTTTAAAATTCATTCCACTGGCATACTTCTTGTATTTCAATTCTATCACACATATGAAGAGGGAGATCAAATGATAGTGAAGGGAGATCAAGGGTGGCAGCCAGTGTTGAGGAAAAGATAGGCCAAAAATGAAGAGGCACAGGCTATAGAAAATGTAACTAAGGTAAAAAACTAGGTTAGTATGAAATAAAATGCATAAAACAAATCCTAGCTAAACAATGAAACACAAAGGAGGAAAACAACATAAAAGAAATGAACAAATTCGCAAAACAACCTTCATGCCCTCCATGATTAACCTTCATTTCCCTTCTCCATTTGTTGTAGAATGGTATTTGTCCTCAAATTTTAAGGAGCAACAAATACCTATGACAAAGACTCAAGCAAATATTGAAGGATTTGACTCAAAATTTCAAGTGTACTTAGAAATTGCAAGCATGAAGTCTGAATGTGCAAGCATGAGATGTTAAGATGTCCAAATGAGGTTGATATTGTCATTTTATAAAAATTCAATTTTGGATAAGTGGCTAGGATTGAAAGTTTGAAAAATCCCTATGATCAAAGGTTGAAATTGCATGTGACAACTAGCAATTAGGGCTAGGGAAAAGTTTGAATTGAAGGGCTGGGATTTTATTTTAGGAAAATCAAATCAAAGGTCAAGAATGCATGTGACAAGATTATATTGGGCATGAAAAATGAAGTTGTTGGAGAATCAAATAAGAATTTAAAATTACTTGATTCAAGAGGTGATGTTGACCTTTTTGAATTAAAAATTAATTTTATTCAAGAGTGGTGGGTCATGTGACAGTAAATAATTATTTAAAATTATTTACTTGGTGGGAAAATAGAAAATGGGGAATTTAAATAAATGACTATTTAAAATTAGAAGAAAAATCAATAAGATAATTATTTAATTATGGAGAAAATGGACAAGGTGGAAAATAATTAAATAAGTCATAGGAATTTATTTAATTATAAGAAGACATAGGGAATTAATGGCATATTTAAATAAATAAATCAATTTTATTTATTTAAATAATCAAGAGGAAATAGTTAGGAATTATGACATTAGTACATAATTAAATAATTTAACTATGTGAGGAGGATGTTTGACATAGAAAAATGTGGTTTGTGGGTCTAGGCCATTTTTATGTGTCTATATTTTTCCCCTCTTTTTCATAATGTAGTTTATCACATTGTGACAAAGAAAATAAGTCAAAAATATTCCCTAGTGCGAAAGTAAGGAGAGGAAGGATGATGAGGAGGTAGCGGTATTCCCTCTCAAGAGGACAGTTGGGTTCAAACAACATGAGTGTGCTCTTGAAATGGATGAGGAGACTAGAGGATGAAGGGATAGAAGAAATGTTAGTGCGAAATACATGGATGTTAGGATGAAAAAGGAAAACTTCAATATTTTCCAAAGTACTAATAGGTGTTGCTTTAATCATCATTGGGTGGATTATTGTAATGTCCAAAAAATATCATGATATGACATAAATCAATGGTGTGAATGGTCGCACCATCACATAGAACAAGCAGTCGTAGACAAGGATGATTATGACTCATACGAGGAACTCAGTTGCCCTAGAATTTTTGTCACAACCAACCACAAATAAGAAAGACAAGTCATGAAACATCATTACTTCTCTAAATCCTATACAGGACATCCTCAAGGAACTATTAGCATGACAATTTGGAAAGATAAGACAATCATCATGATAAATCGTTGCTCTAAATCTTGATGTCAAGACATCCTTGAGGAACTAGTAGCATGATAGTTTGGAAAGATAAGACAATCATTATGATACATCATTGCTCCTCTAAACCCTGATGTAAGGAAATCCTTGAGGAACTAGTAGCGTGATGAAAAATCAAATGACAAATGTGACAATATTAAAGATAGTGTTTTCCAAGTATGTTCAAATGTCAAGTGTATTGATGTTGAGATGCCAAGTTTGACGAAGCCTAGGTTTATGTTGAGCAAGCTAATGTGTGATGGATGTCAGGTAATGCCAAATTTAGGAAGGACACATCTTGAATGATGTTGATGTCGAGAGGATCAATCATCAAATGTAAAGAGAATCCCTCAAAATGCTAGATGATAGTGTCGATGCTCAGGAAAGACATATCCTAAAGCATAAATAAATGACACAGTTTGTTCTTTAGAAAGACATATCTGAAGAATAGCCAAGAGTTGACAAGTTGACTTGTTAGGATAGTTTGACCAAGGTTGACTAGATGACCGAATTGACCACATGTTGGTGTTGACATGCCAATTTAGTTGAAATGTTGATTAAATGATTGCCAAAGTTTGTTTAAGAGTTGCCTGATTTAGGACATTCACTAGAAAAGGACAATTGACTCAATAGACCCTAAGGGACTGAACCTAGGGGGCCTCAGGGGCACATCAATCATGTCCTTTCCTATGTAGCAAATTTGCAGAGACCTCATAGTTCAATTGATGTCATGATCAAAGACAAAAAAAAATTGACTAATACAATTGACTCGATGAAGATAAAATAACCCATTTATCAGACTCAAAATGACCAACTAACATTAAAGACTTAAAATACTGGCGTAGGTGGCCTCAGGGGTACATCAAATGATGACCTTGTCTACGTGGAAAATGTGCAGAGACTACATACTTCGATAGTTCTAACTATGACCTAACTTTGACTGATTGGGATTTTGTTTTTGTGATTTTTGCAAGTTATTTGGATGATTTTATGTTTTTCAAAGTTTTTTCTTCTTTTTTTTATTTTTTTTTATTTTTTTCATGACATTTTCTAATTGAAATTTTCTAATTTTTATGAATTTTTTTAGGACATTTGACAATGTTTATGGATTTTTTCAAGACATTTTTTGATTTTTATGGATTCTTTCAGGACATTTTACAATTTATGGGACCAACTACGAGACCCACTATAGTCAGGTGATAAGGGTTTTTCCCCTAGTCAGGTCTAGGACTAGCTAAGTTGAATGAGATGGAAAAGGAGATGCTCAAGATGAAAGGTGGATGATATGTGAGACATGATGTCAAGCGTTGTCAGCCATGGAAAGAAATAGCAAGACTTTATGACAAATTTTGTGAGCGTGTTGAAAGATAAAGAATTTATTATGGACAAAGGTAGATGGAGTGATATTAGATGGTGAAGCAAACATTGCCTATGCATGAAGCCTATTTTCCAATTTTTCACCATGGTGCTAATCCAAAGCGCCACTTAAGTGGTTTCACTATGGGATGGATTATTTTTCTTTACTAGTTTTGATATTTTTTGTTTTTTTTGTATTTGTAAGGTCTTGGCCAAGCTCTTTGAAGCTATGTATAGAACTGATAAGTTGGGATAATGCCTTGATCCTATTCAGATGACCGTGTTGGATGAAAGGACTTGATATGGATACAAAATGTAAGTGGAAAATATGATGGGTGATATAAGTGGCAGATGAAAGATGCTATAGTATTTTCCCTAATGTGCACACTATGTGGGCAGCAAGGCCTCAAATGACAAGGAGTTTGGGTGACCAATGAGCTAGATTACATCGATGGGTCGTCATCAAAGGTACATTAAAAAACATCGCCAAGGGAAGTGAGATGATAAATGAATATGGATAGAGTGAAGGGAATTTGTGGAATGAGTGAAAGTGATGGATATGAAGACCTTGGATCAACAAGCTCTTTGTTTGAATTTTTGTGCTAATAGATTCCCCTAGTAGTTTGTGGTGGAAGAGATTTCTTGGAGACCAATGCTTTCTAATCTTCACTTTTGATTTTTATTTTTTATTCATGCAGTAGCTTTTTATATTGGCTAGAGGATGTGTCTTGACATTCATTTTCAACCCATAATTGGTCCAATAGCTTTTTGTGTTGGCCAGATGAATTTTCTTGATTTTATTTTCTTTTCAGCATGTCTTTTGATTCGTAATCTCCTTTTAAAGGCATTTTAATTCTTAATTCCTTGGATTTTCCTTTGTCCTTTTCTTTAGATATGTCTTGTTGATCCATGTCTATGATGTGGATGGAGTGACTATAATGCTTGAAGGATGAATGGGAGTGACAATGTCAATAATGTTGTCTTTGTGACTATCCTTTTCAGTATTTCTAACATCAAAGGAAGCTTGCACATCCTTACCAACTTGGAAAGAAGGCTTAGTAGTTGTGACAATAGGGGGGATATACCCTAACCCAGGAGAGGTGGTATGGATGGATGGTGTTTGAATACCCTCAATGAGATCATGATCAAGGAATGGGTTATCATAGACATGGAGGATTGAGTGCAAGTGGATAGGGAAAATGTGGATGTGGTATCAAGATCCCAAAAGCTTTCACTCCAAGAATAGCCATCATTTTGTGTTCCCTCTGCAGTTGTCTTGATGAAATTGTTAGAAGTCTGAACCTCTTGAGTAGCAATAGCATTGTCATTTTTCCAGAAAATTATTCATGTGATATTCTCCACATTCCATGTCACAGACTTGGATCTTAGGGTTTGATGGTGCAGTGAATGGAGTGGAGGATTTAGTTAATGAGGATGGATCAATGTAGTTAGACGGAGTGGTGATTGAAGTTGAAGTCTCTTAATTGATAGGCACTTGACGTGCGGAAATGCCCCTTAAGTTGGTGCAATATTAGAAGGGATCAAGATCACCAGTTATGGAAATATTAGTGTCGTTATAGGGGAACCTCAGACATTAATGATATGTGGAGGGTACATCCTTCAATTTTTTAATCCAAGGTCGACCAAGAAAGATGTTATAGGGAAATTCAAGATCCAAAACTTGACATGTGGTATCTGTGATTGTTGTCCCAACACGAATGGGGAGTGTGATAATGCCCTTAGAAGAATGCTCCTCATCATCATATGCTTTTATTACAATACTTTTAGTGGCATCTACACATGCATCAGAGAAGCCTAGTGCCTTGACCAATTTTAAGGAACATATGTTCAATCCAACTCCACCATCTACTAGGAATCGTCTGACCTTGTGTTTGTGGATGAAGACTTCAATATGTAGTGCATCATTATGAGATGGTTTAGGTGAGGAGTAATCTTGTTCTGAAAAGGTGACATGATGGGAAGTAGTCAAATATTTGACCATAGCTTCAAAGTGGTTGAAATCAATTTCAATAGGAATAGTAGACTCCTTTAAGGCCTTATCAAGGATAGCTTTATGTGTGGGCAAGATGCACAATAGTTCAAGTATGGAAATTTGTGTGGGAGTTTTACCCAATTGGTCAACAAGGTTGAATTTTCCTTTAGGTCACAGTTGTTTAGTAGAGGGACTAGGTATTATGATCTTGCCTTGACGAGTGGTGTCATTACACTCTAGAGTCTTTTTAATGGTGATAGTATTAACATGTTCATTAGTAGCTCAAAGGTGATCAATTATAGTCCACCTGAGTAGTCAAAGGAAATACAAGTGTAATTGGCTATGTTGTTAGTCTTTTGACCTGATGAAGAGGGATTACTAAACCATGATCTTGCAATGGATTTTTGTGAATGGTATGGTCTGAGTTAGAATAAAATTGTTGACCTTCTATTTCAATGACCCTACTTTCAATAAGGTCTTGTATGAGATTTCTCAACTATTTGCAAGATGAGGTTTTATGTCCTTTTATTTGATGATAATCACAAAAGGAATTATCATCCCACCATGATGGTTTGAATTTCCCTAAGTCATATGGTTTAGGGTCTTGCAATGTTATGATGTTAAACTAGATGAGTTTCTTGAGGACAACTTCAACCGATTCTCCCAAGGGGGTGTATGTGCATATTTTGGGAAATTGTCAGGTTTGTCATTGTTGTCCTTGGTCTTGATTTTTTTGAATGGAATTTTTTGTATGTGTTGGGGTGGTCAAAGGATCCTTTTGCGGTTGAGATCCCCTAAGTGTGATTATAGGACCCATTGTATTTACTGCTTTAGCAACGACAATGCCATCATTGGTAATATGTTTGTTCTAGGCCCAATATTTGTTTGTATCTTTAGTTGGGCTCGTGTTTATGTTCTTACTGGAATATTTAGGTTCACCTTTTGCAATGAGAGCCTTTCCAATTTGGACTCCCTTTTCAACAAGGTTTGTGAAGCTAGTGTTATGCCTTGCATAACCCCCCCCATTTCAAACTTGTTTAAAATAGGTCCCCCTTGTTCTGTTTTGTTTCTAGTTCTGCCTCTTTTGTTTTTTCCTTAGGCATTTTCAGTGTTGTTCTGGCGGACGTGGAACTAGGACCAAAATTGAAATCTGGAACTTTTCTAAGTTCTAGGTTCTAGTTCTGTTCCGGTCTCGGTTCCGTCGAACTTTCTCATTTGTTTTGCCGTTTTGTTCTGATCGTTTGGTCGCGGGATGTTTTTCTTCCCTTCCCTTTTTCTTTTATTGTCCTTTTTTGTTGTCTCTTTGTATGTTGTCGGAGGTGGGATCAGGATGGAATCCAAACCTAAAACTTGGAAAAGTATGAGTGTTAGATTTGGTTCCATTCCTGCCCCCGTTGTGGTTTACCCAGGATCGGTTTTTGCTCCAATCCCGCTTGCGTTTGTTCTTGGGTATCTTTTCCTTTTGCGGATGCGAAGCAGGAATGTGGGATGGACTTGGAAATGGTGGTTATTTCCATGTTTGGTTCCTATTCCAACTTCAGTCCTGGTTCTGGTTTCAACTTGGCTCTACCCCCACTGGTATTAAATGAAAGTGTGTTTCTGGTTCGAATTTGGTTCTGCCTTTGCCATAGTTGAGTTTCTTTTTGCTAAGTATAATTAAATGAAGAATATATGAAAGGAAGGATGAAGAATGATGTATTTTCTATGCTTTAGAGGACTAATGAAGGCATTTTTTTCCAGGATTAAAGCATGTTGAGAACATCTGATACTATTTCTCAAGAAAGTCTGCTAGAAAACATGCCTCGATTAGATCTGGCATGAAACTCCTGAAAGAGTAGAGTCGGTGAGACCCTCTGGAAGTCTTGCCGACTAGAAATTGTGTTCTATTCATTTGAAATGCTCAAGTCACCAAGACATTTCGATCATTGTGAGTTCTTCTATCTCTCTCCGCTCGAGGAGAACTCTCGCCGACAGTTGTTCACAAGGTTTTCATTGCCAAAACTCTTGGTTGAATGGTTTACACTCGGTATGATGTCTTGCCGATGGTTGTGGTCTTGCCAATGGTTTAACTCTTTGGTGTGACCTAAGGGCTCATTGGAAGTCATGCCGACTGAGGAAGTCTTGCCGACGGAAGGACACTTTGGTGTGACATAGAGGCTCACTGAGACCTTGTTCTGACTTGTTGGTCTTGTTGATGGATGTGTTTTTGTTGAGCATCACCAAGACTCTTGCCGATGGTCTAGTCAGATTGATATCTACTATCAGGTGCTTTTGGTATGACCTCTTGCCGAAAGCGATAGTCTTGCTAATGATTTTACTGTGGACTTTAGTGAAAGGTCTCGCCGATCTTGCCAATAGCGATAATCTAGCCAATGGTCTTGGATATTGGTATAACTCTTGCAGCTTGCTATGAACTCTTGCTGATGGTTGTAAGTTATGTTGATAGCGCTAGTGGAGCATTGTAGCATCGGGGAGACATAGCTAGTGTCTCACCGACATGCGATTATGTTTGAACAACTTTTGAGTATCTAAAAATCCTATGTGGTATGTGTTCAACCAATTAGAAGAAGTTGAAGGTGAACCATTGGTAGTTTGACTATTGTGACCATTCCTATGAATAAAATGAACAGACTGTGAGCGGTATGGATCTACTCTATGATCGAAGATGATGAATTGGTTCGGTGAACAGTGGGGTTCATCTGTAAAGATCTAGATAGGAAAGTCGAATGTTGCTTCTCAAGGGGGTCAACTTGTAGAAAAATCTAAAATGAGAGGAAAGCAGAAAGGAAGAAGTTGTGAGTCTTAATGATAGCTAGGATGTCTACTAGAAAAAGTAGATCAACATTAATGATAGTGCTTTAGAACATTCAAAGCAACTCTATAAAGAAGTCTTGAGGTTGGACATGAGGGCTACGAGTTAATGTGATGGTTGTAAAGGATCTAGAAACCATGCTTGAGGGATATCTTTCACTGACATGAGTAGAGTATGTGCATTTAATGCATCCTCAAGTTTCTTCAAACTCTTCTAGGGCCAACATGTTCTGGAACCAACTCATTTTGTAAACCCTGAAGCAGGGGCCGACACATTTTATTTGGTGTGTTTTGTATATATGGCACTTTTTCCTCTTTGTAAAGGGAAGAGAGACATATAGATTTTTTTTTAAGGTAGTAATTTTCTAAAGATAGACGAGACATAACTTCATCTCTTTTCTTTGTAATAGGATCTTCTTTTTCATCTTCTTGGTTAGGGTTAGAAGGTAGAGAAATTTGAGAGTAGAATTAGAGCAAAAGTTAAGTTCAGCAGAAGGAGGTGATGTATCTTCCAGTTTTTCTTAGTATAGATGGAGATAATTTGAAGACATGGATTTTATGTACATTGGTGACCTTGCTAGATTTGTAAATGTTGTTTATCTATTTCACCAATAGTAGAAGCAGCCAAATTTAAATCTACTTCATATTGTGCTCCAAAATGGTATTTATCTTGGGTTAATTATTTTATTTGGAAAGCTTTCAAGGAATGAAATTTTATCTTATGTTTTGTTTAAATGGTGATTTGCAATCTACTGTTGAATTTTGCACTGTGAATGAATGAAACTATGTATTATTTACAAGTTAATTTTATTCTGTAGTTTTAGTTTAGGAATTCCTTGGAAGGTAACAAGTTCGATTAAGTTGGATGAATCAACATTCTCTTCAGTTTAAAATCTTTGATCTATCTTTTTCTATTTATTTAAAAACACCGGTTAAAGTAGGTTTAAATATATGTTTGATCTTATAACCATCCAGAAGCTCAACACCAGTAGGCCCCTTGGACATTATAGTTACATCAACCATTGAGTGAAATCACCATAGTCGAGAACCGATTACTAGGACCTTGGGAGTTAGATATCCATGTGTTATCTTTCTCTTTCAGGAGAAATAGAAAAGTAATATTCTGTTTAATGTTGTGTTGTTTTGACCATCAACAGGTAGTGCAACAATGAACTTGCAAGTTGTATTTCAATGGTCCAACAATATTTTGAACAAATATGTGTACTTTCTCCTTTTTGGGTATCTCAATGAGACATTGACTTGCTAGACCTCGCCATCTTTGGAAGAACAAAATGAATGTTTCACCAGTTTCTTCTTGGGTGGTCTTACATAATGTGGCAACAGTAATTTCAGCTTCAATTTTGTAGGCATAATTTTTTACAAATTTATTGGTGAGTTCATCCCATGATTTTATCCCTTTGGGCAAGAGTGTGAACCAATCAAGTGCAGGACCTATGAGACTTCTAGGAAAGAGTCTCATAAAATAAGTGTGTTTGTATGTGGCATCTACACAATTGGTCATGAATTCTCTTATATGCTCAATGGGATTGGTCTTTCCTTTGTATTTGGAGAAATTTGGTTCCACATATCCTAGAGGGAATAGTGACATGTGTAATATTTTGTTGAATGGATATGGACATAAATCAAAGGATGTGTGGTCCTTCTTCTTTGATAATTGCATGTCCTCCACTTGTTTTTGTAAGGTAGAAAGTTGGGTCATTAGTTCATCTACTATAGGATTGTTGGTGGCATCACACATGCTGGTAATTTGTATCCCATGGGTTCCCATTTGTTGTGATGGTATGTTTTGATTTGGAATGTATTGATGTTGAGCATATTGCGCATTTTGAGTTGGGATTTGTTGGTATTGAGCATTTTGAGTGGGAATTTGTTGTTGTATATGAATATGGGATGTGTATGTGGGAATATGTGTTCTAGCAGTATTAAACTGTATTTTAGTAATTTGTTTCCCTTGAACATTTTTCTGACCAAGTGGATTAATGTGTTGTGATACTTGGTTTCCTTGCCCAAATTGATAAATATGGCCATGTGGGAAATTTATGTTTTGCCTTTGGTGACCACTAGTGTTGGTATTAACTCGAGTGCCTTGTGACGAGGTATTGATGTTGGGATGAGATCCTTGAATGATAATTCAACTTTTTTTTCTCCCAAAATGGTTTGATGAGGTTCTCCCCATAGCATTGGATGAGGACCCAAATGTAGAACCAACATTTTTTGATGTAATTGTCAATATTTGTGGCATTGATTGTGATATGGTTTGTGCTATGGTTGATGTCCCCAAAGTAGATGTTGTGTTGACTGTATTGGTTGTGTTTTGAGTTGTTGCACCAATGGAGGTAGTCTTGATTGTGTTTGTGGCATTTTGAGTTGTTGTTCCAATGGAAGTATTGCTAGCATTATGTGGTGGTGTTCAAAGAGGTTGACTAGTTTGTGTGTCATGGTTAGGTGATGCTACTCTCAAGGTATTAACATCAAATCCTCATGGAAATTTAGCTTCTAGGTGTAGAAACATGGCTAAATATCATTCTTTAATCTTGTAACAGCAATTCTTCTACAAAGGAAGCCACTTCGGGGTTTTGGGTAGTAGCCTCTATGTCTTCCATGTACATTTGTCCATTTTCATCTCTACGTATGAATTGTTCAAAGGGATTGTTGCGTGATGAAGATACAATGTTTGTGTCACTAAAATGATTGTTGGAAGTTGTCTCCATGTCGGTGTTGTTGTGAATGGTGTTTAAGTTCATGCCACTAGGATAGTTGTAAGGATTGTTTCCTTGTCCAAAGGGATCCATTTCTCTTCTCTTTCTTTGTAGTCTAGTCTCAACCATATAAGATTAGCTCAAATAAAAAGGGGATAATGTGAATGATAACCAAGTCTATGTATGAGAATAATATGACACTAAATCTTGTTTTTGTATTTTTGGTTACAAGGAGACAATGCTAATACAATTATATTTTTGGTCTTTTTTCAATAAGGAGTGCAATAATGTATGATGCAAGGTGATAATGATGTCTAAAGAGAAGGTCCAATGCAAAGTGATAGTGAGGACTAAAAGGAATGAAAAATGATGAAAGAATAAAGTATTTTGGGGTATGTTATAACAATGCAAATGAAGGTACAAACAAATTCTAAAATGTAATCAACTTTTGGAAATTTTTAGGAGAGGTTGACTAACCATCCAAAGTTTGGCCAATTTTTAAATTTTGATTTTCGAAGGGATTTTTGTAAGACCAAGTGAAATCACAAAGTTACAAAATGAGTTTCCCAAACTAGATTTATGAACTGGAAATATCTCACATAAAATGATAAAGACTAAAGGAGTGATTTTTGACTTGGTCCAATGACAATCTACCTTTGGAGGCAATGGTTTGACAAAGAATGGAAATTTTTCCTAATCTAAAGTCTACAAAATGAATACCTAAGAATTTTTCTATGCTGAAAATAATTGTGGATCCTAGGATGCAACTAGAATTTTGTAATGGTAAACCTATGGTGAAAGCTAAATGCCAACTAAATGATGTAAAGATGGATAATTTAAGAAAATATTTTCTAGTTTTTGTATAAAGATCACTAAAAAAAGATGTTTAGAAACAAATTCAAAATGTTTGATTTTGGACTAGAACAGTAATAGTCATTTTCTTAAATGGCATGTAGATGCAGTGTTTTAGATAGTAGTTGCATTGCAGTTATATTAGATACATTATTTCAGACAATGAATGTGGTTCACTAAGTAAGATGCGTTGTTTTTTGTATCAAATACATTTTAATATAGTCGTATTTGTGTTATAGAGTCTCAGTTGCATTGCAGTATGAACAAGGTCTAGTTTTCATACAATTTTGACAAATTTGTGAAGTTTTTTAAGTTTGATTGTGATTTTCCAAATTTGTAAAAGTTTTTTTATGTGTTCATTGAATCAGAAAAAATTTGGAAAACACTTGATTTTGTCCTGAATTGTTGGAGAAAAGCACATTGAAAACAAGCACAAATCCTATAGATGGCAAGGACTATATTCACTAGATTCCCACTTGGATTAACCAGTCGTGCTTATTCTTAGTGGATGACTTAGAATCTTGGCCACACTAGTTACCCTCCATGGCACTCTTTTCTCCAGGTCAACTAAGCTTTGAGTTCTCATGAATCTCCCATGACAAACTCTTCATCCCTACTAAGAACCGTGAGAATGTGGGATGGCTTCAGAGGACCAACCTCTTGCACCAGCAAATAGAAAAGGATTTTGACCAGTAAAACAAAGGTTCTTAGTGAATACTTGGGAACATGGCACCTCACAAGCATCCAACAAGCCACTTAAGGCTTTAAACACTCTACTAGGGGCTCTTATATGTTTTACAATAAGTACCCTATTTTGATTGGCATTGCATGGCTAAGGCCTGCATACCATGAGGAATTGGCGGTTTAGTATTATCCTTTTATATACCTACCCGAGCGAAAAATTGGTTGGAGTTGTTCCCTCTTTTGAGGAAAGCCCCTCTAATGGATATACAAAATCAAAATTAAAAATTTGTTTTAGGTCATCCAAGATCACACAAAGGGCGAGGAGAGTGCATACACAAAGCTTTCATTCCACACTCACAAGATTGTTCATTTTAATGCCCAAATCCAAATATGTGGGTGGAAAAGCAACAACTCCTAAGTGTTTTTGATTCTCAAGATTGCAGCAAGGTGTAAGAGAAGTGCATGCACACTGAGGAGTTGTCACTACACCACAAGACACCTCAAACACTTATTCATTTCAGCCCAACTTATTATGAGACAAGCAAAGTTCTTTTTAGTCCAATGCTATGAGAATGCGAGTAAATTTTTAACCTTGATGAGTGTAAATGCAAGTTGTGTTTATTTTAATCCCATGATTGTGAATGCAATTCATTTTAAACCATTAAGTGTGATATGCATGTTGTAATTATGGTTGTTTGTTTCTTTGTTGCTTTAGAATTGAAAAAAAAGATTTGTAAAATCATCAACAAAACAAGGGTTACTATCTCCTTCCAGCTTGCCACATGCTTCCAACAAAAGATCAGTAACGAAAAATATCTAACCTACTAAAACTGAAAAGAAAAAACTAGAAAATGTTGCCAAAAATTGAGAGTAAACCTGTAATAGGTAGATGTGTCTCCATGCCTGTCAAATGCGGCTCAACACAGATGCATCGTTCGAGCTATCAAATGCACTGCAATGCATCAAATGCATCTCATTTGTGTAAATGTATTGTTCTTGAACACATGTGTGTCATGACACATCAAATGTGGTTCAAAAAAGGGAATTTATAGCATTTCATACCTATACCTACCAAAAATGACAAAAATGTCATACAAACCCTGCAAAATGTGTGGCATCAGGTTCACCAATGTAACTAAGGTTAACATCTAGGTTAGCATGAAAAAAAATGCATAAAACAAACCCTAGCTAAACAATGAAGCACAAAGGAGGAAAATAGCATAAAAGAAATGAACAATTTCACCAAACAACCTTCATGCCCTCCATGATTAACCTTCATTTCCCTTCTCCATTTTCTATAGAATGATATTTTCCCTTAGATTTTAAGGAGAAACAAAGACCTATGACAAAGACCCAAGCAAATATTGAAGGATTTGACTCAAAATTGCAAGTGTACTTAGAAATTGCAAGCATAAAGTCTGAATGTGCAAACATGAGATGTTAAGATGTCCAAATGAGGTTGAAATTTTCTTTTTATAAAAAAATCAATTTTGGATAAGTGGCCACGATTAAAAGTTTGAAAAAGCCCAAAGATCAAAATTTGAAATTGCATGTGACAACTAGCAATTAGGGTTAGGGAAAAGTTTGAAATGAAGGATTGATATTTGATTTTAGGAAAATCAAATCAAAGGTCAAGAATGCATGTGACAAGAAGATATTGGGCACGGAAAACAAAGCTATTGGAGAATCAAATAAGAATTTAAAATTATTTGATTCAAGAGGTGATGTTGACCTTTTTGAATTAAAAATTAATTTTATTCAAGAGTGGTGGGGTCATGTGACAGTAAATAATTATTTAAAATTATTTACTTGGTGGAAAATAGAAAGTGGGGAATTTAAATAAATGAATTTATTTAAAATTAGAAGAAAAATCAATAATATAATTAAATAATTAATAATAATTATTTAATAATGGAGAAAATGGACAAGGTGGACAATAATTAAATAAATAATAGGAATTTATTTAATTATAAGAAGACATAGGGAATTAATGGTGTATTTAAATAAATAAATAAAGTTTATTTATTTAAATAATCAAGAGGAAATAGTTAGGAATTATGGTTCATCAGTATTCTTTTAAACCATTCAAACATTTAAACATCCAACTTACATAGACTATTCAGTTGTAGCAATGAACGAAAGCATGAAACATCCAATCAACATCACATAAAACATGAGCACCAGGATTTTTATGTGGAAAACCCAAAATGGGAAAAATCACTATGAGGATTAGCTCACAATATATTATAACCAATTATAGTATATTATAGAAGTTCTCACTATAGGTGGACTCACTGTCTAAGTGGACTCACTTCCCATTGAAAGAAGAAAAGAGATAGAAGAAATTTTGTGGCTCACAACCTAGATCAAACTATTACAACTACATCTATCATATGCATGAAATGCAATTCCAATGAAGCTCAATAGACTGACTTTACACACTTTATCTAATTTTGATCTAACACTCTACCTTCCTCTACATTTGCATCACCCTAATATTCTACTCAACATTCACAAATTTTATTCGCAATTTCTTTGCTTAATTCACATAATTTGCATCACTTTTCAAGTAGGACCTTCATCAAAACATCAAAAATGATCTAACTTATATATCCACTTCACCCATAACATAAATTAGGTTGACCTAATTAGATGTCTCATTTAAAATATACAAAATATAACTTGACAACTGAAAATCCTTCCACACACACCTCGTGCTAAGATTCAAATCTCAAAACACTTTTAAATAGGTTGGCACGGACCTATAATAGATCCCATATAACTCTACAATACTTATTTAAGTTGTGCATACCTTCAAACCTATTAGGTCGACACCATAGAAGACCTAATATAAAAATTCCCCAACTATATACACATATTAAGACATGCGTGCCTCAACACTATGCCATCTAGAATGCACAAACTATTGACATCTATCAAAATCTCCTCAAATCTATAAATTCAAAATCTAATTCCTAGAGAAGTTAAAATTCTCCAATTCATATGCATAGAACTAGAAAGAACCTACAATCATCAAGCCGAACTTCTATCACTCATAAATTTTACACCAAAATCCAAAACAAGATGAAATTTTGGAATTAGATGATTCTACTAGCGAACAAAAATATATTAGAAGCATAAGGAAAAGAACTGAGCGGTGGACTAATGCGGACCCAAATATCAGATGCTCTATATACATAAACACTGGTATAAATACTTAGTCATTTTTCATCACACCAGATCAAACCTTCTTGCAAAATTTTCTTATACAAAGATCCTAAAACATGTTAGAGCCAACCAAAATGATTTTCACCATGATCTCCAAAGAAATATACAATGTCGACATCAATGACAACACTATAATGCATAACAGTATACCTTGTGCTTATCCCACATGCTCATGTTGCCAACAACAACATCAAAGATAGACTCCTCATTCTTCTAAATCAAACCTATGAGAACTAACACTTGAAATATAAAATATTATGATAACACTATTAGAAACAACAATTAACCAACAGATCTAAGAAGGTTAGGATGGTGTTTACTTGGCTCCAAAAGTTGTTTTTAGGCTTTGTTGAAGGAAATATTTTTTGAGGGGTGAATGGATCTCTGCATAGGGGTTTGGAAATTCATTTTGCAATACTCAGATCCTAGATATAAGCTTCTAATTCTACTAAGTTTGATTTTCAAAATGTTAGAAATAAAACCTGTAGGTGAGTTTTTGTATCTTGACAACTTTGACAACTTTGTAAAATTTCACTTTAGATCAACTTTCAATCCTTCTTCACCTAAAAATATGCACATACAAAGAGAGGAGAAAAATGTTTGTTCTTGGTGGATAAGGGCTTGGTGAGGTGTAACAAGCATTGTTCATTCATCAATAGCCTTTTTTGTTGAATGATCCAAAACATGAAACTCTATATATAATGCCTTTGAACACCTCTGATCAATATATCCAAACCACAGAATCAAATCTTCAACCATGAATAAATTTGGATCAAAACACTGAACACTACTCTACACACTGAACACTCTTTACCACATTGTTTCCTCTTTTATTTAAATTTTATCAAAATCACTTGGAAACCAAGCACTACAAAAACCAACTCAACATATGTAACACTCCTCTCATCATCTCAACAATATAAAATTTTGAACATCCACAAACACATGCTTATGAAAGCAACACTAGAGGTTGACATTAGCGAAACTACTAATGACAACATAATGCAACCAATCAAAACATCTCCATAGATTTCCATCAATGCAACATATATTTGTTGACATCAATGATAACACAAACTTACAACAACTCCATTATCAATAGGCTCATGTTATGTTTGTAATAGAGAGAGGGAGAGAGAATGAGAGATAGGGATATAAAGAGGGAGAGAGAGAGAGAGAGAGAGGGAAGAGTGAGAGAGAGAGGGGAAATAAGATAGAGTAAAAATAGAGTGAGATATAAAGAACAAAGAGAGAGGACCTAAGGAAGAGATGGATATACAAGTAGGGAAGATATAGATAGAGAGAGACATGCATATTTTCATAGAGGATTGAGACAAATATATAGAGAGAGATTAAGAGAGATAGATAGACCAAGAGGTAGAGGGAGAGAGATAAAAGGAAATAGATATTGAGAGAAGAGAGATTAGTAGTTAAAATTGCATCTATAACATCTAACAAAAATCCCCTTGTATTATGTTATAATAGATTCCATACCCTATTATAGAGCCCCTATTTTAGCATAATTAATGAGAAGGTAGGGAAAGGTTTTTGAGATTGACTTTATACATGTCAATTGAATTTTCTTGAAATTTTCCAAGGACTTTTCAACAAATCCATTTTTTGCATATTCTACTATCATCAAAATCCATGAAAACACATCTTTAGGGAATTCTACCAAATAATTTCCTCCCACAAAATTCAATTACTTTGAGTTTAGGCTCCAAGTGCCACTCGCTATATTCAAATTTACAATGTAGATTGTCTAATTTTCTTCCAAGTATAAAGCTTCACTACTTCTTACATAAAAAATGATGGGTGAAGTTCTTTCTAGTCGATGCATTGACAAGCACCTCAGTGTCAATTGATATGTAGGTACCACATAGCATAGAATTAACTTTCCAAAATCATTTTTAGTGGTAAGTTATGTTATATTATACATTTTAAATTGATACTAATACAATTTTATGATTGACTCTACTTATTAAATAATTTTTGATAGAACACCATTATAATTATATAAAAATGATATTTTATTTAAAAATTATATTTATTTTTAATAGAACAAAATTATAATTATATAAAAATAAATTATTTATTTTCTTCCTTTTGTATAATAATATCTTCCTAAAATTGCATTATATTTTCTAACAAATATTCTTGAATAAATCTATGTACAACAATCAGATTTTAAATGTACTCATATTCAATAGCAAAAATGAAAATAAAAACTAATACCACTAATTTTTGTCACAATACAAATTAATATCATATATACTAATTTGAGTACTAAATAATATAATACTAAAGGATGGAATTGTGTGACTATATCTAAAGTTAGGAGATATTAGTAGAAATAGTAAATGAATTTAACAAAATCATCAAATTTTTTAAAAGAAAACTATATCGGAAAAGGCCTAGTAGTTAAGTGTGTTCCAATAGTTGTTAGCATTGGCTGATTTAATGTCCAATATTTGAGTAACCATAACTGAATGAAATGTATTCCTTAGATCTAAAAAGAAACAAATCGTGTGATGCCACATCAATGCACTAATAAAACATGACTCAGTGAATATTGTCAATCTATTTTTTTGGGTCTTTTTGGACACCTCAAAAATATGCATGCTAATGTGGCATCATATTTGATGATCTAGCCATGAAACCCTAATTATAAGAAGGGTACTTACCAATTAAGTTGTTGAAAAAAATTAGGAGTCATTTAAAATTACCAAGTAGAATTTTGAAAAGTGCAAAATTAGGGTGCTCAAGTATTGGGTCATATCCCTTGTCGTCTCCCCTATATAAATGATAGAAATTTCAAGGTCCATAACAAAGAAGTAGTTGGCAGAGCATGGTGATGGAGGAAATTTTCCTATGTTCTACAAAATATTTCTTTTATAATGGACTTAAATTCTCTCCATGCTCTTGTCATTTGTGGTTCCTAGTTGCATGAAACTTGTAAACAAAAGTAAAACCCCCTAGCAATACATCTGAATAAAAACCCATTGCCATGAATAGAGTTTATGTTTTTGTAGAGGATGAGATGTCATTAGAGCCAACGTAAACTCTTTAAAGATGCTATCTTCACATCCTCCAATTTTTTTTGTATGTAATGATGTGGATTATTTCATTAATAATTCAACTACCATTGCCAATCAAGTTTTGAGTGAATAAGAATCCATTGCAAGTAATGGTATAATTATAAAATAAGAAAAGCTTACTTTATATGCAAGTGGGCTAAGAAAGAGTGTATGAAATTTACAAGACTAAAATCCCATTGAAAGCAAGTAGTATGCCTATAACAGAAAATAACTATAACAACTATATCTAAGAATCTAGTACAAAATATGCATAGATTGATGATGAGAAGACATAAGTGGAAGAATACAAAATATTGTCAAGGGTGTGGTAACAAAGGTGAGAATAAGTGGTGCTTACTAGGAGATGATATTCTTTATATCTAACGATTTGTAACATGCAAAGGGGGAGAGATCAACAATGTGTAGAAGGGGGGATTGAGAGGAATATATAGGCTTTATATGTTCAAGTTTACACTCACCAAGATGTTTCCTACCAAGAACAAAAAGATAGATTTCATAAAAATCATGAGGATAGAGTAGTAAGGGGAAGATGATAAATGATGAAATCAATGAAATACCTATACAAACTATACAAAATAGTTAGTTTTTCAAGAATGGTAACTGTTGATCTCTAAAGTTGATGCTTAATAAAAATGGCCTATGGGAAGTTCTATAGATTGGGGACTATAATCCACTCCATAGAACAACCTCCAATATTTTAGAAGTCAAATCTTCATTGTGTTTCTAAGGAAGGGGGAGAGAAAACATGAAAATAAACTAAACTAAGGCAATCCACGAAGCTTTTACAACATTTAGAACATGAAATAGCATAATAAAATATTAATTAGGCTAATTGATGTAGTGATTTGAAAGAGTATTAGACATGATTCAAATTTTCTGAATATATTCATATAATTGAAATCATAAAAGCTAGAAGAGAATAAATTGCAACTTCTAACACTTCAGATAGACATACAATATGAATTTTGGAAAATAGACAAAGGTAAACACATAATAGAGGTGAACAAGACACAATTATATATATTCAATATGTATTCTTTCTAGAACATGTTATACTAAGGTTTTTCATGTTATAATATTTTTCAACCTTCAAAAAAAAGAGAGAAGATGCATAAATAAAGAAACTCTCACTCAGAGGAGATGGTTGCAACTGAAAATATTCCCTCGTGGTACCTCCCATGAGAACTACCATCATGGGGCCATGGAAACTACCAGAGTGGGTAATCATAGTCTCCCCACTTTGCAGTGACAATACCATCTAGAAATCCCATTGCCTTCATCCCAACTACATGGTGGCTTGGATGAACACCCACCTAGCTTCTTGTGCCCCCTACTTTGATGTGTGGCATCACTTGATAACTCTCACAAATAGTCTTATTCTTGAAATAGAACAATGGTGCACTTTTAAGCATCCCCAAACTCAAAACAAACTCAAGCTTGCACCCTTTTGATGTGTGAAACCTTCATAAATATGGAGCATTAAATTGTAATAGCCATGGCATGTCAATAAAAGGTGGCGAGTGGAGCCACCACGTGGCACTCTAGCACAACACACTAAGAATATATTTTGCTAGGCTAGTGAGAATATGTGCAATACTGACACGTCACCTCTACAAATGTAATTGAATGTTAAAACAAATAATCTTGCAATTCCAAAAATAAGAGTGAAGCCTCATGCAAACTAACAATTTAAGCACCTGCCAAAGGTTTCAATAGATATAATCTATAGCTCTATCAACTCCTCAAGGACCTCTGCCTATGGAGGTAAAGATCCGAAAACACTGGTTGCATAGCCAAATTGGAAAACAATAGGAAAAAGAAAAAAATCATAATTTTGAAAGAGAAGACTAGAAAGGGGCCCAATTTTCCTTTGATGGATGTGTCCTCTACTGCAAGGCCTCAAATGCCTAGTCTAAGTCAATTATCTCCTTGAAAGGGAAATTACTTATCATTGCCAATGCATCTTCCATATGAAATCCAAGTTGAGCCAAGGGATGCAAAATTCCTTCTATCTTTGAGGCATTTAAAGGAGAACTGAGGGTCTAAAAAAAAGATAGCTCTTGTTACTTATCTTCCAGAAGATTCTTTATTTGGTCTTTGGGTAGAATTGACCCATCCAGAAGGAAGAAATAAGGAAGACCCAAATGAACCAAATGTACAATATACTCCATTTATTTCACCTTTTTTCCTAGAGTCTCAAGACATCCCTTGATTTTAAGAGTTGCTCTATTGTATTTAATGAACTCATTTTCCTTCCTGGCAGCTTGTGTCCAATCATTGATCCTTGCCACTACCAAGGTCTCATTGGCTACAAAGTACAAATTCTTAGTCAACAACTATGATTCTATAACCCTTGGTGCTATAGCTGATAAAAATAATTTATCTATGGCATCCATATCTATACTCAGCTTTTGAGCATCAGCTATAAATTTGATTGTGTGTTGGAAGCTATGATGCTCTTTACCTTTTCCCAATACACAACATAGATTTGTTGGAGCAAAGGGAGGATGCTTGGTTGTTGCAAAAAACTGGATAGCACACCCTTAAATTGTTTTATTTGTTGTTCCTTATCACCATTCTCCTATTGGAGTCACTTTACTTCATTCACAGAAATGGAGAGCCCCTACTGCAATTGCACCAATTTTTATCCTTACGTTGTAGTTTAGATTAGTGACTTGTTTCACTTTCTTCTCAGCATCCAATTGGACTTGTATTTCTACCAATTCCTTCAAGAACTTGGCCTCCTTCTCTTGTACCTCCTGCTAAACTTGCACTTGTATACCTAATGATTCAAAGAGATCCTATTGAATTTTCACCAGCTTGTGCATCTTATCATGCAATTGATTCTCAGTTATTACTCTTTCCTTTTTCTCCATCTCAAATTGAGCATGAGTTTTATCTAATTCCTTTCAAATATTAGCTTCCAAACTTTATATATCTTGATATAATTTTTGATGCAGGTTAGTTGTATTGAAGAGAGGCTTATCTACAATTGAGTAAATTCTTGCTCTTTTACTTATAACTTAGTACCTATAGTCACATTTTCTTCTTTGCTTGTGTCAACTAGAGTTTAGGCCTCTCACAACTCTTTTTGCAACATAGAAGTATCTAAATAGTTTCCCTTCATCCCCACCACTAGCCTTTTTGCTATAGCACTAACATTTCTTAGTTCTTGTTCCTCCTTACCTACCTGTTGAGTGACCTTCAGTTAGTTTATTGTCACTACCTTTTGAGTTTCCTCCATTAATTATACTTTATCATGTGGGCAGGTTTGGCTGAGGTTAAGGACCATGACTTGGATATCATAATCTTTGGACTAAATCTATTTCTTAGGCTTGGAGACAAGGGGAGTCATCACTATGATCATCAATGTCTGGTGTTTCTTGTCAAAGTTTGATTCCATCCTTAGGTTGGTTAGGGCTAAAGCTTCTTTTCTTCTCTTTTTCATTCTATTCTCCTAGGATTTCTTTCTTGTATTGATTTGGGCTCGGTATCTCAAGGGAGATAGGATGCATTTCCCAAAACAAGGAATGTTGGGAGGAAGGTCAAAAGGAATAGGAACAATAAAAGTTCCCATCTATTCTCCTATCAAGGGGGTCAATGGAAAGCTTAGAATTTTTAGAGAGAAAGGTGGGATACCTTGCAAATTTTGCACAATGCATAGGGTTATTGGGGAGACCATGTGAGTAGATGAGGCTAAATGTGTTGTCGATGGTGGTGGTGAGGAAGTCTACACAATAGATAGGGTTGAAGTGGTATCTAGTACAGATGAGATAATTGCAAGATTGGGAAAGGGGGACTATAGGATGTCCAAAATGATTGCAGTAAAAATTTTGACTTGGGGTGTGGAGAAATTTGAAGACATAGTTGGAGTGACCAAAGACCAAGAAGAGAGAAAAGATGGAATGAAACATACTTGCATCATGGAGACTACCAAGGGTTGCATTGTTTTGACCACCTCTTCTTCCTCCCTTAGATTACTCAAGTCTTCCCTTAATTGTTTTATTTTCCTTTTAGGTAGCAACATAGCCTTTGAAGAAGATCCTTCACTTATGGGGCTTGAACTTGATATGAAGCTAAAGGCTTCCTTCTAATAATCTAGGATCTTGGTTGTCTTCCCACATCATGAATTTGGACCTCATGTCGCAGTGGAGGGCTTAATAGCATTTCCTCTTATAATCTTTCTCTAGCATGGATTTAGTTTTGGTTATCACCTATGTTTTATTGAAAAGAGGGGTGGTCTACATCCCATTTGGTGTCAAACTAGTCATCTAACTCAATAGTGTCATAAGGGGAATTCAAATCATGAATCTCCTAGTGATATATCTAGAAGGCTACAATATTTTTCGTATTCAATCCTTCTCTTTCCAATTGATTCCTAAACACTTTATGAAATTTGACCTTCAGTTCATATTGAATTTTGATATCATAGAAAGATAACCATTTAGGCCTCGACCACTTAGTAGGGATATGTGATTGGTTAACAAATGTCTCTATTTCCTTGGCTCTTAGAGAGTGTCATTCCTCCCAATATGGACATGGTTCATTAACCAACTGCATTATTATTTTTCAACCCGTAAGACAACCATCTATAATTCCATTGATCTTAAATTATGTCAAGACCAATATTAGTTACTTTAAGAGCCATCAGACCATTTTCAAACCTTTTCCTCACTAAAATGCAAGCCCTAGTAAGTGGAGTTGCAAAGACACTTGTCTCTTTCCTTTTGGCTCCAAAATTTGTTTCAATTATGTATACATGTTGGGCCAACTCCAAGGCTAGTATTCTATCAATCAAATAATCCAACAGCTTGAAAGGATCTCCTCTAAATCTATGCATGCATCCTCAAAAAAGTAAAATTTCTCCCAAAGAACCAATCACAAGGTGGCCTATGTTTCTACATACATTCCTTTTGATGCTCTACAATTATGACCAAGTTCTCTTGATAGTTTAAATCCAAGAGGAATAGAGTTAAAAAAAACTTGAAGAATCTGTATTAGTCATATGTCGTAGATAGCACATGAGTCCATACAGATACTAGATTTTCCTTTTGAGGGTTGAATTCATCCATAATGGATAATTTCATGTATGATTTGAAGAAATCAACATTTTGACGAAGCAACATATATAGTAGGAAATATAAATACATAAAGGTAAATTGCTTTGGACATGCCATCAACTGATCATGCATTGTGTCTTCTATTATATTTGTGAAGTCCATTTTGAAACCCTCTTTTTGTTTCCTCAAGTGGAAACCCAATGTTAGATAGAACTCATGAACTCAAGTATCACTATCCATACCAAAGATAAAAGTGAGAATAGAAAACACATCTTACATATCCTAAAAATTGAAGGCCTTGAATGCAATAGGAGCCTTCAGCATTTGCATCATCTTTTCCTCTCATGATCTCATGATTGAGAAACCTTAGTTGTTCTCTTCGGCTTTCCTAGTAGTATTTCAACTTTTGTTGTGTGCATACTTCCATCGATAGGTCAGAAGGAATATAAAGCATATACAAAATGGCATGAGCATTTAAAATAAGTTTAAGATGATTCTCAACTATAATTCCACTCTCAGGGTCATATAAATGTGCACAGGCATCAACCAGCTCTGGACAGGGGTGAAGCATGGGCAACATAAATTGTGGAAAACCACAATTCCACAGTCAGACACACAAAGAATCATATTTTCCCTTTCTTCACTATGTTCATCATTCTTTTGTGGGCCCCTTTGCAAAGATGTTTGGGGTTCTTATGTAACTTGGGATCATGGATTTCATCATCATAGTCTAAGACAAAACTGAAATTCATCTTTCCTCTTTTATCTAACTTTCTAGTGTTGGGAACTTTAGGCTTAGGTTGGATTGGATCAGAGGAGAATTCTTTACTCTTTGAAAGGTTAAGGAAGAGTCCCTCATCTTCTATTTTAGCACTAGAAGTTGATGTTGTTAGGTCCATCACTCTCAATCTTTCTGAATTCTCAATTCTGTACTTTGTTCAACATTTTTTTTAGCACGATTTGTAACTTCTTTGCTTACTAGACTTAAAAATATTAATAAATTTTCTCAGCTCTTGAATAATGCAAATAAGTTAGAGGAAACAACATTTAATTATTGTTTAAGCCACTCATGTGAATTTAATTCTATTTTGTCCTTGGGAAACACAATTGAAAGTGGATGGAGAGAATGTGACTCATGGCACCACCTTTTTGGGAACCACAAAGCTGAAAGAACAATACAAGATAACAAGTGGCACACTTGCATTAAAATAAGCTAATAATTGGTTGTTAAGGGGAAATATTTTCATGATAGCTCTTAGAAAGAACTACTAGGGTGGAAAAACACTTCACAAGGAAATCAAAAGGCTTCAATTTACCATGCTTATTGAAAAGGAAAAATGCACACTAGATAAAAAACAACTATTTACAAGGGGTCTCTCAAGAGACCAAGCATTAATTAAAATGAATTAGATGGATATTGTTCACTAGAATATTGAGAGCATTTTCCCTCCAAATATTCAAGTTCAAATGTGTTGCTCTCTTTGTAAATGGAAATATAGAATGAGCATTTCCACAACGAATCAAACTTAGCATGCTCACCCGGCTTAGCAACTCATTCATCATACTTTAGGACCAAATCACCTTCTCTAAAACTAAGGTTGGACACTTTCTATCAAACCACTTTTTGATCACTTGCTAGCAAATAGTCATTACATCATGATATTTCTCTTGAGTTTCAAGAACACTAAGTAGTTCTATCAATCTCACCTCCATAGCTCCATCCTCCCCAATATCCAAAGACTTAAGCAATTGTAATACCAGGATCTTTGTGGAGATTCAAAACACAACCTCCTTCCATAAACCAACTCATATGGAGATGTCTTCAACACCTACTTAGGAGTAATCTAGTTAGCTCAGAGTGTTTTCATAAGGTGCTTGTTCCATTCTCTCTGATGATCCATACCTATCTACTTGATCAATCTTATCAAATTTTTATTCATAGATTTTTCCAGCCTATTCCTTAATAAAAAATTTGAAACTTTTGAGCCAAGGAAATATCTTGCATTGTCTGAAATAATAGTCTTCAGAGATTTGAAACATGCCACCAACTCCTTGAGGAAGTTGAGTATTTCATTCTTTGTGGCTCCTTTTAGAGGAACTAATTCTAACCACTAGGTGAAATAGTTCATTGTTGTTAGGATCCACTTATGTCTTGCACTTGAAATTGGATTGATCATTTTGATGAATTCCAAGCCCCACTGAACAAAATTCTCATCAATCATTATCAGACTGAGAGACATAGTTGATTTTTTTCATTTGTCAACAAAGAATTGGCACTACTGAAATTTTCTCACTAAGCTATGGTAGTTTGAAATAAGTTCAGCCAATAGTATCCTACACACATTATCTTCGTCATGGTTCTTTTTGCAAAAAAATGACCACCCACTAGGCTATTGTGTAATTCATGTAGAAACCTACTGGCTTGGTGTCCATCCACACATCAGAGACAGTTGATTTTTTTCATTTGTCAACAAAGAATTGGCACTACTGAAATTTTCTCACTAAGCTATGGTAGTTTGAAATAAGTTCAGCCAATAGTATCCTAAACACATTATCTTCATCATGGTTCTTTTTGCAAAAAAATGACCACCCACTAGGCTATTGTGTAATTCATGTAGAAACCTACTAGCTTGGTGTCCATCCACACATCAGAGAAGTACCCCATCAAATTTCCTTTTGAAAAGGACTCCTTCAACTAATGCATATACAATGCCTTGTAATATGTAGAATCACCTTTTATGAGATGGAAGGATTTTCAAATATTTACCAATCTCCATGATTTAGGTTTTATCCACAACTCAGGACTCCTTCAACTCAAATTGATTAACTAGGACTTTCTCTTAAAGTTTTTCTCTAGCTACGAGCTCAATTTCATTGGCCAAATTCTCACAAAGTCTTCAATTACTAATAACCTTGGTGGGCCTAACTTCTACATCATACTCTAGGATCTTGGTGATGTAATTTGCTAGCTTTTTGGTGATTTCCCCCTCCATGATGTATTCTTTGACACTAGAACGAGCCACATAGATCATTATCTTATTTCCCACAATCAAATTCCTAAAAAATTTTAGGCCTTTTATAATATAAAATGCTTTCTTCTCTGCAAAATTATACTTAGCTTCATATCCCTTTAGGTTCCTTGAATGAAAAGCAATGGGATGATCTCCTCCTCCTTGTTCCTCCTTTTGTGCTAATATTGGAGCAATACTATGATCACTGCCATAAACATACATGATAAAATCCTTTGAGAAATTTGGATTAATTAACATTAGAGTAGAGTAAATTGCTTCCTTGATTTTCTCAAATGGTGTCCTTCCATCAGGGGACCGTTTGAAAATTTTATCTTTTCTTAACATCAGGGTGATAGGCCTAACTAGCCCAACAAAATCAAATATAAATCTACTAACAAAGTTTATCTTTCATAAGAAATATTGTACTCCTTTTTTGTTTATAGAAAGGAACAATTCTTTGATGGATTTTACCCTCTCGGGGTCTATAGAAATTCCCTACTTAGACACAAAATATCCTAGCAGTTTACCTTGAAAAACTCTAAACACACACTTCTTTGGATTCAAGGACACCCCAAACTATTGGAACCTCTGTAAAATCTTCTCCAAATGGTCAAAATAGTCCTCCTTAGACTTGGAGAATACTATCAGATCATCCAAATATAGAAGGATGATCAAATCCTTGAAAGTGATATCCATTACTCACTAAAAAGTGGTTCTTGTATTTCAAAGACCGAAAGGCATCTTGGCATATGTGAATGTTCCCCACTTTGTGGTAAATGTATTTTTTGTTGATCTTCTCCTTTCTCTCATACTTGGTTATAATTGAAGAATCCGTCAAGCAGGGAAAAAAATTTGAACCTACAACTATCTGGAGGATCTACTCCATGGAAGGCATAGGGTAGTGATCCTTCAATGATGCTCTATTCAGGTCCCTGAAGTCCACTCATGATTTGATGTCACCATTTTTCTTCTAGATATGGACCAAATTAGATACCCAAGTGTAATGCTTAATTGGATATATGATTCAAGAACCAATGAGTTTTTCCAATTCCTAAGCCATAAGAGACTCGATCTTTGGGTTTACTAGCCTCTACTTTTGGTGGATGATTTTGGCTCCTTTAGTCAAGTCTATGGTTTGTTGGATCAGACTAGGTTCATAACCCTTTAGGTCACCATATTTCCATGCCATGACCCTATCGTACTCATTGCAAAAAGATACTAGCCTTTCCTTGTCTCTTCAAGGAACATCTTTTCCCACTTTGATCTTCTTGCCACCTATGACATCTAGATTGGAGTAATCGCCTTTTTTTGCAAAAAAAATTCTCCTATCATTTATGGCATCATCAAAATCAAAATGATTCTCTAGGGTGATCAAACCCTTCAGAAGCTTATTGGTTCTAAGTTAGATAATCTTATCATCATAAGACTCCTCAATTTTAGGTTTTAATTATTCAAAAAAAACTCACTAGAATGTTGAATAAATGTAGCAATTTAGGCATCACTTTAAAATACTTTCCCTTTTTTATCATTATCAGGAATGGTGGGTCTTACAATCACCTACATTGCATGCTTGTTTGATAGCAAGTTTGTCACTAGTTCAAACTGAGAACAAACCATTGCCATTCTATCTACTATGACATTCTGAAATCTCATAATTTCTTGGATATTGAAGGCTTCAAATCCTTCAATTAGGTCCCACACTCTATGGTGATAGTATCACATCTACATATTTTTTGTAGCTAATGTTCCTTTGATCTATTTGATCACTAACTTTGAGTCTCCAAAGAATCATAGTCTTTTGATTCCCATCCACTCTGCTAGCCTCAAACCTTAGAATAGGCCTTTAGACTCGACTTCATTATTCATACATGCAAATTGAAACCAAAAAGCTCTAAGGGTCTTTGCTCTAGCAAGGGATACTAGAAAAATGCCAACTCTAGAACCTACCTTACATCTCATATTGTCAAAGTGCAGAGTCCAAACACCTGATTTACTACTCAGGCTCTCATGCTGGCTTTCTTGGTTCTTAGTCACTTGAAGAATAACTTGACCCTCACCATAAATCAGATATGTGCCAAGATTAGTAGCCTCATAATTTTTGAATTGATCACTCCACATGAATTTGTTTATCGCAACTTATTCTTCTAGGATTTTGTCTCTAGTTGCTTCTTATTCTTCTAGCATCTCCACATAATACATTTCATTCTTTGATAATGATGTATGTTTAGCCTCAAAATTCATTACATCATCATCTGCTATGTGCTCTGGGTGCAAAGGTTCTTAGGGTACCTTCATCTTAGATTCATATTTGAATCGCAGTATCAAATGAGACCAATCAAGCGATAAGTAACCATCAATTCTAGTAGTAAAATATCTAGATAGACACAATCCAAAGACGGGAGGAATATCAATTATAACCACTTCCTATGGGACCATGATACTAGGGTAGGAATACAATGTTAATTTAAGGCTCTTAATCACCCCTAGGGTTTGGAATTTCTTCCCATTGAACTATATGACCCATATATCTAAAGGCTCATACTCTAACTTTAGATCATCTACTATTTGTTTAGGCATACTCATGGTGCTAGAACTGGAATCGATTGTAGTTATGTAACAACTTGTTTACAACAATGAGAGTCGGAAAGAAAGGGGTAGGTTTAGGCTTACTTCCCCTTTCGCATTTTCTTTTTTCATTTATGAATGTTGCTACTAAATGATCTTGCACACCCTTAATTGGATCCTTATCTTGTGTTCAAGCACATTTTGAAGCTCTTTCAACCTAAAATATCTTCTCATGGCCTTCAAGAGCCTCTTGCAATAAAGATTTCTACTCTAAAATTCCAAGATGTCCCATAATGATAGCAAGATATTTTTTCAATTGTTCCACAACTTTGAGTGATACGAGTGGTTGAACCTTTGACTCCTTCAACTTATAAGAGAAAATATATTTTTTCTTATGAAAATTATACACCACTGTGACTGATCTAGCATCTTTTTCATAGGTTGCTTTAGGTTGTTGCATTTGGATTACTAGTTCCCTAGTGAGCCTTCTCTTGGATTGGGTGTTGTAATTAGACTATACTTATGGATCTTTTGATGTAGAAGCTTTGAATGTTATATTTTCTCCTTTCATCCATGAGAAAATATCATGGTTTAGGGAAATTTTTTCTTCCTACTCAAGGGACATTCTTTGTAATTGTGCCACAAGCATAGCATTTTCCATCCCAAGAGACTAATAAGCATAAATGCCAACATCAAGTGTGACACCTTATCTCCTTTGTTCTTCTATCTTTTGTTGTAGATTACCTCTAAGACAGTTACGGGGCATATGTGCATCATTGCATGGGAAACACCATGCATCTAAGTCATCCTCTAGATTGTTCTGACTAGATACCATTTCTCTATTTGGGTTTGGCAAGACAGTTTGAAGCATAGTGGGGACTAGGACTATTTGATTCAAAGGCTAGGACTAATTTTTTTTCCATGTGCCTCCTTGATAAGAATTATTCTAAAAGGATGCCTTTTGCACTAATAATTTTGAGAGGGGGGCTTTGGGGGCATAATTTTTTTTCTCTCAAGATTGATTATCCCATTTTAAAAGTTGTGCAAAAAACTTTTCATATCGTTAACCTCCATAGCTGGTGAAGAAGAAGCATGAGTAGAAGAAGTAATCAAAGAAACATCTTCTTGTGCTTGAGTTTTCATATTGAGAAATACTGGCAAGGGCAGTTGGGGAGGAAGTTTCTTGATGTCTATTGGGTTATTTTTAGATTTTATCACTAGGTCGTAGGCATCTATCAAAGTCTATCTCCCAAGGGACTAAATCATAATAGCTATGTCTGAATTAAAATACTTCAAGTAGAAGACAAAAGCCATATCCATTAAGGGTTAGGTTCAAATAGGGATTCTCTTCTAGGTTTTGTGGAACCTTTTGTTGAAGTTTGTAACAACTTCCTAAGGGGCTCCTTTTATAGTTATTATTTGTTGGAGAAAAGATGAATGATCTCCCTTCTCAGTGAAGTGATCAAAGAAATAGTCTCCAAGATGCTCCCAAGTACAAATGGAATTAGTGGGTAATGACCGGTACTAATCTTGAGCCTTATCCTTTAGAGAAGCTACGAGCAATCAAAGTGCTATATTTTTTTTCAATGGCATGATGGATGTTGCAAACATCAATCACATCTTGTAAATGCTCCATAGGCATTTTAAAATATTCCCTGGTGAACTTGGGAAGTGCTTTCAAAGCATTAGTGGGTATGAGATGCCATACTATTAGAGGGGTTAGGGAAATTAATGGGCTCCCACTATTCCAAGACACCAAATTTATAAGGGGGCCTAGATGAGCCATCTAATTTTGTGCATGAGCATGAGCTTGAATTTTTGTTTCGCTTCACCCAAAGCTCTTGTTCATGCTACAATCACTAAGGGTGGTAATATTAGGCTTGGGTCTTGCATAGTTTGTGACCTTTTAATGGGCCTCTAGCTCATAAACCCACTTCTAATTAGAATTTAAGTGTGGTCCCACCGAGCATGCTAGAAAAGGAACTCTTGACCTCTAAAGCTGACACTTAAGAAAAACAGCCTATGGGAAGTTCTAAAAATGGGGGACTATAATGCACTTTGCAAAATGACCTTTGAGATTTTTTAATTTGACTCTTCACTGAGTTTCTAAGGAAAAGGGAGAGAGAAAACATGAAAATAAACTAATCTAAGGTGATCCACCAAGCTTTTACAATATTCCAAACATGATATAGCATAATAAAATCTTGGCTAGACTAATTAACACAACAATTTAAAAGAGTATTAGACATGATTCAAATTTTTTGCATATATTCATATAACTAAAATCATAAAAGCTAAAAGAGAATAAACTACAATTGTTAACACTTTAATAGATGTGGAGTATGAATTCTAGCAAATAGATAGAGATAAACACATAGTAGAGGTGAATAAGGAATCATTCTATATATTTAGTTTGTATTCTTTCTAGAATGTGTTATACTAAGGTCTATCATGTTACAATATTTTTCAACCCTCAAAACAAAGAGAAAATATGCATAAATAGAGAAACTATCCCTCAGAGATAGTTGCAATCAAAAATATTCCCTCGTGGTTCCTCCTGTGAGAACCACCATCGTGTGGTTGTTGCAACTACCAGAGTGGGTAATCATATTCTTACCACTTCATAGTGACAACACCATCTAAAAATCCCACTACCTCCATCCCAACTGCATGGTGACATGGATGAACACTTGTTTGGCCACTTGTGCCCCCTCCTTTGACATGTGGCATCACTTGCTAACTCCCACGACCGATTTGATTCTTGAAATAGACCAAGGGAAAACTTTTAAGCATCCTTAGACTCAAAAAAAACTCTGTCTTGCACTTGTTCGATGTGTGGTACCTTCAAAAATATGAAGCCTTGAATCGTAATAACCATGTAATGTCACTAAAAGGTGGCAAGTAGAGCCACCATGTGGCACTCTAGCATAATAGGTTGAGAATAAATATTGTTGGGTTGGTGAGAATATGCATGGTGCTAACACATGTTCCCTCCACAAATGCAATTGAACCTTAAAACAAATAATCCTATGGGTCAAAAAATAAGAGTGAAGCCTCATTCAAACTAACAATTTAAGCTCATGTTGAAGGTTGCAGTAGATACAATCTACAGTAACTTTGAAATAATTTATAATTTTAAGAATTCCTCTTCCATATGAATGTTCTCACTCTAAGTGAGTTGAAGATTTGAATTTTTGAATGCTAGAACAAAGATAAAATTTCAAAAGAACTTTACTCCACAAAATGACATTACTTTTTAAAGGAGCTCATAGATTGAATCAAACCATATAGAACAAAGCATCTAAAAGATGATTGAAATATACCTGTTAAATTATTAGTCTCTCCAAAATTTTCTAGAGCTTCACTACCTATAGGAAGCTAAACACAGTATAAATGAAATAAATTCATTCCAATATATCTGAGAAGCTTTGCTTATTTTTTAATGATAATAAATTCATGCATGGATGACATTAATGATAGTTAATTTTCCAACTTCTCAATATACTATCAACTTGTTATGCACCATACCACCTCACTCAATATTCACATTTCATGATGTGTATCCAATGTCAAAATTTCTACTATGCCAACATTATTTTCCATGTCAACCAATGTCAATTCTACCACACTTTCAATATATGCACTAGCATTTTATTTATTTATTTACATTATGAAAGGCTTAAAATTTGAAATGATATATTAAAGGGTAACCTCATAGTTTTCACACTCCAATTAGAATCATAAAATTCCATTACCATCCACTACTCATCTCAATCTCATATAGAGAGGGGTAGTTCAAGTAGGTGTTACTCATTTTTCTTACTACTCACAACCCCCCTAAAGAATTTGTTGTCACATAAAACTGCACCCTATTGAACTAGAGCTCAGTGTTCTAATGACACAATGGAAATGACCTCAAGGTGTGGGACCTTGCAAATTGAGGTCAAGTCTCTAGAGAAGGTTAGATTCCTCTTCTAAACTAAGTGCAATTATGTTGGTCTAACCCAACACATGAAATTCCTAATGCTAACCTACTCTAACATATCACAAGGGAAAAGGGGTAGAAGGAGACATGAAATGCAAAAGAAGGTGATGTACCAAATTTAGAGTTTGTTCCTTCCTACTTTTGTACATCATAATATGTCAAAGAAACAACTAAAACACCCACTCAGATATGAAGGTAAATGAATTTTACTCAAACATGCAAGAGGCAATGATGATAATAGTCGAATTTCATTAATATAAAAGCTTGAAGCAACCTTTACAATGGCAGAATACAAGAGTTGCAAGTCTACAAAAGAGAAATCCTAGAGGGGCCAGAGGAAGGATCTGTAATAATGAGATAATATTTTTCCTTTATGGTTCAAGCATTACCAAGATTTGAAATCAAAACCCTAACCCTAAACTAACTAGGGTTACATAAGATGAAATCTTATTAAGACTAGAAAATGATTTGAATTTCTCCCACTACAAAGAAACATAACTAGCCATAAAGGCTCTAACATCTTGAGAACATCCCAAGATGATGGCTCACATGAATGTAGGGATGGGTTCCCATGAAATCTGCAAAAAATAATCAAACCAACATACCTTTCAATAGAATAATAAGGCCTCTGTAACACATCAAGGAGTAATGGCACCAACCCAAAATGAAAATTAGTGTTGAAAAGGCATGAAAAAATGATCCAAGTTGATCAGATTTGATCTGGTACCTAGGAAATTTTCGTTGAGCCATTGCTTCTACAAATCTGCCATGAACTGGAGTAGTTGACCATTGAAGTTTGAATGTTAGTTGTTGGATCGAGCATGGATGTTTGAGATCAAACATTGGGCCAAGTTTAAAACATCATTGATCTCCACCTTTAAATCAGGGCATTTTGTTGTGCATTGCGCAAACCACTCCACCGCCTTTCTTTACAACAATAATGTGAAGCAAGAGCACAATGCCACCTCAGCCATTGGATATTTATCATTTAATCTTAGCTCTACATCACTCATCATAGAAAGGCACAAAGATTTTTGTAATTAAATTTTGATGCAATGACTACATGTGATAGTCATTGGATCATGTCTTTACATCTGGACCATTGAATGTCCATTGCACCATAAAAGTTCATCGTTGAACACACTTGGGTAGCATCATTCACAATAGCGATGTGAATGATGTGCATGATGACCATTAGATCCTCTTGAACTAAATGTGAGCCATTGAATCACACAAGGAAAATCAAGGCCTTGGGCCCACCAAGACACCTATCACCTACTTGTTGTCCCACTAGGCTCAACTCAGGACTCACCATATCATCGAGGGAGAACAAACAACTGTCACTTGTCTACACTAATTTTATGCACCATCCTATTAGGATGTCGAAGGGACCATCACTTATGTCCAGCCGATATCTTCATGTCTCCTCAATGAAGAGATCCCCTTTATTTATCGCTCATCATGCAAAGTACCTCATTGCTAAAAAAACATAAACATGATGTGAACAAGGATAGTGATATGATGACACCTAGCAGATAATATTTTTCCCCTTTGATACCTTCTCCATTGTAATACTGAAGGGACCATCAAAATAGATTTCTCCAATATTGATCCTTCGCTTCGATGAGGAGCCCAGTCATTCATCACAAATCATGTGAAGGATTTCATTACTTCAAATTATATTTGTGATGCATAGAACACTCGCAATGAATGTTGGATCCTTTTCCCTCAAATTTGAACCATTCATCATGCATCATGAAAGTGAAAAAAAAGGCCAAATGATTGTAGTGATACACGATGCAAAGGAAAATATCACCACTCATCATGGAAACAGAACCGATGAGTGACAAGGCTTTAGTGATAAGCAATGGAAAGACCTAAGCGGGGGGCATTAGCACATGCCTTGAAGTTGTTCATAAAAGGGGGTCATGCTTAGGTAAATAATAATTGGGAAAAAATAGTTCTCATCCCTCAAACATAATACCTAGGAAAAATATTCGAATAGGGGTGACTAGTACGACAAGGATGAAGGGACCAATCAAAACATGACTTCAACAGACATAAGTTATAACTTAGCCAACTAGGGGCCAGCTATAGAGAGTCAACAAAGGAATATAATAAAAGTGTTCACCAAGATCGAGGGTTTAGGGTTTGAGCATATAAAGGTTTTGGAAACCCTAACTTTCAAATTCAAAACCCTAAATTAGACACAAGTGAGGAGTTCAAAATCTCAAAGACCCATATTTATCAATAAATAATCATTGATTTCAATAGGATGCACACATAGGATCTCTTTGATCAAATATAAATGATGTGCATCCAAGGGTGGCCTAAATATGTCAACATTTTCGCAATTTATGTGGGATGATTGCCTACTCATTATAGAATCTAGGGATCTAATCAGTCCATTGGGCACAGAGTCATGAAGGGATTTACAAAATTTGGTCTCCCAAGGGCAAAACAAAATATGTGCATGCCTACACTTGGAGGAAAGAATAGAAACTAGGAACATAGATTCCCTTAAGGAGAATGTAGGGTGTGCAAAGAACTTATTGAAAATAAAAATTATAATATCTACATGAAAAATCAAACAAGAAGCAAGAATGGAATCTTGCCTCTGTCAAAGATAAAACTTTTGAAGGAGTTGATCTCCCTCAAACCATAGTCACAAACCTTACCTAGTTGCAACCATTGAAAACCACTACCGGCATGCATGTAACTACACAAAACGCCTGCAAGGTAAAGGATCACTTCACTATAAAATTTTCCATTGTAGGGGAACCATATGATGCAAGTGTTAGATTCATCTAACACTAATGTCTTAAGTGAACATATAGCATTAGGGGTGAACCTTTCTAAAGACAGGACAACATCCAAGAGAAAACCTTTTGTAGAGGGAAGAGAACTCACCTTACAAAAGGATAGGTCAAAGTCATCATTGTTGACCTCCTCAATGCATGAACTAAAAGCAAAAGAGAAAGTTTCCATCTCACATGGTGATGGGAAATATTCCAAATCTGACTTTTGATCTACACAAGGAAACTCTTCTTCATGCATCTCAAAAGAAAAGCTTTAAAGCTCAAGAATGCTATCAAACTAAGCAATAGGAGCATCACTTTCCAAACAAATGTGTGCCTTCTCAATGGTGAATTTTTTAGTCTATTGGTTCCATGTGAATAACTCTAACTCATTCACATTATCCCTAATGCCAAAGGTCACATCTTCATTTTGAATAAAATCCTAATATTCAACATTGCTACAATCAGGGATAGCAAAAGACCAACAAACCTCATGGCTACTTGTATTGGTACACACTTCACCAACACATATCTCAAATTTTTGAGACACTTTGGGTGAAGAACTAAATTCTTTAAGTTTTCTCTCTATTTTAATTTCCTATTGGCAACTGGTTGCATTAGAAATAGACTATTTGCATGTAATGGCTACCACATCCTCTACTATTTTTTTACTCTTATAATGCTACCCACAAAGCTCCTCTGTTGGGGGTGAAATATTGACATCTAATCTCAAACAAAAAAGCTTCTAAATCATCCCAAAAGAGGTCCTCCACCTTAGAACTGCAAACCTCATTAAATAGGGGAGTTTCCTCCACTATAACAAGGGTTAAGCATGTATGTTGCTGCTGTTCCAAAACTAGGTGGAGTTTTCTTCAACCATCTAGCCCAAAAAAAATTGTTCAAAGGCTTCAAATGATGTAGGTATAGCTGCTCTATCCTCCTCATCTTCGAAAAACCAAGGAAGGTCATCAAATAAGAGGACTAATTCCTCTATTGCATCAATTATTTCTACCCTTTTAATACCTTGTTGCTGCAATACTATTTCATCTTCAATCTTCTCTTACAACAAAACAAGACACTCATTGTCTAGAGCACACAAAGGCTCCACAACATCAACCTCTTTGCTCCTAGCCTGAAACTACTCAATAGGAGTAAAAGGTTGAGCCTCCTCAAGGATAGGTTCTTGTGAGGAATGGAGGCTTGCAAAACCTAGGATCTCCAACATAGAAGATCTACTTGATAGCACAAGAGGTTCAATAGGAGTTTCAAGGGACTAATTGGGATTCTTGAAACTTTTTTTTTTTTTTGCAAACCTCTTGCACAATAGGTTGCTCTAAAATAAATGTTGAGTTAATAGAAGCTTTAAGAGGCTTGATAAGCTTCTTGAAACTTGGTAATTCATGCTTTCTTACCTCCTCCGTAGCAGGTTGTTTTGGAACTAAAGGTTGAGGTGCTTGTTTGAAACTAGTCACACAAGGGGCTACATGAGTCTCGAGAATTTGTGCTAAGGCAAGGGAAAGTCTGATATTTTATTACCTAGCAATAGCATCATTTGTTGTACACTCCTCTTGTTTCCTTCCTTGTGCCCCATCTACTGCTCATACCTCCATTGAGCTTCAAAATTTGGTCATTGTGCATAATGAGCTTGATGGAAAAAATTATTATGTTGTGGGAAATAACCTTCTTGTTGCCCTTGATAGGTTTAATTAGCCCACTCTTCCTATCATAGGCCAAGCTCTTGTTGCTCCTAAAGCTCAACATTTTTTTAAAGAGATCCTTCACCATGGAAATGAGTTCACTCACATTTTGGGGTTGGAAGGAAGAACAAGGAGCCTCTTTTCATCCCCAAATCTCACCCAATTGTCTTTAAAAATCAAGAAAAATGATTGTGGCTTCACTTACACTTAAATTATCAAAATTATGGGTTGAATAGGAGAGGAACAAGGCTAATCTTCAAAGTTATAAGTCTCCTGGGGATACTAATATGAATGTGTAGGCATCGAAGAAGACTAGGCAGAGTGAGGTGGGTGGTATGCATTTTGAATAGATCAACAAACCACAATAGCAATTTTTTCTGGAATAGAATGGGAGGCATAACCAACCTGATATGGCTGATTGGGAGGTGTAAAGCTAGCATAATTATGATATGGGGTAGTGTACATGTAGTTTTTGTAATATTCCAAGCGTTCATTGAAGTAAATTTCCTAATTTTTTATTGTGCAAGTAAACATAAACTATGTACAAGCCATTACAATAAAAATAAAATCCTTTATTAAAAATATATGAACACAGATGCTATAACAAGTACAATAAGGATTTCCATTCCATTAAAATATTTCACCAAGTACAATATTTCCAAGAAAGCACAAAACTAAATACATAGCTCCTTCGAGCTTCATAGTATAAGATATAGATGGTCCAAGAATCCTCCTTTCAAAACTGTGGTCCTATGTTGCATGCTAAGGAGGAGAAACATCACTCAAGAATTTTTTTGCCAGCCATGGACTCATAAGCGGTCCCCAGCATATCTATCAATTATATATGGCCCTTCCCTTCGATGAAGGTATTGGTTGGGTAACCCCATTCGAGATACCATTTTGGGCTTAGTGTAATGCCCCTACATGACTAAGATTTATAACCTACGCTAGGTACCCTTCATGCATTTAGGTAGACAAGGTGAGCTAGCAGTGGAGTCTCAAACATTTCCACAACTTTGGCTAAAGTATTCTCACTTAGTTATTTGAGTGAAGGTCTACTATTTACTTACACTATAGCAAGCTCATTTTGAATTGAGGCCATTATATCTATGCCTAGGAAAACCCTCTCCACGGGAAAGCTATTCCCTAGGATAACCTATCTCTTTAACAAAACCTAGGGTAACACAACTCAATAATAAAAGTAAAAGTTCCCTCCCTTCACTAGACAACATTCCTAGGAGTAACCTACTAGCCATCTAGCATATTTAATTATCTAGTTATGAGTGTTCCCTAAGCTTTTCTATGTTTGATCATATCTAGTAGAATAACAATGCATATGATAAACATAACCTCTTACCCATGACTACACATGTTTAGCATAATAATAATAATAATAATAATACCTATGTCAATAAATCTCTCCTCTCATGGAGTACATACAAACAATGCATAATAAAGTAAATAGTTTCCACTTATCTTTCAAAGCAAATAATACTTTCCTCTATGCACAAGTTCAACAAGACTAATTTCATCAATCAAGATATAGCACATTAAAAAATAGAATAAACAAAAGTAAAATATTATCATGCATGTGTTTAAGCTTTCTAATTCGACTACTTGCAATCACAACACTTTAGAATAGCTACTATTCTAATATTGATCCTCCAACAAAGCCTCACAACTCTTAACTCTCTAGTTGGAAAATACTCCTCAAAGGATAATAAAACTCTCTCTCAATGTTCAAGGCTCTCACTCACTATTATGACATAATATTGTAGATGGAGAAGTAAATAGAATGCAAAGGCTTTGCTCAAGAAATAACAAATGAGAGAAGAATAATGATGTGTCCAAACAAAATGAACTCATGCTGCTATTTATACAACAAACTAGTAATAACATTGCCTACAGTTTAGGAATGAATTTGACAGCAACAAGCATGTGTAGCAACACCACTAACCCATCTCGACAAACATGTAAGAATAGACTCAACTCAAATATCAATAGATCGACCATCATATTGACAGTAACTAGAGACCAAATCAACTCTCCATGTGATAGAATTTTTCTAGCAACTTAAAGAAGACTTCTATAGTTTAAAGGATACAAAGGTGACGTGGTTTCATCCTCAAGAGAACTAGTCAACAACAAGAGTGTTCCAACAACTAAAGCATCGACTGTCATGTTGAGTATTGACTCACTCATTTAAAATGATTAAGAAAAAATCATTGATTTGCTTCCAATATATTAGTATTTGTTTGATTTGATACACCAAATCATGGTAATTTTGTTGACCAAGTCCATGATACACCAAGGAGTTGACTTATTCTCACTATCAACTTAAAGGTTGAAAATTTTGTAGATTCAAAATATCTTTTAGTATTGATGGCAAGAGCATAGAAAGTGGCTCAAGAAGAACAGTCATAACCATCTCAAAGTTTTGTCACCAAGTTATGAAGATAAATTGACTTCAAAGTCATATGAATTTATCATTATAATCAGTTGATCATCATTGTTTGAGATAGTCGATCCAAAAAAAAATATTAATAAATACATATATATAATGTATACATATATATATATATATATATATATTTACATATGCATATATATGTATATGTTAGTATATATTTATATTCAACATATGTCGATAAAGCATGTATATATAATCTATATATAGAAGAATACATCAAAATAGCAATCACATTGTTATATTAATATATCAGTTATGTATACATATATTTATATATATGTTCCTCTATGTACATATATGCATATGTATACATGTATTGATACATTCATATGGGCATGTCCACTTGCTACCATATGCATGTATGCATATGCATATATGTATATATATTTATACATATATAAATATACACATTCGATTCTTACACCAAAATCATACATAATTACCACGGTGTTGATAAGAGACTGAGTGATATGTCTATATGTATACATATGCATGTTTGTTGGTTCCATTGGATAGTTCCATGTGCATAAGCAACTCGTGCATGAGTGTGCATAGATATGTCTACCTATGTACCCTTATGTACACATTCCTTTGTGTGTATGGTCTATCATTTTCATGCTTGTGTGTATGTATACACATACCTCATATATTTCACATATCAATACAAAGATAGTAACAAGGAAAAGAAGTCTCAAGCTCAAATAGATAAACATCACCCAATAATGCACTCAATATTAAACTAGCCTCTTACTAAAGAAGACATATTAACTAGGGATGACTTACCAATTTCCCACTTAATAACCTGACTAAATTATTCTATTATGGTGTGTGTAAGCTCATATAGGTTACATTACTCATTACCCAACCAAGACCTTTTCCCAAGTGATACTTTATGTTGACAATGATGTCACTCACAACAACAGTGTAGATAAAATCCTTACATGAAAACCGCGAAGAACCTATCTTTATTTGAAAGACTAAACCAGGGCAACCTTAAGGGTGGTCCTTGTTATAGGAAAAGGTTGACTTAGCTTAATCCCAAGGCTCTAGTAGTCAAGTCTTGACCATACTAGGTTCACTTTAGGGGATGATGCATTATTGTTGTTAATCTCAAGGGGTCTATGGTTGATCAGAATTATAAAAATTTGGTACCAAGTTTCCAATTCAATCATAAAATAATATCATGAAATCAAAAGATTTACAATAATATTTCATGAACATCAACAATTTTTGCTATTACTTAAGTAGATTTAGCTTTAAGCATTCAGAAATTTCATAAGAAATGAAATATTTTTAATAATTCCCATTCATTCATCTATTTTTTGAAACATTTTCAAGAATTTAAACATATAATCTAAAATAAACTATAAAAAATACTAAAAATTAAAATTTCTTTCAATTATTGTCCACACATGCCTCAAGAGTTAATCAAATCAAAGAAAACTACTTTATACTTCACTAGACTGCTTCATAGCTACATACAAAATGGTGTGAGCATTTAAATAAGGGGTTTTAGTTTGGACACTGAGAAGGTTTTGCATGCACCCTTAAACAGTGCATCACATAGTCTTGTTCAGCTAAACTAACAAAACTAGCTACAAAAATTTATGAGATAGGTAGCTATCAGATTGGCTTCGATATTGAACAAATTCTATGTGCATACAAGTTTATTTCTAGAATGATTCATAAAACAAGAAAAAATAACAAAACATAGAGAATTTTTTACTCTTTTGACATCCACAAATTTTGAACTTAACTTAAAAAAAAGTTATCCTGTGGCCTTTTATAGAAGTAAGACAAAGGTAGGATAAGACAAATACATGAGAGTAAATCCAAGGGATGAATCACATCAAGGCACATGGAATGTGGCGACTAGTAAGAGAATTGTAAACAAAGTCAACAAAGATCAACCTTCATCTACATGTTGAAGTCCTTCAGGTTTTTTTATCTTTTTATTATCAAGGTTCCTCTTTATAACCAAACAAATCTGCATAAATATAATGTAAAAAATTCCCATATATTCAAAATGATCAGGTGGAATTCCTTTTCCTACACTCAATTTCAATCTCAATTTGAACATTCCAGGAATAAGTAATCCCTAGAATGAATACACTTCTTTTCCACATGCTTAAACTCTAGAGTCCCAGTTTCTTAGTATCTAGTGTATCTTTGCAATGAACTCTATCCCAACATGAGCTTCCAAAGTGTATCATTGAACTTGGTAACACCATTGAATCTTCTTGCAACTTTAATTTTCCTACCATCCATACCTAAACTCTGCATCACAATCTACCTCTCCTACAATCACAAATTCCACTCATTAAATCCCTTAAAAAATATATTTATAAAAATTTCATGTAAATAAAATTGTTATTAAATTTGTTATTATATAATCCCATCATAAATAACACACTTTTTGAAAAGCACAAATTCTTGCATAATTATCTTTTATATACTGGATTACCAAACTATCAAACTTCTTGGATAACCTTAATATTTTAAAACTTTACTTTGCATCGTTACCTAGTACCCAATACCCAGTATTCAACTTTACCCATAAATTTCCCTAGACTTTGGTTCTACCAGAACTTCCATCTTTACTGGACCTTGACTATCGGATCGGAACACTTTTCTCAACATTTACATTACCTTTTCCCTTTTTTTAAACATTCCCGGTTCTCGGTACCTGGTACCTGAAACACTATGTTACAAAGTACTCTTTATTTAAATATTTCTCTTTGCTCTTTAATTTCCAAAGATCTTTTCATCTAGCTAGCATCTGCCATTAGTGTTAATTTTCACTTGGGTCCCCAAGTCTTACAGTCTTGGGGCATATTGTGAGACCACACAACAAATTGCAACCAATAAAACCAAATTTAAACCAAAAGTTGAGATTAAATCACTAGTTGTAAATTATAATCTATGCATATTTTAAAACAATAACTCTTTACCTTTACCTAGATTCTAATATTGTGTGCTTTGATTAATTCTAGTTTCTGGAACTTAGTGAAAAAATTAGTTCATTGACATTGAACTACATAATATGGTAATATATATATATATATATATATATATATATATATATATATATATATATCTTTTGATATTTCATTGATAGCTCATTTCAACTTGCAAGCAATGAAGCCTGCTATTAGGTTGGGAATTACAATGGTAGCAAAGGTTATCTTTTGATTTTTCATTCAATGCAAATCCCTTCATCATTTCACTACTTCCAAAAAACTCATTTAATAATTCCATGTTGGTGTGTATTTCCAACTAAAATTTACTACTTTTATACCAAATCCTAGCTAACTACAACTCGCTATATCTTAGAAGATATGCATAAATTAAAATTTAGTAGGAAACAATTTAATCACCAAATTTAAATATAAATTTAGAAGCATTAGTTACCACCCTTTTCTGATCAAAATTTATGGCAACTACTAAATACTTGGGTAGCAATTTTGATTTGACAGCATTGCACCACATTAATGGATCAAAAATGTCGTGATGACAATTAAACACGATCACATTATTTTGCATTAAATTCACATGCCTCAATGCACACTTATTATCTCTTTCAAATTTCCCAGGTGATAACATGTGTTTCCTCACTGGCTTAATTTTCCTTTCTACTTCACACACAAAAGCACCTTCATGATTAATATGGCTTAATAAAAAAACAATGAAATGACCACCATTAATATCGAAATCTTTAACTTACTTGATTTTTAATCTTCATATTGGGAAAATTTGAAGCAAATTGTCACCAATTGTGTGTAAAAATTAATATGATTTAACATTCCACTTTGGAGAAACTCATCCAGTTGCCACCTTGTTTATGATTTCCAAGACTTCAATCCAGGCAACTACATACTGTAACTTCTTCACAGTTTTCTATAAATTCTACATTTCTCTCAAATTCTTCACACTTTTACTTTGCTTTCTTTTGTTTTTTCATTTCATGTTGTCTGCTAGTGCTTGCTTGCTTCTAGGTCATGGATACACCCATTTTCCTGACCTGCTCTCACCACCAGAATTTTTTCTTGGCTTGAAAATGTTTTCTTCATTCAGAATACTAGTTTTATTGTGCCAAACTTATGCTTAGTCCTTGGGGAAAAATACTTGGAATCCATAGGTAACTATCAGTTCTATTCTAACTTGGCTTCTCGCTTCGTAGCATCACTCTTGGATATTGGGCTTCCTATTGAAGATGTTCGCTTGGCTATGAATTTAACAATGTAGCCTAAATATTTAGAGAATCTAGATATTATTCTATCTATTGCACATCCAACCATTAGGATTCCTTCTATGGATGATATTCCTCGGTTCCTAGAACATGGGGAAGTCATTCCACTCTGTCCTTTCCTTTCTAACCTCCATATTCCTAATTTTGAAGCTCACCAAGAAATTGCCTACATAGGGTATTTAGCCCTGATGGATGAGGCATCCCAGATTGACTAAATGGCTACTCCCATTTGTAGCTCAACTACCTCTTTATTCTTTTTGATCTTTTTGCAACAAGAATTTTGATACTTCCATGTATATATGTGATATACACACACATATATATAGATTTTTTCATACATTTTAAATTGTGTATTTACTATGTATGGTTTCATCATTTTACATTTCACAGCACAATGTTACAAATGTTTGAATTAATTCTCGTGTGTATGATAAGTTAAGAATAATTTGCTAATGCAAAGGGTGGACCAAAAAAGAAAGAAAGAAAGAAAACAAAACAAACCCTACAAAAAGAAAATTAACCTTAACTAACCAAAACTCTAATCTAACAAACGACTAACCCTAGCAAAACAATTTATTTTAATTTCAATGTTTATTTCCATTGTTGTTTTGGTACGAATTATAGTAGGTTTATCCTTGAACTCATTCAAACAAATTTCAAATGTCCTACTGTAGCAATGAACTCTTTTAAATTTTATGTGTTTAACAAACGTAAATTTAAAGGTGTACTTACCAGTGACTTGGCCTATATGTATGAAAATGACCTCATTAAAGGTCAATCGCACACACTTCTTCTAATTAAGCAATACTCTACCTTCATCTAGCCCTAGTTCATGGTTTTCCTCTTCACTCTGCTCAATTCCATGAATGGTTCTGTCCATTTCTTGATTTTCTTCTCCTCCAAAAATTTTCATATCTTCAATCCTGTCTTCACTTTGAACTTTGTTAGACCAAGCAATATCACAATTTATATTATTATCAGAGAGAGAAAAAGTAAAAATTTGATACTTTGTATCTCACATAAAATTAGGAAAATTTCCTTTTTTAGATTGTGAATTTTCAATTTGGAACGGAAAACATGCATCTCACGCTCAATTTTCCCACTCCTTTTCTTCACTTGTTTTTTCCACATATAAAGAGAATGATGACTCATCAATGTCATTTCCTAATTTTTTATGTGATGTTTCTAAATCTTGGAATTCTTGCCTATCTTCGTACAAAACATTAATATTTTCTTTATAACAATTGCAGTTATCAAACCATTTTGATATATCAGTTAAATTTTTAACATTTTTAATTTCACTAGGGTTATATTCTTTTCTCATTAATAGTCCCTTTCTTCTAGTAGTTAAAATTCCTTTCATTAATGGAATCACCTTACACATAGCCAAACTTACCCTAGGTAAAAAAAAATTCACAATCAAGTTCATTGTGATTAGTTGTATCATTAATTCTACACTCGGTGACTCTACCAAAAGTGAATAAACTCAAAGGATGTAATTTTTGGTTATGAATTTTTTGGAGTTTTTCAATTTTCATTTTGAAATACCAGCTTACACTAGACTTTTTCCTTACAAGCTATCTCTTAAACTCATAACTAACATAAATTACATGTCACCCCCTTCTAGCGCCAATTCCTATTGACAACAATGTCACTCGTAGCAATAGTGCAGATAAAGTCCTCACAAGAAAACTACAAAGAACCTATCTTTTCTTGAAAGACTGCACTAGGGCAACCTTAAGGGTGGTTCTTGTTATAGGCAAAGGTTGACTTAGCTTAATCCCAAGGCTATGGTAGTCAAGTCTTGACCATACTAGGTTCACTTCAGGGTATGATGTGATATTGTTGTTAATCTCAAGGGGTCTATGGTTGATCAAAATTATAAACATTCGGTACAAGGTTTCCAGTTCAATCATAAAATAATATCATGAAATAAAATATTTACAATAATATTTCATCAACATCAATAATTTTTGTTATTACTTAAGTAGATTTAGCTTTAAGCATTCAACAATTTCATAACAAATGAAATATTTTTAATAATTTCCATTCATTTGTCTATTTTTTGAAACATTTTCAAGAATTTAAACATCTAATCTAAAATAAAGCATAAAAATACTAATGATTAAAATTTCTCTCGGTCATTCTCCATGCATGCCTCAAGAGTAAATCAAATAAAAAAAGAACACTTTATACTTCACCAGATTTTTTCACAACTATATACAAAATGGTGCAAGCTTTTAAAGAAGGGGTTTTAGTTTGGACATCGAGTAGGTTCTACATGCACCCTTAAACGACATAGCACGCAGTCTTGTTCAGCTGAACTAACAAAACCAGCTACTCATATGATAGGTAGCTATCAAATTGGCTTCGATATTGATTAAATTCTATGTGCATACAAGTTTTTAGTCTAGAATGATTTAGAAAATAGGAAAAAATAACAAAACTTAGAGAAGTTTTGGCTCTTCCAACATCCACAAATTCTAAACTTAACTTAAAAAAGGTATCCCCTGGCCTTTTATAGAAGTAAGATATAGGTAGGATAAGACAAATACATGAGAGGAAATCCAAGGGACGAATCACATCAAGGCACGTGGAATTTGGTGACTGGTAAGACAATTGCAAATGAAGTCAATGAAGATCAAACTTCATCTACATGTTGAAGTCCTTCAGGATTTTTATCTTTTTATTATTAGGGTTCCTCTTTGGAACCAAACAAATCCAAATAAACTAAATGTATGAAATTCCCATATATTCAGAATGATCAGGTGGAATTTATTTTCCTACACTTAAGTCCACTCTCGATTTGAACATTCCAAGGATAAGTAATCCCCATAATGAATACACTTCTTTTTCACATGCTTAAACTTTAGAGTCCTAGTTTCCTAGTATTCGATGTATCTTTGCAATGAACTCTATCCCAGCATGAGCTTCCAAAGTGTATCGTTGAACTTGGTAACACCATCGTATTTGCTTGCAACTTTAATTTTCCTAACTGTCCATACCCAAACTCTGCATCACAATCTACTTCTACAATCACAAATTCCACTCATTAAATCCCTTAAAAAGAACATTTATAAAAATCTCATGTAAATAAAACCATCATTAAATTTGTTATCATATAAGCCCATCATAAATAATATGCTTTCTGAAAAGCACAAATTCTTGTGTAATTATCTTTTATATACCATATTACCGGACTATCGAACTTCTTGGATAACCTTAAGATTTTAAAACTTTACTTTGCATCGTTACCCGATATTCAACTTTACCCATGAATTTCCCTAGAATTCGATTTTACTAGAACTTCCATCTTTACCGGATCTTGACTATTGGACTGGAACACTTTTCTCAACATTTACATTACCTTTTGCCTCTTTTTCAAAATTCCTAGTTCCCTGTATCCAGTACTCAGAACACTACATTATGAAGTACTCTTCCTTTAAAGATTTCTCTTTGCTCTTTACTTCCAGTGATCTTTTCAACTAGCCAGCACCTACCATAAGTGTTAATTTTAAATTGGTTCCCCAAGTCTTACAGTTTTGGGGCATGTTTGAGACCACACAACACTTCCCCTCCACCTAGATGAAGTAAACATGTACCTACAAACACTGACACATGTGCACAACAATCAAATGTTCACAAAATATGTAGTATATAGATAACATCTCCGAAGTTAGAATATCAACACAATATTCATCCAACCACATAATGCATTCCTTCATATAACATTAAATTAGATGACATTCACTCATAAAGCAGTGATAACAAAGTGCACACACAATTTATTCATCCATTGAATTCACATTTTACCCTACATAGCAATAGTAATAGTAATTACACAACTCGGGTGTAACATACTCCCCCTTATGAATCATCACCCTTGATGATTTTATGTAGCAACATAAAACCAATAATCAATCAACATATTGTTCAAGCATTCTGATAAACATCCAAAACAAGAGGAAACTTTTATTGAATCTAAGCATAATCCTCCAAAGTCATTGAGTCTTTTGCATACTAATCCCACCAGACTTTGCATTGCATAACCTCCCTCTTACACAAGCAAAACTTACGTGTTTCGAGCACCTTGACGAGCTTGAGTGTTACCACTCTGAGTTCATTTACTTGTAAAGTAGACCAATCAATCACATCATTATCACCAAGTACATACCTCTTAAGGTAAGACAGATGGAAGACATTGTGCATTTTGGCAAGAGCTAGTAGCAATTCTATTCGATAGGATACCAGTTTCACTTCCTCTAGAATCTCAAAAGTTCCAACATAACACAAGGATAACTTGGAAGAATTTCCAAATTTAATGGAGCTTTGGTGAGGTTTCACTCTCAACAACACTTTGTCACCTATGGAAAAAATTTTGGGAACTCTCTTAGCATCAACATAACTTTTTTTATGATCATTAGCCTCAGCCAACCTTTGCTTCACAATATTAACTTTCTCAACCATCTCATTCGACATATCTGGCCCAAGATTCACTCTATCCTCAAGTCTATCCCAACTTATAGGAGATCGACACTTTTGACCATACAATACTTCAAAAGGAGCCATCTTTATCGTAGAATGCTAAGAATTGTTATGAGAAAATTTGACTAAGGGTAAGTAGTCTTCCCACTTGTATTGTTGATCCTTTGCAATACATTCTCAGTAGGTCTTCCAATACTTGATTCACCCTTTTATTTTTCCCATCTATTCTTGGATGACATGTTGAACTAATATTCTACTGATTCTCTAGTATAGAAAACAAGGTTTTCCAAAACCTAGAAGTGACTCATGCATCCCTATCCAAGATAATTTTCTCTAGAATTCCATGCAACCTAAACACTTCTTGCACAAACTTATTAGCTATGACAAGTGATCCATCAGTTAGATTCCCAGGTATAAAATGTGTGACTTTGGTAAGCTTAGCTACTACCACAAGAATGGCATTGTGCTTATTTCTTGACATAGGAAATCCTTGCACAAAGTCCATACTTATGACTTGACACTTCCTCTCTAGTATGTTATATGGATATAACCAGCCTGCAAGATGATGATGCTCCACTTTTACCCTTTGACATTCCAGACACCTAGCCACAAAATTAGCAGCATCTCCTTTCATCCCTTTCCAAAAATATAATGGCTTCACATCTGCCATTATTTTAGTCACTACAGGGTGTCCAGAATATGGTGCTTCATGTACTTCTTTACTTACTAGATTCCTTAAATCCACTACATTAGGTACATACATCCTACATTTATATCTAAGTAA